>CM066033.1:593884437-594484437 GCA_033557465.1 Ichthyophis bannanicus
CCACAGTCCATTTCCAGTACTAGCTCCTGCCCCTCATAGCCCATTTCCATTCCAAGCCCCCCTCCCCGTCAGCTATCTGCAGTTCAAGCCCGCCCTCCACTCAGCCCATTTCCAGTCCTAGCAAACTCCCCCAGCCCATTTACAGTCCTAGCAACCCCCCACAGCCCATTTTCAGTCCTAGGAACCCCCACAGCCCATTTCCAGTTCTAGGGATCCCCCCAACCCATTTACAGTCCTAGGAATGCCCACAGCCCATTTCCAGTCCTAGGACCCCCCCAGCCCATTTTCAGTCCAAGTACCTACCTCCCCTCCCCTCCCCTCCCGAAGAACCCCGCGGCTAGCTAAGAGGGAGCTGGAGAGGCCTCGGCTCACCTCTACAGCTGCTGAAGTGAAGCACGTTTTTTCTCTTCACTGCAGCAGCTGAACTGACATTTAGAACGCTGCCGCGCTGAGGTCAAAAGTGACTTCCTGTTTCCTGTGATCAGTGTGACAGCATTCTAAATGTCAGTATAGCTGCCGAAGTGAAGGGAAAAGATGCTCTTCAGTTCGGCAGCTGTTAGAGGGAGCCCGGGCCTCTCTGGCTCCCTCTAAAGCCACCCTGCCTGCCGATCTTCAATGAAGGATGTTGTTTGTGTGGGACCCCCTGAAACGCGGGGCCCTGTGCAAACAACATTCTTGCTCAATGGACGGGCCAGCCCTGGTTGAGTTGAGGTGGAGGGTTTGTGATGGGGTCTATAAAGTATTGCCCGTCCTTCTCTAGAGGGATTATCAACAGGCCCCATAAGAGAGCCCGTAGCCCAGAGTTCAGGACTGGGAGGGCATGACTCCCAGGGAGAGGTTAAAAAAACAGCAAGCTGCAGAAGGGAGAGAGTCCAGCGGAACCAGGGGTCCTTTCCAGGCAAGCTGTGTGAATGTAGGAGTTTTAACTGGGGTTGGAGAAAGGGTCGGAAGAACCAGGCTGTGAAGATTTAACAGCTGGGATAGAATAAAGCTGACATTGATTTCTTGACTGCTGTCTGTTATGTCTTTTACAGTAAACTAAAACCTCTTTTTACACACACCACGCTACCACAGGAAGACTCTAAGGGTTATGTTTACTAAAACCCCGTTAGGGTGCGCGGCGCGCTAGTGTGCGGATGCCATATAAGGAGTGGGCGTTTCAGTAAGAAAAAAGCAAAACCGGGATTAATCATGCGCTAATGTGCGCTGCGCTCAAGTGCGCCCCGCACATTAGCACATGAGAAAGTTGCGCGGGAAGCATAAGTGGCGCGCTGATGTACAAGCACAGGAACAGACAGGTGCAGGTATCATGGTGCAGGTATCATGGGTTCAATCCCCCACTGTATCCAATGAAGAAGGCTGGCTGAGGCATTACCTATTTTGGGGAAGATTGCTTTAGGAGGCATTTTATTTTTATTTTAATTATCTCTACTAGCAAATGCACTCTCAAAGCATGTTAACATAAGGCGCCCCATTAGGCACATTTTAAAGTGCACTGTCCGCCAAGGCACCCTAGAATGTAGCTTATAGGGCGCTTTATAGGGTGCCGTATGAGGTACCGCAAGGTCACAGCACTGTTTTTGATGGCAGCACTGTGCAGTTTAAGGAATGAAAATCATAAGTAGGTGCGCTGACATGCAAGGTGGAGCAGCAGTGTAGCACAATGTTTAAGGTACTGACTGCTGATACAGGGGTCATGAGTTTGCTCCCCAGTGTGCCTAATACGTAAGGCTGGCTGAGGCATCAGCTTTGCAATGTACGTATTGTTTCCTGCAGCACTTTATTTGTATTTTATTAATTGCTGCCAGCAAACTCGCCCTCACGTGCCGTAACTGAAGGTGCCGCATAAGGCACCCTATAAGGCACTCCATAGGGCACATTATAAAATGCACTGTCCGCCACACCTTATGGGTACAGTACGCAGAGAGTGTTTTTGCTGGCAGCAATAATGTGCATTAAAAAGAGATAATGCTTTGGGCAGCCCTATAAAATAACCCCACTGTGGGTTTGAACCCATGACCTCTGGCTCCACAGGCAGTGAAGTAGCCAGTGGGCTACAGCTCTATAGCTGATAGTAAGCCCCTGGCTGGCTGTAGAGGGACTGCACCTCACCACACAGTCAGTCTGCTGTGGTCACCAGGATAGGGTTAGGCCACCCGTACCCATGATGCACTGCACATGCAAATCAGCTGTCCACAGATGAACACAAGATGGGGTATGCACCCCCACAGCACCTCGGCCTGGTATGGGGAACTGACCATGTCCACCCCCACAGCACCTCAGCCTGGTAGGGGGTACTGACCATGTGTGTTACTGGCACAGAGTAGCTACACACCGTCACATTGTGCAGGTACTGTGCTCACCCTGAGTGTGCGGTGGGGCGCCCAGCACCAGATCCACAGCACCTTCCATGGCAGAAATAGGCCATGCTGCAGGTCCCCAGCAGTGCTAATGTGTGAGATAGGTAGTTTCTGCAGAAACACCTTGGATATATCTGTCTGTCTGTCTGTCTCAGTCAGGTGTAGCCCCCATGGACCCCCAGTAGGATTATGTACCACCACCCTCCTCCTCCAGGGCTGAGGGTGGTAAACATGGTCTCCCATCAACAGATGCACATTCTACCTCCCAGCAATGGTGGCAGTAGAGGGGACCATCAACCCCAGTCCTGCTGGGGAACAGACACCCTACAGGGCAGTCAATGCAGCTCTGTACACATCCATAACACAATAGCAGACAGACATTAGGCCTGGATATGCTAAGCTGCACCCCACCACTATCTGATATTCTCCTGCAGCAAGCCTTCAGCCGCTGCACCCTGCAAGGCACTCCATCAAGACACATAACAACTGCAAACAGTCTGCTAGCTAATCCATAGTGCATGTTCCTGGTGGAAATGCATGCACCCAGAATTGGGATGTCAGCATACACAACAAGCAGATAAGTCAGTGACTGGGCTCCAAAAGGAAACCCATAAATATCACATGAAAGAAATACTATATAGCACTATGGGGGTGCCTAGCCATGCTGTGGTCACTGCACAGTCAGGGTGAGAGTGATCTCCCAGTAGGACATGCTGAGGCCACCCTGTCTGTGTAGGTGGTGGCCGGGCACTAAAATGTCCCAGCCAGTGCCCTATGCCCTGTGCAGATGCATCCTGGCCAGGCCACCCTGTCCGGGCTATACCCATGGTACCTTGCTCCTCATTATGCACATTGGCAGGCCAATACTGGCAACAGTGCTGGCAGTGTGGGCTGTGGAGGGTGTTTGCAGCCACCACACACTAGATAGACAGACAGACACCCCCACACCTATGCCAGCATTGTGCTACTATAGAGGAGTTTAGCAGCCCTGGCCACCACACCAGTCCTGGGCACAGTACAGGCATGGATATGGTACGCAATACTGTTGGGGGTCACTCCCCAGGGTGGTAAACACTGTCAGAGACCAGACCTGAAGCACTTGTTATGATGGAGCTCAATCAGCAAACTGTGCTTTACGTAGGAATTGCTATCTGCCAGTAATCATAGCAAACGTTTGATAGCTGTGTACCGTATACCCAGGTGTAGGGTGGCATTGCTAAGGTATGCAAGTGCTAGTATTGGGAGATGCACGCAGGGCCCAATGTCCTGCCTCTCCAGGAGGCATTGGCCAATGGGGCCTGTGGGTGTGGGTGTGTCTGCCCCTGTTGGCTGCTGCTTTACGGCAGAGGTACCCAACTCCAGTCCTGGTGTGCCAAACACTGTTCGGGTTTTCATGCTGTTCCTCATGAATATGCATGAGATACATCTGCATACCATGGCGGTGGTGCATTGATATGCAGCACAGGCATCTTTATTAGAGGCAGCATGGAACCTGAATGGTGTTTGGCTCTCCAGGACTGCATTTGGGAGCCTCTGCTCTAGGTAATGCGCCTGTTTATGGTGTCTGTGCTCGGTGGGGTAAAATATAGGCGTATGAACCATGCGTATGTTCTCTGCAATAAAGGTTTGTCCTTACTATCACGGTTTAGTTGTGGGAAAAATATGTGGACTGGATTGGCAGTAGCCCCTGCTGGGCTTTGAACCTGTGACCTTCTGTTCTTGCACACACTGTCTGTGTGCACTGCACCACCGTGTTGCTACAGATATGCTGCATTCCCTGGGGAGTCCATGACTGTACATCCGACAGGGGCTGTTTGTTGCAGTGCACGGCACCCACCTGGACAGGGCTAGGCCATGGTCTGCTGTTGCCACCAGCTGCTGCCACCTCCACCACCAGTACCGCTCCATCCTTAGATTGGAGACAGCATAAACCCTGAAGGATTTGTGGCCCTCCAGGACTGCATTTGGGGGAATCTGCTGTAGGTAATGTGCATGTTTCTGGTGTCTGTGCTCTGTAGGGTAAAATAGAGGTGTTTGAGCCATGCTTATGTTCTCTGCAATAAAGGTTCGTCTTTACTATCACAATATAGTTTTGGGTAAAATATGGGGACTGGATTGGCAGGAGCCCCAGCTGGGGCTTGAACCTGTGACCTTCTGTCTCCAAACACACTGGTTGTGTGCACTGCACCACCGTGTTGCCACAGAGAGAGTGCATTCCCTGATGATACCATGACTGTTTGTCCGGCAGGGCCTGTCTGTTGCAGTGCATTGCACCCACCTACACAGGACTAGGCCATGGTCTGCTCTGGGCAGCTGCCACTGCCCCCCTCCACCTCCAGTACCCCTGTGCCACCATGCTGACATGCCCTTCTGCTGGTGGTGCTAGTGGTACGCAGTCTAAGGCCATCCTGTGTGCGGGTAGGTGGCTGCCTATGGTGCGGATTCTGTGGTAGGGGTGCCTGCATATCTGTACGCACGTCCCCCAATCACTGCCTGCCAATGTTCTGTGCCCTTGGGGGTACCTGCTGGGTACTATCCCCTGTGACACTGTGCTAAACATTCTCATGCCCATGTTGGACCCTCATCAGTTGCTGTCTGGCTGCTGTTCAGTTTCAGCATTCCTAATTGCCACCTAGGCATCTGCCTAGTCCGCACTGTGCCCCAGCTGCACCACAGCATGTGCCGCCTGCAGCCCTCTGAATCCCCTTTCCCAGCATCTATCCAGTTGCCCATTCCGACCTGGCCGCCCTGCTGTTGTGGAACATGTGCATGCCATAGGTAACCTGTCCAATGGAGAGGGAAACCCTGATCAGTGCTATTTCACTGTTGGATCATTCACCTTGTATGGGGACGGAGCGTAGACCCTTCTAAAATTCATATTTATTTTTTGGGGCTTTCTTGGGAGTGTTTTTTGATGTTTCCCATTACTATCACTATTGCCCAGCTTGATTATAATTTTTTTATATTTTGTTGGGGTCATTTTTAATGTTTATTTGCCCTTTTTTCCGTGCACATGTATCACACTGCTCACTTTTTGTAGATTTCCCTGGTTTTGAGTTACATTGCTGACATAAATGGTTTCTCTTCCCTTTAAATCGGCTCTACCGCGAGGTTTTCACTCGCGGTATTTTTTTACTTGAATTTCAGCCCCGCTCCTGTGCGGGGAGCCTCTCACCTCCCACTCTCCACCCATTGACCCCTTCTCTCCGCCCCTGGGGAGCCTTCCTCCGCCCTCCGGGAGCCTTTCCACGCCTCTATTGCACATCAGCGCGCTGTGCACATGAGCGGGCACTTTAGTGCGGCGCGCACGTGTGTGGGGCACAAAAATGCATCATTAGCGTGTGCTAAGGTACCTTAGCGCACGCTATTGTGCGCCGCGCACTTGAGCGGAGTTTAGTAAACATACCCCTAAGACTCTTTGTCGACAATGTAATAGAATTCATAACATGAAAAAATAAAAATATTTGAACATGGAAACTTCCAACGCCTGTGGGACCGGCCAAGCTTTCAGCTGTGACAATAGTCTTCTTTTCATTTTTAGTTGCTTTCCTCAAAAAAGAAAAAGTGCCTCTGTTGGCGATCAACCTGTCTGTTGGAGTGGTGAAGATGGAGGAATAGGAGAATGAGGTGAAAGGAATGGGAGAGAAAGAAAAGGAATGGAAGGGAAGGAGAGAAGAAAATTGAATGATGGGGCAGATGAAGGTGCCGGAAGATGTCAAAAGAGCTGAGGAGGCATAAGGAGAGAAGGCAATGATGGGAAGAAAGGGAAACTGAGGAGAGACAGATGGAGCAAATAAGGAAGAAAGGAGAAGAAAGAGATTGGAGCCATGGCAGAAGAGATAATAGGTGGTGGCCCTGCGACATATTGTTGGTTTGTACTGTCATTTTATGTCATTATTTTACCTTTCTTTTTATGTGTTTTATTTTTTATTAGTAAACTGCCTTGATGTCTGTGAAGGGTGGTATAGCAAATTTTGCAATAAACATAAACATAAATATAGACAGAGCACATGGGAGGGGGTAGAAGAGAGATCAAAACAGCACATGCTCAGGGGGACATCCCTCCTCCACAAATTTGCATGGTTATGTCCACCCTCCGCCCATAAAAATTGGACAGAACATTGTGGGAAGAGGATGACTGCAGTAGGAAAGAACTTATTACCATCTCATGGTCAAAATTATGTGTCCAATGGCAATGCAAACCTATGAACTCCCAGAAAAAGTATGAAATGGAGTATTGGTTTTACCTCCCCAAGTATTTCAGACTATGCTTCCAGTTCTACAGTCCTGATGGCAAGGGATAATCAGGACATGTACTTTTTCCTTTGGAAGAACTTGAAAATACGTGAAAGTGTATCCTAATAAAGGTCAGAAAGATCACTCACTTGTTCTTGGCAAGAAATGGTGTTGAATTTTGGCATTTGAAATCATTCAACATATATTTGGACTGCTTCAGGTATTCCAGTTATATCCTGCTCTGGCAAGAGCTTAAGTAAAATAAGGTCTGAATACGTACAAAGCATTCCTGCATTCTTTTTGCATGGAAAGCACACCTCAGGCTTTGGCATGCTCCATAGTTTCTGCCATTTAAAAAAAGAACCGCTTGCTTACTCATTTTTGCTTAATAGTACCCTGTGTTCTGGATTGTACTGATGACTGGCAGAAGAGTATTTGATCTTCACATGCTGTACAAAAAGAAACCTCACACACATCTCACAACTATTTTGCTTTGGTAAACAGACTATTCCAAAAGGAGAGACCTCTTTCAAACATTCTGGGGACCAAATGGAGTTCTGGTATGAAAAGGAAAACGTTCTCACCTCACCTGTATTTGAAAGTATGCTAGCAAAGCACAGAGAACGGTCAATGGTGAAAGTTATAGCTGTGGACAGTGGAGTTCAAAGAAATGGAAGCTTGCCTCATAAGCACATTGATAGATAGTGGAGTAATACAAAATGCATTTACACGGAGCGGATATCCTCAACAAACAAAGAAGAAACAGTGCTATAATAATGAGAGATACACAGGATATCAGAAACAATGATTTACCTTCCAGTCAGCTTCATCTCATATGACCCATATGACTTTCAGAAACTTTTTGGATCATATTACTCTATCCCTTTGGGGACTTCATTGCCTGCCAGTTTCTTTTAGATGTTAAAACCCTCCACCAAGTGTGCAGCAGTGGCCAAGAGAGCAAATAGCATGCTAGGTATCATAAGGAAAGGAATGGAAAATAAAACAAAGGATATTATAATGCCTCTATATCGTTCCATGGTGAGACCGCAGCTTGAATATTGTGTGCAATTCTGGTTGCCATACCTGAAAAAGGATATAGCGTTATTAGAAAAGGTACAGAGAAGAGCCACCAAAATGGTAAAGGGGATGGAAAGATACCCCTATGAAGAGGCTAAAAAGGTTAGGGCTCTTCAACCTGGAAAAGAGATGGCTGAGGGGAGATATGATAGAGGTCTATAATTAATGAATGGAGTGGAACAAACGTAGATTGATTGTTTATGTCATCAGAATATAGAAAGACTAGGGGACCTGCAATGAAGCTCCAGGGTAACCTATTTAAGACTAATAAGAGAAAATATTTTTTCACTCAACGTGTAATCAAACTCTGGTATTTGTTACCGAAGGATGTAATAAAAGTTGTTAGTGTAGCTGGGTTTAAAAAAGGTTTGGACAAGTTCCTGGAGGAAAGGTCCATAAACCATTATTAAAATGGACCCAGGATATCACTGCTTGACCCATACAAGCATTGTGGAACCTATGTCTTTTGGGGAAACTGCTAGGTACTTATACCCTAGATTGGCCACTGTTGGAAACAGGATACTGGGCTTGATGGACGTTGGTCTGACCCAGTATGGCATATCTTATGTTCTTATGTACATTTAAGACACTTTGAAGGTTATTTTAAAAGCATCTCCACATATAAATCATGGCTTTTACACACGGGGACTGGAATACATATGTAAATGTGATTTTAGAAAGTTGCTTTTACATCTGGAGATCCACACTGCATAGTATTCAAAGGGGGTATGGTGGAGTGTGCTTTGACCATGCCTGGGTGGGCTAAAAATGTAGACGTGCATTCCCTATTTTACAAAGCAAATTCATATACAGGACTGGTGCAACCTTTTTTGCCGCCATGTGCAAATAATTACTGTGATGCCCCTCCACCTGTCCCTGCCATCTAAGGTACATGAGAGCCTTCCATTCTGTCACTGCTGTCCCCATACTCACCAGTTCCAATGGAGCCCTTCACAAGCCTCTCTTCTGTCCCAACATGTTCTGAGAAGGTAGCTGTGTTAGTGTGGAGTAGCAAAAATGACAGAGACAGGTGGTACCTTTTTACACTAACCAATATATTGAGGTATGAACTTTCAAGGATAAGAGTCTACATCAAAGTGAACTTTTGCCCTCAAAAATTCATTCCTCAATAAATTGGATTGTCTATAAGGTTTATGTTTGGTCATCAGTAACTATGCAATCTGTCTTAACTTTATTGATAAAATATGCCCCTTCCTATACATCTGGTTGGTACAAAAAAAGAAATGTGCCTGAGTGGGAAGATCATTTAAGCTTTGATGCTCTTCCATTCCTTGGGAAATGCCCCTCATTTCCTCTCCTTGTGTTATGACCCAATGCCATTATAAATAAAATTACTTTTGAAAGTATCTGCTTCATAGCAACATAGAAACATAGAAACATGATGGCAGAAAATGACCACATGGCCTATCTAGTCTGCCCTTCCATATCAACCACTACAACAGTCCCCTCTTTTCCTTTAGAGATCTGTGTTTGTCCCATGCTTTCTTGAAATGAGATATTGTCCTTGTCTCTACTATCTCCACTGGGAGACTATTCCACGCATCTACCACACTTTCCATAAAGAAATATTTCCGCATGTTACTCCTTTCACCTTCATCCTATGTCCCCTCGTAGCAGAGCTTGCTTTCAATTGAAAGCGGCTCTCCTCATGTGCATTTATGCCATGGTGGTATTTAGATGTCTCAATTATATCTCTATCACACCTTTTCTCTAAAGTATACCCTTTCCTCTAAAGGCCTCATGTTCATTTTTTTAAATGAAGTAGTATGGTGGCCATGTTAGTCCATTTAAATGCACAATCATAAAGGTGAACAAATTATACCAGTTAGTGCAATAAAAAGATAACATCTTATGGGGTCATTCCAATCTACGTTTTGCTGGTCTGGATGTCCGATCCGGACATCCAGACCCACTAAACAGCTGGATCTCTCCTACG
Organism: Ichthyophis bannanicus; assembly: GCA_033557465.1. Taxonomy (NCBI): domain Eukaryota; kingdom Metazoa; phylum Chordata; class Amphibia; order Gymnophiona; family Ichthyophiidae; genus Ichthyophis; species Ichthyophis bannanicus. The sequence continues at coordinate 593,894,071 of CM066033.1, forward strand.
GCCACAGAGCTGTCTGCATGTACAGGGCACTTGTGCAAGGAGCTCTGTTCGTAGGCGGGAGGAGGTGGGCTGGGGGAGGAGCGAGGTCAGGCAGTAGTTGGGGATGTGATCCCAGATGTATAGGTCTGATTCTGAGGTCGGCCCTGTACGTCTGGGGTCACACAGTTAGACCTCAGAGATGGAATAAGTCCCCTTGGACATTGGGGAATGGTGACACAGAGGGCCAAGTTTGAGGTGAGGGGGTGCAGGCGGTTCCCTGCAGCCAACTCAGCTGTGGGAGGCCCAATCAGGGGTCGGGCTGTGGGGAACAGACCTACATCCAATGCACTAGTGCTTGTGGCTCCTTCATGGAGCCATGGTACCATAGCGACGAGACACCATGGCACTGTGGCTCCATGAGGGAGCTTGACTGAGTTAGCCAGGCAAGTGGCTGGATGTCCCGGGTGCCTAATAGGGGCACCTCCTGGATGTCTAGCCACTGTGATGCAATTCTGTTCCCACAGGGATGTCTAGCTCCCGTGGGTACAGAATCAGGTGCATCCCCTGGCCGTCCAGATGTCTAGACAGCCTGAATGTGCCTCCTCATGTCTGTTTACCTTTAGTTCTTTTTTCCTAGAGAAACAGATGATGGAAAGAAGAGAGAGGAGTGGGCATGCCACCTTCTGAGTCCAAGAAAATTCCACTCAAGAATGAAAATGAAGCTCTCTCTGTAAAGTGATTATGGGTGTAATCACTGAGAAAGAAAAGTCATAGCAAGTACACAAAATACACAATTTGCTGGTTCCCTAATTGCTGCTTTCAAACTGGGTACTCCACAACTCAAGTACATTTTAGATGCCCTTTCTCTGAAATCCATCATGTCGAGAACACCTCTTTCCCCTCCCTCCCAAAAATTTGAAAGACAGGGGCTGACTGAATTCATTTTATCTTTATTCTGTGAAGTAAAACATATTGAAGTTCATTCTGTGGAGTGAATAGCGGGGTTGGATGTACAGCCTCAAATTTCAAATATGGAGTAACCAAGAGGTGAGAACTCCCCCACAATGAATCACGTGGACAGGTTTAACATTTGAAAAATTTCCAATGATAATTTGAAAAGTAACAGATTTAATAAAGTTTTTCTCTTCAAAATATAGATCTTGAATGATATTCTCAAGCAAACTCAGTTTTAGTAAACAACCTGTCTTCATAAATGCATGGTTAAATTGTACTATAGTTTAGTCACTATATTTCAAAGTACTTGTACTAAACACATTTATATCACAAAAAGAACTTTTCTCTTTTTCTTTGTGAATAATTCTTTAAATGTTTCTGTTTTCTACAAGTGTACAATATTGACCCTTTTAACAACAGGCAAGTATTAGTTAGCATTTCTTTGACTGGGTGACCAGGGAGTTGGACCGAGGGAGAGCCCTAGATGTGGTGTATTTAGATTTCAGTAGGATGGTATACATCCAAGGGTGTTGAAAGAACTGAAATATGAGATTGCAGACCTGCTATTAGTAATCTGTGAACTATCATTAAAATCATCTCTAATACCTGAAGATTGGAGGATCGCCAATGTAACACCAATTTTTAAAAAAGGTTCCAGGGGTGAACCGGGAAACTACAGACCGGTGAGCCTCACGTCAGTACTGGGAAAAATGGTAGAAACAATCATAAAGAATAAAATTACTCAGCATGTAGATAATCATGGCCTAATGGGAGACAGCCAACATGGCTTTAGACAAGGAAGATCTTGTCTTACTAATCTGTTATGTTTTTTTGAAGGTGTGAATAAACAGGTAGACAAAGGTGAGTCGGTTGATATAGTGTATTTGGACTTTTAGAAAGCCTTTGACAAGGTCCCTCATCAGAGACTTTTGGCAAAACTAAAGAGTTATGGGATAGGAGGCAGTGTACTACTGTGGATCAAGAACTGGTTAAAAGATAGAAAGCAGAGGGTTGGGCTAAATGGCCAATTTTCCCAATGGAGAAAGGTGAATAGTGGTGTACCCCAGGGATCTGTGCTGGGTCTGCTGTTTTTTGACATATTCATAAATGACCTGGAAAGTGGAATAACGAGTGAGGTTATCAAATTTGCAGATGACACAAAACTATTTAAAGTTGTTAAAACCCAAGAGGAATGTGGAAAATTGCAAGAGGATCTTGATAAATTGGAAGACTGGGCATCAAAATGGCAGATGAAATTTAATGTGGACAAGTGCAAAGTTATGCACCTAGGGAAGAACAACCCAGACTATGTTTACACAATGCAAGGTTCCACATTAGGAACCACCACCCAGGAAAAAGATTTAGGCGTCATTGTGGATAACATGTTAAAACCCTCGGCCCAGTGTGCAGCGGCGGCCAAGAAAGCAAATAGAATGCTAGGTTTCATAAGGAAAGGAATGGAAAATAAAACAAAAGATATTATAATGCCTCTATATCGTTCCATGGTGAGACCGCACCTTGAATATTGTGTGTAATTCTGGTCGCCGTATCTTAAAAAGGATATAGCGTTATTAGAAAAGGTTCAGAGAAGAGCCACCAAAATGGTAAAGGGGATTGAAAAATACTCCTATGAAGAAAGGCTGAAAAGGTTAGGACTCTTTAACCTGAAAAAGAGATGGCTGAGGGGAGATATGATAGGAGTTTATAAATTAATGAACGGAGTGGACCGGGTAAACGTAGATTGATTGTTTACGTTATCAGAATATAGAAAGACTAGGGGACATGCAATGAAGCTACAGGGTAAACTATTTACGACTAATAAAATAAAATATTTTTTCACTCAACGTGTAATCAAACTCTGGAATTTGTTATCGGAGGATGTAGTAAAGGCTGTTAGTGTAGCTGTGTTTAAAAAAGGTTTGGACAAGTTCCTGAAGGAAAGGTCCATAAACTATTATTAAGAAGGGACCCAGGATATCAATGCTTGACCCAGTACAAGCATTGCGGAACCTGTGTCTTTTGGGGAAACTGCTAGGTACGTATGACCTAGATTGGCCACTGTTGGAAACAGGATACTGGGCTTGATGGACCTTGGTCTGACCCAGTATGGCATATCTTATATTCTTATGTTCTTAACCTGTTAAAGGCTTGAAGCTTCTTTACTATGTAGTAGAAACATTCTAACACTGTCTTTTATATGTAACCTTGCAGGTGAATGAGTATTAGCATTCAGGCAAGAAAACCTTTTGTTCACAAAATAACTAGTACATTAGAGCGTTTCCAAAAAATAGTCACTGTTGTGTGTCAATCACTTATCGCTGTCTTCTTTTCCAGGTCTTGCTGCTTTCTTGAATGTTGGATGCCTTAGGACTCCTCCTCTCCAAAGATGTCCAGCTTCAGTCAGGATACCTCAGGATAACTATTACCTATCTTTAAAACTCAATAAAAGAAACTGTCTCCCTAGCTATGGATGCAATAACTAGAAAAGTGTTCCTGTCCTTTTTTCTGTTTCTCTTACTTGTGAGACTTGCTAGTCCCCCAAAATAAAAGATAAGCAAGTTCCCTCTCTTTCCTTCCCAGTGTTTTTCTTTATGTGCCAGTGCCAATCTTTTAAAACTGCTAATCAGTTCTAAAGAATTATACCAATTGCCTACCAGTTCTAAAAATCGATACCAATTGCTGATTAAATTTAGTTCTTTTAAATATGGCAATAGTTTTTCTTTTCTTTAAGAACACATTCGAGTGCTGCTGGTCTCCAGATTGGTTTCCTGTCTTACCACTTTGAGAAGGAGGAGCAGCTGGTTTCATCACCCCTCCCACGGCTGTTATAAAATCGGCGGGCCACCGCAGAACAGCGGGAGTGCTGCTGGTCTCCAGATTGTTTTCCTGTCTTACCACATTGAGGAGGAGGAGCAGCTGGTTTCATCACCTCTCCCATGGCTGCTATTAAATCAGCGGGCCACTGTGGAACGTGACCCATGGGCGCGTACCCTTAGGCACGTGCCCGAAGGGGCAGGTCTGCCCCTTTGGAGCCCCTTCGAAGCTTGAGGAGCTTTAGTGGAACTTATGGGCAAAAGAAAAAAAAAGAAGGTGTTTCCGGTGCTGGGTGCTAAATCTGTTAAAATTTCTGGCCCAATGGATCGTCATTTGGTGAGTGCCCAGACTAATTTGTCGGTGGTGGATATTTCTGCTGAGTCCGTGAGTACCCTTTCAGATGTCTCCTCGACTATGCTGGGAGTACCCCTGCCCAGTCAGGAAGGGATTAAAGAGATTATTCCCCCCCCCAAGGAAGTTCCAATGATGGGGGATCACGCCATTGGTTCACAGGAGGCCTCTTCTCTATTGATTATTAAGGCAGACAAAGGAAAGTATAATTTACCGGCGATTTTGGATCTGGCGTCTTCTGCTGCATCTGTTATTCCTCCTTTTGATGTGTCTCTTCGTGATGTTTGGGAGGTAGTGGCTCACATTGAGTCTTCTCTGCATTCTTCTTTCTCCCAAATAACACAATTTTCCAAAGATATAGTTCAGAGGTTTTCAGACCAAGATGATTCTATTGTTAAATGTAATTTGTCTGTTAACAAGTTGGATGGGCAGGTTTCCGTGGTGCAGGCGGCTATCTCCTTTTCTATTAGGGATAGTCTTACGATAGACCATCAACTGGAATATTTGGAGAATTCTGTTTGTTCAAAGAATTTATGATTTTTAAATTTTCCTTGTACTTACTACCTTTCTCCTAATATATTATTGTATAAATATTTTAGGGAGGTTTTGTTATTGGAAGATCCAGAAGCGATAAAATTTTCTTCTGTTTATTATATGCCAAGGCTGCCCTCCATGGAGACTGCCTCCTTACTTAAAATTGGTAGAGAGATCCCGTCCTCAGCAGAATCTTTGGATGTTTCTGCATTTTTGGAGTCTTCTTTAGATGTGATTTCACATCGGGCTAGATTAATTGTTTCTTTCTTGTCATTGGCTGATTAGAATTTGGAGATGCGGTTATATTTTTCTAAAAAAAGATCAGTTTTTTTGTGGTAATTCCATTCAGATTTTTCCTGATGTTTGTAGATCCACCCAAAAGCGCAGAAAGATTTTTCTTTTATTAAAACCTAGAATTGTGGCTTTGGGGGCTTCTTTCTTATTGAAGTATCCCTGTAAATGTATTATAATATATCAACGAGTTAAATATGTTTTTCTTGAGGTTGAACAATTAGAAGCGTTCCTGTTCAATAAGGAAAATGCTTGATTTTTCTCCTTCCTGGCCTAGTATTAAGGGGTTGAGTATTGTTTTATGGGAATCCAATCATATTTTGTTTAATGTTGGAATAATGTTTTATTGCTTTAATTTCATATGGTTAAATTTGTTTTGTATTCCTGTCTTATTTTAGTTTTGTTTTCTTATAGTACCTGTTAGCACTCCTCTTGATGTGCACTTGATTGTATTGCTTGTATAAATATGTTATTAAAAGCATGAATATATATAAAAAAGAACACATTCAATCCTTCTCTCTTACACATTTATTCTCTCACTGAAACAGTTCAGGCTGTTCAGGATTAAACAATTCCTGTGAGCAGTACACTGTTTTAAATCAGCTCACTTCCAAGGTTTCCTCTCACTTCATTGGGAGTTTTATAACATCAGCCTTACTTTCGTTTCAGTGCTTGAAGGGCTCCAGTGTTCTTGAAAGCAAGTCTCACACACTCTTGAACTTTTATCAAAAGAGTGCTCAAAATTAAGCTCACTCTCAAATAAATCACCTCAAGTTCTCATTAAGCTTCGCTTTAAAACTCCTTAAATGAGTTACAGAACTTCTTCGGCTTTATTCCTGTCACCAAGGAAAGCATTCTCACATTTAACTTTGTTTTCTCTTCAGCTTTCATTCAAGCTTCTTACACATTTCTTTCCTAACAAGTTCTCAATTACTTGCAACAGACATTTACTCTGGCACATCTTACCCCATCAGTGTCTTCTTCCCAACCATTACTAAAGTTCCTATATCACTATGATATATTCACTTTAAAAGTGTTATAGTATTCTTTCATCCAGCTTCATCTCAACTCACATAGCACACTTTCATTGCTGTAAAACCCCTAACAGACCTTTGCACACATAAAAGTAATTTTTATAAGCCATTTTCTTTAAAGGTTGCTTAGTATCTGTATTGCTTATTTTAAACTATGTCATGGTTTTAGTCTCCTGTGAGCTCTTCCCATGCTTTTTACAGTCTCAGCTGATCCTTGTCTCCCTCCGCAACTAGCAACACCCTGTACACGGACAGTAACCCATGCACACACTGCAAACACTTACACATGCACCCACAAACTGGAAATTAATAGATTTTACTTTATTATATGTTTATTTTCTTTAATTGAAACTTTTTGGGCACTTTTTCTTTAATTTTAATATTATCACTTTATTTTAATTTTTATTGCTGCTGTCCGTTCATTTTTATTTATTTTTATTTTTAGCTAATTTTCCTTTAATATTTGGCCCTTGAGGACTGGGTCTCCCTCCCCGAGCCCTTTTTTAACTTTATTGTTATTTATATTTTTCTTTCTTCCTGAGGTTTAGTGCTCCTGCCACAGCCCCCTCCCTCACCCGGAGTTCCCCGCACACGCATGATTGCACATGCAGTTACTTCCGGGTTTGGGGCATGGACTTAAAACGTTTACATTTAACATGTGGCAGCTTCAGAACACCACAGGGAGCCTCAGACTCATGTTCCTGTGACTGTCTGATGCTTCTGGAGCCATTTTTGGGCCTGAATGTGGCATCACCATGATAGCAGGTCCATCGCGATCATGGCAGCCACACCCCCAGCCATTCCTGCATGCCACGGGAGACCCAGGGACCTGGAAAACATGCTCCCCTGCCTCCCCACAGCAGCGAAGTTGGTCAGATCTATCCTACTTTTCAAAAAAAAACATAGTCAGGAAAGCCAGGTATTTTTATTATTTTTCTCTCTGCCATTACATGTTGAAAATTTTCTGAGCAGCTCCCATGTTAGTCTGGAGTAGCAAAAGTGACCGAGGCAGATGACACCTTATAGGCTAACAATTTATTAAGACTCATACCTCAATAAATTAGTCAGTCTATAAGATGCCAAATGCCTCTGTCATTTTTGCCTCAACAATAACATATTAAGCGTACGAGTGCCTGAATATAAACTAAAAATGTGCAGTGGGGTTAGAGAGAACTATCGAATTTCTACATGACTTCCCTCCGGCACCAACTACCATATAAATGAGGAAGTACTATAAAAAAAAAGATTAGTCAGAGTCCATAGCAAACCTGCCCTAATATAATACCAGGACACGCAAAGCACCAATCCTGCCTAAGAAAAGGCCGTAAAACAAATATTAAACCAACACATCTTAGAGAACACCAATACCTTTCTTAATGGGAAAGCAGAATAGGTGGGACTAGAGATCTCTTCACAGAAATTACATGCTAATGGAAAGCCATACCTTAGTCATAAGTACAAATCACAGACAGACAGTCACCAAACACAAAACAAAGGACCACAAATTGGAAATAGAAATACAACAAATTAAACTGGTAACCCCAAGAAGCCAAACTCACACATATGGCAATGCTGGAAAAATAAAAATAGAAATGCGTTTTCTCTTGCCCTGCACAAACCCACAGAAATAAATCAGCAATGCACATTTCCTGAAGCTAACATATTCTAGTTAATAAATTCAAAATACAGTAAAATACTTTTTTTCTACTTTTGTTATCTGGGCATTTTATTTTTTCAGTCACAATGGCTCCTGTCTCTCTTCTGCTACTGCCTTCTCTTAATCCTCTTTCCAATGTCTGCTGTTCATTTGCTATTTCTCCATGCTCCTCCTGTCTTCTTCTATTCCTTCTCTATATCTGTCTCTTTCATATTGATCTTTCCCTTTTAGCGCCTTCCTCCAAGTCTTTCTTTACTACTTCTCTATCCACTCAAATTCCACCATCTGTCTAGGTCTCAGAGCCTAGCATCTCTCTCTCTCTGTCTACCCCTCAAAGTCCAGCCTCTCTCTCTGTTCACCCCTCACCCTCTCTGTCTACTGCTTAGAGTCCAGCATCTACCTCTCACCGTCAATCTCTCAGAGCCCACCATCTCTCTGCTAGCTCTCATAGCTCAACATTTCCAAGTGTTTGTGCATATGTCATGGGGAGTGTTGGAGGATATGTGTGTGCTTGCATGTGTTATGGGGAGTGTCATGGCTTCATAAGTGTGTGTGTGTCATGGGATGTGTTGAGGGCTTCTTGCGTGTGTGTGTGTGTGTGAGCATGTGTCAAGTGGAGTGCCTGGAACTGCATTTTTGTGTGTCATGGGAAGTGTTGAGGGCTTCGTGCATTCATGTGTGCATGTATGTGTGTATGTATGACATAAGGAGTACATAAGAACATAAGAACATAAGATATGCCATACTGGGTCAGACCAAGGTCCATCAAGCCCAGCATTCTGTTTCCAACAGTGGCCAATCTAGGTCATACGTACCTAGCAGTTTCCCCAAGGGACACAGGTTCCACAATGCTTGTACTGGTTCAAGCATTGATATCCTGGGTCCCTTCTTAATAATGGTTTATGGACCTTTCCTCCAGGAACTTGTCCAAACCTTTTTTAAACCCAGCTACACTAACAGCCTTTACTACATCCTCCGGCAACAAATTCCAGAGTTTGATTACACGTTGAGTGAAAAAATATTTTCTTTTATTAGTCTTAAATAGTTTACCCTGTAGCTTCATTGCATGTCCCCTAGTCTTTCCATATTCTGATAAGGTAAACAATCGATCTACGTTTACCCGTTCCACTCCGTTCATTAATTTATAGACTTCTATCATATCTCCCCTCAGCCGTCTCTTCTCCAGGCTAAAGAGCCCCAACCTTTTTAGCCTTTCTTCATAGGAGTAGCCTTCCATCCCCTTTACCATTTTGGTGGCTCTTCTCTGAACCTTTTCTAAAATCGCTATATCCTTTTTAAGATACGGCGACCAGAATTGCACACAATATTCAAGGTGCAGTCTCACCATGGAACGATATAGAGGCATTATAATATCTTTTGTTTTATTTTCCATTCCTTTCCTTATCATACCTAGCATTCGCTCTCTTGGCCGCCACTGCACACTGGGCCGAGGGTTTTAACAAGGTATCCACAATGACGCCTAAATCTTTTTCCTGGGTGGTGGTTCCTAATGTGGAACCTTGCATCGTGTAACCATAGTTTGGGTTGTTCTTCCCTAGGTGCATAACCTTGCACTTCTCCACATTAAATTTCATCTGCCATTTTGATGCCCAGTCTTCCAATTTATCAAGATCCTCTTGCAATTTTCCACAATCCTCCTGGGTTTCAACAACTTTAAATAGTTTTGTGTCATCTGCAAATTTGATAACCTCACTTGTTATTCCACTTTCCAGGTCATTTATGAATATGTCAAAAAGCAGCGGACCCAGCACAGATCCCTAGGGTACACCACTATTCACCTTTCTCCATTGGGAAAATTGGCCATTTAGCCCTACCCTCTGCTTTCTATCTTTTAACCAGTTCCTGATCCACAGTAGTACACTGCCTCCTATCCCAGGACTCTTTAGTTTTGCCAAAAGTCTCTCATGAGGGACCTTGTCAAAGGCTTTCTGAAAGTCCAGATACACAATATCAACCGACTCACCTTTGTCCACCTGTTTATTCACTCCTTCAAAAAAACATAACAGATTAGTAAGACAAGATCTTCCTTGTCTAAAGCCATGTTGGCTGTCTCCCATTAGGTCGTGACTATCTACATGCTGAGTAATTTTATTCTTTATGATGGTTTCTACCATTTTTCCCGGTACTGATGTCAGGCTCACTGGTCTGTAGTTTCCCGGATCACCCCTCGAACCCTTTTTAAAAATTGGTGTTACATTGGCGATCCTCCAATCCTCAGGTATTAGAGATGATTTTAATGATAGTTCACAGATTACTGATAGCAGGTCTGCAATCTCAAATTTCAGTTCTTTCAACACCCTTGGATGTATACCATCCGGCCCAGGTGATTTGCTACTCTTCAGTTTATCTAATAGTTGTAAGACATCTTCCCGATGTATCGATATTTCCTTCAATTCTTCTACACCTTTAAATACCACTTCAGTCATGGGTAACATCCCTACATCTTCCTCAGTAAAGACCGAAGCAAAGAATTCATTCAGTCTCTCCGCTATCGCCTTGTCGCCTCTTAGTGCTCCTTTAACCCCTTTATCATCTAATGGACCAACTGACTCTCTCACAGGTTTTTTGCTACGAATGTACTTGAAAAGGTCTTTATTTCGCGTTTTTGCTTCCGCAGCAAGCTTCTTCTCAAATTCTCTCTTTGCCTGCCTTATCAATGCCTTGCATTTGACTTGCCAGTGCTTGTGCTGTTTCCAGGTTTCATCGTTTGGCTCTTTTTTCCATTTCCTGAAAGATGCTTTTTTGGCAACAACAGCCTCTCTGACCTCACCTTTAAACCATGCTGGCAGTTTTTTGGCTTCCTTCCACTTTTCTTAAAGCGTGGAATACAGCTGGACTGGGCTTCCAAGATAGTATTTTTCAACAACACCCAAGCTTGATGTACGTCTTTAACCTTTGCAACTGCTCCTTTTAGTTTTTTCTTAACTGTTTTCCTCATTTTATCATAGTCTCCCTTTTGAAAGTTAAAGGGTAGTACTGTGGATTTCCTTACTATCCCTCCTCCACTAATTAAATCAAAGGTGATCATGCTATGATCACTATTGCCAAGTGGCCCCAACACCCTTATCTCTTGCACTACATCTGGTGTTCCACTAATGACTAGGTCTAATATTGCTTCCCCTCTGGTTGGTTCATGAACCAGCTGCTCCAAGAAGCAGTCATTTATTTCATCTAGGAACTTTATCTCCCTAGCATGTCCTGTTGTGACACTGACCCAGTCGATGCCGGGGTAATTGAAATCACCCATTATTATTACTGCACTGTAACTTTTGCTAGCTTCCTTGATTTCTTTGAGCATTTCATCATCCATTTGTTCATTCTGGCCAGGCGGACGATAGTACACCCCCACTGCCATCGCCTTCCCCTTTTTACATGGAATTTCAATCCATAGAGATTCTACAGCAAATTTTGTTTCTTGCAAAACTTTAATCCTTTCTGACTCAATGCCCTCTCTAACATAGAGCGCAACCCCTCCACCAATTTGGTCAGCTCTATCATTACGATATAGTTTGTACCCAGGTATCACAGTGTCCCACTGGTTGTCCTCCTTCCACCATGTCTCTGATATTCCAATCATATCTAACCTCTCATTTAGTGCTATATATTCTAACTCTCCCATCTTGTTTTGTAGACTTCTAGCATTTGCATACAAGCATTTTAGAGACTGTATTTTATTCATATTAATTTGGCTATTGGTAGACATAGGTAATTTGGGATCTTTAAGTTCTGTCTGCTCCATACTCGAGGGCATTTGGGCTACTTTACTCTTTTTTGGAACCTCTCTGCTTTTTGTAGTATCCTTCAAGGATACATTCTTCCGAACCATGTGCTCTTGGGCGACTGTCGGCTTTCCCCTATTATCTAGTTTAAAAGCTGCTCTATCTCCATTTTAAAGGTTAATGCCAGCAGCCTGGTTCCATCCCGGTTAAGGTGAAGCCCATCCCTTCGGAAGAGCCCCTCCTTTCCCCAGAATGTTCCCCAGTTCCTAACAAATCCGAACCCCTCATCTCTGCACCATTGTCTCATCCACGCATTGAGACTCCGGAGCTCTGCCTGCCTTTTGGGTCCTGCACGTGGAATGGGAAGCATTTCGGAGAACGCTACTCTGGAAGTTCTGGATTTCAACTTCCTACCTAAAAGCCTAAATTTAGCCTCCAGAACCTCCCTACCACATTTTCCTATGTCATTGGTACCGACATGTACCAAGACAGCAGACTCCTCCCCAGCACTATCTAAGACCTTATCTAGGTGGCGTGTGAGGTCCGCTACCTTCGCACCAGGCAGGCATGTTACCAGGCGATCCTCACGTCCACCAGCCACCCAGCTATCTACATGCCTAATGATCGAATCACCAACTATAACTGCTGTCCTAACCCTTCCCTCATGGGCACTTGGCCCTGGAGAAACCTCCTCGGTGCGAGAGGGGTTTACATCACCTGGAGGACAGGTCCTAGTTACAGGATCACTTCCTGCCACACCAGGGTGATGCTCTCCTGTCACGTGACCTCTCTCCTCCATGGCAACAGGGATGCTGCCAGACTGGAGGTGGGACTTCAGGACTATATCCCTGTAGGTCTCGTCTATGTACCTCTCTGTCTGTCTTATGTTTTCCAAGTCTGCTACTCTAGCCTCTAGAGAACGGACTCGTTCCCTGAGAGCAGAGAGCTCCTTGCACCTAGTGCACACGTAAGACCTCTCACCAGCTGGGAGAAAATCATACATGTGACACTCAATGCAAAAGACTGGAAAGCCCACATCCCGCTGCTGGACTGCTGTCTGCATCTTAGTTTTAAGTTTGTGTTTAGATCTTTAAGTTCTTTATGTACTAAAGGGTGCTATGGATATTTATACCACTAAAACTGTACCTAAGAAGTTTAATATACCTTGTTCACCTGAAGCTTAATTAATCTCAGGTCCTTAGTGTATGACTGATTTGGGTAATGAGCTTCACCTGAGAGCACCTCCTGTCTTTTAAGTTGTGCAAGTACCTATAAAGCTGTGATTATCCCAGGGGAGGGTGGGTGTGGGGAGGGAGGGAGGGATATAACACTTATTAAAAAAGGGCTGCTACACAGTACCTTGTCCTGTGCCGCTGAGGTAAGCTATATTCTGATTTGATTTAAATTATAGCTCTTTGCTGCTACTAGGCTCTAACCTATTAAGAAATTTAAACTACAAGCTCTCTGCTGGATTCTAAATTTAACCAGAAAGCTTTCTTCTGTGTTTTAATTTGAAACTAAAAGTACTTTACTGATGCTAGGCCCTGAGTGACTATGAAATTTAAACTACAGCTGTCTACTGGGTATGAAAGGTAACCCAAAAGTTCTCTTCTGTGTTTTAAATTGAATCTTAAACTGTTGCTACTAGGCCCTGACTGATTTAACAAAAAAATAGTGGGTTCACAGATTAATTAGCTTTAAAAGAAAAAAAATTCCTTTCAGAAAAATTCCCAGAAGTATATACTCACAATTTCAGATTTCTCTCCAGAAGTAACAGCCCCCCTTTCTAGTCCTTCAAGACTGAGGGTCACAGAGCTCTGGTTGAGCTATTTATGCTTGTGCTGCTGATGTAAGCAGTGACCTACTTCCTGGGTAATTAACAGTCCTTGCTTGGATAGAAGGAGTCTTTCAAAATGGCCTTTTGAACTGCCAGCTGGTGTTAACACCTATTGAAAAAGCTTCACAGGTCGCTTGCCCACTAGGTAGAAGGCCTCTTTGTAAAGGTCTCTAGAAGACTTTATATGCTGCTCAAGGAGAATTGACCTTGTTTTGCCTTTTGTGCTAAGCTATATTCTGATTTGATTTAAATTATAGCTCTTTGCTGCTACTAGGCTCTAACCTATTAAGAAATTTAAACTACAAGCTCTCTGCTGGATTCTAAATTTAACCAGAAAGCTTTCTTCTGTGTTTTAATTTGAAACTAAAAGTACTTTGCTGATGCTAGGCCCTGAGTGACTATGAAATTTAAACTACAGCTGTCTACTGGGTATGAAAGGTAACCCGAAAGTTCTCTTCTGTGTTTTAAATTGAATCTTAAACTGTTGCTACTAGGCCCTGACTGATTTAACAAAAAAATAGTGGGTTCACAGATTAATTAGCTTTAAAAGAAAAAAAAATTCCTTTCAGAAAAATTCCCAGAAGTATATACTCACAATTTCAGATTTCTCTCCAGAAGTAACAGCCCCCCTTTCTAGTCCTTCAAGACTAGAGTATCAGGGGATGAATTCATTTGTGTCTGTCATGGGGAGTGTTGGGGGCTATGTCTGTCTGTCCATCATACAGTATCAGGAACTGCATGTATCTGCAATACGGAGTGTCAGGGGCTGTGTGTGCGTCTCTCTCTCTCTCTCTCCCTCTCATATGAGCTTTCTCACAGACTTCCTCCAACCTATTTTTATTTATTTATTTATTTATTACATGCATTTATATACCGCGCTATTTTCCATCAGTGCGGTTTACATAGAACCAGTTAAATACACATCTTTATCTCATAATTCACCAGCCTGCTTCATTTTCTCTCATCCCCTCCCCAGCTTTTCCCTAGTCTGTTTGTCTCTCTCCTAAGGCTCCATCAGTCTTCACCCAGTGACTTTCTCTGCTAACTTTAACCCAGACTAGCTTTCCCCTGGTCTCTCTCTCTCTCTCTCTCTTAACCTCACAGTCTTGCTTCAATGTTTTTTTTCTCTCTCTCTATCATCCCCCCTTCTCCTGGCACCTATTGTGCTCTCCTGAGCCCAGACCACTGCAGTTGAGCAGCTTCCTGCACCAATGATCAGCTCCTTGAATGGTGGAGCCATGTGAGACAGGAAGTTTGTGCTGATTTCTCAAACCTGATTAGCACAAACTTCCTGCCCTGCATGACTCCACCATTCAGGGAACCAATTGTTGAGCAGGATGCTGGAAGTGCTGCTAACCACTACAAATCAGCATGGGGCTTTGAAGCCCATGTATATGCTGAACATTTGTGCAGTGCATGTATGGTCTTCAAAGCCCTGTGCTCATCTTTCCTGCCTGCCTGCCACCCACTACCTGCCACTGGGATTAGCTGACTGTGCTGACTACTGCTTGCCTGCCTCACAGATGGGTCTGTTCAGTTCACTGTGCCGACTGTGCCGCCCTCTTGGGGCTGCTGCCGTGTGCGAGCGCACAGCTTGCATAGTGGGTCATACTGGCCCTGCATGTTTGACAGTGTGTTTAAGTGTGCACATCCTCCAGCAGTTGTTAGGTGTACCTTTCCAGATTTTATTTATATGGGCTGGAGTGAAATAAGACTGGTAGAGAGTTTTATTCAGGGTATCAAGGTGTGTAGTACAAATAGACATATTGCGGGGTAATTTTATAAAGGACTTGTATATTGAATAGTTTTCTACACACACAAGTAGGTTTTTAGAAAACTGCCCTATGGGTATACCATATGAAAGCATGTTGTACAAGTGAAGAGCTGTTACTTTTGTGGGATTTATGTGTAGGCATTCCTGGGGACAGAGAGCAGGCAGAGTCTGGGGCTAGTCAGCACACAGTAGATGTAAATCTGTGCATGAGAATTTGGGCATGCCTGGGGATGAATCTAGGAGCCTTTTAGATAAAGCACTTAAAACCGACTTCCAAAGGTACATTTCTTCACTCTTTCCTGAGGTGCCCTGTTATGAAATGACCCCTGCATGGACATTTCCACATCTTGATTCACTGCGCTTTTGATTATGAACATCTATAATTCGGATTTCCATTTCTGTTGTTTAGGCATTTCATATTATTATTGGTAGAGAACAGTAATAAATATATTATCTTCAATTCTTTCCAGAAGCCACAAGGGAATTTCACCCAATCGTAAATAAATCAAAATGCCAGTAGTCCAAAATTATAGCTGATAGAAGCTGTAAACGGTGTAGCAAGACGTACTCCACACTGACTCTAAGCATCCCTCACATCCCACAGCCTACCAAAAAGCATCGATCTTTCAGTCACAGCCAGTTTATTCTACACAGCCCAGAGCTGTCCACAATGCTGACAGTCATAAAAGCAGCACTGGCCATAACTCATGTTCCCCAGGAACATCAAGGGCCAGCTCTATCAGTAGGCAAACTAAGTGGGCACCTAGAGTGTGACACTTCGAAGGGTGGCAGAAAGAGCCCCTGAGAAAGCCCTTCTGGTGGCCTCCACTCTTGCTGTTACCATCGCTGCTCCATCTCCCTAGGACCAGCAGCAGCAGGAATGGCAAAAAAAAACCCAAAACAAAAACCCCAAGAAAGAAGCACAGCGCAGAGGGAAGTTTCTGAATCCTTTTATGCTGTGCTCTGAAAGTGCAACTGGTCCTGCCCTCTGCAGGACTGGCACTGCCGTTAGCCAAAGTAGTTGGTCACCTAGAGCACTGCCCCCCCGGGGTGCCCATTGTCTCCCGGCCCTGGTGGTGGCAATGGACCCCACACTGTGACAGAGCGCTTATCTGCTCATCCCAGTGCTGTGTCATGGTTTCATCTGACTTGTAAGAAGAAAACACGAGGCAGCACCAGTATGAGCAGGTAAGTGCTGTGTCATGGTTTGGGGTCCATCACCACTGTCGCAGATCCACGGGGAGGGAGCAGTGGTGGCAATGGAGTGGCGGGTATGGGGGCCCGCCTACGGTGCCTCCAAGGCTTGCACCAGCCCTGCTCCTCTGACACAACCAGCCAACTACCACAAAAGAGAATCAAATAGATTTCCAATTGATTGCAGAAATAAAAACATGTCTTTATTACTCTATTACGCTTATAACTTGTGATAAGGAAGCTTATCATAGCTCAGGAAGGGGCTATAGAAAAGGTGAAGTGTCTCTGAACAAGCAACCTGTCAGTGCTGGTAGAAATGAGAAAACAGAATTTTGCCATAAAAGACTACCAGTCCCAGAATGCACCAGATTTCCAACAGCCATGAGAGGAGCTGAAGTGAGAAAACGTGTGTTCAATCAAAAGGGCTATGAGGTAATCCCCAAGCACTCATTGCAAAGGGCAGGGCTTGATTCAGCACAGCTGCACTGTGCTAGGATGGAACACTCATCTCAAAGGGCAGGGCCTGATTCAGCACAGCTGCGCTGTGTTAGGGAGGATCATTCATCTAAGCAGAATAAGAGTAGAGTTTATTCTACAGATGACCATCTTCATGATCACCTTGGATATCCAGAGAATTGTCCTCAGTATCCTGAGAATCAGCTTGAGTTTGATCATCAGTTTCATCTGAAGGATCATCAGAAGCAGAAGCCAAACCGGACGGACAGAGAGGGAAAGAGACCCTTTGGAAGAAGGAAGAGAAAAGCCTTTGAGAGGTCTAGAAGAGTCCAAAGCAGTACGTATACTGGGAGGTATTCCAAGGGCCAGCATACACCATTGGACTGGGGAAAGCCAGAGGAATGGTGCTGCAGAGCTAGGAATCACCAGAGGCTACCTGTGAGGGAGACGGCTGCACGTGGAAGGGACCCTAAGACCTGTGCCAGAAGGTATGTGAAGAGAGATCCAGTGTCCAGGGATCTGGATTGGAAGGCTGGACATAAGAACTGGACTACATACTGGCCAGGCTATATAGAGAGGAACTCTAGCAGTAATGGAAGCTCAGGTATGAACACTGATCTATGCCCTAGCTATAACCTTGAAAGACAGCAGGGAAACAAGTATTATCCTGAAAATGCTCCATTGAGAGATTCATCTGTGCCAATCCATGATATTGAACCCATGCTTGTTGAACAAGGGGGAATAATAGCAGATGAGGATCCTGTTTATATGGACTGCTCTCTATCTAAACTCCGTTGGTAACTTTCTGTTATAAAGTACAGCAACCATCACAAAGAAATACAAATTTGTTCTTTAATCTACCCAGAAAAGCTCCTGAAGCAGGATTTGACCCACACAGTAGAAAGCAAGACAGCTAAGGGGTTTCAGCTGGATAACTGCTAGCAATTAAGCCTTACCTAATTGCTTGTGAGCTAGGAGAGAATCACTTCTGTATCTATGTGGGAAGTAATCAGAAGTTAACCTGAAAAGAACAGTTTGTTTCTTGCTTTGTGGCTTTTCATTTGTTGTTTTCCTGATTTTGACTTTGTTTTTCCAAGTTAACACTGAAAGCAAGTAACCTAATTTATGTGCTACCAAGCATATCTGTGTTGGGAGAAATAACCCCATAAATAAATATCTTATTGGCTTTACCCAAGAGCACAACTAAATTATTGTCAGCAGCTGTGTCTGGTGTGAATGAACTACATTGCCCACAATACCTTGCAAATCATATAGATATATGCACTTGACAAGACTGTGAAGATTATCACCCAGGCAGCCGTCTGACAAACTGTAATATCTTCCACTTGTAAACAATACAATGTTCACAATGATTTTCAACAATCCATTCAGATATTCCTCAAACAACTTATGATTATTTATTAGTATGAGAGCATTACTGACAACACCTCCAGGTATCTTTATCAACTGAAGACGTGGACCTCCAAGGGCATGTTCAGTTGCTGACCGGAGTTCACTCATCAGCAATCACTTATTAGCAGTGCAGTGCTGATCCTTACTTTATTATCATTGCTCCTTATAGTCGTAACACATTCGCAAAAATATTCCAATTTTCTAAACAATAACTTAAAGAGAGGAGACCAATGTGAACTTATCTGATCTCTTTTTTTCTCTTGTTCTCTATTTCTCTCCAGATCTCACACGCGCCCACAGATCCAGGTCCAGTTATGAATAAACCATCTGCAACGTCGGCTGATGGTTTTGCCATAAACTAAGACTTCATTAAGGAGATTATCTAATGCAAAGCACAGCACCAGGCTGGTGGGGGAAAAAGCAGAATTGCCTAACAAAATATTTCTGTTCCCTGTTATCTGAGAAAGGGCTGGGAGTAGAACCACAAAAAAACTGATAAAAGCAGGAATGAAAATGAGATAGTCCTTGAACATTTTCAGAAGGCTGTGTTCGTGACCGGCTAACTAAATTGAAGGCAGAAAAAGTGATGGGGCCAGATGGAATACATCTGAGAGTATTGAAGATACTTAGGGAAGTTCTGGCGGTCCCATGGTCTGACTTTTTTAAAGTTTTTTTAGAGTCAGGAGTGGCCTCAGAGGACGGAGAGTGCGGAATGCAGTAAAGATGAAGCTGGGAACTATAAGCTAGTAATTAGTCTGACCTTGGAGATAACTGAATGGAACAGCTGCTAAAACAGAAGGTATTGCAGTTTCCAGCATCCCACGGATTACAGAATCCATGGCAATGTGATTTTCTCATAGGTAGGCCTTGTCAGCAAAACTGTCACTTTATTTGATTGGTTAGCTAGAGAAATGGATTGGGGAGAGTGTTATATGTGGTGTACTTAGATTCAAATTCGAATTTATTTAAATCTCGTTAATCTATAAGCTTCTGGGTTATTAAAATAGACATACTAAATTACAGAGCACATAAAATTAACATATAAAATTGCAAACATGAAAAATTAGGAATTTCATACAGAAAGCACCACTTAAAAGCCTCAGAAAACAAAATCAAGTTTAGTTTCTTGCGTAATAATAAATAATCCTTTCCTATATGTAAGCCTAACGGCAGTGCTTTCCATAATTGTGGGTCCATCAGTGAGAATGTGTGTGAACAAGTTTCAACATTATGGGGCCCTTTTACTAAAGAGCTCTATGATTTTGCATCTAACCTGCCAATAGCACCAAAATCTTAGGTTAACCATCAGAGGTGCTGAAAGCATATTTCTGGCAGTTTCCGGGACCTGGATTTAGTTGCGGTTATGGAGACATGGTTCACAGAGAATCATGACTGGGATGTAATTATATTGGCTTATAATTTATTCAGGAAGGACAGGGTAGCAAGAAAGGGAAGAGGAGTGGCACTATATGTAAAACATGATATTAAAGCTACAGAATTGCAGAGCTTATGAGAGAAGGAGGAGGCACTGTGGGTTAAACTGGAAAGAGGGAAAAGAGCATCCATTTGCATTGGTGTTATACAGACCTTCCTCATAGGCAGAAGAAGTGGACAGAGGTTTAATTGAAGACATTCACAGTATTGCTATAAAAGGAGAAGTGCTGCTGATAGGTGATTTCAATATGCCAGATATTGACTGGCGCATCCCTGCTGCAGTATCATCCAGAAGTAAGGAGATCCTGGATTCTCTACAGGGAGAACTATTCCGGCAACTGGTAACCGAACTCACAAGTGAAGGGGCCATACTGGACCTAGTGCTTACAAACGGTGAGAGTGTTTCTGATGTTATAATGGGTGATCGTCTCTCATCCAGTGATCATCAGATAGTGTGATTCAGTATTAGGACAAAGTCCATTCGATAGTGGGGGTCCTAGACTTTAGGAAAGTTAGCTTTGCCAAGATGGGACAATACCACTAGGAGTAGTTAGAGGGATGGGAACAGCTGGGGATGCAGAAAAGCAGTGGAAGAAACTGAAAGGGGATATTTTAAGGGCAACAAACCTTTTTGTTAGGAAAGTAAGTAAATGTAAAAGGAAAAGGAGGTCACTATGGTTCTAGAAAGAAGTAGCTGAAAAGGTGAACCAAAAATACAAGGCTGAGTAGCATAGTATATGACAGCAGATAAAAATCCTTGCAGCTTCATTTTATGCCCTTTAGTTTTACAGCTTCCCCTTCATTACTATCCTTTAAGTATTTAAATGTCTGTACCATATCTCCCCCGTCCCTCCTTTCCTCTAGGATATACAGATTTAGGTCTTCAAGTCTCTTCTCATATGTCTTCTGGCACAGGCTCCAAATCATTTTGGTCACCTTCCTCTGAAGCATTTTAATGATGTAATTAGCGCAGAAAGTGAGCACTCCAAAATTGTTGTTGTCATCCACTTGGGTACAAATGGCCTGGCTAGAAACAGGGCCACTACAGTTCAAAGGGACTTCCAAACGCTGGGAGAGAAACTGAAGCCCATTGTTAACACTGTAGCATTCTCAGAACTTCTACCTGTTTTTGGTAAGGGGGCAGAAGGGCTACAATGCATAAACAGCTTTAACGCATGGCTCCAAACCTGGTGCAAAGAGGAAGGATTCAGATTTATAGGCGACTGGGGAAACAGATGGACTAACAAGAGACTATACTGTGCGGATGGACTACATCTCTCTGTCACAGGGAAAAGAATCCTAAGTGAAAGATTCAGGCAGTATGTGGATATGCATTTAAACTAGAGAAAGGGGGTGACGGATGGGGAAGGTCAAGTTCAGGGCGTCACTCCCAGCAAATGCAGAACAATATCAGAGACAGCCACACTTTTAAACCACACATCAAAAGCAAGTGGGAAGAAGTGGGCAGAACAAAATCAATGCAAAATACATGCAAGCCAGTTAAATGCTGGAAAGCAATGACCACAAATGCTCGAAGCTTAGCCAACAAAGTTCCAGACCTGGAAGCCCTAATGGTGGAAATGGACTTGGACATTGTGGCCATTACAGAAAGATGGTTTAATGAATCGCATGACTGGGATATAGCCATAGCTGGCTATAATCTATTCAGAAGAGACAGAGAAAATGGAAAAGGAGGAGGAGTTGCCTTGTACGTCAAAAGTAATATTAAAGCTACTGAAATGCAGGGGGCATGGGGAAAAGTAGAAGTGCTCTGGATTGTGTTGGAAAGAGGAGGTGGCACTGTCATCCATATTGCTGTAGTCTACAGACCTCTGACTCAAATCGAAGAGATAGATAACAAATTGATTATACAGTAGATATTGCCAAGATAGCCACAAAGGGGGAAGTGATCATATTGGATGACTTTAATCTACCCGATGTGGATTGGATGACTCCTTCTGCAAATCTGGAAAGAAGCAAAAAATTTGTGGATGCTTTCCAAGATGCGTTACTTAGACAAATAGTGATGGAACGAACCAGGGAAAGCTCAACGCTGGATTTAGTGCTCACCAATGGTGATAGCGTGTCGAATGTCTGGGTGGGTGCCCCTGTGAGCAGCAGCGATCATCACACGGTGTGGTTTGAGATAAAAGCCAAGGTGCAGTCCAATCATAGCAAGCTCAAAGTCCTAAACTTCAAAAACACTGACGTCAGTAAAATGGCCAAGTACCTAAAGGAGGAGTTGGCAGGGTGGAAGGGGATAAGGGAATTGCAATGGACTAAACTAAAGGTGGCAATAAAAGGGGCAACAGATAAATATGTAAGAAAAGTAAATAAAAGCATGAGTAGAAGGAAATCTATTTGGTTTTCCAAAGAAGTGGCTGCTCAAATAAAGGCAAAAAGCACAGCTTTCGCAAAATTCAAAAGCTTGCAAACAGAGGAACACAGAAAGGAATACAGGATCAAACTCAAAGAGACAAAAAGAGAAATAAGGAAAGCAAAATCAAAGGCAGAGGAAAAGATGGCTAAAGATGTGAAGTGTGGTGACAAAACTTTCTTCAGGTATATTCGGGAAAGAAAGAAGATCAGAGGTGGAATTGCAGGACTCAGAAGTGCTGGGAACGGACTTGTGGAAAGTGACTTTGAAAAAGCAAAATTGCTAAACAAATACTTCTGCTCTGTTTTTACTAAAGAAAATCCTGGAGAATGACCATCTGTGACTCCCAAATATAAAAATGGGAACGAAGTAGATACCACACCGTTGAAAGAAGATGATGTGTTAGAACAACTTGCAAAACTGAAAGTGGACAAGGCCATGGGAGCGGATGGGATACATCCCGGGATACTGAAAGAGCTCAGAGAAGTTCTTGCAGGGCCGTTAAAGGATATTTTCAACAGATCCTTGGAAACAGGAGAAGTTCCTCAGGAATGGAGAATGGCTGATGTGGTACCTCTACACAAAAGTGGTGACAGGGAAGAAGTGACAAACTACAGGCCCGTGAACCTTACCTCGGTGGTGGGAAAAGTAATGGAGGCACTCCTGAAAGAGCGAATAGTGGGCTTTCTGAAAATCAACAGGTTTCAAGATCTGAGGCAACATGGTTTTACTGAAGGACGATCTTGCCAAACAAATCTGATTGAGTTCTTTGACTGGGTGACTAGAGAACTAGATCAGGGGCATGCGATGGATATCATCTACCTGGATTTCAGCAAAGCCTTTGAACCGTTCCTCATAGGAGGCTTATCAATAAACTCAGTAGTTTGGGGATGGGTCCCAAGGTGGTAAACTGGATCAGAAATTGGTTGACTGACAGACGACAGAAGGTGGTAAATGGAGCTCACTCGGATGAAAGGGAGGTGATTAGTGGGGTGCCCCAGGGTTCAGTCCTGGGCCCGGCACTGTTCAATATATTTCTGAGTGATATTGCTGAAAGACTGAATGGAAAAGTCTGTCTTTTTGCAGATGACACGAAAATTTGCAACAGAGTGGACTCCCCCGAGGGAGTGGTTAGCATGAGGAAAGATCTACAAAAGCTGGAAGAGTGGCCTAATGCTTGGCAATTAAGATTTAATGCAAAGAAGTGCAGTGTCATGCACTTCGGTAGCAGAAATCCAAGGGAAATGTATGCAATAGGGGGCAAGAGGTTGGTGTCATGGATCAGGAGAAAGACCTTGATGTGATTATTTCTGTAGATCTCAAGATGGCAAAACAGTGCGACAAGGCGGTGGCAAAAGCCAGGAGGATGTTGGGCTGCATACAAAGAGGAATTACCAGCAGAAAGGAAGAGGTACTAATGCCACTGTATAAGTCACTGGCGAGGCCTCACTTGGAATACTGTGTTCAGTTTTGGAGACCATATCTTGCAAAGGATGTAAAAAGACTGGAAACTGTTCAGAGGAAGGTGACCAAAATGATTTGGATCTTGCGTCAGAAGCCTTATGAAGAGAGACTTGAAGACCTAAATATGTACACTTTGGAGGAGAGGAGGGATAGGGGAGATATGATTCAGACCTTTAAATACTTAAAAAAAAAATGAACAATCAAATCTCTTCCAAAGACAGGTAATCTGTAAAACTAGAGGGCATAACATGAAGCTGCAAGGTGGTAAATTGAAAGGCAATGTCAGGAAATACTTTTTCACTGGAAGGGTGGTGGATGCTTGGAATGCCCTCCTGATGGAAGTGGTGGGGGCAAACACAGTGATGGAATTCAAAATTGCATGGGACAGACACACTGCATCCCTTTACAGCAACAGGATAAAATAAAAATAAACGGAACCATCTAATTTCTCAACAAATAGGGGTGTCCTACATGGAATGGTGGGTTCACCCCTAAACAAAGGCATGGGGAGGGGTGGCCTGCGCAGAGTGGCAGGTGCACCTACTCCTGCCATCTTACTGGGCAGACTAGATGGACCATACTGGTCTTTATCTGCCATCATTTACTATGTTACTATGTAAGTCTGTCATGAGGCTGGAGCTAGAGAAGAAACAGTGTTGAAAAAAACTCCTGATTTTCGTGGAACACAGAAAAGGCAGAGAGCGCAGTTCCAGCGCAGCTCAGCCAGAAGACGCATGAACAATTACACAGTACCTGAAGCAACGTGCTCTAGCATTGATCACATTAGTAACAAGCAGTTTCACCTGTCCTCAAACTCAGAACGTGCAAACCAGAAATCCCTTTATAAAGGAAACCAGATGATCAGTGAGATAGGAGGTACAGGAACAGGAGAAGGAACAGGTACCAGAAGAGGCAGAGGCAAGAGCAAGTGCTGGGGAAGTGGCAAGAGCGAGGTCAGAAGGACCGGCAGCAGGACCAGTGAGAGAAGCCTGGAAGAGGAAGGCTTCCATCTGCAGCCAACTCAAGGAGACAGAATCCAAAAGAGGTATACTCAAAGGGATAAAGTCTAGAGAGGCCAAAGGTATTGGAACGGAGTCCAAAGCCAAGCAAACCAAAGAAGCAGCTTGCCTGATGAAAGCAGCTCTCCTAGCCCAAGTAAGTCTCCTATGCTAAACCAGAAAGGCACAAGAAAAGGAGATTCCTTCTACAGTGATACTTTTGCTAAGAAACACAGAGAGTAGAAATCCACATCAGGTTTTCCTGGTAACTCTGATTATAGAGCAGTGCACAGAACAGCTTGTCAGCCTGAGAAGCTACGTCACAAGCTGAGTCCTGGGTGTGGCAGCCTACAGAAGCCAAGGTATGAAAAGCCTTTCATTATAAGGGAAAGTTTAAGTGATGAAAACCTTATGCAAATAGATAAGCCTCAGAAAGTTAGAAGAAGTAAAGCTAACCTTTTAAAAGCACTTCCTAACAGTGTGCTAAGGAAGTTGTATGAGAAACAGAAGAACCCCTGTGAGGAGTTAACAGATACTGAAGACAGTCATAGCATTGAAGAAGGGAGTGACCCAGAGTCAATGGACTTTGATTGTGAAACCAGTGTTCCCATTCCTCAGAGTGAACCAATGGAATGTAACTTTTGTTCAAGAACTAGCTTGATTGCCTTGCTAGATATATAGAGAAAAGAGAACTCTGCATATGGTGAAGTTAATAACCATTTGTTTCCTGATGTTAATTTCTATTGTTTTGAAAGAAGCCTTATCCCAGATAAACAGTTAATTGTGAAGCCTACAACCCTTAACTGTTTATATAACGGTGGAACCTTTTTGCTAGAGGAAAGAATTACCTTCATTTTCTTTTGTGTCTTATTGAACCTAAGCGTTGACCGGGGAAATAAAGCCTTATTACCCTACACTTTGGCGTAGATTGTTTTTTATAAGGAGTTCTGCACTACAAGGACCAGAAGCCTCCTGGTCCTTCAGCTCAACCACTCCTTAAAATAAATTAAATGTCACCGGACGCCCTTATTTCCTACGCCAGTAGGGGCATCTGGGGACATAATGGCATAGTTGGCAGGATGTTGGGACAACGCCCTAAGATGCTAAAGAAAAAAGAAAGCAAGAAACCACCAATACTGGGTGAGAAAACCCGAAGTGGAGTCTGAGAAAACCTGGAGTGGAGTCGAAAAAAAAATCTGGATTGGATTTAACAAAATCCAGGACCAGGAAGACGAAACCAGGAGAGGAGCTCATCAATTGCTGTCAGCAGTCATAGAAGGCTACGTCGAGGAGCTGCTGCAACCTCCTACTCGAAGCTCGAATCTACTCTGCTACCAGGTAAAAGGTAGAGGGGTAGACTGGTCTGGATACGGGTGGAAAAAAAAATAAAGCAAAGGGAGAAAAAGGCCTAAGTGTTTGTGGACCACACTTGGTTTTGTTTTTCTTTCTCCTTTTTCCCTAGGTAAAGTCCATCACTATGGAGCAGAAGGAATTTCTGGGATGGATGATGATGCAATTTGAAAAGCAGAGGGAGCTTGCTGCTCAAACCCAGCAACAAGCTATACTAGCGCTGCAGGAGCAGCAGAAGCCCATTCTACAGCTGATGGAGGCTTGGGCTACCCAGCAACATAAGATGTCAGGGGGAGCATCCAGTCAACAGGAACAGGTTTCTGGACTGGGCAACTGGTCAGTAGGACCAGGCCCCTTTGACTCTCTGAGCATAGGAAAACTATCAGCCACCGATGATATCGATGAATTTATTGACTCCTTTGAAAGGATAGCTAGTGCAATAAAGTGACCAAAAGAGCAGTGGTCAATTAGGCTAGCCGCTTCTCTTACGGGGGAGGCGCTATCTGCCTATCGGGCGATGCCAACTGCATTAGCAGCAGATTATACCGAGGTGGTGAAAGCCATTCGGGAGCGCTTAGGCTTGACCCCACTCGTATATAATCGCTTGCTGCGGGCTGCTCACCTTAAGAAGGGTGAGGCTCTGAAAGTATTAGGCCACAGGCTCAGGAGCTTAGCGGAAAAATGGCTAAGACCTGCTGGTAAAAATGTAGAACAGATTATGGATGAAATAGTCCTAGAACAGTTTATGCGTGCAGTGCCTAGTAATGTGCAGAGTTTCCTAATTCTACAAAATTGTAGCACCACTGCAGATGCTGTTACCTTAACGGAAAGATATTTGGAGGCGGATTTGGCTACCCAGAATTCTAGAGACATATCTGAGAAGGCAGTGGGTGCATACAAACAGTCCTTAGGAGCTCTGTCCCATTCTAAGCCACACAATGTAAAATGTAATGATGCTTTATCAAAGAATGTTGATAAAAGATGTTTTGCTTGTGGAAAAACAGGTCATGTCAGAACTGAATGCCAAGCGCGCATAGCTCTCTTAGGAGAGAACCGAGAAGGGCCGTGTGAAGGTTTAATCTTGGATGTGTTGGTGCAAGGAGTTCCATCCAAGGCACTACTTGATTCCGGTGCGGATCAAACAATGATCTCTCGCAAGCTTTGGTCCTTAGTCAAAGAGCGAGCAGAGTCCGCACCAGATCAACCAGAACGCCAAGTAAAAATAAAATGTGTTCATGGCATGGCTACATTGTACCCTGTTTATAACCTAACTGTAAGAGGTTTGGGAACAACTAAAAAAATGTTGGTAGCTGTGGTACCCAGACTACCACAGGACTTAGTCTTAGGTCGAGACTGGCCTCACTTTGAAAGAGGGTTAAAAGAAGGATTACGTCCCCATGAAGTTTTTGTCTCCATGCGTTCCCAGGCAGAAACTTTAGAAAAACCTTCTTGTTCCCATGACACAGATTTGGGAGACCTCCCTTCACATGATGACCTAATAGGGGAACCCTCAACGAAAATAAAGAAGTCAACGGCAGAGAAACGTAAGGAGAAGCAATACCGCTCTCAAGGCCGGGCAGACTTAGAAGCAGGGAAGGG
Source organism: Ichthyophis bannanicus (assembly GCA_033557465.1). Lineage (NCBI taxonomy): Eukaryota > Metazoa > Chordata > Amphibia > Gymnophiona > Ichthyophiidae > Ichthyophis > Ichthyophis bannanicus. The sequence continues at coordinate 593,921,321 of CM066033.1, forward strand.
GTTGCCCTGGATTCCAGCGGAGCTGGTGGAAAAATTCCCCTCATTTATAAAAGAACAAAGGGATGACCCTGCGCTAAAACGTGCGTTTGAATACACTCAGGAAAAAAGAAATACCTTTCCAAGGTTTATAAAAGAAGAGGAAATACTATACAGGGAGGCCATAAACCCAAGGACCCATGAAGTGCGGAAGCAATTAGTCGTTCCAAAGACCTTCAAGTCCGCGGTGTTAAGGTTGGCACACGACCACCCAATAGGCGGTCACAAGGTAATACAGGGAACACTTGATCAAATACTGGCCAGATTTTATTGGCCAGGGGTGTTCAAGGAAACCTCGCGGTTCTGTGAATCTTGTGCCTCATGCCAATGAGTGACATCCCTGCGTCCACCTGAGGTACCCCTACAAGCGATGCCAATAATCTCAGACCCTACACGAAGGCTGGCGGTCGACATAGTGGGACCTCTTATCAAAACTCCCAGAGGCTTCCAGTATATACTGGTTGTCATAGATCAAGCCACACGTTTCCCTTAAGGAATATATCTGCAAAAACCATCGCCAATGAACCCATAAAACTATTTTGCGAGATAGGATTTCCTCGGGAAGGGCTGTCAGACCGAGGGAGTAACTTCATGTCCCGATACCTAGCGCAGGTCTGGGACGCGTTTGGAATCCATCATCTGAAAACATCGGCTTACCACCCACAGTGTAATGGATTGGTTGAACGAATGAACCAATCCATAAAACAGAAGTTGTGTCGGTCATTAGATGGCGAAATGACCGAGTGGGATGTGATCCTCCCATTCATACTGTATGCGTGCAGAGAGAGGACGCAAAGTTTGTTGGGTATGTCACCATACGAACTATTGTACGGGAGATCACCTAGAGGACTGCTGGACATTCTCCAGGAACAGTGGGTGGAGTCCGTGGAAAATGAATGCGGCATTCCACAATTCTTGAAAAAATTAAGAACCCGTCTAAAACGGACTTCCAAGCTGGCGGAAGAGAAGCTGAAAGATAGTCAGCAGAAGCAGAAAAAATATTACGACAAAGGTACTGTGCCCAGATAACTTACTGCTGGGGACAGAGTAATTGTTTTAGTATCCGGGCCTACCCCAAAGTTTGAAGCCCAATGGAGGGGACCTAATACGATTGTCAAACCACTTAGTCCTACCTCTTATTTGGTAAGAGATACAAACGGTCGGGAACAGACATACCATATAAATGTCCTTAGACTTTGGCGTGAGAGACTGGCCTTATGTACGTCAGTCAAGAGAGGATCTCAGTATAGGATACGGCACCCACGTGGCCATAGCAAGGAGAATAGAGACAAACAGCCGCCTTGTAAGGCAGTTGAAAAAGCTGCAATTACAAGCTGTAGTGAGGCTGAACACTCAGCTTGTAATATTTTAACTCGGGGGATATGTCATGAGGCTGGAGCTAGAGAAGAAACAGTGTTGAAAAAAACTCCTGATTTTCGTGGAACTCAGAAAAGGCAGAGAGCGCAGTTCCAGCGCAGCTCAGCCAGAGGGCGCATGAACAATTACACAGTACCTGAAGCAACGTGCTCTAGCATTGATCACATTAGTAACAAGCAGTTTCACCTGTCCTCAAACTCAGAACGTGCAAACCAGAAATCCCTTTATAAAGGAAACCAGATGATCAGTGAGATAGGAGGAAAAGGAACAGGAGAAGGAACAGGTACCAGAAGAGGCGGAGGCAAGAGCAAGTGCTGGGGAAGTGGCAAGAGCGAGGTCAGAAGGACCGGCAGCAGGACCAGTGAGAGAAGCCTGGAAGAGGAAGGCTTCCATCTGCAGCCAACTCAAGGAGACAGAATCCAAAAGAGGTATACTCAAAGGGATAAAGTCCAGAGAGGCCAAAGGTATTGGAACGGAGTCCAAAGCCAAGCAAACCAAAGAAGCAGCTTGCCTGATGAAAGCAGCTCTCCTAGCCCAAGTAAGTCTCCTATGCTAAACCAGAAAGGCACAAGGAAAGGAGATTCCTTCTACAGTGATACTTTTGCCAAGAAACACAGAGAGTGGAAATCCACGTCAGGTTTTCCTGGTAACTCTGATTATAGAGCAGTGCACAGAACAGCTTGTCAGCCTGAGAAGCTACGTCACAAGCTGAGTCCTGGGTGTGGCAGCCTACAGAAGCCAAGGTATGAAAAGCCTTTCATTATATGGGAAAGTTTAAGTGATGAAAACCTTATGCAAATAGATAAGCCTCAGAAAGTTAGAAGAAGTAAAGCTAACCTTTTAAAAGCACTTCCTAACAGTGTGCTAAGGAAGTTGTATGAGAAACAGAAGAACCCCTGTGAGGAGTTAACAGATACTGAAGACAGTCATAGCATTGAAGAAGGGAGTGACCCAGAGTCAATGGACTTTGATTGTGAAACCAATGTTCCCATTCCTCAGAGTGAGCCAATGGAATGTAACTTTTGTTCAAGAACTAGCTTGATTGCCTTGCTAGATGTATAGAGAAAAGAGAACTCTGCAGATGGTGAAGTTGATAACCATTTGTTTCCTGATGTTAATTTCTATTGTTTTGAAAGAAGCCGTATCCCAGATAAACAGTTAATTGTGAAGCCTACAACGCTTAACTGTTTATATAACGGTGGAACATTTTTGTTAGAGGAAAGAATTACCTTCATTTTCTTTTGTGTCTTATTGAACCTAAACGTTGACCGGGGAAATAAAGCCTTATTACCCTACACTTTGCCGTAGATTGTTCTTTATAAGGAGTTCTGCACTACAAAGACCAGAAGCCTCCTGGTCCTTCAGCTCAACCACTCCTTAAAATAAATTAAATGTCACCGGACGCCCTTATTTCCTATGCCAGTAGGGGCGCCTGGGGACAAGTCTTTCTGTATCCTTTGTGAGATATGGTCTCCAAAACTGTACACAATTCTCCAAGTGAGGCCTCACCAATAACTTGTACAGGGTGGGACATTAATACCTCCTCCTTTCTGCTGGTTATCCCTCTCTGTTTGCAACCCAGCATCCTCCTGGCTTTGGCTATCACCTGGTCATATTGTTTCACCACCTTGAGATCCTCAGACACTCTGAGGTTCTTCTTCTAGTCCATGCATACCAACCTCTTACCCACTATCACATACAGTTCCTTTGGATTTCTGCATCCCAAGTGCTTGACTCTGCACTTCTTTGCATTAAATCTTAAGTGCCAAGCATTAGACCATTCTTCCAGTTTTTATAGACCTTTCTTCATGTTGTGCACTCCCTCAGAGGCATCCACTCTGTTGCAAATTTTCATGTCATCTGCAAAAATGCAGACTTTTCCCTTCATACTTACAGTAATATTACTTATAAATACATTGAACAGTACTGGTGCCAGGACCGATCCCTGAGGCACAACACTACTCACCTTCCTTTCTTCTGAGCGAGTTCCGCTTACCACCATGTTCTGTCATCTGTCAGTCAATAATTTTTGATCCAGGTCACCACCTTGTGACCTATCCCCAGGCTGCTCAGTTTATTGATAAGTCTTCTATGAGGAACAATATCAAAGGCTTTGATGAAATCTAGGTAGATCATATCCATCACATGCCCTTGATCTAGTTCTCTGGTCATCTAGTCAAAGAACTCAATCAAATATGTTTGTTATGATTGTTGTTGTTGATGTTGCCTCAGATCATGCAGCTCACAGAAAGAGGAAGACAAGCATCAATATTTGGGAAAGTTAAGAGAAGCTAAGAAAATAGTCAGGAAAGCAAAGATACAAATGGAAATAAAAATAGCCAATGCAGTAAAATGGGGGGGGGGGGGGGGGGGTACAAAACATTTTTCAGATATGTTTTGGAGAGGAGGAAATGCAAAAGTGGTATTTTGAGACTGAAGGGTGAAGGTGAGGAATATGTAAAAGCTGATGAGCATAAAGCAGAATTGCTTAACAAATATTTCTGTTCTGTGTTCATAGATGAAGGGTCAGGAGCAGGACCTCAGAAAACACTGGCAAATAGGAACAGAAGCGAGGCAGATCATTGACTGACATTTTCAGAAGACTGTGTTTGTGAGGATCTAATTAAACTAAAAGTAGACAAAACGATGGTGCTAGATGGGATACATCCAAGAGTACTGAAGGGGACATTCTCAGCCATCATGTTTCTATTTCTTGTGCAGTGTACCCTGCCCAGCAGGACATAAAAATAATGCAGGAGCACTTACCTCAAACTATTGAGGTGCTGATAAGTGCACCCACGCTAATTGACTGCCTTGCATTTAGCACGGAATGCTGACTGCAAGGCACTTACCCCACCCAGTCTGTGTTCCTAACCCACCCTCTTGCTCCCCTAACATGGCATGAACAATTATCACCAAAATCCAGTGGTGTTAACCATCATGGCCCTGAGCTAGCTGTCAACATATGTCCCAGCATACAGTATCTTTATTGCATACCAGAACTTGTGTAAACAGCTAACACACTTTAGCAAAAGGACCCTATGTTTTACATAAGTTGATGGAATAGTCTTCAGTTCATTTTGATTAGTCACTAGACCATGAACAACAGACAGGAACATACTGCTGCACTAAAGAGGATTCATTAAAAAAATTCTTTGCTTTAAAATTAAGGCACAGATATTTAATTTGAAACTTGAATCTTAGTGAAAACAAATGGTTCTGCAATGCCTTTGACACGTTTCCTTATACTGTATGTGATTTTATAAATAAATTGAGTGGCCTTGGGATGGGCCCATAATAACAGACTGTGCCAGAAACTGGTTGAGAGGGAGACAAAAAAACGTAGTGGTAAACAGGGCTGGTGCAAGGATATGAGGTGTCCCAGGGGAACCTTGGTCCTTCCAGCCCCTTGCTCCTGCCCTGCCGCCATTGCCACCTCTGCCACCCCTCTCTGGGTCTTGCAGCAGAGGCAAATACCTCTATACACCCATGCAGCATTTACCATGAACTCCAGCGCTGTGTCGCTGTTCCGGTTTCTGTCCCAGATGCAGATTTCCTGTTTGCATCAGGGTGGAAGTGGCTGGACCTACCACAGTATTAAGGCATGTACTGTAATAGCAGCTGCACCATAAAATAGGACAGTCCATGGAGGCAATGAGAGGCACATAGAACCCATGCAGCAAGAGCACTGCCCAGCCGTAGCTGGAAGTCAACACTGGGATATGAAACTGACCCCGAGACGGTGCATAGCAAAATTAGAATGCCTTTCCTTTACCTCTTGGTACAGTAACAAGCATATTGAATTCCACAGATAGCCCAACCCAATCCAATAAAGCCTTAACCGCTCTCATATACCTACACAAGTGCATTGTTGAAATCAGTCCCTGGGCGGCTTCAGCACTCAGGGGCGGCCCAAGGGGGGTGCGGGGCCATGTGCGGAGATTCGGTGCGGGGCCTCATTTGCATAAGTGGCCTTATTTGCATAAATATTTGCATAATGTTACCATACACTAACATGTCTCTTAATGAGTGTATGGATAAAGAAAGACTAAAAGATTTCTACATTACTATAATCCAGTGCCAACCACCAGGCACATTAGGAACTACTACAAACGCTGCCCATTTAGAACCCATAGCAAACCCGCCGTATCCTGACAGCATTACCAGGACTCACAAAGCACCATACCCTACCTATCAAAAGGCAACACTGCAAATATTAAACCAATACATTTCAGAGAATACTGGGGAAAGAGAACAAGTGGCAATGTCAAATAGGAATTACATAAATAGAATACCTCAGCTCAGTTACACATGCAGAACATAGACCATCACCAAACAAGGAATCACAATTTAGAAACAGGAAGGCAATAATTAAACTGGGAACCCCAAAAGCCAAACTTGGAATGTACAACAACACTGTAGAAATAAAACTATAAATTAATTTCCTCTTGTACCAAACAAAGCGCAGACATTAATGATGCACATTTCCCAGAGCTTTCATATTCCAGTTAATAAATTCAAAATAAAGAGATATCTTTCTACCTTTTGTGCATTTTTTTCAGTTGCAATTGCTCCAGCCACTTTCTTCTGGTTTCTTCATGTTTTCTGCTAACTGTCCATCGTCTGCTGTCCATTTGTTCTTTCTTCTCTCTTCTAGTTTTTTTTTTCCATTCTCTCTCTCTACATCTGCTTTAACATACTAATCTTTCTCCTTTTGCTCTTTCCTCATTCCTATTTCATCCACACAAATTTTACCCCTCCATCCTCAATCCCCACTTACTCTCCCAATACCCGGCCAATTTAGATTTTTCATCCCTCCCACACAAAATATTTTTCCCCTCTCCATTTTACTCTCCCAGCCCCATCCCATTCTAATCCTCCCCCAACATCAGCTCCCTTCTAGTTCCAGTCTCACCCAGCATCCATTCCCTTCTAGTCCCTGCATCAGCCCATTTCCAGTCCTAGCCCCCCATCAACCCATTTCCAGTCCTAGCTCCCCCATCCCTTTTCAGTCTGAGTCCCTTCATCAGCTCATTTCCAATCCTAGCCCACATCAGCCCATTTCTAGTCATTTCCTAGCCCCACCATCAGCCCATGTCAAATCCTAGCTCCCCTCCACTCAGCCCAATTCCAGTCCAAGCCCCCCATGAGCCTACTTCCAGTTCTAGCCCCTCCATGAGTCCATTTCAATTCAAGCCCCCACCACAGCCCATTTCCAATCTTAGCTCCCCCCAACAGCCCATTTCCAGTCCTATCCTAGCTGCTCCATCAGCCCATTTTCAGTCCTAGCTCCCTTCCCTCACAGCCCATTTCCATTCCAAGCTCCCTCCCCATCAGCTATTTGCAGTTCAAGCCTCCCCTTCCACTCAGCCCATTTCCAGTCATAGCAACCCCCAACCCATTACCAGTCCTAGCCCCCCATCAACCCACTTCCAGTCCTAACCCCCCATCACCCCATTTTCAGTTTAAGCCCCCCTATAACCCATTACCAGTCCTAACCCCCCATCAGCCCACTTCCAGTCTTAACCCCATCAGCCCATTTCCAGTCAGCCCCCCATAGCTCATTGCCAGTCCTAACCCCCCCATCAGCCCACAGCCCATTACCAGTCCTAACCACATCAGCCCACCTCAAGTCCTAACCCCTCCCCATCGCCCCCCATAGCCCATTATCAGTCCTAACCCCCCCATAGCCCATTAGCAGTCCTAACCCCCATCACCTCATTTCCAGACAGCCCACAGCCCATTACCAGTCTTAACACCCTCCCTATAGCCCATTACCAGTCCTAACCCCCCCCCCAACAGCCCACAGCCCATTACCAGTCCTAACCCCTCCCCATCAGCCCATTTCCTGTCCTAGCCCCCCCATAACCCATTATCAGTCCTAACCCCCCCATAGCCCATTACCCTGCCTAACCCCCCATACCCCCATTTCCAGCCAGCCCCCCGCCCATTGCCAGTCTTAACCCCCCCCCCGCGCCCATTACCGGTCCTAACCCCCCCCCCCCCGGCTTATGGCAAAATGTTTAAAAAAAAAAAGCTGGCTCTGGCTGCTGCCATTGCCGCTACCACCGCGGCAGCGGCAGAATGGAGTGTCCCACGGGGCCTCCTCTGCTCGTTGAGCCCCTCTGCAAGGGCTTTCAGATTTGCGAAGGGAGAGTGTCTCCCTCGCGTCTCTGTTAAGCCCGCAGGGGCTAATGGGAAATTTCCCATCAGCCCCTCGCGTCTAAAGGGGCAGATGGGAAATTTCCCATTAGCCCCTGACGGCTTAACAGAGACGCGAGGGAGACACTCTCCCTTCGCAAATCTGAAAGCCTTTGCAGAGGGGCTCAACGAGCAGAGGAGGCCCTGCGGGACACTCCATTCTGCCGCTGCTGCGGTGGTAGCGGCAGCGGCAGCGGCAGCAACCAGAACCAGCTTTTTTTTTTTTTTTAATGAAATTTTAAAAAAAGCAGAATGTTCTTTGCGCGGGGCCCCCTGAAACGCGGGGCCCTGTGCAAAAAACATTCTTGCTCAATGGACGGGCCGGCCCTGTCAGCACTCACAGCTGTTCCACTAATATGGCTCAGTCCACCTTATAAAACCAGGGGCCACCAAGGAGGCAGGATAAACAAAGCTGCCCAAAGTACCAGACAGATGCATGTGTGCAGCAGAGGATGATAATTGATAGCAAATGTTGAATACCATGCACTCCTTAGCACATTGTAAGAGCACTTAGAAGCCAAAGTGAACCCATTGGTACACATGAACGGCACCAGGTCTGGATCAGCGTCATGCAGTTTCCGTGCTGCTAAGTAGCAAGATCTGTGCACTTAAAGTTCTTGGTACATTATTAATTCTGATCCTCATTCAAGCCCAATAGAAGAGACCGAATTGAGCATTCATCTTGTGTAGAGCCTCTTGTTTTACTAATGTCTGGCCGGATCAAGATTTATTTTACTTTACTGCAACAATGGAGATTTAGGGGCCCTATGATGAAAGCCCACTAAGCAGTTAATGTGTGTTTTAGCATGCAGTAACTGCCCGTGGTCACTGTTACCATGCAGGCATGATAGCAACCGCTTGCCAATTCCCACACTAATGGCACATTGCACAATGTAATGGGAAATGGGTGGGATAGGGGTGGAGTGTGGGCATGGAGTGCATATTAAAGCCAATATGGGTTCAGTTGGCATGGCTGCAGATAATGACACCCCATGGGTAGCACTGAGTGCACCTGCATTAATTGTGCCCTGCATCAGGTTATGCATCTACACGGCAACTGCCTGGATCATGCTGGCCATGCCCCCCGAGGTTTTGCATTTACCATGTGTTAGTTTTAACATTTAATGCATGTTAAGGCAGAACCCTAATGGTCTTTAATAAAAGGGCCCTTGGTCATGCTGAGAGTAAATATCTGTACCACCTGGGGGTACCTCAGGAGCTTAAGCACAAATACTCTGGGATATTTGATGTGCTTCAGTTTGAAGGAGGGAGTACGAGAAGCTCTCTTGATCTCCAGAGGCATAAGAAAAGCAGATTGCAGTAGCTCATTAGAAACCTCCTGCTTTCTTTTGTTTTTTTTTAATGCATGTTCTGTTGAGTGGAGGAGTAGCTTAGTGGTTTGAGCAACTGTGCGGTGCCTAAGAGATCAGGGTTTGATTCTCACTGGCACTCCTTGTGACCTTGGGCAAGTCACTTTATCCTCCATTGCCTTATAAGCAAAGGCCTAACAATCTACTTCTAGTCATACCTTACCAAGAAAACCCAGGGGCTGCTGGGTCTCCCAGAGTTGGCACAAAAAAAAAAATCATTGAACCTGCAAACAGCAAAAGACATATGCACGCTCACTCCAGTAGCTTATGTAGAAGAGAAAGTGAGTATTGGGGGAACATGGGGGAAAAGAAAGATAATTGATGCCAACGAGGGGAGGGGGAGTTCCCTTCCCCACTCCACCAATATAATCTAAGCTCCCTACCCCTTACCTATCAACCAAAGCAGGCAGACTATACCTCTGAGAGGAACCGGTTGTAGTTAATGTGCACTTATGTGGTAGTACACGTTAATAAATCTTGGTGTTTGTGAACAAAATGAAATAGATTTACTTCATAATGTAAATCTATACTGTCTGTGATTGAGGACATGAAAGCATAGATCATTTACAGATGCTATATTCAGTGAAACTAGTGTCTAGGAGGTTTCTTTCAGTTGACTGACATATGCTATGAAGCCATGTTTTGTTAAAAGTAGAAAATATCTCATTCTGCACAGAAGCAAGCAAGCAGATTATGCAAGTCTGTGGTAGGCTTCACAGATACTTTGGCGGCCAGTGGGTCGCCAGGAGTCAGGACTGACGCGAAGGCACACGTTGCATTTCCAGGGAGGAAACAAGGCAGCTCTTTTTTATTTATTGTTATTTTTATTTGGGCAGTTTTCTATACCGCCCCTTCCAGAGATCAGAGGTGGTTTACATGGAACAACAAGTTACATAGAACAGAATAGAACTATATACATTGTAATTCAGAAGTAACTATGTACATTAATACTCATTATATGCATTGCAACTCAAGTTGTAACATTGTTGTAGTTTCATCAAGAACTGTTACATATATTATTGCTTGAAGTGTATCGCTACAATTGTTAAGTGCAATATATGTTTTTTGGAGAGATTATGACAATTGCAGTTTATGCTTTGACAATTGCGGTTTATGCTTTTGGAGAGATTATGTCTGGTGTGGGGGACTGGGATGGAGCTGACTAGGTGCTGCTGACGTTGTGGTTGCTGTAGTATTCAATGAAGAGAAGGTCTTTGATTGATCATAGTGAGTCTGGCAAAGAGTTCCATAGGACTGGGGCTGTGTAGGTGAATGCTCTGATGCTTGTTATTGTTTGGTTTTGCAGATAGATGTTGGAACAATCAGGAGGTTCTGCTTGCTTTTTCTTCTGTTTCTGGTGTCAGATTGAACATTTATAAGAGATGTCAGATAGGAAGGTGCAATGTTGTTGAGTAGCTTGAATGTTGTGATTACTGTTTTATATTTTATACGACTTGATATTGGGAGCCAATGGAGATTATGCAAGATGGGGGTGATTTGGTCCATTAGGTGTGTCTTGGTTATGATTCTAAAATGAAAAAGTCACCCTCAGTGTCCTTCAAAACATAATCTTTTTGTCGGATATTTTGCCATGGGAGGGGAGAACCTGAATCACCCACACCAGACTGCAGTATCCTTTTTAATCAATAAGGTTCAAACAACTTTGTGAAGTAATTCAATAGATAATAACACTTATCTTAGTTGAGGAGCCATCAAATGCAAAAAACAGGAAGCACGACATGCACGTTTTGGAAAAAAAATCCCTGTATCAAGTGCTGTGCCTTTCCTCAATAATGCTCCAACCATCAATAAATGCTGCCATTTCACACAGTGGTTCTTCTGAAGGACAGCTGTGATCCAGATAGGCTGATCTCGCACATCACTCATAACTGAACATCCAATGGAAGCAGGGAAAACCCCATCATCATTGGGGAATCCCAACTACCATAGGACAAAATTAGAACAGAGGAAGCCAATCAATCTTATCAACAAAACCAAAGGGGGGCTGAGTCAGCATCAAGAACCAAAACCACCAATTAAGAAGGGGATCCCCCAACATCAACAGGGAAATTCCACCCCATTGGCCCAAATCAAAGTATGCTGAACCAATCAATCTCTTTGTTCAAACCTAAGGGCTGAATCATGCCCAAAGTGTAAATCCAATGTTGCTCAAGCCTTTGAAGATGAGAGATCCGGTCGCCCCCTCAAGGATCCTGAGGGATATGATCAATAATGCACCAATGAAGATCAGAAAAAAGATGATGAAATGTCAGGCAATGTTCCCCAATCGGGGCTGATACAACCTTTGAACAGACTCGGGAGGTGTGTTCCCCAAGATAGATCTTTACAGAACGAATCATCCGGCCCACATACAATAAGGGACATGGACATTGCAACAGGTAAACCACAAAATCAGATGTACAAGTGGTAAACCAATGACGTTCAAAAGAACGGCCAGACCTCGGATCCATCCAAGTAAGGCCCGTCATAGCCATGGAGCAATGTAAACAGTCCCCACACAGAAAATGCCCTGCTGGGTTCACCGATCATTAATTCACTTATTGATTAAAGAGGATACTGCAGTCTGGTGTGGGTGATTCAGGTTCTCCCCTCCCACGGCAATATCCGACAAAACGATTATGTTTTGAAGGACACTGAGGGTGACTTTTTCATTTTGGATTTACAATTTTGGTTACCTCATCGGGTTTTTTTTGGTGGTTGGTTATGATTCTGGCAGTGACATTTTGGACTAACTGGAAATAGTTTATGTTCTTTTTGGGTAACCCATATAGGAGGCTGTTACAGTAGTCCAAGTGGGGTGTGATTATTGCTTGGACTACTGTTCTGAAGTCATGGGGGGCAAGAAGGGGTCTAAGGTGTTGCATGGTTCTTAACTTGAAAAATATGGCTCTAGCAGTTTGTTTTATATGTGCTTGTATATTAAGGGTTTTATCTAAGATGATGCCCAGATATTTAACTTCTTTCTTTACTGGGATGGTGGTGTTGAGTATGTGGATTGTTTGAGGTGGGGGGAAGGGTGAAACTATGGTTTCTGGGGGTGACAAGTACTTCAGTTTTCTTAAGGTTAATTTTGAAGTTGTTTATATTTAGCCATTTTTCTGCTTCCTGTATGCATTCAGTTAGAGCAGGGGTCTCAAACTCCAGTCCTGGAGGGCTGCAAACCAGTCAGGTTTTCAGGGTATCCCTAATGAATATGCATGAGATATATTTGCATGAACTGCCCCCATTGTATGCAAATATATCTCATGCATACTCATTAGGGACACCCTGAAAACCTGACTGGTTTGCGGCCCTCCAGGACTGGAGTTTGAGACCCCTGAGTTAGAGTGTGGTATGTGAGGTTATTTACATCAATTTGGGAGTAAAGCAGGATATCATCTGCATAAAGGTGATACCCAATTTTGTAATTCTTGAAAATTGTGCATAGAGGTTGAATATAGAGGTTGAACAGGAGGGCAGAAAGTGCAGATCCCTGTGGGACACCTTGCTCCTGGGGGAAGGGTAATGAAGATTCATGTACAGTTTTTACATATTGGGTATGTTCAGATAGGTAGTATCTGAACCATTGGAGGACAGTTCCTGCTAGACCTAGTTGTGCAAGCCTTGATAGGAGTATATTATGGTCTGCATTGTCAAAGGCAGCCGTTATGTCTATAAATATGAGTATAAAGGCCTTGTTTGCATTTCCATGCCTCGTATGAGGGTATCAAACAGTACTAGCAGCAATGTTTCAACACCATGATAGGAGCGGAATCCATATTGATGCTTGTCAAGTGGAGCATTTAGGTCATTGAAACTTTGGAGTTGTAATTGGACAGTTTTTTTGATAATTTTCGCTAAAAATGGTATGCTGGCAATTGGCCTGTATGAGATCGGGTCTTCTATGTTTAGGGTCCTGTTTTTCAGTATGGGCCGGATGGCTGAACATTTAAGTTCTCTTGGTATATTCCCAAGGGAGAGGGATTGGTTGATTATGTTCATTAGGTATGGTGCTAGTTCTGTTTTTGTAGCTTTTATCCAGGCCATGGGGCATGGGTCTAAGTGGGAGGTGGACGTGTTAATCCTTGTAATTGTTTCTAGGAGTTGTTTTTCCTTGATGAGGTGGAAGGAGTGCCAATTATTGAAGTTAGTTTGATTATTGGGGGGGGGGGGAAGGGTGCGAGGTTTATTGGATTTTAGTTTGGTTGCAAAGTGGTTGGCCAGGGTTTGTGGATTAATGTTACTCGCCTTCTCCTCATTTTGTGGTGGTTTAGTCATGGATTTGACAATTTCAAAGAGCTCCCTTGGGCGGTTAATGGCTTTATTTAGGATATTTGTATGGTAATTCTTTTTTGCTATATTTGTGGCTACCTTATAAGCATTCAGGGTAGTCGTATAGTGGTTTTTTAATTCAGTGGTTTTTTTAGCTCTCGTTTTTGTTCAGTTTTGCAGAGTTCTTTCTTCATTGTGTGTATTTCGTGGGTATACCATCTTTCAGCGTGCCTAGGCTTCGCTTTTGTTTGAGTGTGGGTCCTTGTGGCTGCTTTGCTGACTATAGAGTTCCAGGAATGTATTGCATCTTTTAGGTCATTTGGTGCAGGATCAAGTTGGGAGATTATCTCTTCAAGAAAGGAATCTTTATTGAAAATGTTGAATGATGTAGTTTGCAGTATATTACCAAGAAATTGCTATTTGGTCCATGTCCATAAGGGAAATGGGAAAAAACAAAGGTTGAATCAGCCTATCAAAGCTGACTTGGGTCAGAGAATACCAATATACTGTAGTTGTGTTGCTTCAAACAACTGTGCTGTACTGCTGTCCACACAATAGGAACCCAGATGAGAACTTAAGATTTCAGTTGCAGTAGTCAGGAAGATAGGATAGATTGAGCTGTTAAAATTAATATATCCTAGGAAATTCAGGACAGCTGAGAGATGTTTTTTTTGTGCTTAAAGTCGTGGTTGCATAATTATAATTGAAATATCCCCAGATTGAAGCATTCTTCAGTGATTAACAGAGCGCAGTAGATGCTCACCATTCAAGGATCCGATTGATCTGCTGGCACTGCTAAATAATAGAAGTAGAAGGAAACAGAAGTGCTTATCTGGGAGATAGAGTGGCAGCCAGACCTGGAAATGGTCCAATTGTGAACTTATTTGAAGAGCTGAACCACTGGTCCAGGCTCGCACAAAAGCTGAAGGTCATTTCCAAGATAATTTTCAAAGTAAATAAACAGTGTACTCTAAACTGATTGCGTGAGAAGACTGAACTGCAGATCTTGCCAGGCAAACTGATTGCTTCACTTTGTTAAGCAGCTACGGCTTGGCATGCAAAAAAAGCCTTTGTCTGCCTACAGCACATTGATACACTCGGCAGGTTTATTACAACCCCAGACATTGCTTAATAACACGAACTGTGAAGTCTGATGATAAACAGAATATGGGAGCTATTTAGGACACTGTACTTTGGCACTTGGTTGAACTTTTCAAAGGATTGCATATCTTTATATTTTCTGATTTTGTAGAGAGTTTCTTTCACCAGCAGGAAGTCTCCTGTTTATTTAAGGAGTGAACAAATAGAAACATGCAATGCAACGTGCATGGCTAAGTCAATGCTGACTCCTAACGACCCAGCAGCTCCTGGGTTTTCTTGACAAGGTGTGACTGGAAGTAGATTGCCAGGCCTTTCTTCCGAGGTAATGGGGGGGATAAAGTGACTTGCCCATAAGGAGTGCCAGTGGGAACTGAAGCCAGGCCACTGCTCTAATCACTAAGCTACTCCTCCACTTCTATAGAAATATAGAAAATGAGAGAAATGACAGCAAATATAGCCCATATGACCTATACAGCCTGCCCCTCCATACAGCTATTAAGCTTTACAGTCCCATTTTTCCCTTACAGCTCCTCCTTGATTGTCCCATGATTTCTTGAATTCCGATACAGTCCTCATCTCTACTACTCTCACTGGGAGGTTATTCCATGCATCTATCACTCTGCATAAAGAAATATTTCTTCACATTACTCCTGAGTCTATCCCCTTTCGCCTTCATGTTTTGACATCTTGTTGCAGAGCTTTCTTTCAAATGAAAGGCTTTCCTCCTGTGTATTTATGCCATGGAGGTTTTCAAATGTCTCTATTATATCTCCCCTCTCCCGTCTTTCTTCCAAAGCATACATTTTGAGATCTTTAAGTCTGGTCCCATATGTCTTATGATAAAGATCAATGACCATTTTGGTAGCCACTTTCTGCACCTACTCCATCCTGTTTATATGCTTTTGAAGGTGTGGTCTCCAAAATTGCACACAGTACTCCAAAAGAGGTCTGACCAAAAACTTACATAGAGACACTATCACCTCCTCCTTCCTGCTGGTCATTCCTCTCATTTTGCCATACTGGGTCAGACCAAGGTCCATCAAGCTCAGTATCCTGTTTCCAACATTGGCCAATCCAGGTCACAAGTACCTTGCAGTTTCCCAAAAAGACACAGGTTCCATAATGCTTGTATTGGGACAAGCAATGGATTACCTGGGTCCCCTTTAATAATGGTTTATGGACCTTTCCTCCAGGTACTTGTCCAAACCTTTTTTAAACCTAGCTACACTAACAGCTTTCACTACATCCTCCAGTAACGAATTCCAGAGTTTGATTACGTGTTGACCGAAAAAATATTTTCTCTTATTAGTCTTAAACGGGTTACACTGCAGCTTCATTGCATGCCCTGTAGTCTTTCTACTTTTTGATGGTGTAAACAATTGATCTACATTTACCTGTTCCACTCAAGCATCCTTCTGGCTTTGCTTTTTCTACCTGTTTAGCCACCTTAAGATCATCAAAAACAATCACCCCCAGGTCCTACTCTTTTTTCATATTTTATTGTATTTATACTTATGTTTCACATTCTCATGTAACTGTAAATAGTTAAACCATTTCGGTTTGTAAAACTGTTCTATGTAACTGGTTTGTTTAAATGTAAACTGCCCTTGATCTCTGGAAGGGGAGGTTTAGAAAAATTGTTTAAATAAATAAATAGACATGGAGCCCGATTCCAAGATGAGTCCATCTGGACATCTCTGTGCAAGGTGGGCCCGTTAGGACCTGTTTCTGGACTGCGGGAACAAAACATTCCCATGGTTCACAGAATTGGGCCCTTGGACAGTCCGGAGTGCCACTGCAGCCTGTGGGGACGTCCTCCCCGCAGGTGTCCCTGACCTCCACTGCTTAGGTCCCCCTCTTTCCCACTGCCCAACCCACAACTAACCAGCTAGGGCCTGGATTGGGCGGTGGGGACCTCCTGCACCTGGCCCTGGCCCCAGTGGGGGATGCCCGGCCTCAATTGTTTTGAACTGAAGAATTTCCAACTTGAATTGCTTCTGCTGCTTCAGAAAACATACCATTCAATTGTCCCACATTTCTATTCCCGAACTTACCAGCAATGAATTTGCCCTGCTGCAGAATCTCACTTCTGCAGGAACAGGCATTTGGACTCAAACCAGTCCCGAGAGACCAGCCCACCCCCACTCCCAACACAAACACACCAGGTCCATTGAGGTTAGAAGTACAGTAAATATCAGGATCCATCTGTTCAGCTACTTCTGTGGAGCAGTCACAGAGGCTTCTGACTCAATGCGACGAAATCCAGTGATCACTATTTGCCATAGAAGACCCTCCTAAACTCCCAAGGGGCCTGTATCTGAGCATTCTATTAAGTTTCCCCAACATAGAAATGAGGAACACACTAAATACTTAAGCAAGCAGAGCAGCAAATGCTTACTGCCCTAAAAAGCAATCTTGGGTTCCTTCCCAGAAAGTCAGTATGGCATGTTATAACGTGGAGAGATGCTTACATCTATCAGCTCTCTGTACTGTACGTGACAGATAAAAGTCTGGCATATCAAACTGGAAATATTAAGGGAAAAGAGGACTGTTGAAGCCTGAAGACTGTCTCAGGCTGGTCTAACTATTATTTGAGTGGATGCATGGGGATGTTGGGAGACCATAGGCCCGACTCCGAGACACAGGTTGTGAAGTTGTACGTCCCAGGGCCCCGCAAGCCGTCTGGACCCTATTCCCCCTACTGCTTTCCTCGCACATCCTGAACAGTGGGATGGGGAGAGCCAGTGGGGCTGGGACAGAGAAGGGGTGGGCCAACCCAGCAGGACGTACAGAGCCAATTCAGATCACGACCCTGTACGTCCTGCGGGATCCATGGGACCTGCTGCTTATTCCACCTCAGAAACCCTGAGGCTCTGGCCACTTATGCTAGTATTTTATAAAGATAAGTAGGTGCCTACTTGCCTTTATAAAAAATTATCCTCAGTGAGTTCCTACCTGTCAAATCCTAAAGCTGGCAAACCTCCAAGATATAATATCTTGGGCCCGATTTTCATCTGGGCGGTGCTATGCGCTGTGTTGGCACATTGCATGCCCCCCTTCTGCCTAACCCGGATTTTCAAAACCTCGAAAATCAGTGCTACCTGGTTAGCCCTGCTCCACCCCAGAACACTCCTAACATGCCCCGATGCTGACCTCATAGCATCTGGGTGTGTTAGGGAATTTTCGAAGGGCATTACCTCTATACAGCACATACAGCACCTCTATACAGATAGCTCTATGGATAGCCCAGATATGGCATTTACATGTCTTTGAATATTGAGCCGGTATGGATATAGTTCAAGTGAACCAGAGAATTCCGGTTTTGTTATAGAACGGTGACAAGTTATTTGCTTCAGAAACTGAAGTAATACTTTATTAAGATGCCTAAAGAAGACAGAAAGTTATGAGTCAAAAGTCTTCTGCTACATTAAAACACAATTTTCATTTTACTCTTTAAGAGATATTAATTTGCCACTTTGTCTCTTCTCAGGTTATCTCAGTGAAGAAATAGCTTTTAGTTCCAAATATAGAGGATAAGCCCCTACAAGTAATGTCTTCAAGACTCTGATGTGAAACAAATCTTTTTAAGTTTATGAAGCTATAAGTGACAGTCACTTATAAGGAAAAACATTTTAGAATCATCAGAGAATTTCAAGTTTAATAACATTTTCCAAAGAAATCACATCTCCATTGATACCAGCCATGGGTGTGGAGAACAAAACAAGAAACAGAAGGGGTCAATAGTCACTGACATTTATCTATATAGCAGCACCTGTTATACATAAAAGTGCCACTGAAAGGAATAGCCACTGTCTGGATAGTGCTACTGAATATTCTGTCAGATGTCCTCAGCACTATCCAGATAGTGCTGGGGAGGTCCAGGAACAGAGCCAGAATGGGGTGAGAAGTTATCTGATGGCAGTGATTTTCAGCACCTCTATTCAGATAGCTCTATGGATAGCTCAGGGTAACACAAAGCTCTCCTAAATGACTATTCGGATATCTGTCCATATAGTGGCACTGAATATTACTGGCATATGGATAGTGACCGACACTCATCACAAAAGCTGGATATTACTAACCAGCCACTATCTGGATATCAGAACTGAATGTCCAGACTGAATTCAGCTGTGGCGGCTGGCATAAAAGAAAAACACTGACCGCCCTGGTTAAATATTTGGCCAGAGAGCTTTTCTTAGAATAGGATTCACTCAAAAACATAAATATTATCTTTTTATTTATTTATTTATCCATATTTATATACCACCTTATCCTTCAATAAAAGTGGTTTACATCCAAAACCCCACCACTGAAGTTTTAACAGACTTAATTGCTACTGAGAAACTGGATATAAATTGCACAGAGATCCAGATGTGTGATGTCTTCCACATGTATGTGATGATGAAGTTGTACAACAATATCCTATTCTTTGAATGAATGAATATTAATCCGGAAGTGTAAGAATGCTGCAGTCCACGTTTTAGCAGAACTGCGTGACTGCACTACCACTGACTTTCCTGAGAGGACCCAGATCTAGAAAAAGAAGAACCATATTGTCACCATTTTTATGATGAAAATGTGTGCAAAGATATTCCTAAAATTTATGTCAATGGGTTTCCGGTGACATCAGCATCAAGATGGCTGTCTAGAAAGTGAGCTCTGCTGAGCGTGGCATTAAAAATATCCCCAACACAGAAAGAAAGACGCAAAGTAAGCCCGGTTTGGATCCGGAGTGCAGGGGAGTCTGGCGGGCGCCATAATATCAACTCGGATGGCAGGGAAGAAATCGGGAGTCGATCTCAAAACCTTCTCCTTCAAAGGCGCGGCAGGCACAAAGTCCCATGCGGGCAAGATGGCGGCCAGCAATGGAGAGTCTGGTGAGACGGGGGAAGGAGGAACCGCGAAGGGAGGCAGTGGTGAAATTCAAAGTCTGAGAGAGGATCTACAAGGCTGGTTTGACACAACGAAGCAGGAACTGAGTACCTTTAAGCTTGAGGTGCATGGATGGTTTCGGGACTTAAAGCAGGATATGGTCTCGTTCAGTGCACGGCTGGAGGAACTAGAGATCCACATGGAGGACCAGGAGGAGCAGCAGGGGAGTAGGGAGTGGAAAATGAATGCTCTGGAGGCGGCGCAAGAGGAGGTATGGCAGAAGCTGGAAGACCTAGAGAACAGGTCTCACCGCTCAACTATCAGAATACGTGGTCTCCCGGAGGGAGAAGGGACTGTCAATTACCTTACCCTGGCTGAAGAGTTCTGTAGCGTCGTACTTAAGGCGGCTGACATGGGGTCAGAGGGAGTCTGCCTCACGGTTGAGAGAGCGCACAGATCACTTGGCCCACGGAGGGACAACAGGGCCAGAGACATAATATGCTGCCTGCATGAGTACAAAACTAAAGAATTAGTAATTAAGGCGGCCAGGAAACTGGGTAAAATTCAGTGGAAGGGAGCGGAAGTGGAGGTGTTTGCGGACATTTCAAATATCACCATGAGAAAACGCAGAGCGTACCAGTTGGTGACCCGATGGCTCAGAGAGGAAAATGTTAGGTACCGCTGGTTGTTTCTGGTGGGGCTGCAGTTCACCATAAACACCAAAGCACATGTGGTCCACTCTGTAGAAGACGCGATAGCAAGCATGAAACAAGCAGGCTGGTCCAGACTCCCGGCGAACCCGACGAGTAGGCCTGGCTCCCCAGAGAATGCGGGCTCCTCTAAAACGACTCAGCTGAGATGGATTAGAGTCTCTGGAGGGGAGAAAAGGCTGAGGAAGCACAGACCAGCGCAAGGAGTTGAAGGGGGAGCAACGTGAACCTCCCTGGAAGGGACTGTGGAATAAGCATACTGGGGACAGAACTGATTGGACTATGGGAGAGGGTATGCCACTGGAGAGAATTATCTGGTGGGTTACAAGTTTAAAAATGGCATGGTATGGTTATTGTGAAGGGTGCAATGGTTTTGAGTGGTAAGGGATTGTGGAAAGGAGATATGAATGAGGAGAAGGTTTAAATCTGTGTGTGGGGTAAAAGAAAGCATGTGTAAGGGGGGGCTTTCTGGTCTGATGTCATCTGGAATGGATCTACTTAGTAGATCAGATAAGGGGAGGGGGAAGGGGAGGAGGGAAGGGGAGGGGAGAGGGAGGGGATGGTGGGGGAGGGGAGGGGAGGGGGAGGGGAAGGGGGGAGTGGGAGGGGAGGACATGGGGCAGTAGAACCAGCATTTTGGAGGTGGCTGAGGAGAGCACATGGCCATGTTTAACCTGGTAACTATGAATGTTAGAGGCCTGAACTCCTTCCACAAGAGGCAAATGTTTATGAAAGAATGTACCAGATTGAAGGGTGACATCATATTTGTGCAGGAGACACACTTACTCTCCAAAGATGAGGGTCGAGTGGGTCACACCCTTTTTCCCCAACAATATTTTGCTTTGAATAAGGTGGAAAAGAAGAAGGGGGGGGGGGAGTGGGGATTCTGCTGTCCAGTAAGGTCACAGGTCAAGTGAGTGAAGTGTTTAGAGATAAAGAAGGGCGGTTTGTGATCGTTAAGTTAAAATGGGGACATAATCTTTATCTTTATCTTTATTTGGCATATTTGATATACCGCCCCTTACCAAGGTATTAGGGCGGTGTACAATACAAAATATTATGGCTGCAGAAAAGAAAGGTAGAAAGGAACGCCATTAAGTAGATAGGAAAGCAGTCAAATAGTAACAGAAGGAAAAGAAAGAACAGCAGATAAGGTAGCAGGTCAGTAACAACATAAGAGACAGTAGACTGGGGGTAAACGATAGACGGCAAACCAAGGACAGTCGACATAACAGGTGGGTATATAGGGAGAGGTAGGAGTCCTAAGGTGGGGGTGGAGACCTGTATGCGTACGTGGTTGTACAGCTCTATTGGGAGGAATTCGGAGGAAGTGCACGGGACGGTTGAGCAGCAGCGGGCGAGGGAGTGGGGAGATCAAAGGCCTGACAAAAAAGATATGTTTTGAGGAGAGACTTAAAGCGGGAAAATGATAGTTCAGTGCGAATATAGTGAGGGAGAGAATTCCATAAAGCAGGACTAGCAAAGAAGAAGGCGGCATGACGAGTAGACTCAAGGTGAGCATGGGTGGGAGACGGCAGAAACAAACGATTTCCATGTGCGGAACGCAGCAGACGGGGTGTGGGTTGAAGGAAGACAAGATCAGCCAGATACTGAGGAGTACCAGTGAAGAGTGCCCTATGGGTGATGATGAGAAGTTTATACATATAGTGGACTTTGACAGGGAGCCATTGAAGGGAAAGGAGGCAAGGAGTGACATGATCCCGATGAGATGACCGGGTAAGCAAGCGAGCAGCTGTATTCTGAATCAACTGTAACCGACAGAGTTGATATTGAGGTACGCCGGCTAACAGGGAATTACAATAGTCGAGGCGAGTGATTATCAGAGAAAGGACCAGGGTAGTGAGAGAAGACAGAGGGAGAAGGGACCGGACGGCCCTAATTTTGCGGAGCTGAAAAAGTGAAGTACGCACCATCCCAGAAATGTGTTGATGGAAGGACAGTGCGGAATCCAGGGTAACCCCAAGATAGCGGATAGTAGAAGACAAAGGGATGGGGGAATCCGACATAAGTGGCGCCAAAATGGGGGCGGGGGCACCAAAAGTAAACCAAATAGCAGCGGACTTGGAAGGATTAACGATGAGGTAATTGTTATTGAACCAGTCGGCAACAGAGGCGAGGCAGGTGTTCAGACGGGAAAGATCAGGAGCAAGTGATGATGTATAATGGACCAGGAGAATGTCATCTGCGAAAAAGTAGGCGGATATACCAGTTTGTTGAATCAAAAGAGCAAGTGGGGCAAGGAAAACATTGAAAAGAAGTGGTGCAAGAATAGAACCCTGCGGTACACCACAATGAAGAGGAAGAGAGGTAGAAGAAGAAGAACTTAAGCGCACCAAAAAGGACCGAGAGGAAAGGTAAGAATGAAACCATCGGTGGACAGTGCCCTGGATACCAAGGTCCGACAGCCGGGTGAGAAGGGTGCGATGGTCAATGACGTCGAATGCGGGCAGAAGAAAGATCCAGCGAAACCACTATTGAGAAATCACCCCTATCGTGAGATCGGTGTAGTTCATTGAGAAGTGCTACCAGAATAGTTTCGGTACTGTGACCAGCTCTAAAACCTGATTGTCGAGGGTGCAGAAAAAGGGTAGAACTGAGATGTCGAAAACTGATGAAAGACAAGCTTTTCCAGGATTTTGGAAAGGAAAGGCAAGTTGGAAACCGGGCGCCAGTTAGAGGGGACAGCTGGATCAAGGGTGGCCTTCTTAAGAAGTGGACGAACCAGTGCGTGTTTCCAAGTAGAGGGAAAACTTCCAGACACAAGACTAGTGTTAATGATAGTGAGGGCAAAGGGAAGAAGAGCAAGAGTGGGGTCAAGAAGCCAGGTTGAGGGCAGTGGATCCAACAGACAGGTAGTTTTATGTGAGAGTGAGATAACTTTAGAGAGTTCCGCAGCATTGACAGGGCTGAAGCTAGACCAGGTATGGGAGGGTACAGGGGTGGGAACTGGGGAATAAGAGGCAACTGGGGTAGAGGAGATAGGGGGAGGAGAAAGAGGAGAGGGACAGGAATCAAAGGTGGAGCGAAGGGTCAGAATCTTTGTTGAGAAAAAAGTAGCAAGGGTTGAGGGACTGGGGGAAGAAGGCAGGGGGGAAAGAGGGGGTATGGTAGAAGCTGAGGAGAGAGAATCCAAGACACGATATAATTGACGCGAAGAGTTAGAAGAGGATGTAATAAGGCGAGAATAGTAAGATTGTTTGGCTGAGGATATCATAGAGTGGTAGACCCTACGAGCATAGTGAAAAGCGGAAAGGGAGGCATCAGAAGGGTGCTTACGCCAGAGTCAGACGGCTCTGCGAAGATGGGAACGATGCAAATAGAGGCCCGGGTGGAACCAAGGATGGTGGGAGAGAGAACGAGTGGAAACAGGTTGAGAAGAGACAACAGAATCAAGAGTGGAGGACAGAGTGGAAGTCCAAAGACCAGCCTGTTGATCCACAGAGAGAGAGGAAAAATCGGGAGGGAAAAGGGAGTCAGCAGAAGGGAAACATTGTAATGTGGAGGAGGTGATGAGTCGAGACAGACGGCAAGAAGGAGAGGAAGAAATCGAGGAGGGCGTTGATGGAGAGGGAAGGGAGAGAGGGAAGAAAATGCAATAATGGTCGGACCATGGAAGGGATAGGGATGTGATATGGGCTGGTGCAGATGGAAAGGAGTCCAGCGTGAGAATCAAATCAAGAGTGTGACCAGAGGTGTGCGTAGGACATGTCACATGTTGAGTGAGGGATAGATCACTAAATAGGGAGTCAAGTGCTTTGTCGCGTGCCCGAATGGGAGGGTTCAGATGAGCGTTAAAGTCACCCAAGATGACCAGATAAGGGGATATGAGAACGGACTCCGAGAGAGTAAGAAGGAGGGAATCCCAGAGTTCAGTACGTAAAGAGGGAGGAGCATACAGTAAGAGGAAGTAGGTTGGCGTTGGGGAGGCGGTATGAAAGAGAAGGGACTCGGGGTACTGAGAAGAGGGTGTGACCACGGTAAGAGGGAAGGTAGTACTGTGTATGACTGCGACTCCACCCCCCGTACGGTGCAGGCGGGGAACATGGAAGGCAGTGTAGTCAGGAGGGAGGCATTGACGAAGGATACCGTCCTCCCCATCCCGCAGCCAGGATTCCGTGAGGAGGAGGGCATCCAACGAATATTGGACAAGGAGATCATGTACAAGAGGTGTCTTAGAACGTAAAGACCGACAATTCAGGAGAGCCAGGGAGATCATTAAAAGAGGGAGACCTGGGACAGCAGACACAGAAGAGTGAGGGGGCATAGAACTAGGTTGGCAAGGGAGAAGATTATGCAGGTTTCGAGCGGAGGCTCCGTTAAATGGAGCAGGCGGTGGAGAGGGACGATGACCCCACCACACAGGGATAACAGCCATCGAGCTGAGCAGGCAGGAAGGAGACGAGACCAAGGAAGACATCGGTAGAGATGAAAGGGCAGTCCCGGGAGCACCTACCGGAACGGCGAGCAATGTTGAACTCAGGAGTAGAGTGCAGAGCAAAGACGCTAGTAATATCCAGCAGGGCGTGGAGAGAACGGAAAGGCTAATAGGGAACAATGAAAGGGACAGGCCCAGTCGTCGCCCCAAGGAGCTCGCACAAGGAGCACGTCGTGCTCCTTGTGCGCGCTCCTTTGGTGGGACGCCACCGAACTAGCTTTTATGGAAGGCAGGGTACCTGGACGCTGATGTGGACGCATTGCACGCGTCCACGTCACCACCGGGAGGTGGGGCTGGCACACAGTAGGAAGCAGGAGCACACAGGAACACAAGGTCTGCAAGCAAAACAGACAAGAGGCAGGTAGCATACAGATAGACTCAGCAGCAACAGCACAGTTGTAAACAGCAGTAAAGAATGCAGCACTCTCAGGACGCCGCCGAACTAGCTTTTATGGAAGGCAGGGTACCTGGATGCTGACGTGGACGTGTTGCATGCATCCACGTCACCACCGGGAGGCGGGGCTGGCACACAGCAGGAAGCAGGAGCACACAGGAACACAAGGTCTGGACGCTGACGTGGACGCATTGCACGTGTCCACGTCACCACCGGGAGGCGGGGCTGGCACACAGCAGGAAGCAGGAGCACACAGGAACACAAGGTATGGATGCTGACGTGGACGCGTGCACACCACCGGGAGGCGGGGCTGGCACACAGCAGGAAGCAGGAGCACACAGGAACACAAGGTCTGCAAGCAAAACAGACAAGAGGCGGGTAGCATACAGACAGCAGCAACAGCACAGTTGTAAACAGCAGTAAAGATCTACACCTTGGTTAGTGTCTATGCCCCAAACTCTAACCAGGCTGATTTTTTTTCGGACGCTCCAGACTACAGTGTTTAGCAAAGCTGAAGGGCAGTTGATAGTAGGGGGGGACTTTAATGTGGCTCTTAATCCTTTGATGGACGCGTCAAGGGGGACGGTTTCTACTCCCAGGGTGCACAGATTAGAATTGAAACAACTAATGGCAGGGCTTGATCTGGTAAATCTTTGGAGACAGGTAAATTATGGGCAACGGGATTATTCCTTCTATTCATCAGTGCATGAGGTGTACTCTCGGATTGATCTGTTCTTACTTGATAAGACGCTGGTAACTGGAGTAGAATTGTGTGTGATACGTGAAAGAACATGGTCGGACCATGCCCCAGTGACTTGTAAAGTATAATTGGGGAACCAGAGACATGCAAAAATGTGGTGGAAATTAAATGAATCTCTACTAGAGGGCAAGGAAGTAGTACAGCAGATCAGGGGAGAAATAGAGGAATATCTTGTACTAAATGATACTGGTGAGTACTCTCCAGGGATGGTGTGGGACTGTCTGAAGGCTGTGATAAGGGGGCGGCTCATAGCCATTGGAGCTCATAGGAAGAAACTACAATTACAGAAAAAATCGGAGCTGTTGGCCTCTATTGGAGAATTGGAGAAGCAATTGAAACGGTATGCAAGGAATGTGGAGGTGAGAGGGAGATTGAATGGAGTGCGGATGGAACTGAGTGAGCAGCATGTGAAGGAGATTCAACATGAGCTGACTTTGTTGAGGCAAAAAAACTTTGAGTTCAGTAATAAGGCAGGAAGGCTCTTATCCCGCAAGATTAAAAAGTTGGTGTCCAGGAACATTATAGTGAAAATAAAGAATAAGCAGGGGCAAATAAAGTGGGTGGGGGAGGAGATCAAGGAGAGGTTTGTTCAGTTTTATCGGGAGCTATACACCCCAGAAAATGAAGTAGCGGAGGGAGACATTATTTATTTTGACAGTTTTGTATACCGCCTTATCCTTCAATCAAAGCGGTCACAACACAATTGGGGGATACATTTAACACGTGGGGATATGAGACACATACACTAATACTTACAGGGAACATGGGCAATGGAGGGTTAAGTGGCTTGCCCAAGACCACAAGGAGCATCTGTGGGACTAGAAACCCCAGTCCTTCCGGCCCAAGGTTGCTGTCCTCTAGTGGGATTTGAACCCCTGACCTTCCGGCCTGAAGTACCTTGCCCCAACCACTAGGCTACTCCTCCCTCATTAGGAGTTATTAGGAGTTATTTAGATTCCACTGAGCTGCCATGTCTGGGAAGTGTAGGCTCAGAGGAGCTCCAAAAGCCTATTGGGGAGCATGAAGTATTAACAGTGATTAAAGGCCTGCAGGCTCATAAGACCCCTGGGATGGACGGTTTCCCTAATCGGTTTTATAAGCTTTTTGCAGGCACAGTGGTGGGACCCCTTACCAAAATGTATAACTCCTTTGACCAGGAATCTAGAATGCCGGTCTCACTGAGACTTAGTAATGGGTCTTTATTACAGAGTGTGCATGCACTGATTCAACTCAAATACACTCCAAATATATCAAAAATATCAAAAATAGTAGACAATATATTCCAAGTCTCTCAAACAGGTACTTCGTTTGTTAAGGTACAACCACAATCAATCACACAAGGTCTCAGACTTAATGGTGCCGTGGCCAAAGCTGACAAACAGCGGCACTCAGTTTGCATCAATGACCTTTTTTTGTTCTTTTCAAATAACAAGGTGTACTTTCAGAATTTTTCGTCCTGCTGAAAGTGAATACTTGCATGTGTAACTCATTTTCTCATAAGGTTAAAACAATTTACTATAAAGATGTTCTTATCTTGTTCGCTATATCAAAAACAATGTGGCCAAAAAACTCTTCTCAATTAATGGAATCTCCCAATGCCGTCAACAGGCACTGCCTACGCGTTTCACAATGCGGTTCATCAGGGGCTATTAGTTAAATGCCAAACGTTCACACCAACAGCTTGTCACCAACCTATCAACAAATAAAAAGAAAAATAATAACTTGATCTATTCTTGCATCATCTACCAAATTGTACTCCTCTCACATTAGAATATTAGTATAGCGACACATCTCCAGCTCACAAACTTACAGAATGCTGCCCGCGTTCACCTCCAATGCCAAGAGGTGAGACTGGCAGGGACTAGTATACTTCATAAGGAGGGGAAAGACCCAGTGGAGTGTGGCTCATATAAACCTATTTCCCTGCTGGGGAGTGACTTAAAAATCTTTACTAGAGTATTAGCCAATAGGCTGTTACCTTATTTAGGGGAGCTGATACACCCCAACCAGTCGAGCTTTGTGCTGCGGAGATATACCTCAGATAATATTCAGAGAGCTCTTAATCTAATATGGCATGGAGTGAGAGTGGGAGCAGACCTGGCCCTCTTAGCAGTGGATGCCAAGAAGGCTTTGATAGGGTGAATTGGCCGTTTCCCTTCCAGACATTGGAGAAGGTAGGCATCACTGGAACCTTCTTGAACTGGGTGCAGATCCTATATAAGGAGCTGCTGGCATGTTTAAACATTTTTGGGTCAGTAACAAAGGCCTTTGAACTGCAGAAGGGGACAAGACAGGGGTGCTCACTTTCCCCCCTGCTATTTATAATAGCTATGGAGCCCATGGCCCAGAGGATTCGGGACTGTAGGGATATCAGAGGGGTAAAGGTGGGGCAATTCCAGCATAAGATCTCATTGTTCGCAGACGATGTCCTGTTCTTTGTAACAGATCTATTTAGATCTCTCCAAGCGATACTGGCTGAGTTAACTGAGTATGGCAGGATGTCAGGTTTCCGTATGAATCCCACTAAGTCAGAGATTTTGAATATCACGATCAGTAGGGATAAGCTAGAGAGTCTGAAGCGAGATTTCCCTTTTAGATGGGCAAAGAGTAGTATCCGATATTTAGGGGTGCAGATTACAGCACAGAGAGATAAATTGTTCCAAGAGAATTATATCCCGGCTAGGACGATGGTGTGGAAGGAGTTAGAGAGGTGTGTGTGTGTGGGGGGGGGGGGGGGGGGGGTTGGGGTGTTCTGGATGGGCAGGATCGAGCTGATCAAGATGATCTTGTTTCCTCGGCTCTTGTACCTATTTATGAACCTCCCGGTGGAGGTCCCTGCTGCGTTTCTGCAGAAGTTGCAGGATAGACTCATGCTGTTTGTTTGGAGGGGGGGGGGGGTAACCTAGGGTGGCTCGGAGTATTCTGTGTGCTAATAGGAAAATAGATGGCATGGGAGTACCCCAGGTGACAAGATATTATGAGGCAGCACGGGTGCAGGCTGTGTTTGAATGGGTAGTTAGGGAACAGGTGGAGTGGGTGGAGTTGGAAGGTGATGGGGTGGGACATGGGAGGAGCCTGGCCAGTCTAATCTGGGTTAAGACTGGGGATTCTTTGGTTATGGGGAAGTATAACCCCTTTGTCAAGCTCACGCTACAGTGTTGGCGAAAATGGCGTGACAGATGGTATGGATCCCTTGGGTATTCCGAATTTACTCCATTATTAGACAACCCAGAGTTCCCACTAGGGGCACAAGACCCGACTTTTCAAAGATGGGCCCAGAAGGGGCTACAATACACTGGGCAGTTTAGAGAGGGGGAGGAATGGGTGCGGTTTGAGGATCTCCAGAGAGAATACCAGCTGCCTGAGGTGGATAGGTTTCGGTATGTACAAGCTCTCCATTTATGTAAGAGGAAGGGGGGAGGGGGTCAGGAGAGAAGGGTGCGGTTATGGATGAGATGTGGGAGGCTCAGGAGGTTAAAGGGTTAATATCTAAGCTATACAAAGCTATGGAAATAGTGAACTGTGAGGACTGGGCGCACAGGAAGGCCTGGGAGAAAGATTTGAAGAAATGCTGGGATGGGGATCACTGGGAGGTAATCTGTAAAGGTCTGTTTAAGGGGGTTCTCTCTAGTAATATTTTGGAACACAATTACAAGATGTTATATAGGTGATACCTGACGTCCCAAAGAGTGCAGAAATGGAGGGGAGGGTCGGCCATGTGTTGGAGGGAGTGCAGAGGAGAGGGCTCTTTCCTGCATATTTGGTGGGAGTGTGTTAGCATCCAATCCCGCTGGTGCGAGGTGGCTGATTGGATTAGTACGGTCATGGGAGAGAGCGTGGCCCTGGGTCCTTGCTTGGCCCTGTTGAATGTTGGTGAGGAGGTAGGAAACACAAAGGGGCAGAGATGGTGTAAAATAGTATGTGTGGCTATGAGACAGTTGATTGCGAGGAGGTGGAGGGAAAAACAAACTCCTACACTGGGGGATGTTCAGAGGAAAGTGGAACATCTCTACTTGATGTATCGGCTCACTGCCCTTCAACATCACAAACTAGTGGGTTTCCAAGCAACTTGGGGTCCCTATCTTAAATGGAGGGAGAGGGAGGGGGAGGGTTTAGGGCTTGCGGAGAGTGCAGGAACTGAGGCCTCTGACAGATGAGCAATGTGGCTAAAGGATTAGCAGATGTGTTTGGGTCATGGACGTTGCCAGTGCGAGGCCAGGATTCGAGTGTTTTGAGGGGTCTTGTATGGTGGGGGAGGGGGTGTATCTTCATAATTAATTTTCTATGCCCCCTTGTTGGGGAGTCCTGAGTGGATGGAAAGTTTCTGGCTAGTCAGGGGTGAGAAAGTATCTGAGATGTGTGGTGTGATTATGAGTGCTGGGTTCATCGAATTCTGGGTATTGGAGCATGAGGGGGAAGGGAGGGGGAGGTAAGGGGGAGTGGGGGGAGGGGATAGAAAACTTACTAGCTATGTATCAGTTATGTACTGTTAAAAAAGTTAAAATAATGTCTTTTTGTGGATATTGTTTGATGTGATGTTCCTAATAAACAATAAAGGGGAAAAAAGATTTATGTCAATGGACGTGCTTTCCATCGGGACCTCGACCTTGAATTAGTTTCAGGAGTAGAAGTAGTCTAGGAGCAGAACTACCCTTGAATACTTTTGAAACACTGATTAGGCTCCAAGAAAAACCAGTATGCAGAAACCACTGCTGCTTTGATAGCATTGCGGTCGGCTGTCATGTGGGGGAGTCACACATTGGGGTATGTTTACTAAACTGTCTTAATGTTACCGGCGCTAGTTGTAGCGATAATGTGAAGAATGCCATATAAGGAGTGGGCGTTCCAGTCCTAAGGTAGCAAAAATCTGTATCGTGCGATAGTGGGCACCGTGGCATATTAACACGCATTAACCCTAAGTACATGCCAGCGCAGTGTTAGAAGCTATAAAGATGTAGCCCACTGGTTACTGCATTGACAGTGGAGGCAGAGGTCATGGGTTTGATCCTGCAGTGGTGTAATCTAAAAAGGCTGTCTGAGGCATTTTCTTTTAATTTAAATCAGTGCTGCCAGCAAAAACACCCTCACAGTGCCGTAACCTAAAGTGCCTCATAAGGCGCCCCATAGGTCACATTATAAAGTGCCCTGTCCGCCAAGGCACCCTATAATGTGCCCTATAGGGCGCTGTATAGGGCGCCCTATAGGGCGCCTATGAGGAACCTTAGGCTACAGCACTGTGAGGGTGTTTCTGCTGGCAGCACTGATTGAAATGAAAAGGAAAAGCCTCAGACAGCATTCTTAAATAACACCACTGTGGGATCAAACCTATGAACTCTGCCTCTACTGTCATTGAAGTAACCAGTGGGCTACATCTCTATAGCATCTAACACACCGCTGGCTGGCTACAGAAAGACTACAGGTCACCACACAAACTGTCTGCTGTGGTTACCAGGATAGGGTAAATCCACCCGTAACCATGATGAACTGCACATGCAGATCAGCAGCCTACATCTGATCACAAGATGGGGTATGCGCCTCTATAGCACCCTGGCCTGGTAGGGGGAACTGACCATGTGTGTTACTGGCACAGAGTAGCTACAGACCGTGACATCGTGTGGTTCCTGTGCTCACCCTGAGGGTGAAGTGGGGAGCCCAGCACCAGGTCCGCAGCACATGGCATGGTTGAGATAGGCTGTGCTGCAGGTCCCCATCAGTGCTAGTGTGTGATGGGTAGTCCCTGCAGACACACCTAGGATACACCTGTGTCCATCTGTATTTCCCAGTCATGTCTAGGCTTTGTGGACTATGATGCACCCAGAATAGTGCATATCCTGTGTGGGTGCCATGGTCACATGTTATAAGTGAAGGGTGGTGTTCAGACCCCAAAGCGGATTATGTAGCACCACCCAACCCACCCCTGTGGGTCAGGGTGGGGGACAGGATCGCCCACCAACAGATCCACATTCTACATCTCTGCAATGGTGGCAGTAGAGGGGAATGGGCACCCTACAGGGAGGTCAATGCAGATCTGTATGCATCACATAGGCAGGGGTGGCTCTATAATGAAGTGAAGTGAGGCGGCTGCCTCAGGCGGCAAAGTTTTGAGGGCGGCAAATGCCCCCAAAACAGCCACCTCACTTCGCCTTCAAAGTTAAAAAATGAAAAAAAAAAAAGCGCAACATTGTTGTTGCTGAATCCACTTCTCGGCAGCAGCAAAACTCACCACCTAACTTCTTCTTCTGCAGCCACGGCTCCCTGCCTCTTAGGGAACCGTGGCTGTGCTGCTGAAGCCAGTGCGGGGCCTTCCCATCTCTCGAAGGGCTCTGTGCAGCATTGTCCCACCCCCCAAAGGAAGTTGTTACAGTTACAACTTCCTTTGGGGGTGGGACAATGCTGAACGGAGCCCCCCGAGAGACGGGAAGGCTCCGCACCAGCTTCAGCAGCACAGCTGCGGTTCCCTAAGAGGCAGGGAGCCATGGCTGCAGAAGAAGGAGGCACAGGAATTACAGGGGGGGGGGGGGAGGAGGGGGCAGGGGATAAGGGAAAGGTGAGATCTGCAACTGGGCTGACATGAAGGGGAGGGGGGCTGACATGGAGGGGAGGGGGGATGGAAGGGAATTGACAAAGTCTGCAACTGGGCTGATGGGGGGCTGGAAGGG
This sequence comes from Ichthyophis bannanicus, assembly GCA_033557465.1. Taxonomy (NCBI): domain Eukaryota; kingdom Metazoa; phylum Chordata; class Amphibia; order Gymnophiona; family Ichthyophiidae; genus Ichthyophis; species Ichthyophis bannanicus. Next base: position 593,953,529 of record CM066033.1, read on the forward strand.
AATTGACATGAAGGGAAGGTGGGTTCTGCAATGGGGATGGCACAGGGGGAGGAGGGGGCTGGAAGGGAATTGACATGAGAGGAAGGTGGGGCCTGCAACTGGGTTGACATTGGGGGAGGAGGGGGCTGACACTGGGGAAGGAGGAGGTTGGAAGGGAACTGACAAGGGTTCCCCCTCATCCAGCAGGAACAACTGGAGTGCTGCTGGCATCGAGCAAACCAGCCTGATCGCTGCAAGTGATCAGGCTGATTTGTGCGGCGACAGCACTCCGGTTTTTTAAATTTTAGATTTTGCCGCCTCTGCTCTGCCTCTGCCTTCGCTCCGCTTTTTTCTTTTTGCTGCAAGCATTCTTGAGGAAAAAATGCAGCGGGAAGGCAGAGGCAGGGTAGAAGCGGCAAAATCTAAAATTAAAACAGCCAGAGTGCCCCCGCCGCCAGCGGATGAGAGGTGCAGGTGAAGGGAGTGGGGACAGAAGGAGGACAAGGAGAGACAAAGGTGAGAGATGGGGGACAAAGGGGGAGACGGGACAAATACTGGACAAAGGGGGAGACAGGGGGAAAATTCTGGACAGAGGGGAAGACGGAGACATACTGGACAAAGGGAGGGGGACAAGTATTAGACAAAGGGGAGAGACAGGCTGGCAAATGCTGGACAAAGGGGAGAGACAGGGGGACATACTGGACAGAGAGGGGATAAATGCTGGACAGAGGGGAGAGACAGTGCAGTTTAGGATTATAATGGGCTGATGGGTGGCTAGCACTCGTAATGGACAGATTGGGGGGCTAGGACTGGTAATGGGTTGATTAGGGAAGGCTAGGACTGGGAATGGACTGATCTAGGGGGCTGGGACTGGTAATGGGCTGATCAGGGGGGCTAGCACTGCTAATGGGCTGAGGGGGGACTAGCACTGGAAATGAGCTGATTAGGGAAGACTAGGACTGGTAGTGGGCTGATGGGGGGGTAGGACTGGTAATGGACTGATGGGGGGCTAGCATTGGAAATGAGCTGATTGGGGAGGTTAGGACTGGAAATGGGCTGATGGGGGATAGGACTAGTAATGGGCTGATTAGGGGAGGCTAGCACTGGTAATGGGATGAGGGGGAACTAGCACTGGAAATGAGCTGATTAAGGGAGGGTAGGACTGGTAATGGGCTGATGGGGGTTAGGACTGGTAATAGACTGAGGTGGGGGGTAGGACTGCTAATGGACTGAGGGGGGTTAGCAATGGAAATGAACTGATTGGGGAGGATAGACTTGAAATGGGCTGATTAGTGGAGGCTAGGACTGGTAATGGGCTGAAGGGGGGGGGGGGTAGGACCGATAATGGGCTGAAGGGGGGGGGGGTAGGACCGGTTAATGGGCTGATGGGGATAGGACTAGTAATGGGCTGATTAGGGGAGGCTAGCACTGGTAATGGGCTGAGGGGGGACTAGCACTGGAAATGAGCTGATTAAGGGAGGCTAGGACTGGTAATGGGCTAATGGGGGGGGGGGGGTAGGACTGGTAATGGACTGAGAGGGGCTAGCATTGGAAATTAGCTGATCGGGGAGGCTAGGACTAGAAATGGGCTGATTAGTGGAGGCTAGGACTGGTAATGGGCTGATGGGAGAAGGGGAGGATGCGAGGGGATGGGAGAATGGTACTGGAAGGGAGTGGATGCTGAGAGGGGCTGCCATGGTATTTGGACTAGAAGGAGTTGGACAGTGAGGAAGGAGGGGGGGGGGACTGGAAGGGAATGGACACCAGTGGCAGTCATGGGAATATAAGATGACATTTGAAGGTACCGGGAGGGAGGACTGGAAAGGGGCTGATACTGGGAAGGGTTACAGGGACTGGATATAGGCTGATGGAAAGAATTGAAGAAAACAAAAGAAGAGATAAGAAATGACAGATGGACCATAGACCACAGAAAGAGAGCTAAGAGAATACAGGAAAAGCAGAAGCCTCAGATCGGGACCAGCATGATCAGAGAATAAAATGGTAGAAACAAAGGTAGAAAAAATAATTTTATTTCATTTTAGTGATTGGACTTTGTGTTATCTTTATATTTTATACTGCTTGGAGGAACTGCATATTTATCTGATGTTGCACTGCTTGAAGAGTCTGGCTTCTTGGGGTTTCAGTTTAAATTTTGTCTATATATTTTTATTTTTACTTTAGATTGGAAGTCACTTATTCTGTACTTGGTGTGGGACTGTGTTCTGAGTTTGTGACTGAGCCTAGGTGTTCTGTTAACATAGAGTTTGTACATAAAGATTTATACTGTACTGTAGTAATTTGACATGTTCAGCTTTTTGAAATAGGTGTATGGATGTTCCAGGGTCCACTGTAGTATCTACAGTGACGCTTTATTTTGGTGGGCTCCTTATGTGAGTTTTGGAAGTTGGTGCTGATATGGTATGGTATAATAGATTTGCTCTATAGATACTCAGTGACTTCGTTGTAGGGTTTTGTATTAGTTCACAATATGCCTGGTACTGGAGAATGTTTGTTGTTGTTAGTGAGATGATCAGAATCAGATTTTTTTTTTGTTTTAAGATATTGAGTTCTGTGGGTGAATGTCCTGGTTCTGCTCTGCAGCCACTATTGAAGGGGGTTCTGTGGATGCAAAATATATTTTGAAAAAGAAAAGGTAATAACCATAACGCAGTTTATAACAACAAAATAAAAATGAGTTATAATTTAGTTTTATAAACTGTGCTGTGGTTCTCGCTCTCTTTATGTTCCTTGGTGTGCAAACATCTTGCATTTCCTCCATATAATCTAATCAGCTTTTTGGTTTGGTTCAGTCCCTGATTGGAGTTTTGAGAAAGCCATGCCCACCTCTATGGGGGGGGGGGGGGGCGCACCATCTCATCCTTCGCCTCTGGCAGCAGATTGCCTTGAGCCACCCCTGCACATAGGGCAGTAGACCTGGAAAAGCTCAACTGCCCCCCACCCCTATCTGACATTCACCAGCAGAGGGCACGGTCAGTCTCCACCCTGCAAGGTGTTCCAGCCATACACATGCTAACTGCAGACAGTGCACTAGCTAGTACATAGTGCATGTTCTTGGAGGAACCGTGTGCACCCAAAAATGGGATATGAGCACACACACCAAGCAGGTATGTCAGTGATTGGGCCCTAGAAAAGGGAACCCAGAGACATCACATGAGAGAAATGCTATATAGCACTATGGAGTAACCTAGCCATGCCGTGCACACTGCTCAGTCAGGGTGAGAGTGACCTCCCAGCATGACATGCTGAGGCCACCCTGTCCGTGCAGGTGGTGGCCAGGCACTACAATGTCTCAGCCATTGCCCTATGCCCTGTGCAGATGCTACCTACCCAGGCCGCCCTGTCCGGGCCATACCCACAGTGCCTTGCTTCTCATTATGCACATTGGCAGGCTACCACTGGAAACAGTGAAAGCATTGTGGGCTCAGTAAGGTGTAGGCAGCCACATAACACTGGATAGACATATGCACACTACCACACCTATTTCAGCATTGTGCAAATATAGAAACATAGAAACCTAGAAATATGACGACAGAAAAAGACCACATGGCCTATCTAGTCTGTCCTTCCATAACAACTACAACAGTCCACTTTTTGCCTTTAGAGATCCTCTGTGTTGGTCCCATGCTTTCTTGAATTCAGTTACTGTCCTCATCTCTACAACCTCCACTGGGAGACTATTCCACGGATCCACTACTCTTTCCGTAAAGAAATATTTCCGCATATCACTCCTGAATCTATCTCCCTTCACCCTCATCCCATGTCCCCTCGTAGCAGAACTTGCTTTCAATTGAAAGAGGCTCTCTCCCTGAACATTTATGCCACGGAGGTATTTAAACATCTCAATCATATCACCTCTATCCCGCCTTTCCTCTAAGGTGTACATATTAAGATCCTTAAGTCTGTCCTCATATGCTTTATAATGAAGCCCATTAATCATTTTGGTAGCAACCCTCTGCACCGACTCCATCCTGTTCACATCCTTTTGAAGGTGCGGTCTCCAGAATTGCACACCATACTCCAAATGAGGTCGCACCAAAGACTTATACAGAGGCATTATCACCTCCTTTTTTCTGCTAGCCATTCCTCTCCGTATGCACCCAAGCATCCTTCTAGCTTTTGCTGTCGCCTTTTCCACCTGTTTAGCTACTTTAAGATCATCAGACACAACCACGCCTAGGTCCCGCTCTTCTTTAGTGGACAAAAGTACTTCACCTCCTATACTGTATTGCTCCCTTGGATTGCTGCAGCCCAAATGCATGACCTTACATTTTTTAACATTAAATCCCAGCTGCCAAATTCTAGACCATTCTTCAAGCTTAGCTAGATCCCTCCTCATGTTATCTACCCCTTCCTGGGTGTCTACTCTATTGCAGATTTTGGTATCATCCGCAAAGAGGCAAACCTTACCCGACAGCCCTTCCGCTATATCACTAACAAAGATGTTAAAAAGAATCGGACCAAGGACAGATCCCTGGGGCACACCACTGGTAACATCCTTCTCCTCAGAGTGAGCTCCATTTACTTGTACTCTTTGTCGCCTCCCACCCAACCAATTTCTAACCCATGCAGTAACCTGGGCACAGTGCAGGCATTGCTATGGTACTCAATACTGTTAGGGTCACTCCCCGGGGGAGTTAAACACTGTCAGAAAGAAAACCTGAAACACACTCCACAGATATCAGAAAGGTTGATATGATGAATCCCTGTCAACAAATTGTGTTCAACTTAGGATTTTTTATCTGACATTATTCATAGCAACCTTTCAATACATGTGGAACGTGTTTCCACGTTTAAGACGGCATTGCTAAGGTATGCAGGTGCTAGTATTGGTAGATGCTGCTGCGCGCAGGGCCCAACAGCCTGACTCTCCATGAGCCACTGCATAGTGGGGTCTGTGGGTGTGGGTGTTTGTGGCCCTGTGGGCCGCTGCTCTAGGGCAGAGGTTCCCAACTACGTTCCTGGTGGGCCAAACACAGTTCAGGTTTTCATGATGTCCCTAATGAATATGCATGGAGAAATTTGCATACAATGGGGGTGGTGCATGTAAATGCATCTCATGCATATTTATTAGGGACATCCTGAGAACCTGAATGGTGTTTGGCCCTCCAGGACTGGAGTTGGGAAACTCTGCTCTAGGGATTGCACATGTTTATGGTGTATGTGCTCTGTAGGGTACAATATAGGTGTTTATGGCATGTTACTTTTATCTGCAATAAAGATTCCGTTTTTATTACCACGGTTTAGTAAGGGTAAAATGAGGGGACATGGTCTGCAGGAGCTACAGCTGGGACTTGAACCTGTGACCTTCTGCCCCTGAATATACTGGCTGTGTGTACTGCACCAAACTGTTGCCACAGAGGCAGGTTATTCCCTGGGGATAGCATTACTGTTCATCAGACAGCCCTTGTCTGTTGCACTTCACGTCACCCACCTGAACAGGGCATGGCCTTGGTGTACTGTGGGCAGATGCCACTGCCCCCTCCACCACCAGTACCCCTCCACTACCATGCTGACATGCCTTTATGCCGGTGGGGCTGGTGGTGCGCAGTCCCAGGCCATCCAGTGTGCCAGTAGGCGGCTGCCTATGGTATGTGGTCTGGGGTAGGGGTGCCTACATTGACATCTGCGCTTCCCCCGGCACCACCTGTCAATGTTATGTGCCCTTTGGGGTACCTGCTGAGTGATGTCCGCTGGGACACTGTGGGTCACACACTCATGGGCATGTTTGCCCTTGGTCAGTTGCTGGCTTGCTGTTTTTCTGTTTCTGTGTTCCTATGTGCCACCTAGGCATGTGCCTGGTCCACCCTGTGCCCCAGCTGCCCCACTGCATGTCCCGCCTTCAGCCCCCTGTGCCCCATTTGCAGCCTCACCATCGTGCCCTCTCGTATTTGGCCACTATGCTGCTGCTGCTGCACATGTATCACTACTATCACTTTTCCTGGTTTCCCTGCCTTTGCTGTACATTGCCTACTGAAATGGTTTCTCTCTCCTGCAAATGTGCCTCTAGCACGAGGTTTTCACTGGCGCTAATTTTCAGACCTTCATTTCATGGCGTTAGTGTGCATGGAGCCTCTCCCCGCCCACTCTCCGCCCATTGACCCCTTCTCTCCGCTCCTGGGGAGCCTTACTCCGCCCTCTGGGGAGCCTTATTCCACCCTCTGCGCACCTTAATGCCGTCGGCCACATTATCACGTGATGTGTGACATTCTCGCACAGTAATGCGCCATTATCACGCGATAATGTCGCAGCTACGCCATTAGCGCCATTTAGTAAACATACCCCATTGACTATCTTCATTGACTCGGACTATGTCCACCAAACCTTTGTTAATTCGGTAAAAGTATAAACATGCTGCAGCAAGCACATGATGAACCCTGTGTGGGGCATAGAGGTGACAAAATTATTTATAAAATACCCTGGTCTGATATTCAGATAAACGGGATTGGCCCTGTAATCCAGCCTTCCCTAGGCAACAATACATGCATAACATAATGAGGCCAATTCTGTAGGTGCATGTCTTGTCCAGGCCTCTGGATGTTCAGAAATCTGGACGACCTGGAGATGTACCTGATTCTACTCCCCTGGGGGCTAAATGGCTCCACAAGAGCAGAATCACAGCATAGGGCCTGGACATCCAGGACGTGCCCCGATTCAGGTACCCCTGACATCCAGGCACGTGCCCGGCTAGCCCAACAAGGCTCCTATATGGAGCCGCAGGATCATGGTATCCTGTTGCCATGGCATCATGGCTCATGCAGGAGCCACGATCCCCCAGCAGTCAAAGCAGTGTTCATTTCCCCGTCGCCTGACCCCCAGTTGGTCCTGCTATGGCCAAGGTCGGGCCCTGGAGTCCACTTCTGCCACCATCCAGGGGGACTTATTCCATTTCCAAGGTGGAATAAGTCCTTAGTCCAAATGGCCGACCCTTGATATTTAGGATTGACAATGGAATCAGCCCTGTATGTCCGGGGTAGGGGGTCATGCCTCTGGTACGCCCTTACTCCTCTCTTGGCCTGCCTCCTCCTGCTCTCATACAGAGATCCCCTCACATCTCTGCTGTTGTGCGGGGAGCTCTGTGGGTGGAATCAGCACCCTGGCGTTTAGCTGGGATATACGTCCTACCCAGACATATATCCCCGCCAAACATGGGCCAAAATCTACCCCAATCTGTTTATTTACTAAATGTATGGGGTGCACTCCAACAGCAAATTGCACTGCTTATCCTACAGTTGAATCATGTTTTCAGTTGAAGGGTTCTGACTTTGTGAGTAGACTCTGATCAAGGTTTACTGGGCAGGTGATTAAACATATGTACCATTAAAGACCTGTTCCTGATATTGCTGCTTGCAGGACCTAAGGTCCTCCTTCAGGATTCCTGATTACCCAGTCACAGATAGCCGCATAGGAAAGGTGTCACTTGACACACAGAATTTTATACAGAACTATGTCAACCTCTCTGACATACGCTCGCTTTACACACAACTGCAGTTAAAAGCCCACATAAACTGTGCCACTGCTAATGTGCACAACATTTGAGTCAGTTAGAGAACATCCTTATTCAGCCTATCCAAAAGGAATAGATCAAACCCCCCAAAATTTCTAGAATTCACAGTCAATACAGTCCTTTTGACAATTTTAGGTGTATTTCTACTAAGCAGGGCTAAAGCTTATCCCGGGCTATCTGCATCTAGGTCCCATGTTATTCAATGGGACTTAGGAGCGGATAGCCTGGGTTAATTGTTAGCCCGGTTTAGTAGACATACCCCTTAGGTTCATAGTTTGGTTCATCTATGTGTTTGCATGATTTTGTGAAGTCCCTATTTTCTCATCAGTGATTTCATAGGATGTCATTAAGTGCTGACAGGACTTTATTTGATATATATATAAGCTAACTTATGTGACTTATATCACTACTCTATACTTATTCTATTACTTACACATTTAAATATAAAATGTAATATGTATTTTCCTTATTTGTCTAAGATTAGCTATATGAAGTAGAAGTTATAGACAGAAAAGGAGAGGAGGTGGTGTTCTCACTATGAGTAAGGATGAGTTGAATGCCTCTTACACATCAATTGTTAGCATTGAAGGGCTTGCTATGTTAATTATTGAAAACGAACATCTCATGTTCAGTCTAGTTTACAGATTTCCAGCATCAGACCCTAATAGTGTCACTACAATCCTGGAATGAACTTGCACTGATAAACCAATCAGTAAACATCTTATTTTGCTAGGTGACTTTAATCTAACATCTGTGCACAATTGCCATGCATCTGCCTTCCTTCTGCCAACATCCAGGGGGACTTATTCCACTTCCAAGGTGGAATAAGTCCTTAGTCCAAATGGCCGACCCTTGATATATAGGAAACACGCTAGATCTAATATTCCTCCCTAATGACATTTACGTTATGTCGCAGCAAGCCTCTGTCCAAACACAACCTGTACCATGGCCAGATTACCACTTAATTCATTTAACCATTGCACACAAGCCACCCAAAAATAGAAAATACAGAATACCGATTTAAATGATTTGCAAAGGAGACATTTCTACATTTCAAATGCAAACATAGATGATATTGAAGATATATTGAGCAACTGGAATTCTCTTATAAGTAAAGCATCATCATCTCCCAAACCAAGAACAATAAAGAGAAACAGAAGCTCAGGGATATGGTACGCTCAAGAACTAAGATCACTGAAGAGATGCGTAAAGAAATTAGAAAGAAAATGGAGAATTTCCAAATATCAAGATGATAGGATCCTATACATGAACACCCTCCAAGCTTACAGAGGAAGCATTAATGACCATAAGAGAAAGCATTATTCAAAGATACTTATGAAATCCCTCAATCGATCAAGGGAACTCTTTGATATCATAAAATCTCTAGTTCGAGCTCCCAACCTAGCAGATCACAATTCCAGTCTAGACCTGCAGGCGATAGCTTAGCATTATAAGAATAAACTAACTAAACTAAATTCAACCCCAACGTTGGACATACGTACCTGAACACAAAGATAGAATCACCTCATGGCAATTATTCTCCCAAATCAATACTGATCAGTTATTACAAATTATTACCTCCATCAATACAATGACATCTCACCTAGACCCATGCTCAGTAAACTGGGTTAAAGTAACAAAAACAGAAATGGCACCTACAATTCTCAAGATCATTAACCTTTCTCTATTGCTAGACCACATGCCAAAGACTCTAAAAAAGCAATCATCTGCCCCATCTTAAAACATATCACTGGACAAGAGTTGCCCTAATTTCACACAGACCAATATTGAACCTCCCATTCATAGCTAAAATAATCGAAAAAAAGAAAAGTTCAAAAGCAACTCCAAGATCACTTAGATATGTATGCTCCACTGGATATACAGCAAAATGTTTTTAAGGCGTTACCATGGGGTGAAAACACTACTCATAACTTTATTTGATAAACTCATAAGAGATATAGAAAGATCCAAGCAAGCCTACATCTTAATCTTCTTAGATATATCTGCATTTGATTCCATCAACCATGATATAATGTTGATAAAACGTCAATAGATTGGCATCAAGGGTTCCATAATCCAATGGTTCAAATCTTACCTATATGAGCGTACACAACAAGTAAAAATCGGTCAATCAATATTGGAAACTTACAGCCAGCATCAAGGAATACCACAAGGGTCAGTGTTATCTGCAGTATTGTTTAACATTTGCCTCCAGCCAATCTGCAATATATTCCAAGCGCACAAGGTAAATTACCGAATCTATGAGAATGACATAATGTTATTCATCCCATTCAATACAGCAACACCCAACCGTGCAAATTACAGCCTAATTCAATGAAGCTTCACAATGGCTCACCTCATGCAAACTCAGTATAAATTTTAAGAATGAAGTCCTTTTTGTCATAAGAACAAGGACTTCACTCCACTAGCCAAAATACAAGTCAAAGCTGCATATCTGGAAGTAAAGAATGAGATAAGATACCTAGGCATAATCCTAGATCAAAACCTGAACCTGACTAAACATATCAACTTAACAATTCGGACAATCTACAATAAAATTAGGATGATTCAAAACCTAAGACCTCTACTCTTATCCCAAGACTTCGCTTGGTAATACAAGCAATGGTTTGCCCCCATTTCGATTATTGCAACAGCATCCTACAGGGACTTCTGAAACAAGCCCTAAACCAACTGCAGATAGCCCAACACACAATCGCATGAACCATTCAGAAAATAGCTAGAACTGAACACATCACACCCATTCTACACCAACTGCACTGACTATCTATTCAATGTTTTTTTTTTTAGTGCCATCAAGTCAGTGCTGACTCCTGGTGACTCAGCTGCTTCTGGGTTTTTTTGGCAATGTATCACTGGAAGTAGATTGCCAGGCCTTTTCTTCCAAGGCAAGGGTAAAGTGACTTGCCTAAGGACCCAAGGAGTACAAGTGGGAATGAAAACATTGATCTTTTAGGTACTGGGCTATTCCTCACTCTTCAATATAGAATCAAATATAAATCCCTAATGACTACATTCAAGATACTACACAATTTGGCTCCATCCCACCTAAGCTCTCTAATAACCATGCTTCTGGATTACAGACATAGAGAGGATGGACACAAAATACTTTAGCAATCCCTACAAACTTTAGAAAAAACAACCAAGCAACAGAGCCTTTACTTTCTACTCACCGATTCTTTGGAACTCTCCACCACAACCTAAGGAACATAAATGACCTACCCACCTTCTGGAAACAAATCATGATATACCTGTTTACAGAATATTTTCAAAATAAGATAGAAGGACAAAATATATATCCTACATAATCACAAATATGGAGATCCTTGTCCACTCTTTAAGGCTACTCTCATTACCCATACATTACCCATAGGAAATGTTCACTATCTGGACTAAGATACAACTAATGAATGTCGCACAATGCTTAATTTGCACTTTCCATGTAAATCAGTTACCAGTTAATTACATATCTAGTTTATAATGTTAATTGTAGTATAATAATTTCCGATGTTAACTTTCACTTACGTTTATTGCAAACTCCTTCAGTTCAATGTAAACTGCCTTGATTATGATGATAAAATGGTATAGAAAACTTACAAATAAAAAATTATGATTTATTTAGATTTTATTTATGCTATTGAAGTATCGATACATTAAATCAAATGCATTGTTTTAGAAGTGAATATAACAGTTATATAGTATCTAATTTAAGCCTTATATTCCTTCACAAAGGATGTAACCATTTATTTTTGATCAATATGTTCTTGGTTCCCACTCACATCATAGTATTCTTACAATTAGGTTTTAGATGTGAGGCATCCTTTGCAGCACCTCCTATCTAAAAAGGGAGAGTATGTAGGAACTACAGCAGCTGTCTCTTCCTGTGGAAATATACATTACCTGAGCCAAAGAATATGGAATCTGAGAAGACAAGGATTCTGGGATATGCAATAGTCAGTTTAAGCTGCATTGAGCAAAGATGAATGCTGTTTCTTTGAGCTTTGACATTGCAGAGATGCAGGCCTCCTTAGGAATTGCTCAGCGACATTGAGAGGGACTTGTATGACGAGAAAGAGGTCCAGCCTGGTTGAATATAACTCTTGGCTGTATATTTCTCTCGTCTACTGTTTCTTCCCTATAAGAACATAAGATATGCCATATTAGGTCAGAGCAAGGTCCATCAAGGCCAGTATCCTGTTTCTAACAGTGTCCAATCTAGGTCACAAGAACCTAGCAGTTTCTCCAAAAGACACAGGTTCCACAATGTTTGTACTGGGGCAAGCAGTGAATTTCCTGGGTCCCTTTTAATAGAGGTATATGGACCTTTCCTCCAGGAACTTTTCCAAACCTTTTTTAAATCCGGTTACACTAACAGCTTTTTCTACATTCTCCGGTAACAAATTCCAGAGTTTGATTACACGTTCAACGAAAAAATATTTTCTCTTATTAGTCTTCAATAGGTTACACTATAGCTTCATTGCATGTCCCCTACTCTTTCTATATTTTGATGGTGTAAACAATCAATCTACATTTACCCATTTCACTCCATTCATTAATTTATAGACCTCTATCATATCTCCCCTCAGCCGTCTCTTTTCCAGGTTGAAGAGTCCTAACCTTTTTAGTCTCTCTTCATAGATATATCCTTCCATCCCCTTTACCATTTTGGTGGCTCTTCTCTGTACCTTTTCTAATAACGCTATATCCATTTTAAGATATGGCGACCAGAATTGCACATAATATTCAAGGTATGGTCGCACCATGGAACGATACAGAGGCATTATAATATCCTTTGTTTTAATCTCCATTCCTTTCCTTATGATACCTAGCATTCTACTTGTTTTCTTGGCCGCCGCTGCACACTGGGCAGAGGGTTTAAACATGCTATCCACAATGATGCCTAAATCTTTTTCCTGGGTGGTGGTTCCTAATGTGGAACCTTGCATCGTGTAACCATAGTTTGGGTTGTTCTTTCCTAGGTGCATAACTTTGCCAAAAGGACGATATTGGGTATATTAATATGTGCCAATAAACTCTGGTACATCCAGTCAACTTCGGACATTTACAATCTCTTCATATACATACTTCCATTGATAAGAATTAAATAATGATTTAAAAGAGGGATTGAGACTAAAGAATGGGGAAGTTATCTTGAAGATTCCTGAAATGCATGCTGCCTGTCTGCTCTCAACCTTACCTTTTCTCTCTGCTTGCTAGCTGTTAAAAAGTTTTCTCTTTTTTGGTGCTTGCTGATACACAGCTTTAGTTGCCACATAAACTATTTCCTACAGCATTCTCAAAGACTGATGTGCCTCACCAAGGAGGAAGCACTAGACCCTGGTCATGCTTTAATGTGTTAGTTTATTTGAAATACCACTTATGGCAGGTAGCAGCTAGGTGGTTAAGGGAGTTACATTCAGCTACTATATGCATTTCCCTGTCCCCAAAGGGCTCACAATCAAAGTCCATACCTGAGGCAATAGAGGGTTAAGTGGCTTGCCCAAGGCCACAAGGTGCACCAGTGGGGCTTAAATTCCACTCCCTTCTGCCTGATATTGCTATCCCCAGTGGGACTAGAACCCCAGTCCCTCCAGAATAAGGCTATTGCCCCCAACCACTAGGCCACTCCTCCCTCATGTGCCGGATGTTTAGCCTAAAATTAGATTTTTAAAGCATATGCTTGACCTAACGTTTAACCTGGACCCACTAGCAAGCATCATGAATGATCCTAGGGCCCTAAAGCAATGTTCCTGCTAAACTGCTTCAAGCTGAACACAGGAGTCCTTTGGTGAGGGGGAGGTGGGGTGGACACAATTACACTTTGAATCACAAAGGATAAGCAGGTCCCAATTTCCCTTGGCCATGGATGTTCACACCTGGTACAAGTTGTTGGTATGGTCTTGGTTTGCTGTATTGAGGAGGGGATGGAAGGTAGTGAGGGGGGAGTTAGTATTGATATTCATTGGTTGTTTGAACATGTATCAAAGAGTGAAAATATATAAAACTGTAATACATTCTTGACTTTTGATTGTGTAAGCAGACTAATGTTTACTCAACCATTCTTCTATGATTATTTGGTTGAATAAAAATGTGTAAAAGTAAATTTGCAGTGAACAGAAATTGGAAGCCAATGTAACATTTTTAAGGTAAGAGTAGCATGATCATTATATTTCATACTTCCTAACAACTTGGTTGCTGTATTCTATGTATTCTAGAGGCAGTATTTGTAGCTCTTTTTGTGGCAGACTTAAGTACATTGAATTGTAATAATTGAATCGAGATAAAACTGAAGGGCCTGATATTTAAAGGCATTTACACAGTTTTCAGACCTGTAAACAGTGTAAATGTCACTTAGAGGGATATTCAGCAACGCTAACATGGGTTAGTGCTGCTGAATATCTGCGGATTCTGCTGTTACATACCCTGATGTTAACCGTGTAGCATCGGGGCGTGTCGTGGGCATTCCATGGCACAGAGGAGATGGCACCCTTTGCTAACCAGACAGTGGCGATATTGAACCATTGCCCCATTAGCGACCCACGGGTAAAGATAGGCGTGGGAAAACTTTGACCTAACCAGGCAGCTAACCAGGTAGCGACTCAATATAGCCACTGCCCAGTTAGCTTCCACGTCATGTGGTGCATTGCATCAGACACGGATATTCAATTCCGGTGGCTGGATATGGCCCTGGATTGAATATCCAGGGTTAAGGTTCAGCAGCGATGGCTAGGTACATAGTCGCTGCAACTCAATATCGGGCCCAAAGTGTTTACAACAAGCTTTACATTCTTTACAGGAAACAATGGTCATAAAGAAAGCACTATCCACATAAATCCTAAACAGGACATAGGAACACAAAATATGCCATTTTGGGTCAGACCAAAGGTCCATCAAGCCCAGTATCCTGTCTCTCACAGTGGCCAATCCAGGTTACTAGGAAGTGCCCAGCAGATCTCAAAGAACAGATCCATTTCCTGCAGTTTCCTACCAGAGATAAGTGGTAACACTCTGAATTCTATTTGGCTAATAATTGTTTATGCATTTCTCCCCTAGGAATCGGTTCAAACCTGTATTCTATTCAGCTATGTTAGATGCCTTGACTACATCCCCAGCAACAAATGTCATAGCTTGATCATTCATTGGGTAAAAAAACTTTCCCCAGTGTTTGAAATCTGCTATGTCTTAGTTTCATAGAGTTTCTCCTAGTCCTGCTATAGTTTGAAGGGATAAAAAACTATTCCTTATTTATCCATTTTATGCTGCCAGTGATTTTATAACCTCTATTATATCTCTTCTCCAAGGCGAAGAGCCCAAATCTGTCCAGCCTTTCATTATAAAGGAGTGGTTCCATTCCTTTTATCATTTTTGTTAAGATGGGGTGACCAGAACAGCCCACAATGCTGAAGACGTGGTCACATCATAGATCAATACAGAAGCATTATAAAATACTCTATTTTGTTCGCCATTCCTTTCTGGATAATTCCTAGCATTACATTTGCTTTTATTGAGTGCCATCACTAGGGCCAGCCCAACCATTAGGTAGTACTAGGTGGCCGCCTAGGGCAGCAGTTTCTGAGAGAGTGGAAATATCCTCAGCAGCAGTCAAAGCAAAATGATAGATCCTGACAGCCAAACAAACTAATAGGGCTATTAGCGCACTCCTTTACTTGCAGGATGAATGGGGGAAACATACATACAAAGGAAGATGAGGCGGAGCGAATAGAATCCTGCCCTGTTCTAGCACTAGACCACCAAGAACTAAAGGTATGCGCTAGGGGGAGGGGCAGGGTGGGGGGCTCTCCTTTGCTGGCAAGCTAGCCAGGATTTTTTTATTTACCAGGAGTTGAGAGGCAGAGTGAGGGGAGCTGCGATGCTCCTCTACCCTTTCAATTGTACATCACAGGGGGGAGGGAGGCGGCTTAGCCCAATTGGCTAGCTGAGACACTTTTAACTTCAGGAGTGCATCAAACCCCCCTGGGCAACTCTGATGCAGATCGGGAGCTGTCTAGGGGGGATCAGTGTTGAAGAGGAGCCAACACATTTTTTTTAATATTGTTGATGCTGCAGGTTGCAGCACTGTGGCACCGGCCATATTGTGAGGGGGAGGCCCGATCGTGGCAGTTGGGGGGCATGGTAGTGATTAGGCACAAAACTGCTGACAGCTCTGTGCACCCAATCACTATATCTCTCTCCATGGATTTACTGCGGGGATCCACAGTACCTGCTTGGGCAGGTGTTGTGGGCGGTATCTGCCAAGGCAGATAATGCAGGGTCACCGCGGGAAATCCAAACCTCTGCGGTATTTGCAGGACCTTCCCCAGGAATACCCCCTGCAGATACCGTGGAGGCTTGCTGCTTACCACATGGTTTTGGCTGCTTAGCAGGCAAAACTAACACAGTTTAGTAGACATACCCTTAAGAGTAATCACCCAGGAAAAGGATCTAGGCATATTGTGGATATTCATTGAAATCCTCTGTTCGATGTGGAGCGGCAGCCAAGAAAGCTAATAGAATGCTAGGAATTTAAGGAAGGAATGGAGAATAAAACAAAGGATATCATAATTCCTCTGTATCACTCTGTGGTGCAGTTCTGTGAACACTGCATCTAAAATAAGATTTAGCAGAACTGGGAATGGTACAGAGAAGGGCAGCCAAAATGATAAAGCGGATTGAAGTATACCTCGATGAGGAGAGGCTTAAAAAGTTAGGGCTTGTCAACTTGGAAAAGAGACAGCTGAGGGGAGATATGATAGAGGTCTTTCAAATAATGAATGGGTAAAGCAAGCAAACGTGAATTATTTGTTTACTCCTTCAAAAAGTGAAAAACTAGGGAATATGCAATGAAGCTACAAAGTAGTACATTTAAGACTAATCAGACAAAATATTTCCTCCTTTAATGTGTAATTAAGCTCTGGAATTTATTGCTGTTGATGTAGTTAGTTTAAAAAAGGGTTGGACAAGTTCCTAGAGGAGAAGTCCATAAACCATTACTAAAGTGGAGTGGGGGAAATTCACTGCTTGTCCCTGTCTACCTTTTGGGATCCTGGGGGGGACACAGGAAGCAAGAGACGTAGGTTGGTACAGACTGCTTTATTGAAATTGGTCCCTACGCGTTTCGGCAAACGCCTTCCTCGGGGGACATACAGCTAACATAAAATACATAAACATGTTATTAAAAATATACAAAATATATTACACACAATACATATCATAATAAATAATTCAAACAATAAAAAATGATAAAAAATATGATAAAAAAATAATTAAAAGATAAATTATAAAAACTCATTCAAAAAGAAGCAATCAAACAAGAAGGGCCGAGACAGAGGACAGATACCAAGTAAACCAATTGTAAAGGACTGTGTGCACTTTGTTGAGGAACAAGCTGCCATCTATAAATAAAACATAGATGTTATATACAAAAACTAGATACTATGAATAAAAATAATCATGATGAAAACAAATAAAACAACATGCTAGAGTAAATAGATAATAAATATACCAGACATAATCAATGGTTAAGAGGTGATAAAGAATGATATAAATGTAACAAACAACACCTACCAGTGCTGTGGTAAGTGATTTGTCTCTTAAAGACAGTTTGTCTATTGGCTATGCAATAGCTGAAAGATACATATAAAAAGTAATTAAATGATTATACAAATATGCATAAAGTATAAATAATAAGAATCAAATGTGATAAAAGTATGTATACAATATAGAAATAAAATGAAGCGATGCATAAAAACATAAATAGTAAGCAAAACAATATTTGATATCACCTAAAGAAAAACAATATAAAATGTCGCTAAAGGTAAAATAAATGAAATCAGACAAATTGCCAAGATCAAGGATGCAATTATTAAGGCAGTCAAAGACTCACCGTAATGGTTTGTGTGAGAAAATATTCTTTCAGAGGATATTGTAATGCTGGTAAAAATACTAGGAGACATTATAATGAGAATTAGACAGGAGGACTATAAACAACATGTGCTACAGAAATACTCCGAGTCGGGTGAAATACTTGCAAATCTACCAGAGGAGGACCCAGATAGTGGAGTGAAGGTGTACTCAAGACATAGTACATGAAAGGGGCGAAAAACTTAGCTTAAATAAGGAAATAAAGAAACGTTTGAAATGATTTGGCACAGGTCAAACAATGGTATGAAGAATTCAGCAAGGATAAACCGTAAAAAAGAGAAAAAAACATCATACCACTTGTACCCCCACGGGGGGCATGAAGAAATGATTACTCACTATAATTAATATGAGATGAGCGCACAGAGCGAAACCATGCGTGGAGTGTATGAAAATAATGGTGAACAATTAAAGCAAACCGAGGGGAGGAGTTCGGTTTCAAATAAATGCCGAAATTCCCGCCTTACAAGATGACATTTACAAGAGTGGGCGGGGGCACATATAACAGAGCAAATGAGTGCATACCCATGTTGTAGGACAAAAATAATTGATAAAATGGGAATAAAAATATATATATAACATTTATAAACGATTCAACAGGAGAAAATGAAAAAATGTCTTGTAAAACACCAATTACGGTGAGTTTACATGTCTTTGACTGCCTTAATAATTGCATCCTTGATCTTGGCGATTTGTCTGATTTCATTTATTTACCTTTAACGACATTTTATATTGTTTTTCTTTAGGTGATATCAAATATTGTTTTGCTTACTATTTATTTATTTATTTAGCTGCATTTATATCCTGCTTTTCACCGGGTCAAAGCGGTTGGGGGATACATTTAACACGAGGGGATATGAGACACATACACTAATACAGGGAACATGGGCAATGGAGGGTTAAGTGGCTTGCCCAAGACTACAAGGAGCACCTGTGGGACTAGAAACCCTAGTCCTTCCGGCCCAAGGTTGCTGTCCTCTAGTGGGATTTGAACCACCGACCTTCCGGCCTGTAGTACCTTGCCCCAACCACTAGGCCACTACTCCCTCCCTATGTTTTTATGCATCGCTGCATTTTATTTCTATATTGTATACATACTTTTATCACATTTGATTCTTATTATTTATACTATATGCATATTTGTATAATCATTTAATTACTTTTTATATGTATCTTTCAGCTATTGCATAGCCAATAGACAAACTGTCTTTAAGAGACAAATCACTTACCACAGCACTGGTAGGTGTTGTTTGTTACATTTATATCGTCCTTTATCACCTCTTAACCATTGATTATGTCTGGTATATTTATTATCTATTTACTCTAGCATGTTGTTTTATTTGTTTTCATCATGATTATTTTTATTCATAGTATCTAGTTTTTGTATATAGCGTCTGTGTTTTATTTATAGATGGCAGCTTGTTCCTCAACAAAGTGAACACAGTCCTTTACAATTGGTTTACTTGGTATCTGTCCTCTGTCTCGGCCCTTCTTGTTTGATTGTTTCTTTTTGAATGAGTTTTTATAATTTATCTTTTAATTATTTTTTTATCATATTTTTTATCATTTTTTATTGTTTGAATTATTTATTATGATATGTATTGTGTGTAATATATTTTGTATATTTTTAATAACATGTTTATGTATTTTATGTTAGCTGTATGTCCCCCGAGGAAGGCGTTTGCCGAAACGCGTAGGGACCAATTTCAATAAAGCAGTCTGTACCAACCTACGTCTCTTGCTTCCTGTGTTCCCCTTCTGTCCTGCAAGAGCGACGCTCCTCTGCCTTTCTACCTTTTGGGATCCTGCCAGGGACTTGGGACCTGTATTGGCCATTGTTGGAAACAGGATACTGGAACTGATGGGCCATTGGTTGACCCAGTATGGCAAATGTTATGTTCATATGTTTTGTCTGTCTCCTGTGTTATTTTGTCTTTTCATGTTCCTGCATGCCTTGTTTCATTGGAATTTTTAGATCTTAGCAAGAGTAAGTGCTCTTTTTAACTTGTCCTCACCACTAAAGCTAATGCTAATAAAACTGGCCTTTATCCATCTCTGCTCTCTTTTGTTTAACCCCAAAGGGACCCCCCTGCTCGGTGGTTCCCACCTCCAGGCCTGGACAATTTCAACAGTACTACTAGATTCATACAATACTGTACATACGAGTAATGGCAGACAACTGGCAAACCCAGGATAAATGACGCGAGAGTATGCTGGGATTTTCTTCAGATTATCCACCTGATCTCTGATATCCTGGGATTCAATAATAGTTTATGAGAAACATAAATTAAGGTCACTTAGATCAGAGGCTGCTGCATCAGTGAAGACTACTATTTGTATGTCATCAGCTTACCAATGAGCACTTATCCCATACAACTGAATGATCGCAGCAAGCACAGACAAGAACAAGTTAAAAGGCGTGCGGGATAGAAGGGAGCCTTGGGGAATTCCACACATGATTGTAGTAGAAGCTAACAGAATAGAGTCATACTCAACAGAGAAAAGGTAGTCTGACAGAAATGACTCAAACTGGTCTAGGGCTAAGCCCTCAATACCCAATTCTTGTTGGCAGCCTTGCAGCAGAGAATGTTCTGTTAGTGTAGCTGGGTTTAAAAAAGGTTTGGACAAGTTCCTGGAGGAAAGGTCCATAAACCATTATTAAGAAGTGACCGAAGATATCAATGCTTGACCCAGTACAAGCATTGTGGAACTTGTGTCTCTTGGGGAAACTGCTAGGTACATATGACCTAGATTGGCCACTGTTGGAAACAGAACACTGGGCTTGATGGACCTTGGTCTGACCCAGTATGGCATATCTTATGTTCTTATGTTCTACCAAGTCAGACAGCACTCATATCTCAAAGAATGAGTAGGGCATCCTTATCGTCATCTGCTGTCTTATCACCTTTTTCTCCACTATGTCATCTGAGTTCGTTGATGGGACAGTATCCTCCTATAACACTATACTCTCCTCTGGCAACAGTGTGGTGCAGTATACACAAGCAGTGTGGCCTAGAGCAGAGGGTCACAGTTTCAAGTCCCACCTGTGGATCCTGCAGATCATGTCCCTATGTTTATTACAACTATTAGATAAACTGAAGAGTAGCAAATCACCTGGGCTGTATAGTATACATCCAAGGGTGTTGAAAGAACTGAAATATGAGATTGCAGACCTGCTATTAGTAATCTGTGAACTATCATTAAAATCATTTCTAATACCTGAAGATTGGAGGATCGCCAATGTAACACCAATTTTTAAAAAGGGTTCCAGGGGTGATCCGGGAAACTACAGACTGGTGAGCCTCACATCAGTACCGGGAAAAATGGTAGAAACCATCATAAAGAATAAAATTACTCAGCATGTAGATAGTCATGGCCTAATGGGAGACAGCCAACATGGCTTTAGACAAGGAAGATCTTGTCTTACTAATCTGTTATGTTTTTTTGAAAGTGTGAATAAACAGGTGGACAAAGGTGAGTCGGTTGATATAGTGTATCTGGACTTTCAGAAAGCCTTTGACAAGGTCCCTCATCAGAGACTTTTGGCAAAACTAAAGAGTCATGGGATAGGAGGCAGTGTACTACTGTGGATCAGGAACTGGTTAAAAGAAAGAAAGCAGAGGGTTGGGCTAAATGGCCAATTTTCCCAATGGAGAAAGGTGAATAGTGGTGTACCCCAGGGATCTGTGCTTTTTGACATATTCATAAATGACCTGGAAAGTGGAATAACGAGTGAGGTTATCAAATTTTCAGATGACACAAAACTATTTAAAGTTGTTAAAACCCAAGAGGACTGTGGAAAATTGCAAGAGGATCTTGATAAATTGGAAGACTGGGCATCAAAATGGCAGATGAAATTTAATGTGGACAAGTGCAAAGTTATGCACCTAGGGAAGAACAACCCAAACTATGGTTACACAATGCAAGGTTCCACATTAGGAACCACCACCCAGGAAGCTACAGGGTTAACTATTTAAGACTAATAAAAGAAAATATTTTTTCACTCAACGTGTAATCAAACTCTGGAATTTGTTACCGGAGGATGTAGTAAAGGCTGTTAGTGGAGCTGGGTTTAAAAAAGGTTTGGACAAGTTCCTGGAGGAAAGATCCATAAACCATTAAGAAGGGACCCAGGATATCAATGCTTGACCCAGTACAAGCATTGCGTAACCTGTGTCTTTTGGGGAAACTGCTAGGTATGTATGACCTAGATTGGCCACTGTTGGAAACAGGATACTGGGCTTGATGGACCTTGGTCTGACCCAGTATGGCATATCTTATGTTCTTATGTTCTTGCTCTGGATGCACTTGCTCCTTCCATTCCATGCCCTGTGAAGTGTACTGTACCTCAACACAGGTTGTTCTCTACAAACCGCTACCTATATCCTATGCTCACTCAGTTGTGCCTTTGGCTTAAATCAAATACCCTTGCTGACTATCTACATTTCAAATTCATGCTAACCTCTTTCCAGTCAGTCAGCACTCACCAAGCAAGAGTACTATGTCTATCTGACTAACTCTCTTGCCTCCGAACCTCGCCTTTCTCTCCTAAGGTCCCTCCTTCTCCAATCTGTCTTTCACTGTCTGCCCAGACCTTGGCTGACTGCCTCCATGACAAAGTCCAGAAGATTAGCCTTGAATTTTCTGCAGGGTCACCTCCAACTCATCTTTCCCCTTTTCAATCCCAAATCCTTCCCTCACCTTTGGTCACCCTATCTTCCTTTTCTGAAATCACTGAGGGGGAAATTGCAAAACTTCTTTCCTCCTCCAAACTGACTACTTGTTCCTCTGATTCCATCCCTATCCATCTACTAAGCTCCATCTCTTTTGCTGTCATCCCTTCCATCTGTCATATCCTTAACCTATCACTTTCTACTGCAACTGTTTCTGTGGCCTTCAAAATGCTGTGTTTACTCCTCTCCTCAAAAAGCCTTCACTAGATCCTACCTGTCCTTCCAGTTATCGACCTATCTCTCTCCTCTCTGCTTCAAAACGCTGATTATCCCCAAGGAATCCATAAAATGTACTCAGACAACTAGGAATAGAGCATTTGCCTTCTACGCCCCAAAGTGCTGGAATAACCTCCCACCAAACATAAGATCGATCAGAGACCTCACACAATTCAGGAAAGCAATCAAGCATCACCTATTCCTCCTATACTTCTCGCAACCAAACAACCCCTCCCCTCTTAACACACCCCAATCCTTTCAGGCAGCGCTTGACACCACCCAAGCAAATTAAGACAAACTAATAGCTGAAAAACCAGTGGTATGCGCAACAATACCAAGCTGAGATGTATATAATAGTTCAATGATGAATACCATGTTTTAGGTCTAATATGTAAATAGTTTACCCAGTTAATGCTCCAAGTTAACTACCCTGTTAAAATGTAAGCACAAGACAGTTTTGACTGAATTGAGCGATGAAATGTTAATTGTAAACCACACTGATAATAAAGAGCGCGGTATATAAAACCTGTTAAATAAATAAATAAAATAAATAAATAAAACTACTTGAATGAGCAATTCACAGCCGCTGACTTGACTTTCTATCTTCTCAAGACCTTCTGGACCCACTGCAATCTGCCTTTCGTTCTCTACATTCCACAGAAACACCTCTTGCCAAAGTCTCCAGCAACGTATTGCTAAATCCAAAGGCCTCTACTCAATTCTCATTCTTCTTGACCTTTCTGCTGCTTTTGACACTGTTGATCACCAACTTCTCCTTGATACCCTGTCCTCACTTGTATTTAGGGGCTCTGTCTGAAGGGGCGGCCCAGGCGGGGTGTGGGGCCATGTGCAGAGACTCAGTGCGGGGCTTCATGTGCATAAGGTGCCTCATTTGCATAAATATTTGCATAATGTTACCATACACTAACTTTTAGTAAACATGCCTCTTAATGAGTGTATGGATAAAGAAAGACTAAAAGATTTCTACATTACTATAATCCAGTGCCAACCGCCAGGCACATTAGGAACTACTACAAACACTGCCCATTTAGAACCCATTAAGTTAAATACTAATACACCCAATGAAATCAACCCAACTATATCACCCACCTAATACTTGATTTCTACTTAACTGAAAACAGCATATGTTGTGCTCCTACACACTCATAAATTCAACTCTAATTTTTGTCGGATAACTCACCGATGAGCAGAAACCTTTCTACTCCCGTAGTGAGCCCTCCATTTTAATCAAATTCTCATAAAAACAGACCCATTACAGGTCTAGTTGACCCACCACAGGTCAAACACCAGGTGCTACAGCACTAACAAGCTGCTGCTCCTATACCGTTAGAGCAAATGCTAAGTTCTTACTATAAAGACATCCCAGACTGCTATCGGTGCAATCCTTTATAACAAACTAATACTCATCTGGAAAGAGCCGGGCCACGCCGATAATCCACGCAGTAGTGGGGCCTCAAAAGTAACATAGGATGTTCACAGCTTCTTCCATCGGGTGCCCTCAGCAACCGGAACTGTCTAAAAGGTCTTTCGAAGCTTCGTCCACGGTACAGGAGATGTATGATTCATCATGCAACACCAATCAGTGTTTCAAGCCGCCTAGCTTCGCAGCTCTTCCTCAGCTCATTTCTAGTCCTTTCCTAGCCCCACCATCAGCCCATGTCAAATCCTAGCTCCCCTCCACTCAGCCCATTTCCAATCCAAGCCCCCCATGAGCCTACTTCCAGTTCTAGCTCCTCCATTAGTCCATTTCAATTCAAGCCCCCACTACAGCCCATTTCCAATCTTAGCACTCCCCAACAGCCATTTCCAAACCTATCCTAGCCCCTCCATCAGCCCATTTCCTGTCCTAGCTCCCCCCCACTCAGCCCATTTCCAGTCCTAGCTCCTTCCCCTCACAGCCCATTTCTATTCCAAGCCCCCTCACCATCAGCTATTCGCAGTTTAAGCCCCCCTTCCACTCAGCCCATTTCCATTCCAAGCCCCCGTCCCCATCAGCTATTTGCAGTTCAAGCCCCCTTCCACTCAGCCCATTACCAGTCCTAGCCCCCCATAGCCCATTACCAGTCCTAAGCCCCCCACAACCCATTACTAGTCCTAAGCCCCCCATCAGCCTACTTCAAGTCCTAACTCCCCATCACCCCATTTTCAGTCTTACCCCCCCCACAGCCCATTACCAGTCCTACCCCCCCATCTGCCCACTTCCAGTCCTAACCCCCCCCATCAGCCCATTTCCAGTCCTAACGCCCCCCCATCAGCCCATTTCCAGTCCTAGCCCCCCATAGCCCATTACCAGTCCAAATCCCCCCATCAGCCCACTTCCAGTCCTAACCCCCATCACCCCATTTTCAGTCTTAGTCCCCCCATAGCCCATTACCAATCCTAACCCCCCATCAGCCCACTTCCAGTCCTACCCCCCAACAGTCCATTTCCAGTCCTCACTCTCAGTACCTTCCAATGTCAACTTGCATTCCCATGACTGCCACTGGTGTCCATTCCCTTCCAGTCCCCCTCTTTCCCCACTGACCAGTCCCTTCTAGTACAAATACCATGGCAGCCCCTCTCAGATCCACTCCCTTCCAGTTCCATTCTCCCATCCTCTCGTATCAGCCCATTTGTAGCCTTAGCCCCCTGTTTTCTTCCAGGGCCAGCAGCTCTATCCTCCCCTCCCCACCATCAGCCCATTCCGAGTCGAAGCCCCCCAATTAGCTCACTTCCAGTGCTAGTCCCCCCTCAACCCCATTACCAGTGCTAGCCTCCCCTAATCAGCCCAATACCAATCCTACCCCCCCATCAGCTCATTACCAGTCCTAGCCTCCCCTAATCAGCTCAAGTGCTAGTCCCTCCTCAACCCCATTACCAGTGCTAGTCTCCCCTAATCAGCCCATTACCATTCCTACCCCCCCATCAGCCCATTACCAGTCCTAGCCTCCTCTAATCAGCCCATTTCCAGTCCTAACCTCCCCGATAAGCTCATTTCCAATGCTAGTCCCCCATCAGTCCATTACCAGTCCTACCCCCCTATCAGCACATTACCAGTCCCAACCCCCCTTGATCAGTCCATTCCCAGTCCTAGCCTTCCCCAATTAACCCATTACCAGTCCTAGCCCCCCCCCATCTGCCCATTATAATCCTAATCTGCACTGTCTCTCCTCTCTGTCCAGCATTTATCCCCCGTCTGTCCAGTATGTCCCCCTGTCTCTTCCCTTTGTCCATGTCAGCCCCCCTCCCTCCCTCCATGTCAGCCCCCTCCCTCCCTCCATGTCAGCCCCCCCCATGTTTTATTTATTTATTTATATTTTATTTATCTATTTCTTCTATACCGCCCCTTCCAGAGATCAAGGGTGGTTTACATGGAACAGTTAACAATTTTGTATACTTCGGTATACTTTACATAGAACGGTATCTGAACTATGTACAGGCAACATTGCATAGAACAATTTCAAAACTATTTACATGAGGACTATTTACAAAGAACAGTAAGCAACATGTTGTAAAAGGGTCAGACATTAAACATGCATTTCAATTGAACTTGTGTAGGTTTTGGATTTTTTCTTTTCCATCGTAAGACTTGTGTTTTAATAGTGGAGGTTTTATCTGAGTTAGTCATTTGTGATTTCATGAGTTTTGTGGGTATGTTTCTGCGATTGCTGGGGGGTGGTTCTCTGGATGTAGGGGGTTTAAAAGTGTTCAGAGAAGAGGTAGGTTTTGAGTTCTTTTTTGAATTGATGAAGGTCTTTCATCAATCGAAGAGTTATTGGGAGTTCGTTCCAGAGAGTGGGGACAGTAAAGGAGAAAGCTCTAGAGCTTGTGATTTTTTTTGTTTTTCTGATGGTTGTTTGTATGTTGAGAGGGTGAGTTGCGTTATGTCTGCGTGTTCTTGATTCTGATTGAGTGTGAAGTAGGGTGGATAGGTGTGAGGGTGCGATGTTGTTAAGTAGTTTAAAGGTTGCTAGTAGAATTTTGTATTTTATTTGACTATTTATAGGGAGCCAATGTAATTCCAACAGTATTGGAGTCACGTGGTCAGTTAATTGAGCTTTTGAAATTACCTTGGCACAGATGTTCTGGGCTCTTTGTAACAGATATGTGCTTTTTAGTGGGAGGCTGATTAGAAGACTATTACAATAGTCGAAGTGGGGGGTGATGAGTGTGCTGACTACTGATCTAAAATCATGCGTGTCAAGGAGCGGTCTTAGATGCTGTATTGTCTTGAGTTTATAGAATATTGTTCTTACTGTCTGTTTTATGTGAGGAAGCATGGTGAGTGTGTGGTCTATTATTACTCCAAGGTACTTTACTTCTTTTTTAACAGGTATAATTGTTCTGTTTATTGTGATTGTTGTTGGGTAGGTGTCGTCAGCCACAGATTTTCTTATTACGAACATTGCTTCCATTTTTTTAAGATTGATGCTGAGATGGTTTGTTTCAGACCAAGAGGTGGTTTCATTCATACATTCGGACAGGATGTCATATTTGGGGCAGTTAGTGTTTATGGGAATAGCGAGCATTATGTCGTCAGCGTATATAAAATGGTTAATATTGTGTTTTTAAAATATACTTGTAATGGGTTGCAGGTACAGGTTGAAGAGGAGGGCGGAGAGGGCTGAGCCTTGAGGGATTCCCTGTCCTTGGGAGAATGTTTCTGATGTGTCTTGACCTATTTGAACACGTATTAATCTGTGTGAAATGTATGACTTGAACCATTTGAGAACTGTCCCTCTTATTCCTAGGTTTTCTAGTCTATTAATCAGTGTGTTGTGGTTGATGTTGTCAAATGCGGCAAATGTATCTAAAAACAGGAGTAAGAAGCCTTGATTGTTGTCGTATCAGCCCATTTGTAGCCTTAGCCCCCTGTTTTCTTCCAGGGCCAGCAGCTCTATCCTCCCCCATGTCCATGTTAGCCCCCTCCCTCCCTCCCTCTCTCCATCCATCCATCCATCCATCCATCCATCAATGTCAGCCACCCCCTCCCTCCCTCCATCTCTCCATGTCAGCCCTCCCCTCCCTCCCTCCCTCCATCCATGTCAGCCCCCCTCTCTCCATGTCAGCCCTCCCTCCCTCCCTCCATGTCAGCCCCCCGTCCGTGTCAGCCCCTCCGTGTCCCGCCTCCATGCCCGTGTCCGTGTCAGCCCCTCCGTGTCCCGCCTCCAAAGGAAGTGATAAACAACTTCCTTTGGAGGCGGGACAATGCTGCACGGAGCCTGTCAAGAGACTGGACAGCTCCGCAATGATTTCGCAGGCACAGCCGCGGTTCCCTAAGAGGCAGGGAGCCGCGGCTGCATTAGAAGGGAAGAGGTGAGTTTGCTGCTGCCAAGAAGTGGACTCGGCAGCGGCAGCAACTTGTGCGTTTTTTTTTTTTAACGGCGGAGTGAGACCCCTGCTAAATCCCCTGCTAAATCCTGTGGCAACCCCCATGGGGGTCACGACCCACAGATTGAGAACCGCTGTGTTAGATTGTAAGCTCTTATGAGCAGGGACTAGTTTTTACATGTGTCTGTACAGCGCTGCGTATACCTTGTAGCACTATACAAATGATAAGTAGTAGTAGTAATAGTAACCCAGCCATCAATTGACTTGTTGGTTACAGCTACAGGTGTTGCTGACTCTGCAATGAAAAAGACAAATTCCAGACTGGCTCGGATGCAAGGCATTTGTTATTCTACGTATATATTTCCACCATTAGAGGTGTGAGGATACTCACATTTTATAAACTGATAGGACTGAGTATTCATTTGCACACATTTGGTTTGCTAGCACACATTAAAAAAATAAGTGCAAGCAAAATTGATTTAGCACACATTAACCTATGACTTGATTCAATCAATTTATGCACATTAAAGAATTCTAATGTGTTAAAAAAAAGTTTTATTAAATCAAATGCGTGAAATAAACTCAAAGAAATAATTGAAAATCAAGAAAGGTTTCAAAAAAATTAAAAAACAAACCATAATTTTATTTGTCTTCACACATCCCTACTGTGTGGTTTTTCCACTCCTTGTATAAAATTCTGGTGTGGTTTTATGCAACCCCAATGAGGCATGTTCTTGCTTACATATATTCTAAGGGGGCATATTTTAAAGCAGCTGGCTGCCGTCACTTTAAAATAAAGCTGTATATTCAGTGCTGGTTCCAGAATCGGCCTGTCCACTATGCGAGCTAGGCAGTTGCCTAGGGCAGCTGACCTTGATGGGCGGTGGCAGTAGCACACATGGGTGGCCGCGCTGCCCCCCCCCCAGCTGCCACCAATTTCATTTGGGGGGAGGTGGGCAGTGGCAGCAGTAGCATTTCCAAAAACGGATGCTTTTTGCCACTGCTTTCTTGCCCACGGCTGCTGCGGGCAAACAAGTGGCAACACAAAGCCACCGCTTTTGGAAATACTGCTACTGCCGCAGCCCGCCTCCCCTTCTTGAGACGGAATCAGTGGCAGCTGGGGAGGTGGCAGCAGCAGCTGGGGTGGTGGGCGGTGAGGAAGGATTTCTGCCGAGGGTGGCAGAAGCCCTTAGGCCTGCCCTGGCTGGTGCATGTCCGACGACTGGCGCAAAAGATCCGATTTGCCTGGAGTGTAGTTTTGCAATCCAGTGCTAACTGGATTGTGAAACTGTATAAAGTTAGGGCAGCACTTTGACTATCCAGCTAGTGGCTAAAAATCGTCTCTGACAAGATAGTCGGTGCTGCTGCCTTTGGAATGCCCCCTGAGCTCTCCAGAGAGCACCAGCGCATTTAACCAGGTTAGTTCCGCTGAATATTACAGCCAGCAGCATTTATACAGTTTGTAGATTTGTAAACCACATAAATGCCTTTGAATATGCCTTCCCTAAATAAATTATCCTTCCACAGAGCTTGCCTATGCAAGCGAGTTTCAAATCGTTTGTGTGGATGTGATTCTTTTAAAAAGTGTTATTTTCCAGCCAGCTATGCAAAATCCTCAACTATAGTTCCAGTGTTCATGCCACTAACTTTCTCAGTATGGCAAGCACAACAGATTTAAATAGACAAACAAATAAAAACCAGGACATGGAGATGTTTAAACTAACATGCAAGGTATCTACCAGTTTTGCAGGTGCTACTATGGCTTCAGCAGAAAGCACAGGGGCTCTGCCTTTGTAGTATTACCAACCAGGCAAATCATTTCAGACAGATAAACAGCTCTGCTGAAGAAAAAGACATGCTACTGTTTCACATTGCAGGAGCTCACACAGGTAGCTTGTTTTCTGTTAGTCTGTGACCAGAAGTGGTTGCCTGCCAAAAATCTGTACACTTGGCAGGTAAACTCTTTCTATAGTCTGCTTGCAGCTGCTTGATTGACAGTCAGACAAACATGGCCTACTTTGCTGCTTATAAACCCTTCTTTGTGCTTCCAGTGAGACTAAGATTCAGCTGGTAAAAAGAGATGCAGGAACTTATCCTTGAAATGAAAAGCCGCTTGTCCTTTCTCTTGCTTTTTCCTTAAACTTAATGTGGTGTTAGAAACAAGAACAGTAAAAAAAAAATGTGAACATGTGAACATTCACTAATGAAAGCTTCTGCGACAGGAGGAGGTGTGTGTGTGATAGTTTTCAGTAACCACTTATTCAATATTTATTCATGTTTGGGAAGTATCAAATTAACAAGACCGAGCCATAAAACAGTGATTGTGTAAAAGCAAGTGAACAAGTAAGGTCTTATTTCAAAATGCTGTTTTCCCCATTCTGTAGCTGTATTCTGCAACTAAGTTTCAAACTAGGGCTTTAATGTTCCTTAAGATAGGGAGGTAGAAAGGGAAATTTGGTAATGCAGGTAAGACAGTGGTTCCTATGCAATAACATAAGGGGTGCATGCAAAGAATAGTAAAACACAAAAACAAAAACAATGGGACTCACAAAATATAATTCACAAAATTAAAAATGCCAATTTAATCAAAAATGCTAAAAAACTATCATAATTATTGGAGGAAGCATCGAATACTTAGAACATTATACGGAACTCAAACGGTGGATTTATAGGCACCTGTGTATCTTATGCCTTATCATCTTACAACCTCACCATCATTCCAAATACAAATATCAATATTAATATATGCACAAAAATATGCTCATGATAGGCTTGGATAACAATAGGATTTATACTGCCTTTATGAAAGCCGTTTTAGACTTTGAAATCAGCAGCCAAGGTCAGGTTCTACCGAGCCGCCATGGAAGCCATTATGAAGTCCCAGTGAAATGGTTTTAGTATGCTTGTGACTAGTATTGCCTCAGGGCAACTGTAAGTATTGCTATCCAAGCCTATCATGAGTATATTTTCGTACATACATTAATATTGATATACGGAATTATAATTGTTGCAAAATGGTAAGGCATGAGATACACAGGTGCCTATAAATTTACCATTAGAGTTCCGTATAATGTGTTAAGCATTTGATGCTTCTTCCAATAATGAATTATTTATGATAGTTTTTTAGTATTTTTGATTAAATTGGCATTTTTAATTTTGTGAATCCCAAAAGATTTGTTTTGGTGATTTGGATTTTTGGTACCCTTTTTTGTGGTGTATATACATTTTTGCAAAAAATACTATGCAGAAAGATCTTCCCATGTACATTACAGGGGTCTGAAACAACATTAGTGTGAGCATACAAAAATGTGCATATCTGCGCATGCAAATCTAGAAACTTCATTTGCAAAGGAGGGATTCTCAAGCTCATGCTAAATAGCACAGTGTGCTCAGTGAGAACTCACTAAATGGACACCGCAAGGACCTGGTGCTGACTTACCAATGGAAGCGTGTGACTTGGCAAAGACCAGCTAAATAGCATGATCACACTAAAGCAGGAGTTCTCAACCCAGTCCTCGGGACATATCTAGCCAGTCAGGTTTTCAGGATAACCACAATGAGTATGCATGAGATAGATTTGCATGCACTACTTCCATTGTATGCAAACCTCTCTCATGCATATTCATTGTGGCTATCCTGAAAACCTGACTGGTTAGGTATGTCCCGAAGACTGGGTTGAGAACCCCTGCAGTAAAGTAAACATGCTCGTGAGCAGACCCTGTCAACTAGAAACAAAGGGCTTTAAAATGAAGGCCATGGAGAGCAGACGACTGTACAACTGTACCGATAGTTCCTTGAGATTAAATACATGGTTTCTTGCTTTTCACTGCCTAAACAAAACAGAGCTAGCATGCAATTTCTGTACAAATTCTTATACACCTGTCCATATTTTTAAATAAAGGAGTGGCACATCACACAGACTCATTAAGCCTTGCTCCAGATCTCACAATGTGTGAGGCACAGAGATTTCATACTGGTGTGGAAAGACAGACTTCATAGTCTCTGCATGATTCTTGGGATCATTACTATCAGTGCTGACATTGTCTGGCCACTGAGCACTGCAGGCATTTAGAGAAACATCATCTAGATTAGAACAACAGTGTCTGTCAGTGGTCCAGCCCTATTCTCTGCTGCCCTAAAGTTATCCGGATGGTTATCTGGATACAGGACTGATTGTGGCTGCTATCTGGATAACTTCCTTCACCCATGTCCAGCTCCAGCACAATTCCGATAGTGCTGAGGTGGTCTGTAAGGATATTCAGAGGCACTATCTAGAAGGATAGCAGTGGCCAAGGGAAATATCCGGATGACGGCTACTATTATCTGTAAATTTCCTTTAGAATATTGGGGCTGTTAATGTTTGACTGGGCTCTGGCAGGCTTCTAGCTGCTCCTAGACTTAACTGATTACATTTGCCAGGACACAATTTAAGTGGTCTGCAAGTGGGAAATGTCAAAAAAGCAACTTCCATGAATTTCCAACCGAAAGGTCTATGAATTTTCAGAAAGGTTTATCATAAATTTCACAAATCAAATCACACATCAAAATAGAAAACTCACAGGCAGGACTAACACCACTGATTGTGACATGGAACAATTAGCTTATTTTTTTTATTTTATCAATTATGTTTATTATTTATGCATTAAGGATTATATGGCAGAAGTTAATGCTTGCCCCAAAACAGCTGATAAATCATGTAGTCCATTTTAATGTCACCCCAGATATAGCAGGTCCAAAAAACCAGAGAGGCCAAACACCAACTGCACATAAAAGATCCAGCAAACCAAGCAGATGGAGGACAAATGAGGAGGGATAGTCAAATCAAAGTTAAAAACCATCAAAAATTTAATCTCATTAAAAAAGTAATACACATAAAATAAAATAGTCACCGTCCATCCAGTGGCAGGAGAGCTGAGTGTGAGTCTGATGTAGTCTCCCTTTCATAAGTAGCCCAATATGTTTTGGCAAATAGAACCCCGTGTCAGAGGCTGAACACTTGAAAAATTACTCCCAGATTCCAAGTGGTGCCGTTTATGGCACAGAAGACAACATGGGAGCCAAGAAACCAGAAAAACAACAATGGAACAAAAAACATCTAAACCATCTTACAAAAAAAAGGCGAGAAAAAAGGGGGAAAAATAAAACAGAAGAAAAGTGAAGCCCCCCCAAACCAATAAACAAAAGAAAAACAGAGGGGAGGAGAACAGGCAGAAGACCAAAACCACCTTGTGCTACAGGAAAAGTTGTTCTGTGTTCATAACCCATAATTTATTGCAAAAATTGATAACCAAGGTGAAAAATGTGTGTTCAAAAAGTCAAAATCAAAATGTTTTTACCTTCTAGTGCTGGAAATACAGGTCACCGAGTTCTTAATGCATGTCACTAAACAAGGAATAATAATGAAAAACCATGGTCATTATAAAAGACTCAACCCTAGACATAGCAGGAAAACTTTCAAAAATACAATTTATGACAATCATAAAATTTATGACTGTCATTGACATCTCAGGAGAGGCAAGATAATTATGGTGTTTTCTTTTTTAAAGATGTCACACACAGGGCCATACTGAGCCATAAATGCATCCTGTGTGGCTTGCATATCTGGTGCCCCCCACCCCCATGACATTTGCCCCATGACCAGCATCTCCCCATCTTACCCCACACTTCCATGTCCAGTCAGTTCCCCCTCCCATGCTGCCTTCCCTTTCCCCGGCACCACTTTTTGTGTTCCTTCAGTAGCGGTGGTAGCGGCAGAAGTGGAGCGGACTGATCTCAAACTGAAAAAAAACCTCCCGCATGGGTCTTTCCGACTCTGCACTTGCACGCAAGTCTGATCCCTCCCTCCTCTGACATAGGCTCGCATCAGAGGAGGCAGGGACCAGACCAGCCATTCAAGCTTGGCATTGCAAAGACCCGCGTCTGAATACCTGGTTTGGTTCCTCCCTCCTCTGACGCGAGCCTACATCAGAGGAGGGAGGGATCAGACCTGCGTGCAAGCGCAGAGTTAGAAAGACTTGTGTGTTTTTTTTCAATTTGAGATCAGGTCCACTCCACTGCTGCCACCGCCGTTGAGGGAACACAAAAAGCGGCAGTGGGGCAAGGGCAGACAATGTGGGGGTGGGGGCGAGGGTGGGGGGTGGGGAGCAGAGACCGGCAACCCCAAATGCACCCCTAATCTTTTGTGCCCTGTGAAGCTGCAACGCTCACACAGGGCTAGTTCCAGCACTGGTCATACGGTAGGCTGGGGTGATGTTCAAATATCTGCCTTACAGATTGGGGCTGCTGAATGCAAAGCCTAAATTCTGCTGTACCTTCGCTTCAAAGAGTAAGGGAACAACGGCTTTGGGGCACTTCGATGATACAAATGAAGTTTTTTATTTACCCAAATGGATTTTGTAAAACAGGTGAGTATGAAATTTACTTTCCCAAAGTGTACTGTATGAAATTTACTTTCCCAAAGTGTACTGTACTGTTACAAAAAGAATAAATAAACAAATATCATGGGAACAATGGGCCCAATTTTCATTTAGGCAGGTTATGTCCCGCTTTGGCGCATAGCCTGCCCACCGACCCCCTTAACCCGGATTTTCACTTCCGCGGTAACAGAAGTGAAAATCTAGGTTGGCCAGACACGCCGGCAGCCACCAAGGCTAAGCGGGTTGCTGCAATGTGAGTGCCTCAAAAATAGGTGAGGAAAACCCTTTTATTTAATTTATTTAACATTTCTTATATACCGCCTTTCATGATATCAAGGCGGTTTACATTGAACAAACTGAAATTACATTGAACAGGGCATTATAACTTGGAGATAACTATTTTACAGGGAACATGGGCAATGGAGGGTTAAGTGGCTTGCCCAAGGCCACAAGGAGCACCTGTGGGACTAGAAACCCCAGTCCTTCCGGCCCAAGGTTGCTGTCCTCTAGTGGGATTTGAACCCCTGACCTTCTGGCCTGAAGTACATTGCCCCAACCACTAGGCCACTCCTCCACTCCTCCACTCCACTCCAACCCTTGCTTATCTTTAAGGTGCCAAGAGCTAACCGGGTAGCATAAAAAATTGCTACTATCCACTTAGCCCTTTCCTTTGCCCCCATTTCACCCCGGAATGCCCCTGACATGCCCCAATGCTAACACATAGCATCAGGGCAATTAAGGGACAAACTAGGGAATTTTCGAAGGCAGTACCCATGTAGGTGCCTTCAAAAATTCCCTTTTAAGGCATTTCATGGGTAACTAGGGCCGTTACCCATGTAAATGCCTTCGAAAATCGGGCCTAATGTTTCTAAATAAATATCTTGATACACATTAAAGAGTTCTCTGGTAAAGGTTTCTTTTCTCTGTCTGAGTCAACTCTCACTTTACAGGACTCTGAAAAATATTTGAGCTCAAATATATATCTATATATCTATATATCTATATATCTATATATCTATATCTAGATAGCTGTGATCAAGTGAAAGAGTCTTTTACTTATCCATGACGATTTCAGAACGTTGGGTCCCAAACTCCTATGTTCCTCTTTCAGCTGGACTTATGTTCTCAGTCTTCTTCAGAAACTTCAGCATTGTTGTCTTCACTTGATCTGGAACTGTCACTATCCTAACTTCTAAACCCCCCAAAAAATTGTCCTAACCTAGTTATTCTTTAAACAAAATCTCTAGTAATAATAGCAAAAATCATTACTATAGCATGCTTGCAAGAATTAACTAAAAATAATCCCTCTTCTCCTCTCCTGATGCTCAAACCCCATATTCACCTCTTAAGTCCTTCCTCCCTTACTCACTCTTCCTCATTCAATTCTAAGACACTCCACACTCCAATAAATAAAAATATAGTTTAAGTCATTCCCACGAACAATCATTTCCCACATGCACCTTTACTCCCACTCTTCCCAGCCAACCTATGACAAATCTCCTTACCAGGTGAGCCTATTTTCACATATCAACCCTGTCCTCTGAGGAACATAAGAACATAAGATATGCCATACTGGTCAGACCAAGGTCCATCAAGCCCAGTATCCTGTTTCCAACAGTGGCCACTCTAGGTAATGAATTCCAGAGTTTGATTACGTGTTGAGTGAAAAAATATTTTCTCTTATTAGTCTCATATGGATTAAATTCTAGCTTCATTGCATGCCCCCTAGTCTTTCTACATTTTGATGGTGTAAACCAGGCATGTCCAACTTTGAGCAGGTCGTGATCTACTTTTTCTGGCCAAAAGTGCTGGTGATCTACCAACATGAAAATTAAGTTTAAAATTAGTTTCAAATTAAATTTTAACCCAATAAAGTTGTAGGATCCCCCCCCCCCCCATTTTTAATGAACCTTCTGTCATTTACTTGGATGTGATCAGCTGTTAAGCAAATTAAGCAAAAACAAAATAGAGAGACGAAGATCCAGTAAGAACTGCGAGGGGAAATGGAAAGTACATTTTTTCTTAAAGTTTTATTGAGTAATAATAATCTTTAACTGTCTTAATAACTTTCTTTAACTTTTATTGAATAATTTGTGTTAAATTTAGGTCGAGTATTGATCCAGACTGATCTTGCACAATCTTTAATATTATGCTCTTGCTCATTAGTGAGACATCTGAGCCTGCATTTCATCCACCAGCTTTTTGAAGTTGGGTGAATATTGCGTGAGGGCCAGTCTCAGGGAATCCTGGAGATGTTCATCTGTCATGTTGGAACGTTGTGTACTCTTTGTCATTTTCAGATGGGAAAACGCAGATTCACACAAGTAAGTTGAACCGAAACAGGAGTGTACAGCTTCACTGCATTTTCTCAAGTTGGGAAATTTGTCTCTAGGCACTAGCTTCCAAAACGATTCTTGCTCAGCACGGGTCTTGAGAAAAATGTCATTTTTAAGGGTTAATATTTTGTTTTCAAGAGATGGCTTGTTCAGTGAGTAATTTTTACTGATAGTAGCTGCAGTTTCTTTAATGTCAACATCTACTTTGAATGGGTATGACAAGTACTCCACAACTGTTCCAATTTTTTGGAAGTCACAGAATCTATTTTCAAATTCCTGGATAACAGAACAGATTTCTGTCACATACTTCTCATTCTGAAAAACAAAATTTGGATATTGTCCTAGATGGTCCTGCGTATTAGGAAGGTCAGTCATCATTAGCTCAAATTTGCTCTTGTAGGATGATCCGGATAAAGACTAGTAACTGGGCTATGTCTGTTATGCCTGTAGATTCATCCAGTTGGAGTGAGAAAGCAACACAATTTGAAACATCCTCCAACAATTGTTCAGTTGTGTCTCCACACATCTTTTCTATTCGCCACACAATGCTGTTTCTTGACAATTGTACATCTTGAATAGCAGCTATGATCTCTTTCTTATTTTTAAATCCTTCAAAAAGATTGTCAGCTGCTTCAAGAAAACAATCTTTTACAAATTCCCCATCAGTGAAAGGTTTGCATTTCTTTGTAATCAGGTTGCTGACCTTGAAGGATGCTATGGTTGCATTGACCAAATGTGAACTTGGCTTCGCCATCAACTGTTGCTGAATAGCCAATTTCGATTTAACTTCTTTGAGCTTCAGTTTACGAATTTCACTTTTGGGTGGAAGATCAGCATCAAACTTATTGCTATGCAGAGCCTTATAATGACGTTCCAGATTACCCTTTTTGGGCAAGGATACTGGGGCATTATAAATTAGACAACAACACTTGTCTTTCACCATGATGAAGAAGTAGTCCATTTCCCATTCATCATGAAAGTGGTAGGTTTTGCTCTTTTTTGGAACACTCATCTTCATTATACTAGGGTGGCTGGATGTAAGAAGGCCAAATCTGCTAAGTTAGTATAAACACTGGCTGAATCTGGTCCAAAACTGTCACTGTCCCAAAGTATTAAAGATCAACAGGAACTGAAGACCTCTGGATGATGTGCAATACAAGGACTGGAGATACCAAAACCACACATGCAGTTCTAAAAGTAAAAATAAGAATTCATCATATTGGCACCAATAATCAAATACCACCAAACAATCATCAAAAAAACGCAAACACCTTTCCAGCAAACCAGATAAAATCAAATATTGCCAAACAAGTTCAAATACCACCACACGCGATTTAATAAATTCTGCACACAGTGTAGAATTCAGTTATAGAAACATAGAAATATGATGACAGAAAAAGACCTCATGGCCCATCTAGTCTGTCCTTCCATATCAACAACTACAACAGTCCCCTTTTTACCTTTAGAGATCCTCTGTGTTTGTCCCATGCTTTTTTGAATTCAGATATAGAAACAGAATCAACGTAAAGGCAAGGCGAAATAAAATTGCAGTGTAGAATCAATGCAAAGGCTAGGCGAAATGAAATTGCAGAAGCAAGCAAAAGTCACAGTGGTTTGAACCAATTCGAAGGCAAGGCATAGGCAAGTTAGAACAAAATTGGAAAAGCCCGCCAAAATCACCAAATTCTTGACACTTTGTTGTGTCTGCCCAAAAACATTTAATGAAAGTGAACTATAAACGACCAATGACCAGCACACGACACAACTAATACGATAAGTGTATTCAGGTAAAGCCCGGGCGAATGGATATCGCCTGGTATATAACACACTTCTAAGGGGTGTTGGGGTGGGGGCAGGACTGGGTGATCCTGAGAGGCAGGAGACCAGGTATGACGCCGGGCCTGTGGCGGCTCGTCGTGAGGCATGGGCGGCAGCCCCCTGGGGTACCCGAAAACTATTGGCACGAAAACAACAAGCGCCCCCAATACTCCTGCAGGCAAGATTCCTGCGGGCATGGAAAAAAGACAGGCAAAGGATCAGCAGCGGCGGCAGCAAGCCCTCGGCAGATGACCTGCCGGCACGAGCTCTCTCCTAGTGATGGGGCGAGCTGCTGGAGAGATGGAGCCAAGTGGGGCTGTCGATCTACCTCTGACCCCTCCGCAATCTACAGGTAGATCGCGATCTACCTGTTGGACATGCCTGGTGTAAACAATTGATCTACTTTACCCGTTCCACTCCATTCATTAATTTATAGACCTCTATCATATGTTCCCTCTGACATCTCTTTTCCAGGTTGACGAGCCCTAATCTTTTTAGCCTCTCCTCATTGGGGTATCCTTCCATCCCCTTTACCATTTTGGTGGCTCTTTGTACCCTTTTTAATTCCGCTATATCCTTTTTAAGATCAGCAACCAGAATTGCACACAATATCGATGTGCGGTCGCACCATGGAACGATAAAGAGGCATTATAATATCCTTTGTTTTATTCTCCATTCCTTTCCTTATGTTTCCTAGCATTCTGTCTGCTTTCTTGGCAGCCACTGCACACTGAGCAGAGGGTTTCAACGTGCTATCCACGATGATGCATAAATCTTTTTCCTGGATGGTGGTTCCTAATGTGAAACCTTGAATAGTTTGGGTTGTTCTTTCCTAGGTGCATATCTTTGCACTTGTCCACATTAAATTTCATCTGCCATTTGAACGTCCAGTCTTCCAATTTATTAAAGTGCTCTTGCAATTTTTCACAATCCTCTTGGGTTTTAAGAATTCTGAATAATTTTGTGTCCTCTGCACATTTGATTACCTCACTTGTTATTCCCATTTCCAGGTCATTTATGAATATATTAAAAAGCAGCGGACCCAGCACAAATCCTTTGGTAGTCCACCATTCACCATTCTCCAATGGGAAAATTGGCCATTTAGCCCTATCCTCTGCTATCTTTTAACCAGTTCCTGATCCACAATAGTACAATGCCTCCTATTCCATGACTTTTTAATTTCGCCAAGAGTCTCTCATGAGGGACCTTGTCAAAGGCTTTCTGAAAGTCCAGATACACTAAGTTGACTGACCCACCTTTGTTTACCTGCTTATTTACACCTTGAAGGGATAATTGGAATAAAGGGATAATTGTCTCAGATCTTCTTTATATGTTTGCCTTATGATTGCATATATGTCTGCCTTATAACTGCACTCTGGCCTGTTTGAAACATACACAGCAACATATGGTTGGTACAAAACAGGTGGGCAACAGGAAAAGAGTACATGCAGCTTACTACTGTTATAAAGCCTAAAAAAAGCTATACTTTGGACAGAAGTGTCCAAGGATATAAGCCTAGGTTCAAACAGGTCAAGCCAGCAATTCAACTAATGCTCTTGCCCTGAAGGTTTTGGTCAAGCCAGGAATTCAACTAATGCTCTTGCCCTGAAGGTTTCAATTGGTGCCAGCAGATGGAAAAACACAGGAGGAGGCAGAGGGCTATGATTGATTGCATAGATAGGCAAGCCTTGATGAGCAGATCCAGCTGCATAAACATAGGAGGCCCTGGGAAAGAGCTTTGCAGGAAGCCTGCAAACACCTAAGAATTTATGCTGAATTTGCTGCAACTATTTAGAATTTGAAGCAGAGAGGTATATATAAGACAGCAATTTTAGAGGGTCTTGGGCAGTTCTTTTCTCCCCTTGCAGAGAGAAGGCTGCCCCGCTGTCCCTCAGACAGGTACTTGCTATCTGCATCTATAATCATTTGTTTACTGTGCCAAATAAAGAGTTTCTTTGTAGCTGAGCAACTATTGTCTGAACTGTTTATTGGTAATTGGTAATATTTGGGGAGACTTTGTAGGTGGACCCGGCCTACAAATTGGCGCCCGAACAGGGACTTCTAAACTGATTTTAGACACTCATAAATTTTTCTAAATTGCCCAAGGATTCCTCTGACTGTATTTTTGTCAGAGAGGATACCTCTTGTTTCAAAGGAGAAACAGGAGATGAGAATACCATTCCAATAGGGGATGAAGATATTTTCTGCTGGTCCAGAAGATTAAGAAGCCGTGCCAGTGAGGTTGAAGAGAACAGGGATACCGTCCTGAGTGGCGACGAAAGAAAAGTATACCCTAGGAAGGCTCCAGTTGTGAGTATTGTGTTTTCCTGTCTACAAACAAAGACGGAAGATTTACCCAGGTTCGATAGGTGGGTGAGTACCAAATTTACACATATGCATATTTATTTTATGTGCTTAATGTTCTGTTATGTAGAAAAATTGTTAGAGTGTCTTTGTATTTAGTTGCAATGTTAGGGAAAGAAAGTTTGAAAGTTTTGCCCAGACATTAGATCTTTATATTTCCAGGATTGATTAGTGTATGCATGAGACTTGTCAGACGGCTGCCTGGGTGAGAATCTTCACAGTCTTGTCAAGTGCATATATCTATATGATTTGCAAGGTATTGTGGGCAATGTAGTTCATTCACACCAGACACAGCTGCTGACAATAATTTAGTTGTGCTCTTGGGTAAAGCCAATAAGATATTTATTTATGGGGTTATTTCTCCCAACACAGATATGCTTGGTAGCACATAAATTAGGTAACTTGCTTTCAGTGTAAACTTGGAAAAACAAAGTCAAAATCAGGAAAACAACAAATGAAAAGCTACAAAGCAAGAAACAAACTGTTCTTTTCAGGTTAACTTCTGATTACTTCCCACATAAATTCAGAAGTGATTCTCTCCTAGCTCAGAAGCAATTAGGTAAGGCTTAATTGCTAGCAGTCACTAGCTAAAACCCCTTAGCTGGCTTGCCTTCCACTGTGTGGGTCAAATCCTGCTTCAGGAGCTTTTCTGAAGTAGATTAAAGAACAAATTTGTATTTCTTTGTGATGGTTGCTGTACTTTATAACAGAAAGTTACCAACGGAGTTTAGATAGAGAGCAGTCCATATAAACAGGATCCTCATCTGCTATTATTCCCCCTTGTTCAACAAGCATGGGTTCAATATCATGGATTGGCACAGATGAATCTCTCAATGGAGCCTTTTCAGGAGAATACTTGTTTCCCTGCTGTCTTTCAAGGTTATAGCTAGGGCATAGATCAGTGTTCATACCTGAGCTTCCATTGCTGCTAGAGTTCCTCTCTATATAGCCTGGCCAGTATGTAGTCCAGTTCTTATGTCCAGCCTTCCAATCCAGATCCCTGGACACTGGATCTCTCTTCACATACCTTCTGGCACAGGTCTTAGGGTCCCTTCCACGTGCAGCCGTCTCCCTCACAGGTAGCCTCTGGTGATTCCTAGCTCTGCAGCACCATTCCTCTGGCTTTCCCCAGTCCAATGGTGTATGCTGGCCCTTGGAATACCTCCCAGTATACGTACTGCTTTGGACTCTTCTAGACCTCTCAAAGGCTTTTCTCTTCCTTCTTCCAAAGGGTCTCTTTCTCTCTCTGTCCATCCGGTTTGGCTTCTGCTTCTGATGATCCTTCAGATGAAACTGATGATCAAACTCAAGCTGATTCTCAGGATACTGAGGACAATTCTCTGGATATCCAAGGTGATCATGAAGATGGTCATCTGTAGAATAAACTCTACTCTTATTCTGCTTAGATGAGTGATCCTCCCTAACACAGCGCAGCTGTGCTGAATCAGGCCCTGCCCTTTGAGATGAGTGCTTAGGGATTACCTCATAGCCCTCCTGATTGAACACACGTTTCCTCACTTCAGCTCCTCTAATGGCTGTTGGAAACCTGGTGCATTCTGGGACTGGTAGTCTTTTATGGCAAAATTCTGTTTTCATATTTCTACCAGAACTGACAGGTTGCTTGTTCAGAGTCACTTCACCTTTTCTATAGCTCCTTTCTGAGCTATGATAAGCTTCCTTATCACATACCCCCCTGCTTAAGTTATTACGGACTGGTTTAACTGGTGGAACTTCTTCTCTACAGTCCGTAATATGGGAAAGGGCATCCGCATTCTTGTGTAACTTCCCAGCACGATGTTCAACTTGAAAATCAAATGCCTGTAAGGCCATGTACCAGCGTGTCAACCTGGCATTGTGGTTCTTCATTTGCTGCAACCTCTTAAGTGGGGCATGGTCCGTGACCAACTGGAACTTTCTCCCTGTAAGGTAAAACCTTAACGCCTCCACTGACCACTTGATAGCTAAACATTCTTTTTCTATTGTGGAATACTTTTGTTCAGCCGGTGACAACTTCCTGCTCAGGTACATCACAGGATTCTCCTCCCCTTCGTGACACTGGGATAGAACCGCTCCTAGCCCTACGTCCGATGCATCCGTTTGAACCAGAAAGGGTTTCTTGAAGTCCACCCCTTTCAGTACCGGTCCTGTACACAATTTTCCTTTTAAGACTGAAAACGCTTTTTTAGCTTCAGGTGTCCACTTTAGCTGGTTTGGACAATTCTTCCTCAGCATATCCGTGAAAATTGCACTTTTCTCTGCGAATTGCGGTATAAACCTGCGGTAATATCCAATAAGTCCTAAGAAACTTTTTATTTGTTTCTTTGTTGTTGGAGGAGGAAAATTCCTGATGCTATCTACTTTACTCATTAGAGGTTTAATTTTTCCTCTTCCCACTAGGTGGCCCAGGTATTTTACCTCCCTATTTGCAAAGGCACACTTCTTCGGGTTTAAAGTGATTCCCGCTTGCTTCATGGAGCACAAGACTGCCCTGATCCTCTTTAGATGCTCCGCCCAGGTGTTACTATGGATTATGACATCATCCATATATGCAAAAGCATAATTTTGGTGGGGTCGAAGTACCTGATCCACTAACCTTTGGCAGGTAGCCGCTGCTCCATGCAGTCCGAAAGGCATCCTCTTGAACTGAAAAAGGCCAACGGGGGTGCTGAATGCAGTCTTCGGCTTCGACTCCCTGGTGAGAGGGATTTGCCAATATCCTTTTGTCATATCAAGGGTGGTTAAGTATTGAGCCTGTCCCAGCTGGTCCAACAGCTCTTCAATTCTTGGCATTGGATATGCATCAAAAACTGATATGGCGTTTACCTGCCGGAAGTCAATACAAAATCTTAAAGATCCATCAGGCTTCGGCACCAGGACTATGGGGCTATTCCAGGGACTCTTTGACTCCTCTATTACTCCCCTGTCCAACATCTCCTGGACTTGTGCCACTACTTCCTGTCTCTTGGCTTCAGGCAAGCGATATGGCCTTTGACGAACTAATTTCCCAGGTGGAGTTATTATTTCATGGGCAACCAAATGTGTCTCCCCAGGTATGGGTGTCAACACATCTGGGAATTCTTTAAGCAATTTCCTAATTTCTTCCTGTTGTACCACTGTCAGGTCCTCACCTATTTGGGGCTCTGATTTTTCTTTACAATCAGATACCTGGGGTCCCAAATCTTCCTCTTCATTCACCTCCCTCTCTCGGGCACAGGTGGCAGCTAGGCTTTTAACCCCTTTGACATCAGTAGAACCAAAGTCTTTGGTTCCACGTTCAGAATTCTCCAGGGATGTGACCTCCTCCACAGGTGGAAAACCCAGCCTCTCACAGATCAATTGGGCAATTCTGTCTCCTGTCTTCACGTGATAATCATTCTGTCCAAAATTAAACAACAGAACTTTAATATTGCCCCTGTAATCGGGATCAATTACTCCCGCACCCACATCGATGAAATATTTAAG
Source organism: Ichthyophis bannanicus (assembly GCA_033557465.1). NCBI lineage: Eukaryota > Metazoa > Chordata > Amphibia > Gymnophiona > Ichthyophiidae > Ichthyophis > Ichthyophis bannanicus. The sequence goes on from CM066033.1 coordinate 593,997,645, forward strand.
GGCTAATCCGGACCTTGGGGCTACTCTCCCATAGCATCCAATAGGTATTTCCACTTGGAGACCGGTGTCAACCAGGGCTCTCCCTTGGCTAGGTACAGTCACATTTTCTATGCTGCACAGGTCAAACCCAGCAGCTTGAGGGGTTGCCCGCTTAGGAGCTTGGGCCTTCTCTGTGACCCTATGGTACTTTAGGACGAATGTCTGCTTTGGGGTAGCTTGGTCTTCTGGACGCTTAACCATCTTTTTAGCTGGGGTCTGAGGACTTCCAAATAAAGGCCCGGGAGCTATTACCATTAAACCTTCTCCCTCCTTCTTTCCTAGTCCTTCCACTAGACCCTGCTTAAATCTTGGCCAGTTTCTTCCTAGAACCAAATCAAAGGGTAGCCTATGCACCACTGCTAACAGGACTTCCTCTTGTCCCCCCAGGCACTTAACCTTTAGCCTATAGGTGGGATATGATGTTGCAGCACCATGAATGCATCTGATGTGAACTTGGCTTTCAGGGGTTCTAGGCACAAATCCTTCTTGGGCCTCTATCCTCTTCCAAAGCCTTTTTGACATCATACTCTGGTCTGCCCCAGAGTCTAACAAAGCATTTGTGGTAATTCCTTGCACATCAACCATCAAAAGAAATCCTTCTTTGGGCTGTTTTAAATCCACACCCATTAAGCTAGTGTGTGTCTGGCATCTCTTTTTTAAATGTCCCCATTTTGCACACTTGAAACATTTCTTTCTATTCCACTGTGTCATCTGGTTTGATACAGTACATTCATTTTCAGAAACATTTTTAATTATTTTCTTTTCTGATACAGCACATCTAGCCTCAGCACCAATCTTCAGAGGGCCACCCATTCTATGGCAAGCCTGCATGGCTTCCAAGAATCTCTCTGCTAGCATGGTTGCCTCTCCAAGATTTTGGCAATTTTGCTGTATAAGGAAAGTGTGCAAATCTTTAGGCACCCCAGACATAAATTGTTCAAGCATTATAATATCTAATAACATTTCTACCGTCTTTAGCTCAGGTTCCAACCATTTTACAGCTAAACCTCTGATTCTCTCACTCAGAGCCCTGGGTGTTTCACCCACTCTCAATGTAGTAGCTCTAAACATTCGCCTATACTCTGAAATAGACAACCCTAGGCGATCTCTAATAGCAGCCTTTACATCCTTATAATTCAAAGCCTGGGCTGCTGGCATTGCTCTATAAGCTGCAAGTGCCTCTCCAGTTAATGAGGCTGCCAGCCTTACTGCCCACTGGGTCTCTGGCCATGCTAATGCTTGTGCCACTCTTTCAAAAGACTCTAGAAAATCATCAACATTATCATCTGGAGTTAGTTTCCCAAAACTAAATGCCCCAATCCCCTGATTGAGTCCCACACTGTCCACATGTGGTGTACCAGTATTTACTGCTGGTCTTGCATCTGTTCCACTTTGGTTCTGCAGCTGAACTAGGGCTTGCACCAGATCAAGCACTGGCTTCTGCTGGTCCATTAGGGCTTTCATAGCAGTGTCCTGAGCCTGCTGTGCTAGCTCCTGTTGCCTGCTAAATTGGGCTGCCATCCATTCAGCTAGTTCCCTTGGATCCATCTTGATCCCTGCAAGAAACAAAGAAAAAAAAACCCAAAGTGCACCACCTTCCAAACAGGTGTGTTTTTTTTCTACTTTTTTTTTTTTTCAATTACCCCTGTGATTACTCCCATCCACCACTAGACATGCCCAGGTACTTATTACCTTGTCTCAGTGATGAATCCAGCTCTGCACAGGGTCTTTTCCTCCTGGGACATCCACTTCTCCTCCAAAGTGCAGTTGAGGGAAAATCTTTTTTTCCAGCTTTAAACTTGAACTTTAGTTGTAATCCTCAGCAAGTAAATCCCCTTTGTGCAAAAGCAATCCTGCCAACTACGCCATTTGTCAGACGGCTGCCTGGGTGAGAATCTTCACAGTCTTGTCAAGTGCATATATCTATATGATTTGCAAGGTATTGTGGGCAATGTAGTTCATTCACACCAGACACAGCTGCTGACAATAATTTCGTTGTGCTCTTGGGTAAAGCCAATAAGATATTTATTTATGGGGTTATTTCTCCCAACACAGATATGCTTGGTAGCACATAAATTAGGTAACTTGCTTTCAGTGTTAACTTGGAAAAACAAAGTCAAAATCAGGAAAACAACAAATGAAAAGCTACAAAGCAAGAAACAAACTGTTCTTTTCAGGTTAACTTCTGATTACTTCCCACATAAATTCAGAAGTGATTCTCTCCTAGCTCACAAGCAATTAGGTAAGGCTTAATTGCTAGCAGTCACCAGCTGAAACCCCTTAGCTGGCTTGCCTTCCACTGTGTGGGTCAAATCCTGCTTCAGGAGCTTTTCTGAAGTAGATTAAAGAACAAATTTGTATTTCTTTGTGATGGTTGCTGTACTTTATAACAGAAAGTTACCAACGGAGTTTAGATAGAGAGCAGTCCATATAAACAGGATCCTCATCTGCTATTATTCCCCCTTGTTCAACAAGCATGGGTTCAATATCATGGATTGGCACAGATGAATCTCTCAATGGAGCCTTTTCAGGAGAATACTTGTTTCCCTGCTGTCTTTCAAGGTTATAGCTAGGGCATAGATCAGTGTTCATACCTGAGCTTCCATTGCTGCTAGAGTTCCTCTCTATATAGCCTGGCCAGTATGTAGTCCAGTTCTTATGTCCAGCCTTCCAATCCAGATCCCTGGACACTGGATCTCTCTTCACATACCTTCTGGCACAGGTCTTAGGGTCCCTTCCATGTGCAGCCGTCTCCCTCACAGGTAGCCTCTGGTGATTCCTAGCTCTGCAGCACCATTCCTCTGGCTTTCCCCAGTCCAATGGTGTATGCTGGCCCTTGGAATACCTCCCAGTATACGTACTGCTTTGGACTCTTCTAGACCTCTCAAAGGCTTTTCTCTTCCTTCTTCCAAAGGGTCTCTTTCCCTCTCTGTCCGTCCGGTTTGGCTTCTGCTTCTGATGATCCTTCAGATGAAACTGATGATCAAACTCAAGCTGATTCTCAGGATACTGAGGACAATTCTCTGGATATCCAAGGTGATCATGAAGATGGTCATCTGTAGAATAAACTCTACTCTTATTCTGCTTAGATGAGTGATCCTCCCTAACACAGTGCAGCTGTGCTGAATCAGGCCCTGCCCTTTGAGATGAGTGCTTAGGGATTACCTCATAGCCCTACTGATTGAACACACGTTTCCGGCAAAATTCTGTTTTCATATTTCTACCAGAACTGACAGGTTGCTTGTTCAGAGTCACTTCACCTTTTCTATAGCTCCTTCCTGAGCTATGATAAGCTTCCTTATCACAGACTGTACGCACCATTGGTGTGAAGTGACTGTGTGTCCCTATCCACGATTCCATACCCCCATCACTGCGAGGGGATTGGCTGGGTTTGGACGAAGCGCAAGGATTGTGTGTTTGTATGAGTCCTGGATTCGTAGCTTCGCACCTCTGTAGATCAAGAGGTTTGGATTGCCACCTGTAAAAGTGAAGTTACGCGCACCTCTGTAAATAAAGAGGTTCGAGTTGCTATCGGTAAAAGGCGAAGTTAATTGCCCCTGTCCCTGAACAGTGAAAACACCAGGTCTACACAGGCTATAGAAAGAGGGATAGTTTAGAAAATGTTTAATAATAAATTCAAAAAGGGGGTGGGTAATAAAGGGATTGAGTCCGGTCCTAACCCCATAGATAGCCTTGTTAAACAGAACCCCCTACTGGAAGCCTCGATAAAAAATTGTTCTAAACAATGGGAAAAATGGACGAAGAAAACACCCTCCCTTGCCTGGCCAGCAGGGGGGTCGTTTGATCTGCTCATTTTGACCAAAATTAGGGATCATATTTTATTTAACAAATGTGGCAAAGCCCAATTGGAACATTTGCAACATATTTCCCTGTTGATGCAGGCCAGTCCAGAGCCTTTGCCATCTGCCCCTGTACCCCAACCTTCTTATTGGGCAGCCGAAAGTAAAGCTATGGTAGCCATAGGCTATTCCGACCCTGTCTTACAGCCCAAATCAGAACCGACCCCTCACCCAGCCTCTCCACCCCCAGAACAAGTCCTGCATAAACTCTTGGACACCGAGGGAGCTTGGGCAATGATTGAGGGTCATGTTAACTTAAAAGCCACCCCTGCCCCAGACCCCAATGCATATTCTGAAGCACAGGCAACAGTAGTAAGCAGCAGAACCTGCAGAATTAGAAACTAGGCTCAAGTTTTAAAACAATCACAGGAAGACGCTACTAAGAATCTCAGAGAGTGGGAGTTAGAATGGGAAAAAAGAGAAAAACGTCTTACGACGGTTATAGAAGAGGAAGAAGAGGGGAAGGTAGATGAGGAAGTAGATGACGAAGAGGAAAAAAGTGAACCTGCAGAGGTTTGTGGAGTTGTGCAAGGTGGTAAAACTCCTCGAGCTCCACAACCATGTATCCTTACTTTTATTACAGAGCAGGAGGATGGAAATGGTTACTATGTTTACCGATGGTCCTCCAACATGTATGGTTGGACAAAAGCCAACCAGCCCCAGATGTTACAGTGGCCCCCTAATGGATCACTGGAAACTGTACACCTTAACACCGCCCGACTCTGCATTCATGGAGGAGCAGGAGACCGTAGCTGGGATTCTGCCTACATGGAGGGAGGTCTTAGGGTTTGGGAGAAGTATGAGAATCAGGACGCTAATAAACAGCTTCTGTTTCCAGTAATCTACACAAATGAAGGAAGATCTAAATATATACCATGGAGTTTTACTGATATGGCTAACATAGCTAGTAGTCTACCTCCTCTTAGTAGAGGGGGAGGGACATGGATTCAAAAATTTGAAAGAATTACGGCCGGATATAATTTGGCTTTGGGAGATATCAAAGCTTTATTGGCCAAAATTCTGGGAAGCAGTGCGACAAATCAAGTGTTCGCCACTGCCGACTTAGACCAGGTGAAGGTTACAGTTAACACTTATGACGGTGCCTCTTTTAACGAGTATCGTCCTCATATTTGGGAAGCTCTCAGGGAGATGTACCAGACTCAGCGCAGTTTGACTCCTCTCACTACTATGAGATTCCAAATAGGTGAGGATATCAGTGCATATCTTGTATGATTTCAAGATTTATGGGAAGCACAGATGGGGGTACCATACGATGATGTTAACATGGGACCCGTGTTTTTCCAGACCTTGTGTAACACATTACCTCCACTTGTGACTGCAAAATTAAAGTCTGTAGTAGCCTTGGAGTCCGAGCCATGGCCTAAACAACAGGCCCATATTTTGCATTATATTTGGTCCTTAGAGGAGGACACTTTGAAGCCTGAGAAGGATTTGAGGCAGGCCCAAGCACGCTTGTTAAACCTTCAACTTAAAGGATTACAAGAAACTAGAGATCCCCAATCCGCCGCCAAATCACATCCTGATAAATCTAATAATGAACTTATAAGACAGCTAAAACAGAAAATTAGGGAACAGCAGGAGAAAATTGATGACATAGAATATCTGGATCCTTATGAGGATGATGTTCCAGACCCCCGTGATGAGGTATGGGATAGAGATAAGGAGCGCATTTAATATAATGGAGCCCAACGACCCCATTATCCTCAGCCACAGCGTCGAGGTCCCTCTTACCAGCAAAATAATCGTACTCCTGCCCCACAGTGTTGGAACTGTGGTGGTTACGGTCATTTTCAGCGCTCATGCCATGCCCGGCGCAGAAATGAGAACTTTGACAGGAGGCGTTTTCCCTTGTGGACACCTCCCCGGGATTCTGGACCCCCACCCCAACAATGACTGGGAATCTATCTTGCAGGCGAGGCTCACATATCAGGAACCTCTGATCACGGTATACCTTAATGATGAGCCCACAGAAATGTTACTTGATACAGGAGCCACTTCCTCTGTATTAACTGCTTTACCACAGAGATGCCAGCTTAGTAAAAAGAAAATGACTACCACTGGTTTTGATGGTAGACCCCTTACATCTTACCTAACTACACCTATTTGTTTAAGAATAGGAGATCAGCAGATTTCTCATTCTTTTCTGTTTGCCCCACATTGCCCAGTGAATTTGATGGGTAGGGACTTATTGGTGAAATTACAGGTTGAATTCACCTATGGTCCGCTGGGAGAAAAAGGCCCTGAGCGGTCACTGCTCCTCAGCCCCTATGGTCGGGTTAAATCACATCTGCCTGTTACCATTCATATCAAACCTGGCTGTAAACCACCAAAGATTCCGCAGTATCCTCTCCAACCGGAGGCCCTGCAGGGATCTCGCCAGGAGATTCAAGAGCTGTTACAGCACAGAATCATTGAACTCAGTAACTCCCCGTACAACACCCCACTATTCCCTGTGAAAAAGCCTAATGGGAAGTGGCGAATAGTTCATGATTTACGTGCACTTAACAATGTCGTTGAACCCCAGTTTCCAGTAGTCTCAAACCCTGCCACATTGCTGACAACGACTACCCTGTACAAGTATCATGCTGTTCTGGACCTTTCCCATGCTTTTTTTGGGATTGTTGTAAAACCCACATCTAGGCTGTTCCTGGCTTTCACCTATGACGGTCAGCATTACCAGTGGACCAGGTTACCCCAGGGGTATGTGGAAAGTCCCTCCATATTCTCTCAAGCACTAGTTGCTGATTTACAATCATTCAGGGCAGAACTGCCCAGCAATGTGTCTTTGTTACAGTATGTAGATGACTTACTGCTTTCCACAGCTGAGGCTGCAACAAACCTGGCCCTCACAGATAAACTTGTTTGTTATCTCTTGGAAAGTGGTTACCAGATTAACATGGACAAGGCACAGATATGCCAAACCGAAGTCACTTTTCTGGGTTTCCTAGTAGGAGAAGGGATGCTGTCCCTGACAGAGAAAACTAAGCAATACTGCCTGCAATTACAGATGCCCACCACTGTAAAGCAATTGCGATCTCTGCTCGGCATGATAAATTTCTGCCGAAATTGGGTCCCAGGTCATAGTCAGCGCACACATCCCTTTCGCAAATATTTGAAAAGGGGTGTCAAAGGGTCCACTGCTATTAATTTATCAGGCCCTGATCAGGCACTACTTCAGTCACTCCTGTCTGATGTGTCCAGCGCACCAAGTTTATGCCTCCCTGACTACTCAAAAGAAATGTCTCTGATGAGTTTCCATGGACGTCACTCATGGGCGGCTGTGGTTTACCAAGATGATGGTAAAATTGTGTCCTACTTGTCAGGATCTTTCTCTGTTACAGAAATGGTTCTGCCTGACATTGAGAAGGGCTTAGTGGCCACCAGTGAGGCAGTTCGAAAGACCTATAACACTTTCCATCCCTTACGACTCACTGTGTATTGCTCTGGTGATGTGGAAGCATTGTTATGCAGTAACTCTCTGCATTTCACTTCACACCGGCTGCACCAAGACTGTGCTGCCCTGCTACGGAGTCATATCCTCATTAAGCCATTCCCTGCAGGTCACCCTTTTGGCTACTTACAGAACCTAGTATCTGTCACTGTTGGGGAGGAAGGGGACAAGGTCCCCACTTTTTCTTTCGCAGATAATATTTTGCCTTTTCATGAAATGCCCCCTAACTCTGAAGTCTAGTTCACTGATGGTTCCGAGTCGTCACTATGTTTTGGTTTCAGTGCAGTACAGATATCTCCCTCTGGTGACATTCTAGATGTTCTGCAATATCAGTTGCCGAGTACTTACAGCGCCCAAGGTGCTGAACTCTGCAATTTTGGCAGTCTTACTGCATCAGGAAAAACAGAACATTATCATATTCACTGACTCTCATAATGTAGCCCGAGTGGTGACAGTACTCCATCAGAAGTGGTCACAAAGAGGTTTCATTACCTCCTCAGCTAGCGCAATCTCACATTTTGATGAGATACATCAAATTTATGAGTGTCTAGAGAAACGAAGACTCAACAATCTATTTCTGTACTGCGAATGGGTTCCTGGACACACACAAGGGGACTCTTTCCGTCAGATGGGCAATGCCCTGGTGGATCAATTAGCAAAAGAGATAACCAGTGAATGCTTCCCTGACCTTACCTGTCACTAGATCACAGACCTATTTAGTACCTGACCTTGCTGATTACCAGAAAGATGCCACTTCTCATGAGATAGGAAACTGGGAGAGACTAGGTTGTTCCCAAATTAAGAAAATGTGGGTGCACTCATCTGGGAAACTCTGTATTTGTTATGTAGCACTGAAACGTTTAACAGATCTCATACATGATGTCTACCATTCTTGTGCTGCACATATTTATGGGATGTTGGAGGACACTTTTTGGTGTCCACACATGAAAAATCGCATTCAGGAATTAGTGGCTAAATGTCCCGTGTGTATTCTGAACTCTCAGCCAGGAGGAAAAGCCATAGCCAAAGGTCACCTCCCGGTTCTGAGTGGTCCTTTTGAATCCTGGTATGTGGATTTCACTGACATGATTCATAGATGCACTCAGAAATGGTACCTTTTGGTGTGGGTTTGCCCATGGTCTAAATGGATTGAGGCTTTCCCCTGCAGCAAAGAAACTGCTGAAGAGGTAGTTGAGATTTTGCAAACACAAATAATACCTCGGTTTGGCATTCCTAAAGTCATATATTCTGACAATGGTTCTCATTTTCACAATGCCCTTGTATCTGCACTCACTCAGCATCTTCCTGTTCAGTGGAAATATGTGTCTGTGTATAAGCCTACTTCTAATGGACTTGTTGAACGATGTAATGGCATTTTGAAAACCCAACTTAGAAAGATTTGTGCTTCCGGTCACATGACCTGGTTACAGGCATTACCAATGTGTTTGTTCCAGTTGCGCAACAGTCCGATCAAACGGTTGCATCTGACGCCCCATGAAATGGCCACTGGTCGGCGCATGCGCACAGACAACTTACCGCAGTCCTTGCTTCTGGTTCATGATAATCTCTCTTTTTACCTTGCAGGTCTCCGGATTGCGCTTCAAGAAATTGCTGATCGTGTAGCGGTCACACAATCTGTATCCAGTTCATCCTTGTTACCTTGTTTTCCCGTAGGGACCACTGTTTATAAAAGAAACTGTGTTCGTGCGTCCTGGGACTGCCCTACCTTTTCAGGACCCCACGTTGTCACTGCTGCTTCCCCCTTCGCTGCCAGACTGGATGATACTGATACTTGGGTGCATGTCAGCCATCTAAAAGCGTCTCCAGCTGTCCCATCTGATTAATCAGTTTTTATTTCCCTACAGAACTCACGTGTTCTCACCACAGTGCTGCGTTATTAGTACCAAAGATGATCGCTGTCAAGCCTATTCCGTGGGCGTCCTTGTGCCTCCTTCTGGGAATCTCTGTCATAACCGTGCTCCTTATTGAGTGTTTACATCCAGATGGACAGTTAGCTTTGTTTCTCCAGGGACAGAACCAGACTAACCAGACGATATCTCGAGTACCCCAGGCTTTACCTAGAGGCTCTCTGAACTTGTGGAAGCAATCAGTATTACACATTGTTTCCCTGATGAACATTGCAGACTGCATTATTTGTACCCCTTTACCAAAGGGTGTATCATATGCTCTGGTACATGTTTCAAAGGTTCCCTTAAATGAGTATTGTCATGATGCGGACACTAATAAAGTTGGTTTTAAGAAAAGAAATCCTGTTTCAGAAGAACTAGATGTGCAGTTACCTCCTGGCACAGCTAGAGGGGGCAGGAACAGACACACTGATCCTAAAGAACCTAATCTCACTGATGACCTGCAGCTGACAGAGAACCAGGAAGTCAGCAGCCACGGATCTCTTTATAAACCAGAGCAGAATGCTTCTGGTCAGAAACGGCAGGAGAAGAGGAGATGGCAGCAGTTGCAAAGAGAGCAATGGAGGAATAAGCAGTGGAAACAACAGCAGGAGCTGAGGAAGGAAGAGAAAGAGGAAGAAGGTACTGGAGTTAGAGGTGAAACAGCAGTAAAGCCTGGAAGCTATCAAGGACACAAACCTGATTGCTGTAGAAGAAGCCAAGCTGGAAGCTGGAACAGAAATAGACCTTACAAGGTGGGAAGCCATAAAACCCAAACTAAACCTGTTGTGCAAGGGGAGTTTGGTGGAAGTTACTCCAAGGTAAGAGGCCCTGCCACGCCTAGTTCCTATACTCTACCTGTTTGTGATATAGAGAGAAGAAAGCAAAGAACCAGAGAGGGAGGTTCTGAGAGAGGCTTATCTCTAGAAGATCACTACCCAGTTTTACCTACTCGGAGGGAGAAGCAGTTGTACAAACAACTGAAGTTTTTACCCAGGGAGCCAAGGTATGAGACAGTAAAGTTTAACTGTAATGATTGCACTGCTAGAAGCCATCCTAAAAGAAACGTTCCTTTTAAAAGAAGCCAGAGTAAAGACTGGTTCACCAGTTTACCGCCAGCTTTGAGAGCCCCTGCTTATGTGGAGCAAAACTCCCAAGCTGAAGATTGCCATACTGGAATAGACAGGGATAGTGAAGGCACATTGGATCTGTATGGGGCAGATGATTTAATGGAAGTGGATTTTCCAAGCACTATTCCCTTACCTTTACCTGAAGACATGGAGTGTAATTGGTGCACTGCCTGTGCTCAAAACTGTGCATGTTACAAAGAAGAATAAATGCAATATATTTTGATTGTTTAACTATTCTGAATATTACTTGGAAGAAGCCTGCTTTGAACTGTGAAGTAACAGTTGATTAGCCAATGAACTTTGGTACCTTTTGAAACAAAGGACTGTTTCTATTTATCAAACTGTCTCTTATTTTGAACCTTGCTTTTGAACGGGGAATAAAAGCCTTTATTACCCTGCACTCGGACTTTTCATTCATTCATAGCGCTACCTAGTGGCGCACCTTCTTTGTGTCCGCGACACCGTGTGACAGTATGCAGGACAGCTTGCTTGTGTAGATAATAATAATTTTTCTGCCAGTTGTTATGAAGCTTTTAATTGTTCCCAGACGTGGCATGCGATGAATATGATACATGACCCTTTGCGTGTATATGTTGACCCAAATATGATATTTGATCTATGTTTGATAACAAATGTATCCATTGCTTTTTCACACAGGTGTAACCTGTCGTATAATGTGGTTAATGGGTCCTTGCATTTTGCTAGTAATTCCGTCATGATAAAGTGGTATAATCAAACCGATAATATGGACTTTTCCACGATGCATAATGATTGGGGAAATATTACGGAGAACCTGTTGGTGCTTAATGGATCTGACTTCCGCTGGTATTTTTATTTTATTTATTTATTTAGCTGTATTTATATCCCGCTTTTCACCGGGTCAAAGCGGTCAATTGGGAGATACATTTAACACGAGGGGATATGACACACATACGCTAATACGTACAGGGAACATGGGCAATGGAGGGTTAAGTGGCTTGCCCAAGACCACAAGGAGTGCCTATAGGACTAGAAATCCCTGTCCCTCCGGCCTGAGATTGCTGTCCCCAGGTGGGACTTGAACTCCCGGCCCTCTTGCCTGAAGTACCTTGTCCTAACCACTAGGCCACTCCTCCCTCCTGTATGGTATGTGGGGGTTGGTCCCATTTACCACGATGGTTCAGCTGTGCTGACAACGGGTTCTCAAAATGAATCTCCATATACTTCATGCTATCTCCCAATGTCCAGTTTCAGGAGGGATCTTACCTCATCCACCACGGGAAAATCTTCTGTTAAGTGGTTTGATGGGCATCATATGAGTCGCATATGGACACCTGCCACAAACCTCTTTGCTGTAGGGGGTCATTATTGGTTGTGTGGGGAAACTCTATCAGGTAGCTAACCTCTCCCTATTACCCTGTGCTTTGGTCAAAGTTTCTTCTTTTTCTGTCTTGATACCCCTTAATGTTACCCATTGTTCTGCTTCTTACTCCACCCTGCATAGATTAAAACGTAGCTCCTCAGCCTATGCTAGTCCCTGGGATTCCTCTATAGCCGAGGATGATGCCATTCAGGCCTCATTTGAGTATATCAATTCCACTTATCCTATGACTAAAACTTGTTTGGATGCCCTTAGCGCAACTGCCTGGATTCCCTTTGCCACCCCCGCCCTTACTGCTGAACTAGGTATGGCTGTACGGCGATTGCAATGTTTGTTGCATATTCAAATGAAAGCTGTTACCGAGTCTATCTCACACCTAGCTGAGTCCCTTGAGCAAAATACACAAATGACTCTGCAGAATAGGCAAGCTTTGGATTTACTTTTGGCTGCTGAAGGCAGCACATGCACTTTCATTAATGCTACAAACAGTTGTACTATCATCGCTAACCATACCATTTTTGTCCTTGATGCTATGAACAAGATAAAGCATCTTTCTGAATTACATATTGATGATTTTAAGGGTGGACCTCAGATTGACAATATTTGGGGTAGTATTGCTTCATGGTTTGCTAGTTTAGGAGGAGGACTTAAAGCCTTCTTTATTACGCTTTTAAGAATAGCTTGTTTTGGAATAATTGCTTGTTGTGTCTTATCCATCTTGCTTGCCTTCTGCAAACGAATGATGCTGCAAAGCACTAAAACCATGTACATTGTATCTATGGAACAGTACCAGCGGTTGCCTCTCAATGATCCCTCTCTGTCTCAAATGGTTGTTATCCATGCCCCTTAGTGGGATTACTTTTGCTTCCCTCCACACAGAAAAAAAAAGAAAAGAAAAGAAAAAGCGGGGAATGAAGGGATAATTGGAATAAAGGGATAATTGTCTCAGATCTGCTTTATATGTTTGCCTTATGATTGCATATATGTCTGCCTTATAACTGCACTCTGGCCTGTTTGAAACATACACAGCAACATATGGTTGGCACAAAACAGGTGGGCAACAGGAAAAGAGTACATGCAGCTTACTACTGTTATAAAGCCTAAAAAAGCTATACTTTGGACAGAAGTGTCCAAGGATATAAGCCTAGGTTCAAACAGGTCAAGCCAGGAATTCAACTAAACGATTGAGACTCCTCCATGCTAACTAGTTATGCGACCCCCAGTGGTCGGCGTCCAAATTCTTAGAGGGACAAGTGGACTTCAGCCACACGAGATTGAGCAATAACAGGTCTGTGATGCCCTTATTTAAACTAGATATTAGGGGAAAGCCGACAGTCGCTCAAGAGCGGATGGTTCAGAAGAATGTATCCTTGAAGGATACTACCAAAAGCAGAGAGGTTCCACAAAAGAGTAAAATAGCCCAAATGCCCTCAAGTATGGAGCAGACAGAGCTTAAAGATCCCAATTTACCCATGTTTAACAATAGCCAAATTAACATGAATAAAATACATTCTCTAAAATGCTTGTATGCAAATGCTAGAAGTCTAAAGAATAAGAAGGGAGAGTTAGAATATATAGCACTAAATGAAAGGTTAGATATGATTGGAATATCAGAGACTTGGTGGAAGGAGGACAACCAGTGGGACACTGTGATACCTGGGTACAAACTATATCGTAATGATAGAGCTGATCAAATTGGTGGAGGGGTTGCGCTCTATGTTAGAGAGGGCATTGACTCAGAAAGGATTAAAGTTTTGCAGGAAACAAAATCTGCTGTAGAATCTATATGGATTGAAATTCCATATAAAAGGGGGAAGGCGATGGCAGTGGGGGTGTACTATCGAGCGCCTGGCCAGAATGACCAAATGGATGATGAAATGCTCAAAGAAATCAAGGAAGCTAACAAAAGTTACAGCGCAGTAATAATAATGGGTGATTTCAATTACCCCGGTATCGACTGGGTCAGTGTCACGTCAGGACATGCTAGGGAGATAAAGTTCCTAGATGAAATAAATGACTGCTTCTTGGAGCAGCTGGTTCATGAACCGACCAGAGGCGAAGCCATATTAGACCTAGTCCTTAGTGGAACACCAGATCTAGTGCAAGAGATAAGGGTGTTGGGGCCACTTGGCAATAGTGATCATAGCATGATCGCCTTTGATTTAATTAGTGAAGGAGGGATAGTAAGGCAATCCACAGTACTACCTTTTAACTTTCGAAAGGGAGACTATGATAAAATGAGGAAAACAGTTAAGAAAAAACTAAAAAGAGCAGTTGCAAAGGTTAAAGACATACATCAAGCTTGGGTGTTGTTGAAAAATACTATCTTGGAAGCCCAGACCAGCTGTATTCCACGATTTAAGAAAAGTGGAAGGAAGTCCAAAAAACTGCCAGCATGGTTTAAAGGTGAGGTCAGAGAGGCTGTTGTTGCCAAAAAAGCATCTTTCAGGAAATGGAAAAAAGAGCCAAACAATGAAACCTGGAAACAGCACAAGCACTGGCAAGTCAAATGCAAGGCATTGATAAGGCAGGCAAAGAGAGAATTTGAGAAGAAGCTTGCTGCAGAAGCAAAAACGCGAAATAAAGACCTTTTCAAGTACATTCGTAGCAAAAAACCTGTGAGAGAGTCAGTTGGTCCATTAGATGGTAAAGGGGTTAAAGGAGCACTAAGAGGCGACAAGGCGATAGCGGAGAGACTGAATGAATTCTTTGCTTCGGTCTTTACTGAGGAAGATGTAGGGATGTTACCCATGACTGAAGTGGTATTTAAAGGTGTGGAAGAATTGAAGGAAATATCGACACATCGGGAAGATGTCTTACAACTATTAGATAAACTGAAGACTAGCAAATCACCTGGGCCGGATGGTATACATCCAAGGGTGTTGAAAGAACTGAAATATGAGATTGCAGACCTGCTATCAGTAATCTGTGAACTATCATTAAAATCATCTCTAATACCTGAAGATTGGAGGATCGCCAATGTAACACCAATTTTTAAAAAGAGTTCCAGGGGTGATCAGGGAAACTACAGACCGGTGAGCCTGACGTCAGTACCAGGAAAAATGGTAGAAACCATCATAAAGAATAAAATTACTCAGCATGTAGATAGTCACGACCTAATGGGAGACAGCCAACATAGCTTTAGACAAGGAAGATCTTGTCTTACTAATCTGTTATGTTTTTTTGAAGGAGTGAATAAACAGGTGGACAAAGGTGAGTCGGTTGATATTGTGTATCTGGACTTTCAGAAAGCCTTTGACAAAGTCCCTCATCAGAGACTTTTGGCAAAACTAAAGAGTCATGGGATAGGAGGCAGTGTACTATTGTGGATCAGAAACTGGTTAAAAGATAGAAAGCAGAGGGTAGGCCTAAATGGCCAATTTTCCCAATGGAGAAAGGTGAATAGTGGTGAACCCCAGGGATCTGTGCTGGGTCCGCTGCTTTTTGACATATTCATAAATGACCTGGAAAGTGGAATAACGAGTGAGGTTATCAAATTTGCAGATGACACAAAACTATTTAAAGTTGTTAAAACCCAAGAGGATTGTGAAAAATTGCAAAAGGATCTTGATAAATTGGAAGACTGGGCATCAAAATGGCAGATGAAATTTAATGTGGACAAGTGCAAGGTTATGCACCTAGGGAAGAACAACCCAAACTATGGTTACACGATGCAAGGTTCCACATTAGGAACCACCACCCAGGAAAAAGATTTAGGCGTCTTTGTGGATACCATGTTAAAGCCCTCGGCCCAGTGTGCAGCGGCGGCCAAGAGAGCAAATAGAATGCTAGGTATGATAAGGAAAGGAATGGAAAATAAAACAAAAGATATTATAATGCCTCTATATCGTTCCATGGTGAGACCGCACCTTGAATATTGTGTGCAATTCTGGTCGCCGTATCTTAAAAAGGATATAGCGATTTTAGAAAAGGTTCAGAGAAGAGCCACCAAAATGGTAAAGGGGATGGAAGGATACTCCTATGAAGAAAGGCTAAAAAGGTTAGGGCTCTTTAACCTGGAAAAGAGACGGCCGAAGGGAGATATGATAGAAGTCTATAAATTAATGAATGGAGTGGAACGGGTAAACGTAGATCGATTGTTTACGTTATCAGAATATAGAAAGACTAGGGGACATGCAATGAAACTACAGGGTAAACTATTTAAGACTAATAAAAGAAAATATTTTTTCACTCAACGTGTAATCAAACTCTGGAATTTGTTACCGGAGGATGTAGTAAAGAATGTTAGTGTAGCTGGGTTTAAAAAAGGTTTGGACAAGTTCCTGGAGGAAAGGTCCATAAACCATTATTAAGAAGTGACCGAAGATATCAATGCTTGACCCAGTACAAGCATTGCAGAACCTGTGTCTTTTGGGGAAACTGCTAGGTACATATGACCTAGATTGGCCACTGTTGGAAACAGAATACTGGGCTTGATGGACCTTGGTTTGACCCAGTATGGCATATCTTATGATCTTATGTTCTTATGTTCTTAGCTCTTGCCTTGAAAGTTTTGGTCAAGCCAGGAATTCAACTAATGCTCTTGCCTGAAGGTTTCAATTGGTGCCAGCAGATGGAAAAACACAGGAGGAGGCAGAGGGCTATGATTGATTGCATAGATAGGCAAGCCTTGATGAGCAGATCCAGCTGCATAAATATAGGAGGCCCTGGGAAAGAGCTTTGCAGGAAGCCTGCAAACACCTAAGAATTTATGCTGAATTTGCTGCAACTATTTAGAATTTGAAGCAGAGAGGTATATATAAGACAGCAATTTTAGAGGGTCTTGGGCAGTTCTTTTCTTCCCTTGCAGAGAGAAGGCTGCCCTGCTGTCCCTCAGACAGGTACTTGCTATCTGCATCTATAACCATTTGTTTGCTGTGCCAAATAAAGAGTTTCTTTGTAGCTAAGCAACTATTGTCTGAACTGTTTATAGGTAATTGGTAATATTTGGGGAGACTTTGTAGGTGGACCCGGCCTACAACCTTCAAAAAAATGTAACAGATTAGTAAGATCTTCCTTGGCTAAAGCCATGTTGGTTTTCTCCCATTAAACCATGACTATCTACACATTCAGAAATTTAGTTTTCTACCATTTTTCTGGTACTGATGTCAGGCTCACTGGTCTGTAGTTTTCCAGATCACCCCTAGAACCCTTTTTAAAAATTGGCGTTACATTGGCTATCCTCCAATCTTCAGGTATTACTGATGATTTTAATGATAGTTCACAGATAACTAGTAGTAGGTCTGCAATCTCATATTTCAGTTCTTTCAACAGCCTTGGATATGTACCATCCGCTCCAGGTGATTTTCTACTCTTCAGTTTATCAAATAGTTGTAATACATCTTCCCGGTTTATCGATATTTCTTTCAATTCTTCTGCTGCATCAGCTTTAAATACCGTTTCAGGCATGGGTAACTTTCCTACATCTTCTTCAGTAAAGACTGAAGCAAATAATTCATTGAGACTCTATGCTATGACCTTGTCCTCTCTTAGTGCCCCTTTTGCTCCTCTATCATTCAGTGGTCCAACTGACTCTCTCACAGGTTTCTTGCTACAAATGTACTTGTAAAAGTTTTTATTATGTGTTTTTGTTTCCACAGTAAGCTTTTTTTCAAATCCTTTCTTTGCCTGCCTTATCAATGCCTTGCATCTTACTTGCTAGTTCTTATGTTGTTACCTGTTTTGGTCATTTGGTTCCCTTTTCCATTTCCTGAAAGATGCTTTTTTGGCTACAACAGTCTCTCTGACCTCGCCTTTAAACCATGCTGGCAGTTTTTTGGACTTCTTCCACTTTTCTTAAAGCATGAAATACAGCTGGTCTGGGCTTCCAAGACAGTATTTTCAATCAACACCCATACTTGATGTAAATCTTTAACCTTTGCAGCTGCTCCTTTCAGTTTTTCTTAATTGTTTTCCTCATTTTATCATAGTCTCCCTTTGAAAGTTAAAAGGTAGTACTGTGGATTTCCTTGCCTTCCTTCCTCCATTTATGAAATCAAATAGAATCATGCTATGATCACTATTGCCAAGTGACCCCAACACCCTTACCTCTTGCACCAGATCTTGTGTTCCACTAAGGACTAGGTCCAAGATGGCTTCCCCTCTTGTCGTTCATGAACCAGCTGTTCCAAGAAGCAGTCATTTATTTCTTCTAGAAACTTTTCTTTCTCTAGCATGTCCTGCCGTGACACTGATCCAGTCAATATCGGGGTAATTGAAATCACCCATATTTATTACTGTGCTGTACATATTGTTAGCTTCCCTGATTTCTTTGAGCATTTCATCATTCATTTGTTCATTCTGGGCAGGCGGTCGATAGTAATCTCCCATTGCCCTCACCTTTCTCTTTTCACATGGAATTTCAATCCACAGAGATTCTACAGTGTGCTTTGTTTCCTGCCAAACACCCATAAATGTCCTGATCCCCATTGAACAGCTTCTCCTAATCTTCAATAAACTTGCTGTTCATTTGTTTTCCAGCCTTTTTTTCCTTTAACTCTCCTAACTTGGTGAAAAAAATAAAGGGCCTGATATTCTTTTGGGACAGCTATGCACCGCTATGGTACATAGTTGTCACCACTGAACTTTAACCCTGGATATTCAATGCTGGAGTCATATGTGGCCCTGGTATTGAATATCAGAGGTCACCGCACAACCCCGAAGCCGCAGAAGCTAACTGGGCAGCGGTGATATTGAGCCTGTGGCTGGTCAGCTCCCATGGGTAAAGACAGGCCTGCTTTTGCTGCAACTATATTTTATACTTGGGTGCTAACCGGGTTGTGGTGCAATATCGCTGCTGCCCAGTTAGCGATTGGTGCCAACCCCCGGAATGTCCATGACACCCCTCCATGTTAAGCAGTTGGCATCGGGATGTGTAGTGGCATTAATCGGAGATATTGAGCAGCACTAACCAAGTGAATATCCCATTTAGCAGCATTTACACAGTTTACAGGTCTGTAAACCATGTAAATGCCTTTGACTATTTGGCCCCAAAATATCTAAATTCAAGGGTAGTATCTCTTCTCCTAAGTCCCATACAAAAATAAAAAAATATAAATTTAAGGGAAGTATCTGTTCTGCTAACTCACATACTAATTTTTCTCTTTACTAATACCTTTCTCTCTCTCTCTCACTCATACAAAAATCAAATCCTCCAACTCATTAAAAAAAACAGGGAATAACCACTTAAAACCTCTCACCCACATTTAAACTCCTCTGCATACACTCACTGTTACCAAAACAACCAAAACTTTCATAAAACCACACAATCTCAGGGCCCTGACACTACACATACAAACAAGCAGCAGCTCTCACCAACATTCAAGCTCCAACTGCCTCTCAGCTACCCAAGTACCAACATTCCAAAACATTTTCCAGCAGCGTTTCTGCTCCTGCTGATGTCAGCAAATAGTCCTTACCCTTTAACATTAAAACCTTAATATCCCTTATTATAAGAAAATTCCTACATAACTCTTCTGTAGGCATCATCTGAAGATTTTTCAGGCTGTTTCTTTAAGTACTTCTGCAAAAGGAGGGCTTTTCCTGAAACTGCATCACAAGTGAGCTCCTCTCAGCTGTGCCCTGTTGCAACAGTCTAAATATCACTCTCCCCTCCCTTCAACATCTGGGTGCTTCAACATGTTTTATATTTAATTTTTTAACTCTAATAGAACTTTTTTTAAACAATTTTTATTGCAAATATACAAGCTTATAACATCAGCACACTTTTAAACACTTTTAGCACTTTAGAATCACTTTTAGTTTCACTTATAAATCACTGCAAATTGTGACTTTAAACAGTCTTAAAACTTTACAAAACCCCTTACTAAGAGATCATTACCCCTCATACACACCTCAGGACCCTTCAAAACTTTTAAAACTTTAAAAAGTCAAACTTTTAATATCGAGCAGTTTTCGGCCTAGGCCATGCCCCATGGCCTTTCTCACCATAAATGCTGCAAATCGCAGCAAACTAAACATTTTAAATTTAAGGGAAAAAAAGCACTTTTCAGGGTTTCCTAGCCTTTCCCCAACTCTTCCCTAATTTCAGTTGATTTCAGCCATTTTGAGAAAGCATAGCCCCTTTAAGGCTAGCCCCTCCAATACTACAGGCTATTTTCAGGCCTAACAGCATCATGGCTGCCTCCAGAGACCTTTACACCAATTCAAGCCTTCCTTACATAAGACATGAGCTTGGCAGTCACCTGGAACCCCCAACTAGATGCAGCCCCGATGTCCATGGCCCCCCTCCCCAGCACTGATCAGCTGAGATCAGGACAGCCATAGATAACGCAGCTGTCCTTGGCCCCAGCCGATAGCCATTATTCTGGACCCAAGTCCAGAGGAAAACAGTTCAGACCCTGCTAAGGCTCACACAGCCCAGCAGTGACCTTCCCAATAGGGAAAAAACCCAATTTGGCTGCACTTCCATTTAAAAAGAAAAAACATTCCACCAATCCAACTGCCTTCCTGTTGCCGCCCCCCCTCCCCCCTCCCCCCCCCCCCCCAGACAGGAGAGAAAGGAAAAAAAAATATTCTGGCTGACATTTGCAGGCTGCAGAAGTCCCGGGTATTTTTTCATTTTATTCAATGGGTTACATGACATTTCCCTGCAACATTCTCAGATTTCTCTAAACATTGCAGAAAAATGACAGAATAAGTGGTGAACGGGGACCTACCAGAGATTCAATTATAGAGGCTCCTTTCCAGTTCAACACAGATTTAATCAGTACCCTCAGCAGGGTCATGCTAACAGCTGTGTGAGTGATGTGACCGCACAGGGCGCAAGTATAGAAGGGGCAATGAGGTCATCACTGGGCTTCCAGGAAGCCCGATAAAAGTGGGTTCCTGTACGCAACTGGCTGGGTGCGTGGATGTGTCAGGTTTGCCAGCTGCAGAGGATGCATTACTAGCTTGGTATGATCCTGACCCTCAGATCAGTATGCACCATGTCTATTCCTGGTGAAGACAGAACTAGACTAAGACTAACCCCTTCCCATGGTCTGTGCCCATCTTCTAGAATGTAAACATTGATGACATCATAAACTCATAGGAAATACAAGGAGGAGCAGGCCTCCTGCAGGCAACACCAAAAGACACAAGAAGCAGGAGACGTCGGATGAACTAATGAGTCTTTTATTGATAAGGACCCCAACGCGTTTCGGCAACGCCTTCCTCAGGGGAATAATCACGTTCAGGTGCTTAATTAAGGCACTGCTTGCAGTATCTATCTGTTTAGTCGAATCGGCAGAACTAAACTAGGCTTTTTCAACTCCCTTTGATGTGCGTTGTGCAGGACGAGCTCCTGTTATTTTTACTTAAAGATTGTACTCAGGACGTTACTCCAATTGATCGACTGGATTTCCATAGAACAAACGGGGTCGTTAGTTCTGCCGATTCGACTAAACAGATAGATACTGCAAGCAGTGCCTTAATTAAGCACCTGAACGTGATTATTCCCCTGAGGAAGGCGTTGCCGAAACGCGTTGGGATCCTTATCAATAAAAGACTCATTAGTTCATCCGACGTCTCCTGCTTCTTGTGTCTTATCATAAACTCATAGGGACACTTATCTGGATAGCAGCATCTGAAATGCAGAAACGTGCCCCTGGCAAGTATTTTTCCTATCAGTTGTGCTGGTTTACCCTGGAGGGCACTTGACCAATTTTGATATTTAGATGAATCCTTGTGTTTTCATAAAGTGGTGGCGGCGGTAGGGCACGATGCATGTTATAAAAAGAGGAATGTAATAACTAAGTGTACTCTTGTAAATGAGATCAAAGATTTGTCATTCTTTTATTTGAATGCTGTTTGCACAATGAGGCTTAATTAAATCCTCAGAATATATTCCTGCTTTGTTGTCAAGTGTTCCTTCCAAAGGAGAGAGATGATGTCACTGGATAAAACTTGCAATTAAAATGTTTCATAGCTCTTCTATAACCTTCACTTGATTGTATTTCATAGGCCTTCTTGTAATAGTATAATGACAAGGGTCAGCTGGATGGCCTTCCACACCTTCTATGATGCAACATGGTCTAGTCTAGCTTCTGTCTACCCGGGTCCTAATAAGAAGCTGGTTCATAGTTCAAAGCTTAGTTCATAGCTCCCAGGATATAGTTAAGTAGTAATACATGATGTCATGGTTGCAGCTAATTTCTAAGTAAAAGATGGCACTGTAATTTCAGACTCATCTTCCCTTGGAATTAAGCTTGCAAACTGGCTCCAGATTTTCAGAACAGATTGATCCAATCCTGGTTTTATCCCCCATGACAGGCAGGGACTTTGAAGTTCTGATTTCCCTTTTGCATTCCCTAAGAAAAGCAAGACTTCAAATCCCTGTATGTAGAGAGGTAAAACCAGGGCTGGATCAGCCTGGCCTGAAAACTTGAAGCTGCTCGGCAACCCTGCTTTGAGCCCTTCAGGCCACTGAAAATCCTGACTTTGTGCCCATCCCCACCCTTTGCACTGATTTCATTCGGTTCCCAAGAGTATAACATGAACAGAACTGGCACAACATGCCCAAGAATAACAAAGTCTAACAACTTAAGACTTAATCCACTCATTTTTAAAGATCTCCCTTCTTCTCTGTTTAAAATGTTTAAAGCAAAGAAAGCTTGCATTACATAATGTAATGATCTTGGAACCAATACTAAACCACTAGCATAACAAGGTCCTCTTACAGGCACTATATGTTGTGAAGGACGCTTGAGAAAAATATATCTTTAATACCGTATTTACTCGAATGTAATGCACACCTTTTCTGGCCAAAAAGAGGCTCTAAACTCAAGGTGCGCATTACATTCGAAGGCACCTTACATTCGGAGGCAAACACTGCTCTACACCGGCCAAGCCCGATCCAGCCAACCTCTGGCTTTTCTCCCGCAGTCCGCAAACGCGATCCTCCGTGCAGCCGCTGCTTCTGCTTTTCACAGAGCAGCAGCTGCAATAAAGTTAATTTGAAAAGAAACCTGTGAGAAGCCCTCCGGTCGTCCTAGGAAACTCCTTCTGCAGCGCCCGAGGAAGTGATGTCAGAGAGGGCGGGTGCTGCAGAAGGAGTTTCCTAGGACGACCGGAGGGCTTCTCACAGGTTGTCTTTTCCTTTTCAAATTAACTTTATTGCAGCCGCTGCTCTGTGAAAAGCAGAAGCAGCGGCTGCATGGGGGTGAAGCAGCACTAAAGGGGGGTGCGCACTACAATCACCAGCAAACATTTTTTTCAATTTCAAGCCTTTCACAATAGGGGTGCGCATTAGATTCAATGGTGCATTAGACTCAATTAAATATGGTAGTTGTCTATGGATTGTTAAGAGTTTTCTCAGCAAAATATGAAAAAGATAAAATGCACAAACACTCCACACATGTGCACTATAAAAGATCACATTATTATTTCAAAATCGGCATTTAAATAGAGGGCAGTGGCACTGGGAATTTCCTGGCCCTCTTTCTGTGTTGCTTCCATTATCTATTATACATGGTTTGTGTAATGTGGAGACCAAATTTTAGATAGTTCATTTATGTGAGGAAATCTACATGGGAGTGTAAATGAGGAGCTTGGCAGCAGGTAAGAGCATGTAGATCCGATGTAAACTTGACATATCTTGACATACGCCACTCCATTACCAAAAACCTACTGACCATCCCAACAAATAAAAGATATAGCAAACAATCTACTAGTAACAAGGCCTTCTCCCTCTATGCCCCATCCTTATGGAATGCCCTTCCTCATGAGCTGCGAAACTGTTCAGACCACTCTGAGTTCCGAAAGAAGTTAAAAACTCATCTCTTCCTTGAACATTTTTCCCTACCACCTTAGTACTTAGCCCTCTGCCTCCACCTCCTCACCCCTGCCTTCTCTAAACCGATCATACTACCATGTGGTATTCCTGTATGTACCTATGTAAATAGTTAATCATTATAAATAGTTTCATATTTGTTACACTTTTTACACTTGTATCCTTGTTACTTGTTCCATGTAAACAGCTGAAATATACTGCCATGTAAAGTTCTATGTAAACCATCTTGAATTGCAGAAAGACGGTATATAAAAATTGTTAAATAAATAAATATCTCTGCCCCCAGGAATATATATGGGGCAACCCCCCCTCCAATATTGTGAGACATATATGTGTAAGTGGGTCAAATGTAAAATACTTATGCAACCAAGAGAGGGTGAAGATTGTGTAGATAACAGTGAAATTGATATCCATGTGTATCTTGGGTACCCTCATCACCTGCATGTCAAAATAGCATGCTACAGGCAAAGTATCTTGCAAGAAGAGATGGAGATATTTCATACACTACAAGTATAGGATGCACATGTAAGTAACGGCTTGACCACCACTTACATGTGTCCACCTTCTCTTCAGATACGCAGGGCATGGCTTTTCCTGTGGAACCTAACCGATGTGTTCCTGGTCCCCATGTCTTCCAGCAGTCACTAGTGGGTCCGGCAGCTGTAGAGGCTACACGGGTAGCACTGATTTTCGATGCTACCTACATAGCCTCTGCGTCTTAAAGATAGGTGAGAAAAAACCTTGCCTATCTTTAAGGCGCAGAGGGCTATGCAGGTAGCTTTGAAAAATCGCTGCTATCCATGTAGACCCTTCTTCCACTCCCGCTCCACCCCATAACGCCCCTAACACACCCCAGTGCTATATGGATAGCATCTGGGTGCGTTAGGGACTTAGCCAGGATTTTTGAAGGGCACTACTCATGTAGGTGCCCTTCAAAAATCCTGGATAAGACCTTTACACGGGTAACTAAGGAAGTTACTCGTGTAAAGGCCTTTGAATATCGGGCCCCATATGACCTATTCAGTCTGCCCATCCATGAGAACTAGTAAGTTCTAAAATCCCTTCCTCTCCCTCAGAGATCCTCTGTACTTGTTCCATGCTTTCCCATATAGCAGAAGAATGAGACCTATGGGGTTAGGTACCTATGCATTTAACAGCTAGAAATGCTCTGCTGTCCTGCAAGAGATCCCCCCCCCCCCACCAAAACCTAGTGTCATGCATTCTCAGGGTGTTCAAAACCTTAGGTTAGCTACGCTGTTCAGGCGAACCATATAGTCAGAACTGAATGTATCCTAGTTGCTGCTCATGGATGCAATAGCCAATTGAATCTTCATTTGGCAGATAGCCCCTCCCCCCCTTCAGTTTGGCATAACTAATGGATGAACACTGGGCTGAGCAATTATTTTTCTTTATATGCAGGGACAATTTATACCACATGCACAGAGCAGATGACAAAACAAGGCCCAGGAGTGCAGGAAATTTTGTCCCTTGCAAATGATTTACTTCTAGATGTTAAAGAGAACAGCAGAAATTGAACACTGGTTGTCAACATGCCACTGCCTTCACTCTACTTACTATACTAATACCTGTCCACTAATTGTCCTTCCTATAACAGATTATAGCTGAAACATAGTCTGAGAATGGCAAGGTGCATCCATTCTGAGGTGGGTGTCCACTAAAAACCTTCCCTTCACTATCCTGATCTAGATGTTTCAAGATCTCCAGTGACTTTGAGGTCCTCAAAATGAGGTTCCAACCCATCCAGAAGTCTCAGCCTGACATGCTGGCCAAGGAAGAAGGTATTTAGCAGCCATAGGAGCAGTAATCATGCACCTAAGGCACTGGCTCCTTATAAGGACAACCTTGGCCTACACTCACTTGGGGTGGGGGTGGGGGGGGGGAGATGACAATGTAGCTCCAGCTATCCATCTACAAGAATGTTGCCACACATGCTGAGATGAATCTCCATGCTCCCCAGGTTAGTGACAGCACATAATCAAGATTATAAATAAACCTCTAATGTCTGGAAGTACCAATATTTACAGCCTCCCACACACCAAAGTCCTTCAAACTGGCATAGTAGAGTGCCTGCCTATGGTAGGTGCCAGACAAGTACCTGACCCTAAATAGTCCACCTGCAAGAAATCCCTTAGCCCATCAGTTTGACCTCTATGAGAGATAGGGTCTCTTAGCATACTGATAGCAGATGGTGGCCTAGATTTGTGCCCACTGCCAGTGCACTAGTTCGATAGTGCTACAAAGGGCCTGCCCGTCCATTGTGCGAGAATGTTGTTCGCACAGAGCCCCGCACTTCAGGGGGCCCCGCGCCAACAACATCCTGCACATGCTGTTCGACTCCCAATATGCCCTGACTCACCTCCCTACAGTGGCTCCCGGCAGGCTCAGAAACACCTCCCTACAACTGCTGAAGTGAAGAGTGCCATTTTTCTTCACTTCGGCAGCTGTGTGTTGTAATGTAGGTCGCTGGTGCGCCGGAGGTCAAAGGACATTTCCTGTGTCCCAGCACTTAGCGCACCAGCGACCTACATTATAGCACCGCTGCTGAAGTGAAGAAAAACGGCACTCTTTACTTTGGCTGCTGTAGAGAGGTGTTTCTGAGTCTGCTGGGAGCTGCTGTAGGGAGGAGAGCTGGGACCTCTGAAGCCAGCCGCGGGGCTCTTCGGGGAAGGGGGGCTAGGGCTTGAAATAGACTGAGGGGGCTAAGATTGGAAATGGACTGAGTGTGGGGGGGGGGGGCTAGGACTGGAAATGGGCTGATGGGGGGCTAGGATCGGACTGGAAAGGATTGATGGGGGATCTACTACTAGAAATGAGCTGATGGGGGAGCTTGTACTGGAAATGAGCTGATGTGGGGCTAGGATAGGATTGGAAAGGGTTAATGGGGGATCTACGACTGGAAATGAACTGATTGGGGAGGCTAGGACTGGAAATGGGCTGAATGGGGAGCTTGGACTGGAAATGAGCTGATGGGGGGGGGGGCTAGGACTACAAATGTGCTGACAGGGAGGGCTAGGACTGGAAATGGGCTTTTGGGGGGCTAGGAATGGAAATGGGCTGATGGGGGGAGCTTGAACTGGTAATGGGCTGATGTGGGGTTAGAATAGGATAGGAAATGGCTGATGGGGTAATAGATTAGAAATGGCTGATGGGGGGGCTAGGATTGCAAATGGGCTGATGGAGGGAGCTTGGACTGGAAATGGCTGATTGGGGGGCTAGGACTGGAAATGAGCTAATTGGGGAGGCTATGACTGGAAATGAGCTGATGGGGGGGCTAGAACTGGAAATGGGCTGATGCGGGGGCATGGGAGAATGGAACTAGAGGGGAGCTGATGTTGGGGGAGGACTAGAAGGGGATGGGGCTGGGGGAATGAGGATGGAGAGGGGAAAAGATATTTTGTGTGGAAGAAAAATCTGCAATCGGCCGGGTATTGGGGGAGTAAATGGGGATTGAGGATGGAAGAGTGAAATTTGAGTGTATGATAAAGGAATAAAGAAAGAAGTGGAGGAAAGAGCAAGTGGAAAGATCAGTATGTTAAAGCAGATGTAGAAAGAAAATGGAAAAAAATCTAGAGGAGAGAAGAAAGGACAAATGGATAGCAGACAATGGAGAGTTAGCAGAAAACATGAAGAAACCAGAAGAAAGTGACTGGAGCAAAAAATACAATGCCCAAACAAAAGATAAAAAAATACTTTTTTATTTTGAATTTATTAACTGGAATATGTCAGCTCTGGGAAATGTGTATTGCTAACGTCTTTGCGTTTTTGTTTAGTACAAGAGGAAATTAATTTATAGTTTTATTTCTCCAGTGTTGTTGTACATTCCAAGTTTGGCTTTAGGGGTTTCCAATTTAATTATTATCTTCCTATTTCTAAATTGTGATCCCTTGTTCTTTGTTTGCTGATGGTCTATGTTCTGCATGTGTAACCGAGCTGAAGTATTCTGTTCATGTAGTTTCTATTTGACAATGCCACTTGTTCTCTTTCTCCAGTAGGAGATATATTGGTATTCTCTGAGATGTATTGGTTTAATATTTGCAGTGTTGCCTTTTTGATAAGTAGGGTTTGGTGCTTTGTGAGTCCTGGTAGTGTTGTTATGATACGGCAGGTTTGCTATAGGTTCTAAATGGGGAGTGTTTATAGTACTTTATCTGGTAGTCTTTCTTTATCCAGACACTCATTAAGAGGCATGTTTACTAAAAGTTAGTGTGTTAACACTATGCAAATATTTATGCAAATGAGGCTCCTTATGCAAATGAGGCCCTGCAATGAGTCTCTGCACATGGCCCTGCATCGCCCCTGGTGCTACAGTAGCTGTTGACTTACTCTAAGCTATACCATGTTGTGGCCATGCACCAAACGTTGCTGCTGCACTAGCAAGGCTTTTTACATATCCATCCCAAACCTCACCCTTGTAGAATGTGACCATCACTGTTTCTATATTGTGTTTATAAGCTCAGCAAGCATCACTGCTGCCCTGGCCGCTGGTTCCCACTGGATTAAAGGTCAGGCTTTGCAAAATAAATAGTGAAGCAGTCTTGTAACTCCCCTCTATTGATCCCAGGCATTTCTCATTGCTACAAAACACTCTAGCTCAGGGGTCTCAAACTCAAATTGCTTTGAGGGCCAAATGAGGCATAAGACGCGGGGCCTCATTTGCATAAGGGGCCTCATTTGCATAAATATTTGCATAATGTTACTATACCCTAACTTTTAGTAAACATGCCTCTTAATGAGTGTATGGATAAAGAAAGACTAAAAGATTTCTACATTACTATAATCCAGTGCCAACCGCCAGGCACATTAGGAACTACTACAAACAAACACTGCCCATTTAGAACCCATACCAAACCCGCCGTATCCTAACAGCACTACCAGGACTCACAAAGCACTATACCCTACCTATCAAAAGGCAACACTGCAAATATTAAATCAATACATTTCAGAGAACAACAATACATGACCTACTGGGGAAAGAGAACAAGTAGCAATATCAAATAGGAATTACATAAACAGAATACTTCAGCTCAGTTACACATGCAGAACATACGCCGTCACCAAACAAGGAATCAAAATTTAGAAACAAGAAGACAATAATTAAACTGGGAACCCCAAAAGCCAAACTTGGAATGTACAACAACACTGTAGAAATAAAACTATAAATTAATTTCCTCTTGTACTAAACAAAGCACAGATGTTATTGATGCACATTTCCCAGAGCTGACATATTCCAGTTAATAAATTCAAAATAAAGAGATATTTTTCTACCTTTTGTGCATTTTTTTTCAGTTGCAATTGTTCCAGCCACTTTCTTCTGGTTTCTTCATGTCTTCTGCTAACTCTCCATCGTCTGCTGTCCATTTGTCCTTTCTTTTCTCTTCTAGTTTTTTTCCCATTCTTCCTCTACATCTACTTTAACATACTAATCTTTCTCCTTTTGCTCTTTCCTCATTCCTATTTCATCCACTCGAATTTTACCCCTCCATCCTCAATCCCCACTTACTCTCCCAATACCTGGCCAATTGTAGATTTGTCTTCCCTCCCACACAAAATATTTTTCCCCTCTCCATTTCACCCTCCCAGCTCCATCCCATTCTAATCCTCCCCCAACATCAGCTTCCTTCTAGTTCCAGCCCCACACAGCACCCACTCCCTTCTAGTCCCTGCATCAGCCCATTTTCAGTCCTAGCCCCCCATCAGCCCATTTCCAATCCTAGCTCCCCCCATCAGCCCATTTCCAGTGCTAGCTCCCTCCCCTCACAGCCCATTTCCATTCCAAGCCCCCCTCCCCATCATCCATTTGCAGTTCAAGTCCCCCTTCCACTCAGCCCATTTCCAGTCCTAGCAACCCCCCAGCCCATTACTAGTCCTAGCCCCCCATAGCCCATTACCAGTCCTAACCCCCCATAGCCCACTTCCAGTCTTACCCATCACCCCATTTTCAGTCTTACCCCCTCATAGTCCATTACCAGTCCTAACCCCCCCATAGCCCATTACCAGTCCTAGCCCCCCCATAGCCTATTACCAGTCCTAACCCCCCCTATCAGCCCACTTGCAGTCTTACCCCCCATCACCCCATTTTCAATCTTACCCCCCCCCCCAATAGCCCATTACCAGTCCTAATCCCCCCTCCCCCCCATCAGCCCAGGTAGATTTTAAAAAATCCAAACTTGCTGCTGCTGCCGCCGCCGCAGTATCAAGCGTCCCGCGGGCCCCCACTACCCGGCAGAGTCCTCTCCTCCCTGCAGCATCAGCTCCAAAAGCGGCGGCTTTCAGCTCTGAAGAGCAGCGAGAGAGAAACTCTCTCTCTTCAGCTCCAAAAGCGGGATTTGAGCCGCCCCTTCTGGAGCTGAAGAAAGAGAGTTTCTCTCTCGCTGTTCTTCAGAACCGCGAGAGAGAAACTCTCTCTCTTTGCGGCTCTGAAAGCCGCCGCTTTTGGAGCTGATGCTGTAGGGAGCAGAGGACTCTGCTGGGCAGGGGGGCGCCGCGGGATGCTTGATACTGCGGCGGCGGCAGCAGCAGCAGCAAGTTTGGATTTTTTTTTACTCTACTGGCCAGCTGCTTAACACGCAGGGCCAAATGCATCGCGGGCCGCACAAGATGCTCTCGCATGCCGTGTGTTTGAGACCCTGGCTCTAGCTGCACCATATCCCAACACATATAGTTTCTGTTCCAAGTAAAACACTGTCCTAAGACCATGCGGATTGGTTTAACCAGATAGCACCTGAATATCTGGATGGTCACAGCACTGACTGCAAAATCCAGATATTCAGCTGCTGAGTATCTGGATTTTTTTTTAACAACAATAACCAGCATTTTAAAAAATGTTACGTGCTGCAGGCTAAATATAGGCCCATTATTCTTTTCACA
This sequence comes from Ichthyophis bannanicus, assembly GCA_033557465.1. NCBI lineage: Eukaryota > Metazoa > Chordata > Amphibia > Gymnophiona > Ichthyophiidae > Ichthyophis > Ichthyophis bannanicus. The sequence goes on from CM066033.1 coordinate 594,028,092, forward strand.
CATTAGCACTGAAACCTGCCCATGAGGGATCTTTGGGCCACAAGGAAAATCAGCTGAAAGCTAGAAGTGCAGATAGCAGCCTTGTATGTATCCCCAATATACATTCAATGACAATGCACTTTTTATACCCCATCTATCAGCAACCTCAGCATACATAACAAACTTTTGGATCAGAAGAGCTGCAACAACCACAAAGCAATAGCTACATGTGATGAGCTAGTTGCCCCCAAAACCATTTGCAGTTCATGAGCATAAGCGCACTGAACCTCTTCCCTCATATATCTATATGTATATATATGCACATCTGATTAAAAAGCTTCACCCTCCCCCTCCCAGTATACATCATAAAAGCAACTTTTGGTGCCCCATTAGGGGCAAAGGGATCGATTGGGACTCTGGTCTGTCAAAACAAACACAAAATTAGCACAAATTCAGTACATCCGCTTCACACCATGTCACACATATCCCTGTAATTCATATCCTGCATATAGGCCAAGGCCCCCACCATGCAGCATGTGATGGTTCCAACTTCATGACCTACCCAGCCAGTTGACACACACACACACATGGGATTGGCAACCTATCCAGGAGCTAAATGTGCTCCTCCCAAATGCCTTAATAAGTCTGGATGGAGAATAATAGGGAGCTTACATAGATGCTAAGAACCATTTGCTGTGTGGGTCATGGGTAAAACTATAATCATGCAAGCCCTTTCTAAAATGGTCGTTATTTATTTATTTATTTTTATTTAATTTATTTATTTGGTTTTATAAACCATACTATTTTGAAAACAGCACGGTTTACAAAGAACAAGTATCACTCATTACATAGAACAGGTTTTCATACAACAAGTACACAGAATATTCAACAGGTATTACAGTTAACAGTAACCTTTTATATTACAACAGGGGGCGCCAACTTGGGTAGTAACTGGGCAAACTATTTACAAGATGGTTAGTGGGCTATGATCTGTAGGTGGATCTGGGTTATGGCAAGGAGCTGGATCAAAGCAGGTTTATATTATCTGTTCATAATATAGCTGGAAGAAATGGGTCTTTAATGCTTTCCTGAAAGTAGACAGATTGGAGATAGTGTGGATTGGGGTGGTGAGGGATTTCCAGAGAGGTGGCGCGTATAGTGTGAAGGCTCGGTTTCTAGCAGTTTGGGAACTTTTTCTTATTATAGACGGGATGGTGTGTTTGCCATGATTGACCTTCTAATTCTGTTGTCTGGTGTCCAATGTATGAGTTCCTCCAGGGAGATTGCAGAGAGGTTGTGCAGGATCTTAAATGTCATTAGGAGGGCTTTGTACTTAAGGTGGCTAGATATAGGGAGCCAATGAAGTTGCTTTAGGATAGGTGTCACATGTTCATATCTGGTGGCTCCATACAGGGTTCGTGCTGCAATGTTCATGGCTATTTGTAGGGGATGAAGTGTGCAGTCTGATAGGCCATGTAGCATGATGTTCGCGTAGTCAAAGTGGGGGATGATAAGTGTCTGGAATACAGTGCAGAAGTCGGCAGCTTCGAGCAAAGGTCGTAGGTGATGGAGGGTCCGTATTTTGAGGTATATTGCCTTAGTGATGTTGTTTATGTGGGATTCCATATTCAGGTGCTGGTCCAAGGTGATACCTAGATGCCACACCACTTGTCCAGTCTTCAGCTCTGCATCCTTTATCTATAAGGTGGGTGGGGTATGAAGGTTGGATCCTTTGTGGCGAATAACACTTCAGTCTTCTTACAGTTCAGTCTCAGGTTGTGTGATTCCAACCAGTCCAAGACTACATTAAAGCAGTCCATGATTCCGGTGTAATTGGGACTCTCCGTGGATAATGCGCTGTAGAGCAGAACATCGTCAGCATAGATGTGGTAAAGTAGGCCATATGATTGGATTATCGCACAAACTGGCTGGATGTATATATTGAAAAGCAAGGTGGATAAGGAAGAACCTTGCAGTACACCTTGAGTTTGCTGGTACACGGATGATGTTTGAGCACCTATGCATACTATTTGTTGTCGATCTGATAAATATGATCTACATCAGTCTAAGACTAAGTTCTGTATGCCTTTCAGCTGTAGTCGATTGCAATATCCAAGAAAATTAGAATGAATCCTTGTTTCGTTTTGTTCATGCCCATGACTAGTTTGTTTATAAGGGTGGCAAGCAGAGTTTCAACACCATGTTGTAGGCGAAATTCATGCTGTTGGTGGTCCAAGGGAGCGTAGGCATCAATGTGGTCTTGGATCTGCTGCTGAATTATCTTCTCTGTTATCTTGGCCAGGAAGGAAAGGCTAGATATGGGCCTATAAAAGTTTACATCACCTGGGTCCAGCTTGGGATATTTTAGAAGGAGTCTGACAGTGGCAGTTTTAGCGGTGATGGTACCAGACCTTTGGAGAAGGAGAGGTGTACGATTCTAGAGATGTAAGCACTTAACTCAGAGCAGGTTGACTTGATCCAGTGGGAGGGGCATGGAACAGCTGGAGAGGTGGTGAAGTTGAGCCCTCTTATTATGCCCTCAATGTGCTTAGCGGAGTATGGGTAGAAGGAGTTTAGTACAGAGATATTGGTGTCTTCACTAGGTGTATTATCTGAGAAAGGATTTCCTATTTTATAGGGAATCCCATTGGTTTTCTAATGAAAGTGTGTAGTGAAGTCCTGTGGGTGTGGTGTGCCCTCAGTATGTTGCTTTGTTGTGTCCTTTATGAGGGACTGAATGATACCAAAAAGTTCACTGGGCTTGTTAAGACAGCACATAAGGATATTGGTGTGGTATTCCTTTCTTCTCTGATTAATTGCACTGTGATGTTCTTGCAGGGTCTTCATGTAGATGATGAGGTCTTGGGAGGTCTAGAGTGCTGCCATTTCTACTCCGGCTTCCAGAGGTGCAGCAGGGACTTACGCAGGTCAGCTGTGAACCAAATGGCTGTGTGATTCCCTTTAGTGGTTCCCATAGGCTGTGATAGGAGTGCAGCCTTGCTTAGGGTGGAATTCCATGTGTGTACAAGCTCAGCGAGCTCTGCGGAATCAGTATCAAGGTTGGGTAGTGTTTTTCAAGGAATGCTTCTTTGTTGAAAGGTCGAAAGCGGCAAGCTGGTGGTGCTGTAGAATTCTAAGCGGTACCAAGGTCCATTGCGAATGAGGGATGTGGAAGAGAATGGCCTTGTGGTCTGACCATGGTACTGGTATGATTCGTGGTTGGTTCAGGTTGCTGGTTACAAGCGAGGATGAGGGTGTGAAGATGAAGCCATTATCTATGTGTAAAATGGATATTCATGCACAGCCTACTGATTTTTCAGAAAGAACCATGTGTATAAACTGCCATACAAGAGTCATCTTTTACATGTGGATAAAAGTGCCATTTCCCCATGGATCCATCCATTTTACAAGCAATAGATGTGCACTGCCACATTTTATACCATTCACCAAAACAGAGCCTTACCACTAAAAATATATAAAAAACAATTTCTTCTTTGTACAACTCTAGATTAAATTTGGAGGGGGGGGGGGGCATATTCAAACCGGTTTACCAGTTAGCAGAACTGCTAACCAGTTAAACTGTGGTCAGCGGGATATTCAGTGGCACTAAGGTGTATAGTGCCACTGGATGTTCTCTGTTACCCATGTTGAACGCCCTGATGCCCACTGGCCCTTGTCAGGGTGTTCTGAGGATGACCATCATAGTTAACTCGGAGGCAGTGATATTCAACTGCTGGCCAGTTAATCTTAAGCTGGCCTAACTTTAGCTGGTTTATCCATCTGGCAGTGGCTGAATACTGCCATTGGCCAGATAGCTAATTGGCTATCCAGACAAATCAGATATTCAAAGCTGGTGGCTGTATATGGCCCTGGTATTGAATATCTGGATTTCATTTAAAGAGGCAATGGCCAGTCCCTCTACTTGAGCTGTTCATCGCTGCTGAATATGGCACCCTTAATTTTTAATCTTTTAAAGGTTTCTATATTTGGGGGTATCCAGATCATGTTGTAGGCACCACTACAGTGTTCAGCACCACAATACACCTTAAGGCACTACATCGTCATTTATCCCACAATTTTACCATTCCAAAAGCAACATTAATGTGCAGAACACACACAAAATAATATTGAAAGCCTAATCCCTTAAAGAGTTCAGTTTGAATAAATTCATAAAGTTCATAGAATCACAGGATGAAAAAATCTACAAAGCCAAAGAGTTTTTATATTAGCTGCAAATGTCCAAAATAACTCAAAAAGGCTTTCCAATCAAAGCTTATCAGTCAAGAAACTTTTTATTTAGCTTGAGAAGAACAAGATGTTGTAATGTAGATGCGTCTGGTGTTGTTTGCCAGCATACTGATATGTCTACTTAGCACAGGTTGTTACCATGCACTGTTTTGAGTGCATGGTAATGGTTACTGCAGGCCCACACTAATGATACAATGTGGTAAAACCCATACTAAGTGCTTAATGCACTTTAGTAAACATTCCTCTTCGTTGCTTCTATAACTGGAAATTATACCTTTTATTCACATCATGATAGGGGAAGGAGAGAACCACAAACATAACACAAACCAAAGCAATACCTATAATGCGCTATAGTTCATAGTAAAAAAATATTTTCTTAAGTCCCCAATTCCCAATATATAGTGTACACCTGTGATGGGGTCTATGTCCCATCATGCAAAGGGCAGTAACCACAGGATTTTCAGCAACTCTGGAAAGAGCAAGGCAGAGGACACAAGCCAAAGAATTGTTCTCCTCAGGTCACCGGAAGAGCCTGGTTCCCAGGGCAACCGAAGAAGGTGGAGCCAAAAGAGAGCTGGGCCAAGGAATATAAAAGCTGAGGAAGAAAGCAAAGCTCAGTCTTCCTCAGGAGACCAAAGGAGGAGGAAGTGGTGAGTACAGGGGCAAGGGCGGGGGCGGGTGGTGGGGGTGGGGGCAAGAGACAAGGGGCAGGGGCAGCAGCAGCAGCAGCAGCGGCAGGGTTGATGATGACGAAAGGCTGCACTCCAGTAATCAAGGTACTTGCATTGCTTAAAGTTCTAAAGTTTGTTGAGTGAAGTTTTGAAGCAAGCTTGAGCTGCAAGTTATATTTTGACAGTTGATTTGGTATTTTTGATAAACTGACTGTCTGCAGGTAGCAATGGTGACTTCCCTGGCTAGAGCGATTTTAGGGAGCCACATGGGTGGTGGCAGACAAGCGGCTATAGAATAGTTTTTCCTTTTGTTCTTTTTTGTTTTTCCATCCTGACCGCAGGGATCAGTGAATGTTGCACTGGGATTTAAGGAGCAAAGACTTGTCTGGGGACTTAAAAAATTGAATACCTCTACAAAGACCTAAAGGATGGGGTGGGAAGGAGGGAGAGGAAGTGGCAGGGGTCGAGGAAAGGGAAGCTCACTGCAGCCGAGGAAAGGTCTGGACAGACTAAGCCCCTAGAAGACTGTGCTTGGCCAAGGTCTAAGGGTTTGTGTTAGTTCTGAGATATTTCCAAGGGGATCTGTCTTGCATCTGAAATCCAGAGGATGGAGTGGCAGGCTGGATCATGAAGCAGAAACTCACAACGCCACAGGCCAGAATTGAACTAAAGAAGAAACAATTCAAGATGAAACTTTATCATAAAGAAAATTTTCCAAGTGTATGTCTCAAAGTTTTCCAAATAATTCCTAGAATGCTATTTGCTTTGTTAGCCTCTGCTGCACATTGAGTTGAAGATTTTAAAGTATTGTTCATAATGACTTCAAGATCTGTTTGCCGAGTGGTAGCTCTATTCTAGGCACACAGTGCAGCAAGGTGGAGAGCATGGTGCCGGGAGTCGTTGGTGGAGGAGAATGTCATAGATAAGTGACTTGCCAGCTGAGTTGAAGTCATAAACAGGGGTGTCGAGAAAAAAGTGAGGAGACAGTGGGGAGCTGCAGAAGGAATGCCTTTAAAGATGAGGAAGAAAACTTGAACGTTGTAGAAGCACATGGGAAGTCCATGCAGGGGGTACTGCTAGGTACTTGTGACCTAGATTGGCCACTGTTGGAAACAAGATACTGGGCTTGATGGACCTTGGTCTGACCCAGTATGGCATATCTTATCTTCTTATATAATTTATAAGGAGGGAATTAGCTTTAGGTGCCATTGCAGGTAAATGTCAGTCTTATAGTCATTTATACATATAGGTGGCATAAAATACAGACTAATGTGAAAGTCCATGTGTTATTTGCATTATGCATGCTTTCATTGCGGGTGTGCATATGGGCAGAGCTTAGGTGCAGCGTGGGTGATGGCACGTGCCTTCATTATAGAATATCATGAGGGTGATTTTATAAAGTCGCGCCTAGTTAACGTGTTTTTGTGTTCGTCTACTGTGCAATTTTATAAAAAAGAAAGTATGCACGTACTCTTATTTATAAAAAAAGGAGATAAGTGGTGGGATACACATGGCAAATCTAGGTGAAAGCAGTTACACCAACCCTAAGGCTGTGCCTAGATTTTTAAGATAAGTTATAGTATTTTATAACTTATGCACATAGATTTGCATTCTGCCATGATTTGCCCAAGCTCCAGCCCTATAATGCAAATACACACCATCAGTCTGACCACATACCTAGAGAATAGCAACCAGTTAAAGTACATGCATAAAGGTTCATTTACATGTGTAAATCACGGAAAATAGGTGATTTGTGCACATTGATCTTCATGTGACTTCTTAGAAAATTGCCTCCTTTATGTATAATTGCAAAAGGTAGGCGCAGTCATTTACATCAGCTCTAGGGCTGGTGTACATCACTGCTCCTTAATTTAAGGGGTGTTCTTTGCCACTTACATTAGTATTATATAAAGTCAAGTACGTAACTGCTTGATAAAATAGTCTTAAATTATGTGTGTGAAAATGCAAATTAACCAGGTGCGAATTTAAAAAAATTACCCTCCTAGTGATCTGAGAAGAAAGGATATAGGAATGGAGAGACTTTAGGGAGAAAAGTAAGTCACATGGCTGAACATTGGATATATTGTAGGGGAGAGAGAGTTCGCTTGCAGATCTGTGATTTGCAAGTTGCAGTTGTCTAAGCAGAAGGTGATGGGAGAGTGGCTACAGGTTATGGTAATGTGCTCTGAAAGAAAAGCAGGGATTTTGATAATTTTCCAGAAAAAGAAATGACACGTTTAAGCGATGTTTTGGTTGTGTGTAGGAAAAGAGCAGAGTTGAAGACGATGGGCTGAGGGTGCTGGGAGGATGGCAGTGTTATCTACAGAAACAGAGAAAAGGGGAAGACTGAACATGGGTTTGAGAAGAAAGATAAGTTTGGTCTTGGCCAGTTAAGTTTAAGGTGATGATGAGACATACGGATAGTGATGTTAAACAAGCAGGCTGAAATATGGAGCTGGGCTCCTGACAAAATTTCTAGTGTGGAGAAGTAAATCTGAAAATTGCCAGCTTTAATAATACTGAAAACCACTGGGGGAGATGAGATCACCAAGGGAATGAGTATAAAGAGAGGAGAACAGGGCCCAGGACATACTTCTGAGACACATCAATAGATAGTAGGATGATATGAAGGAGGATCCACCAGAGGACACACTAAGGGGGGTGTTTACTAAATGGTGGTAGTGGACTCTGTGCGATATCGGAGCCGTGGCCCCATTGAAATCATCTCCTCATGTCGCTTCATTGGCTTCCCATCCGTCTCCGTATCCAATTTAAACTTCTCCTCCTGACCTATAAATGTATTCACTCTTCTGCCCCCCAGTACCTTTCATCTCTCATCTCTCCTTACACCCCCTCTCGGTTGCTTCGTTCTTCTAACAGTCTTTGTTTATCTGTGCCCTTTACTCGTACTGCCAATTCCAGACTTTGCTCCTTCCAACTGGCAGCACCCTTTGCTTGGAATAGTCTTCCTATCTCTGTGCGCCAGGCGTCCTCCCTGCCCATTTTCAAGTCCAGACTAAAATCCCACCTCTTCACTATTGCTTTCCGTTCCTGTCTTACCCTATCTTTGTTCTCTCTATCAACATTTGCTTACTTTGTTCTGTAATTTTTTGTTATTTGTATTATGTAACTTATTTTGTTTTCTGTCTTATTAGATTGTGAGCTCTGATGAGCAGGGACTGTGTCTTTTCTATGTTTGTACAGCGCTTCGTATGTTGCGGCACTTTATAAGTCTTTAATAATAATAATAATAATAATAATAAGCAATGGGTTCACATTTAAAACAAGTTCTAGATTATATATCTCTTCACTAACCTTATGTTGTGGGATTCACCAGGATTAGAAGTCCTCAACTAACTATTCCTTTCCTCTTTTGCCAGCCTTTAATTTTCTTTCCATCCTATGTGTTTGCTCCCTTGGCTATATTCTGGCATCTGACTCTGGCCCCTGGACTCCCCAGAACCAAACCCACATTAAACAGAAAAAGGAAAAGACGTAACGTTTCTGCCAACTTTGTGAACTTCTGCGAGCAACGGAGGTTTGTGGATAGCTCAAATGAATGTGTTGTCATTTGAATGAATGAATGCCAGTGAAACAAACATGAAATTGCATGAAATGCTACTGTTTCTAAAAACCAGATACTAATGATCCCTATTATGGTCTTCTTTATCAGATTTTCCTATCCGTAAACAAAGTCACAGCATAATTTACTGAATTTTTTTTTTTTTAGAACGTAGTTTGTATTTAATGAAAAAAAGGTGAGAGGCATTCCTACAGGAAGCTCACAGTTAGAGGCAGGTAAGAGCAAATAAAAGCAGAAATACCATGGGAAGGCAGTGGCATGGCAAAAGGTTATGAAAATAAAGGTCTACTGAATGCACACAAAGACCAAAGAAGGAGTAACGCAACGTTTTACAATCTTTTAGCATTAGTTTAGGTTAATTATAGGTTAGGCAGAGGAATTCTGCCTACAATGAATAGTCTTATGCTGAAAGCATGAATTACTAATTCTTTTTGCTCTCTTAGATGCTTTCTGGGTTCAGTTTTTAAAAGCGAGCAAAATAAATCCTAAAACATTTGACTAAGAACATATGAGGTATTATGCTGGGTTGGATCAAAGGTCTCTAGCAGTAACCAATCAGGCCACTCATTGATCCACAGGACTTCAGAACAGTCATGCAGGCTATGACGCTCCCCTACCTGGACTACTGCAATATAATTTATCACGCACCCCTGCCACCCACACCAACCCGCTACGAACTGCCTTAAACACCACAGCAAGAATCATCCAGAAAGCAAAAAAACATGATCACATCACTCCAGTCCTGAGAGAACTGCACATACTACCACTCGAAGCAAGGATCAAATACAAATCGGCCCTTCTTATCCACAAAGCCCTCTATCAAACGCAGACTATCCAACTCTGCTCTCTACTACCCCAGCCCACCCTCAACAGGACAACCCGACAGACCACCAGCAACACCCTCACTATCCCCCACGAATGAACCAAGTACAATCAACGGACTTGCAACAGAGCTTTCAAACTGTACGCACCCTCCCTCTGGAACTCTCTGCCGAGCCAAATCAGAAACAAAGGAGACCTTCCCACATTCCGGAAGCAACTAAAATCCATCCTGTTTCATGAATACCTTGGACCAGAAACAGACATCCATCACTGACAACTCTGAACTACCTACGAAGAGACTCATGTTAATTGTCTAAGTCGTTACTTTCTGTTCAGATCATCAATGTTGGCCCCCCTGGTGACGCCCCCCCTCTCTGTGAATTGATTACTGTCCTCCCCTCCTTTCTTTGTTAAACTGCTTTGACCCGGTGAAAAGCGGGATATAAATACAGTTAAATAAATAAATAGTTTTAGTAGATCAAAAGCAGAGCTCAAAAACACTTTTTCAAAAACTTAAATATATACTTTTAATCCTATTCCTTTTTTTGTTTTTAAGTACTAAAGGATTTTCTCAGAGCAACTGAAAAAGGTGCCCAACAAGAATTTGATCACTAAAACAAAAATATTCCTCTTGGGGTCTATTCTGAACCAGGAATAGAGGGGATAGAGGTCCATCCCCGCAAGTCACCATCTCTGCCATCCCCATTCAAAGCCTCCCTGTACGAACAAGGAGGTTGTACAGGGAGGCTAGATGGTGGTGGGGCGGAGGCGGAGTTAGGGCGGCAGTGGGAGGTCTGTGGTCTCGGACATACAGGGCTGATTCTGAAGTTGGCCCTGTACGTCTGGGGCCAGCAGACTAGATGGGGGACTTATTCCATCCTGGAGGTGGAATAAGTCCCCCTAGATGTTGGGGGACAGGAGGCCCGGGCAGTGGCAAATGGAGGGGGTACAGGAGATTCCCCGCAGCCCAACCCTGGTCATGGGAAACCAGATCGAGGGTTGGGCTGCGGGGAATGAAGAAAGTCGTCTGCGGCTGGGGATCACGCTCCTGAATGGAGCCACGGTGCCATGGCAACCAGACGCCATGGTGCCATGGCTCCATTCAGGAGCCTGACTGAGTTAGCCGGGCAGGAGCCTGTTTGAGCAGGCCAACCGGAATTGGGTCCCGGCCTGCACGTATAGGCTTAGATGTGATTCTGATCCCACGCGGGGCTAGACGTGCCCCATGGGATCAGAATCGCATCTACTTCTATGCATCTGGTTCCGACCGGACGCACAAAGGCCTGGGACGTACAGATTGGAATATGCCTCCACATGTTTTCTTTCATGGAGTCCTTACATACTAGTAATATTTTTAGGGATATCAATACAACAATACAAGGTAGAAGTCAAAGACCATGTAGATGCATTATACATTCATTGGTCTAGACACACCTTAGTGATATCATCATCATTTACCCCACAGATTTGTTATCATTTTATATTGCATTTGTGTCCCATATTTATCACTGTGCATTAAAAACCAGCACTTCTCTATAATTTCTAATGCCTCTTCAGCTTGTCTTAACTCAGCACTTCAAAAACCTGGCAGTTAATAGAATTCACAGCCTTTTCAAACCACATCAAGTGACAGCATTATACTTAGCTCTTTTTTGAACACAAAAGTACAGCTTCATTTGGAGCAACCACATCCAGAAAATTCTTGCCAAACTTTTCTTGTAGCACCTTTTCAAGCCTACGTCTGTCATCTTAAAGCTGGCGTGGTGTTTCAGCAGGTCCCGCCTGCATCGGGGCCCCAAGACAGCAGGTATTCCAAACCCACTCTCTCGATGAATGCTAAAAAAACGCCAGCATCTAGGTGCAGGTATTTATACCAGCTCTAGGGTTTTCACTCAATGGCTGCATCCAATATATAGTGACAGGATATGTAAGGGCTGATTATATAAGGGCCATATGGGAAAAATATGTGCTATTTATGTGTATAACTCTCTATTTTAAAGGACTTAACGCATGCGAATGGGTACTTTTGCATGCGCTTAGGCTGGTCGCTATTCTGTAAGCATGCATGGTAGAGCACACTTCTTGTGGGGGTGTAAACAGAGCAGTGCTTGTGAATAGGTTATACAATACTATGATCTACGTGTGTTTCTGCCTCAATCTAGGTGTAGCCAGCAATGCCAGCTCTCTGGCAGGCTTAAGTGCTGCAGCTAGGTTGAGGCAAGTCCATATACCGGTATTTTATAAAATGTGTGCTTCACTTTATAAAATAGGTCCCGATTACTCATGTGGTAATGTGTGTTTCTTGCATGGTGGTTTATAAGATCTGCCTCATAATATCCAAGTTTTCACAATATAGTTTTACTATCAAAACACATTTTTACATAAACTTTGTCATATTCAAACATTTTTATGCAACAACCCAATAAAACTTCAAAAACATTCAATCCATCTGTACATACAGACATATATCTATTTGGCAAGCCTTCAAAAATCGTTACCACAATGACAAACAAGTCACAAAAAAGTCCAGCATATCTTATATAGAACCATCGATGTCCATATCCAATCAAACGATCACTCAGACCCTTTAAATCTTCATAACTAATCAAGAAGGATCCTCATGAATCCACTTAGAGGTTGCTCAAATCCTTTAAAATTCTTCACAACCAATCAATGTTTCATGTAAATCCAGCTCAAAAAAGTCAGTTTCACTGATGAATATAACTGTACATAAATATATTTACTAGCAGCTAGAAACAGAAATATAGAAAAATGATGGCAAATAAACATCATATGGCTCATTCACGCTACCCTCCATATCATCTACTAAGCTCTACAATCCTCTCCTCTCCCTTAAAGACCCTCTATGCTTTCCCTGTGCTTTCTCAAATTCAAATACAGTTCTCATCTCTATCAACTTCACTGGGAGTCTATTCCATGCATCTACCACTCTTTCCATAAAGAAATACATCTTCAGATTACTCCTGAATCTGTCCCCTTTCACCTCTTGTTCTAGAGCTTTCTTTCAATTGAAAGAGGCTTTTCTTTTTTGCATTTATTTATATAACAATTTTTCTATACTGCCTTATCTTAAAATCAAGGCAGTTTACAATGAAATTTCAATTTTGCAGAGAACGTGTGAGAAACAATTAAAAACTTTATCCCATTACAGAATAACTTTCTTAGCAAACATAGGAAGGGGGTGAACTGGGAGTGCTAAAGTATAACTTATGTACGATGTGACATATATGTAATTGGTTGTGAGGGGGGGGGGAATAAGATTCGAGTAATGTTGTGGAGTTAAAGGTGTTCATTGAAATGCTTGATGAAAAGAAGGGTCTTGAGCTGTTTCCGAAAGTCCTTTAAGTCTGTGGTTGTTCTTAGTTTTTCCGAGAGAGTGTTCCAGATAGAGGGAGCTGCAAGCGAGAGAGTCCTCTTAACCGTGTTTTTTTTGGCCTTTGTGAACAGGTTTATTATTTCTCCCTCTCCTGCCTTTCTCCAAAGTATACATATTGAGATTATGCTTTATTATGAAGATCACTGACCATTTTAGTAGCCACCCTCTGTACCAACTCTATCCTGTTTATATTCTTTTGAAGGTGTGATCTCAGCATTATACACACAGTACTCCAAATGAGGTCTCACCAAAGACTTATACAGAGGCACTATCATCTCTTTCCTGTTGGTTATTCCTCTTCATATGCACCCAAACATCTTTCTGGTTTTTGCTGTTGCCTTTTCTACCTGTTTGATCACCTTAAGATCATCAGAAACAATCATACCCAGGTCCCATTCATCTTCTTTGGACAGAAGTATTTCACCCCCTAAGTCCACCTCCCCCATTCCTATTTTATTTATTTCTATGGGGTCATTTTTGACTCCCCCCTCTCCTTCTCCACACACATTCACATAGATAGCTAAAACCTGTCACTTCTTTCTCTGTCATTGACAATATTTATCCCTTCCTTTCTGAACACACTATTAAGATCCTTATCCTCTAGTTCCCTCTCTGTAGACTATTGCAACTTCCTCTTCACTGGTCTTCCTCTGAATCATTTCTGCCCACTTCCATCTGTTCAAAACAGCTGCACGGTTTATCTTCCACCAGTATCGCTATGCTCATGCCACACCTCTTCTCCAGTCACTTCCTTGGATCCTTATCTATTTCCACATCTAGTTCAAACTTCTCCTACTGATCTATAAGTGCATTCATTCTGCTGCTCCTCACTACCTTTCCTCTTTTATCTCACTCTACGCCCCTCCTCAGGAACTCCATTCTTCTGGCAGATCCCTTCTATCTGTACCCTTCTCTTCCACTGCCAACTCCAGACTTCGTTCTTTCTACCCTGATGCTCCTTATGCTTGGAATAAACTACCTGAGACAATATATCAGGCTCCATCTGTGGCCCTGTTCAAATCTAAGCTAAAAACGTACTACTTCGAGAGTGCTTTTGAATCCTCATCCCCTTAGGCTCTTGTTCACCTCCTATATGTTTTTTTACCATTCACTTAAATATATCCTAGTCCCCAGTTGTTGTGTTGTCTGTCTTGAATAGGTGGTAAGCTCTTATGAGCAGGGACTTTCTCTTACGTGTCTCCGTACAGCGCTGTGTATGCCTTGTAGTACTATACAAATGATAAGTAGTAGTAGTTTATTGTATCACTCCCTTATATTTTTGCTGCCCAATTGCACAACCTGCATTTTATGCACTACATCTCCGCTGCCAAATTCTCAACCATTTTTCAAGCTCCTCATGTTATCTACACCTTCCTGTGTGTCTACCTAGTGCAGGTTTTGGGAGCATTTATACCTGACAACCCTTCCACAATATCACTCACAAAAATGTGAGAAAAAAAAAAACTGGACCAAGGACCAGTCCATGCAATACACCACTGATAACGTCCTTATCCTCAGAGTGAACACCATTTACCACTACCCTTTGTCACCTCCCACTCAACCAGTTTCTAAACCAGTGAATTACTTTAAGGTCTATCCCAAGAGTACTTAGTTTATTTATAAGCCACCTATGCAAAACTGTATCAAAGCCTTTGCTGAAATCTAAGCATACCACATCTAGTGCTCTTCTTCAGTCCAGCTCTCTGGTCACCCAATACGAGAAATCAATCAGATTTGTCTAAGGCCTGCCTCTGTAAAAACCATGCTGCTTCGATTCTTCAATCCATTGGATTCTAGAAAATGCACTATCCTCTGTGGTCTCTTTGAACTACTAGAATCTGAATTATGTGTCTGAGGTGTATAGTCTCATGTGATTCCTTTAATAGAATTACTCAATTATAGTCCCCTGAAATATGACTAATTGCTTACTTTTAGCAGCTAACCAAATGGATCAGTTTACTTTCTAGATTTTTCCTTCCACCCAATACCAAATACTTCTGTCTTAATTAAACAGCTAATTGATCGGTAGATCTATATAGCAAGAATTCTTAGATGGGGTGGATAGGAATTGTAGTGGCAGGGAGGAAATCAACACCTCAGAAGTGTTGTGACATCAAAGAGTAATCCGCTTTTCTCCCCTTTGAGCTTGAGGTTAAAACAGCTCCTAAACAGAAAAAGGAATTTATATAGCATTACAAGGCATATGTAGCACTGTACAGATGAATCCTGAAGCAAAAATGAAGCTCCTTACAAAAATCCCTTCTATAGCAAGAAAAAAGTAACCCAACAGCTATCTCAGCAATGTAGAATTATATTAAAAATCCTCCTTTTTAAAGAAAATCAGGCATAAGACTTGATACGTAGCAAAAAGCCCAAAAATTATATAGAAGCATAGAAAACGACAGCAAATAAAGACCATATGACCTATCCAGTCTGCCCATCCATAATAACTATTAAATTCTACAATCGATTCCTCTCCCTCAGAGACCCTCTGTATTTGTCCCATGCTTTTTTGAATCCAGATACAGTTCTCATCTCCACTGGGAGGCTGTTCTATGCATCCACCACCATTTCCATAAAACAGGGTTACTTACCTGTAACGAGGGTTCTCCGTGGACAGCAGGATGAGTCAGCCACACTTGGTGACATCCTCCGGGCAGCTCCAGGTTCGGAAGTGCTCTCAAGTTTCTCTAGTAGCCCACCTCCCGGTTCCGCCCCCTAGCCTGGCCAGTTCTTTTACCAAGCTTGACAACAAGGCTAGGGAGCGGATCAGGTGGACCTCCTCCAGGGGAGGTGGGAGGGAGCGTGTGGCTGACTCATCCTGCTGTCCACGGAGAACCCTCGTTACAGGTAAGTAACCCTGTTTTCTCCATGGACCGCAGGATTTCGTCAGCCACACTTGGTGACTCCCTAGCTGCGCGTAGCGCGCTGAGGTGGAGGAGGGAGGCATGAATCGAGAAGTACGGTAGGGAGGTAGTCTTTTACTGGAACAGTGTCAAGAAACAGTACATGACAACAACGTGTGGTAACCGTGCATAAGTGCAAGCAACACAATAACAGTGCAACAGGTGCAAACAATAGTGCAATCAGTGAAGGCTCAGAGCAGTGCAAGAATTTTCACAACGTGCAACAATGCAATTAAAAGGGGCAGTGCCACATGGTTAGCATGAGCATTAAGGTGCAACAGAGTCCAGGTATATGCCCTAGGGCCAGTCATCATGGTGCAGCCGGAGGGGTCCATAGGGCAGTGGCCAGGACCGCGCTGCCAAATGCCGAGTCCTCCTTGGAGCAGAGGTCAAGGCAGTAGTGTTTCTGGAACGTGTGTGGCGATGACCACGTAGCCGCTTTACAGATGTCGGGCAGGGGGACTGACCGCAGGTTGGCCAGAGATGTGGCCATTGCTCATAGACGATGAGGACCTATTCTGTTATGTGGCTGACTCCCTTGCGTGTCGAGGCAGAAGGCTACACAGGAGGCAACCCAATGGGAAAGAGTCCGTTTAGATGACCGGAAAACCGGGTCTCAGAGGGTCGTAGGACACGAACAGTTGTTCCCTTTTACGGGCGGATAAAGTCCTGGCTAAGTAGATCCGGAGTGCACGCAGACAGTCCAGAGTGTGTAGACGTCGCTCCTCCTCGGAGTGGTGAGGTTCTGGAAGGAAGGAGGGGAGCTCAATAGATTGATTGACATGGAAGGCTGATGGCACCTTGGGTACGAATCTGGGGTTCGTACGTAGTGAAGCTCTGTTGTGGTGTAGCTGCGTGTAAGGCGGGTGCGCAACTAGAGCCTGGAGTTCGCTAATTCTCCTGGCTGAGGTGATGGCCACCAGGAATATGGTCTTCCAGGAGACGTATTTCATATCCGCGGTGAGCAGAGGTTCGAACGGGGCCAGGGTGAGGCTGTGGAGGATTACCCCGAGGTCCCAGGGAGGAACCGGGGCCCTCACTGGGGGCCGGAGGTTCGCTAGGCCTTTCATGAAGCGAGTCGTCAGGGGTAGCGCCGCTATGGAGTTGGCACCTTCAATAGGGGCGTGCAGAGCCGCAATAGCTGACAGATGTACCCGGATAGATTGTGTCTTGAGGCCGAGGTCAGAGAGGGAGCTGAGGTACTGCAAGATCTGGGCGACTGGGCAGGAAACAGGATCGAGCCCTCTAGTAGCACACCAGAGGCTGAACCTCTTCCACTTGAGGCTGTAAGATTTTCGGGTTGAAGGCCTCCTTGCCACCAGGACCACATCTTGTACCTCTGCGGGAAGCTCGAGGGGTGCCAGGTTTACCCGCTCAATATCCAGGCAGTGAGCAACAGGGTCTTGAGATCGGGGTGCCTCGTTAACCCTGAGTTCTGCGTTAGGCGGTCCGGGCACAGGGGCAGGTGCCACGGGGCATCTAGTGCTAGGCGTTTCAGGAGTGCAAACCACATTTGTCGTGGCCAGTGGGGAACTACAAGGATGACTCATGCTTTGTCTCGAACAATGCGTTGCAGAGTCGCTGAGATGAGGGGGGTCGGGGGGAAGGCATACACCAGAGACCACCCCCCCCCCCAGCACGTGTCGAATGCATCCCCTGCCAGCCTCTTGGTCGATGGATGCCTGGAGCAGAATTGAGGGCATTTGGAGTTCTCCTCGGTGGCAAAGAGGTCGACCTCTGGAACTCCCCACCGCTGGAAGAGGGCTGAGGCCACCTTTGGGAGGAGAGCCCATTCGTGGGGTTGCAATTGTCTGCTCAGTTTGTCCGCCAGGATGTTCATGTTTCCGGGAATGTATGAGGCGTGTATCCAGCACTCGTTCTCCAGGGCTAGTGACCAGATTGCCAGCGCCTCCTTGCAAAGGGAGCGGGAGGCCATACCCCCTTGCTTGTTGAGGTAAAACATGGCAACTTGGTTGTCCGTTTGGATTAGGATGGATGTGGCCCGTAGATGTGGCAGGAACGCTTTGAGAGCGTACTTGACCGCTCTTAGCTCCAGGAGGTTGATGTGCAGCTGCCGTTCGTTCTGGGACCACGCTGCCTGAGTGCTGAATTGCTGGAAGTGGGCACCCCAGCCGGCATGGGAGGCGTCCGTGGTGAGGGTAGCCCGGTGTTGCGGCGGGTGTAGGGGTTTTCCCGCGGAGAGGTTCGCTGGTATGGTCCACCAGTGGAGCTGAGACCTGACCGAAGGGGTCATCGGGATTCTGGAGGTCAGCGGCTGGGAGTGTTGGTTCCAGTGGGTTCGGAGATGCCATTGCAGTGGACGCATATGCATTCGCGCCACTGAGATGACTGCCGTCGTGGCTGCCATGTGTCCCAGGAGGCGCAAAACTGACCGAGCCGAGGTGCTCTCTGCCGCTGCTATCCTGGAGGCAAGCGAGGAGATGGCCAGCAGTCTGGGATGCGGTAGGTAGGCTCTCAAGGACTGCATGTCGATGACGGCTCCAATAAACTCCATCTGCTGAGATGGGAGGAGTTGGGACTTCTTGTAGTTGATGACGAAGCCCAGGGCGGAGATCAAGGTGGTGGTGGTGCACAGGGACGCTAGCAGCTCGGGGGCTGAGGGGGCCGAGATTAGCCAGTCGTCGAGGTACGGAAACACTGCAATGTTTTGTCTGCGTAGGTGAGCCGCTGCGACCGCCACACACTTCGTGAAGACCCGTGGGGCCGGGGAAAGTCCGAAAGGAAGTACCCGGTATTGATAATGTTGTCCCAGCACATGGAATCTGAGGAATTTCCTGTGTGCTTTGTGAATGCTGACATGTGTGTACGCCTCCTGCAGGTCCAGGGATGCGAGCCAGTCACCCGCCTGGATCAGGGGAAGGATGGAGTTGAGGGAGTACATCCTGAACTTCTCCTTTACTATGAATCTGTTCAACTTGCGGAGGTCCAAGATGGGGCGTACCCCCCCCCCCCCCGACTTCTTCGGGATGAGGAAGTATTTGGAGTAAAACCCCGAATCGATTTCCGACTGAGGGACCAATTCGATCGCCTTGGAGGACAGGAGGTGTATCAGTTCCAGTGCCATGGCACGCTGCAGATGAGGAGGTGTGCTGCTGGTGGGTCTGCTGCGTTGGAAGGGAGGTGCAGAGAATCTGATGTGGTATCCCTTGCGGATGATTCGTAGTACCCAGGAGTCGGAGGTGATCCTCTCCCATTCTGGTACGAAGAAGGAAAGGCGCCCCCTGATCTGGGAGGGGGGTTGTCCATGGCCATCAAAAGGAAGGGCCACCCTTGGCGGGTTGCGTGTTGGTGCCTTTCTTCTGTTTGCGGTCTCTCTGGAAGTGGCGCTGTTGCGAGGGTCCTTGGTAGGAGTTAGACTTGTACCTGGGGCCTTGCCACTTTCTGTTGGATGAGTATCTCTTGTCGTAGTTGTAAAGAGATTTTCGCTGGTAGTTTGATTTTTGGGGGTTACCGTAGCAGTCAAAGCCCTCCTCCGCTAGGGTCTGAAGGGTGTTACAGTCTTCTTTCATGGTGTTTACTGCATCGGCCACCTTGTCCCCGAAGAGGGATTCGCCTGAGCAGGGGGCGTCAGCGATCTTGTCGTGGGAGTCATTCCTTAGTCCGGAAGCTCGCAGCCATGCCCATCTCCTGGCCGAGATAGCTGTGCCTGCTGTGCGAATGGCCATGTCGAAGGCATCAAATGCCATGCTAGCCAGGTGTCTGTTACACTCGAGCAGATCAGTCAGTGCGGCTGAGAATGCGGTGAGAGACTCCTTAGGGAGGGAGGAATCTGCATTTCGGATGTTGGAGACACAGGTGTCCTGGAACAGGATTTGTTGAAACTGATGGGCGGCAATCCATGCTCCGAGCATGGCCCCTTGAAATACCTTCTTTCCGATGTCGTCGAGCAGTTTGTTGTCACGCCCGGGAGGGTGGTGGGTGTGTATCCGCGACGATTTTGCCTTCTTGAGTGCGGAAGAGACCACTATGGAGTGGTGAGGCAGCTGGGCTTTTTCGAAGCCAGGTGTAGGTTGAAGTAGGTATTTGGAGTTCAGTCTCCTTGAGGTAGTGCGCCCCGATGCCAGCGTCTGCCAGAGTCTGGAGTGACTCTCCTTCAGTTTGCGGTGCAGGGGCAAGGCAAGAGGAGTTTTGGGGGCAGACAGATACTTAAGTACCTCAGGTTCTGCCTCCTCTGCCGTGCAGGCTGGGGTTAGGCACAGGGTGGAGGACAATTTGCTGATGAACTTGGGATAAGTCAGGTCCTCCGGAGGGGGTGGCGGTCCTTCTTTTTCTGGGGAGAGCCTCGTCCCGGAGGCGGACCGGTCCATGCTGGCGGATCCTACAATCATTGCCTCAGTCTCCTGGTCCTCCGCGGAGCTGTCCGGGGAGGAGATAGCTGAGGGTAGGGGAGGTAGAGGTTCAGGCAGCCGTTGATTACACACTGCAGGTGTTACCTGAAGAGGAGGGGCTGTCAAGGATGGAGTTGGAGGTGCAATTGCAGCCGTTGAGGGAGCTGTTTGCTGGACGAGCTGTGTGAGCAGGTGGAGGGAGAATAGCTGCATTGGAGGAAGTGGATGAGCTTCGGTAGGAGCGGGATCGGTGCTTGGAGAAGCGTCTCCTGGATCTGTGGCTCCTACGGGAATGAGAACCACCGCTGGAGTCAGAAGAACTGTCCGGTGTGTCTCTGGTGTGCTTGCTCCTTTTGCGTGCCCGGGAACCGGCATCGGAAGAAGGCTGATGGCTGCGCTTTTTTGAGTGTTTCCTGGTGGCTTGAGAGACCTGCGGCTCCCCCACCGGGTTTAAAGTCCGATTCCCAAACGTTGAGGATAGATGATGTGTAGTTGATAGATGATGTGTAGTTGAACTGGGCAGGCAGGGATTGGCAGCGAGGAAGCCGGCGTCAGAGAGGGGGCGGAGCCATCAGCGGTGGCAGGAACTTCGGAGTGCTGGAAGGAAGAGGGGCACTCACCCACGGCGCCATCTTCAGCTTGTGGAGTCGCCGCATGGCCGGGGGCCGCCGCATGCCCGAAGAGGTGGATATTGCAGCTGGGGCCCGGGACAGGCAGCGCTGCGAATCCAGTCGTGGGGACGGGGATGGAGGCCCGAAGGGGCACATCCTGGGCCTTGGAGGTTGCTGCATCAGTAGGAGGATGTTGTTGCAGGCCGGAAGGTTCCCCGACTTGGCAGAGGGCGCACAAGTCCACATCGGAGGAGCACGGCTTTTTCCCGCAGGGGCATTTCCTCGATCTGGATTTTGGCATTCTTCTGTGAGTACCTTTAAAAACGCTGAGTTTGAGATTGTGTTGAAGAGAAGAGAGCAGATCCGACTTGCTGGCAAGGCGGAAGAACAAGAATTGGCCAGGCTAGGGGGCGGAACCGGGAGGTGGGCTACTAGAGAAACTTGAGAGCACTTCCGAACCTGGAGCCGCCCGGAGGACGTCACCAAGTGTGGCTGACGAAATCCTGCGGTCCATGGAGAAAGAAATATTTCCTTAAATTACTCCTGAGTCTATTCCCTTTCACCTTTATCTAAAGAACCCCTCTCATTCCAGAGCTTCCTTTGAACTGGAAGAAGGTACCTCCTGTGCATTTATTCCATGGAAGTATTTAAACATCATCATATAACCTCTCTTCTGCCTTTCTTACAAAGTGTACATATGAAGATCTTTAAGCCTATCTCTCGAAGACATGACAAAGACCACTGACCACTTTAGTAGCGGCTTTCTAGACTGACTCCATCCTGTTTACATTCTTTTGAAGGTGTGGTCTCCAGAACTGTATGCAGTACTCTAAATGAGGTCTCACTGTGACTTGTACAGAAGCACTAACACACAGGGCTGGCCCAAGGTATCTGCTGCCCTAGGCGAGCCATTAGTCCTGTGTGCCCCCCTCCCAGGAGGCCCAGGGTCCTGTGCACCATCCAGATGGCCCAGGATCAAACGTCATCCCATATTACAGCATCTTCCCTTCCATACCCTACCCTCATAGTTCAACATTCCCCTTCCTCCCCAAGATACCCAGCATCTCCTCTTTTCTTTTCTCTTACCAAGGTGGCCAATCAACCCTTCCCTACCCTCCTCCCCTGTCCCAGGTATCCAGCATCTCCCCTTCCCTTCCCTTCTCCCATCAAAGACATTGGCAGACCTTGCCGGGGGGGGGGGGGGACATCACCATGGCCCCTCCATATACTTAAAAACAGCAGCATAGCAATCCATTTCAGCACCTTGGCAGGCCTAGAAGCCCAGGTACACATGCATGCATGCAAGCACGCGCACATGGCCTGCTGCTCCTGCCTCCTCCAATGGACATCAGAGGGAGCAGGAGCAGCAGGTCATGAGTGCACATGCGAGCTTATTCTTATAGGCCAGCTGTGGTGCCAAAGTGGCTTGCTTTGCCGCTATTTTTAGATATGTGGAGAGACTGTGGTGTCATCCTAGGCAGACACCTAGTCTACCTAGTGGATAGGCCAGCTCTGCTAGCACCTCCTTTATCCTGCTGGCCATTCCTATACCTATGCACTCAAGCATCCTCCTAGCATTTGCTGTCAACCTTTGTACCTGTTTGGCCACTTTAAGATCCCCAGGTCCCACTCTTCTTTCGTACATTGAAGTACTTTACTCCCTATACTGAACTTCTCTCTTGGGTTTTTGCAGCACAAATAGATGACCTTGCAGTTTTTAGCATTAAATCCTAGCTGCCAAATTCTTGACCATTCTTCAAGCTTTGTTAGATCTCTCCTCATCTTATCTACAATCTCCAGGGTGTCTACCCTGTTGCAGATTATTGTATCATCCTCAATGAGGCATACGATTCCTGACAGACCTTCCACATTATCATTTACAAAAATGCTGAAGAACAGGATCAAGGACTGATCCCTAAGGCACGCTGCTGGTAACACCTCTATCTTTAGAGTGAACTCCTTATACTACCACCCTCAGTTGCCTACCACTCCAGCAGTTTCTTAGTCAGTCACTTTGTCATCCATCCCAAGGGCACTTAGTTATTTATAAATTGCTGATGTGCTGAAATTTAAGTATACCACATCTAGCACTCTCTTCCAATCCAGTTCTCTTGTCAACCAGTCAAAGCAATCAGATTCATCTGACAAGACTTATCGCTAGTAAATTACCTCTTTTTTAGTCAGTCCCTCTTGGTTTGGCAGAGCAAAGACTTAGAGCCACTAGTTTCAATAGATTGGAATGCAGCCCAAATTTTTATCTATAGTTGTAGTCAACATTATTGGCACCCCTGCATTTTAGGTGTGCTGTGTACAATATCTTGAGAAATAATTGGAAATATTCCAACTGTATGTCATCATAATATTTTAATAGTATGTTCAAATGAATACAACAAAAAAAAGATGTCTGCAAATTATACGTAGTAATTTCTGAGAAAAAAACAAAATGACCTGGACAGGATTAATGGCACCCTTCACTAATATTTAATTGCACAACCCTTGGCAGTGATGACGGCCTCCAAACGTTTCTTGTAGCCATCTATAAGTGTCATACATCTGTCTACTGGTAGAACCACACATGATGGGGGCCATACTGGCCTTAGTGCTTACCAATGGCGAAAGTGTTTTTGATGTTACAGTGGGAGATCATCTCGCATCCAGTGATTACCAGATGGTATGGTTCAGTATTAGGACTAGGGCTGATAAAATTCATTCAAAAGCGAGGGTCTTAGACGTTAGGAAAACTAAATTTGCCAAGATGGGTCAATACCTCAGAGTCGTTAGAAGGATGGGAACATCTGAGGGATGCAGAAAAACAGTGAGCAAAACTGAAAGGGGATATTTTAAAGGCAACAAACCTTTTTGTTAGAAAGATAAATAAATGTAAAAGGAAAAGGAGGCCACTATAGTTCTCAAAAGAAGTAGCTGAAAAGGTGAAGAAGAACAGGGAGGCCTTCATGAAATACAAGAGATCACAGAGAGAGGAAGACAGGCATCTGTATTTGGAAAAACTTAGAGAGGCTGGCAAAGTAGTCAAGAAAGTAAAGATACAAAAAGAAGAAGAAATAGTCAATGCAATAAAATGAGGGGATGACATTTTTCAGATATGTTAATGAACAGAGGAAGGACAAAAGTGGCATTATCAGACTCAAGGGTGAAGGGGAGGAATATGCAGAAACTGATGAGAATAAAGTGTTTTAATATTTTTTATATTATCTGACTTTTTCTTTATATGTCCATTTTTAGATGCCTGATGAAGGCCTAGGGCCGAAACTTGTAAAGTTGGGTCTACAATAAAGTTTCCCCTTTTAATTATAGTGTGTAGCCGTGGTCTTTGCCCTCCGCTGTCTGTTTCAGTTTTGATTTTGCGGAAGGTGCACTTCTCCTTTTTCCATAAACAGAAGAAATCCAGAGGAAGAGCGGAGTTCATGAGGAGGGGTGTAGGGAGAGAGAAGAGAGGAAAGGTAATGAGGAGCAGTAGAATGAATGCATTTATAGGTCAGAAGTATTTAAATTAGGTACGGAAATGGAAGGGGAGCCAATGAAGCGATTTGAGAAGAGGGGTTATGTGAGTATATCAGGGCTGATGGAAGATAAGCTGTGCAACAGAATTCTGAACAGACTGAAGGGGAGAGAGATGACTCAGAGGGGGACCAGTAAGGAGGAGGAAGTTGCAATAGTCAAGATGGGAGGTGACTAAAGAGTGGATAAGTGTTTTAGTAGTGTGTTCAGAAAGGAAGGGGAGAATTTTCTTAATGTTATAGAAGAAGAAGCTACAGGTTTTAGCTATCTATTGGATATGTGTGGAGAAGGAGAGGGAAGAGTCAAAAATGATCCCAAGATTGTGGATAGAGGAAACAGGAAGTAGAAGAGTTTTATCAACAGAGATAGAGAAAGGAGGAAAGGGGGGGGGGGGGGGGAGGATGGTTTAGGAGGAAAAATAAGAAGTTCGGTTTTGGTCATGTTTAATTTCAAATAGCAGTGAGACATCCAGGTAGCGACGTCAGATAGGCAGGTAGAGATATGGGCCTGGAGAATCACAGTTAAATCTGGTGTAGATTTGAGAGTCACCAGCATAAAAATGATACTGAAAGCCATGGGAGGAGATGAGAGCACCAAGGGACTGGGTAGAGAGAGAGACAGAAAATGAGAGCCCAGAAGAGATCCTTGGGGTACACCAACTGAGAGTGGGATAGCAGTAGAGGAGGAACCACCAGAACAAACACTGAAGGAGCGATGTGAGAGAAGAAGAGAAACAGGACAGCACAGAAACCTTAAAACCAAGTGAGGATAATGTGTTGAGGAGAAGGTGGTGGTCAACAATGTCAAACAGCAGAAAGGTCAAGAAGAATGAGGACTGAGTAAAGGCCCTTGGATTTATCTAGGAAAAAGTCACTGGAGATTTTGGCAAGAGCCATTTCAGTACAATGTAAGGGATGAAAGCTAGATTGAAGTGGATCTAGGAGGGTTTGAAAGGAGAGAAATGCAAGGCAATGGTGGAGAACTGCACATTCAAGAAGTTTGGAAATGAAGGGAAGAAGGGAGATTGGTCGATTAAGGATAAGTAGGGTTGAGTGAAGGTTTCTTGAGGAGAGGTGTGACGACAGCATGCTTGAAGTCTGCAGAGAAAGTTGCAGTGGAGAGCAATAGGTTGAGAATGTGAGATGGAAGACATGACAGAGAAGGAGATGGAGTTAAGGATATGTGAGGGGATAGGATCCGAGGAACGGGTAGTAGGTTTAGAGGATGAAAGAAGATGAGAGGTTTCCCTGTAAGGGTCTACTAATCTGTTTGCTATAATATCAGCATAAGGGTTAATAGAAAAACTGTGTGACAGTTGTTTTTGACATTCAAGAACAGATATATAGACATTGAAGAACAAAGTGCACTGAAGAAAGGAAGCAGGAAAATGCAGGGAAGCAATCATAAATGTAACACACCAAGGGCAGGATATGTGTTAATTAAAAAGAAACATATTGAAGAAAGAGCTGAGACATGAAGTCTGGAAATGAACTACAAAATGATGAGAAAGAGGGAAAATAGAGATAAGAATATATGTGTGTTCACATGAATACATGCTGGAAAGCCTATAAAGGAAGTAGGAGAAGAACTGAATATGAGAGACTAGTGGGAACAGATCACAAAGGTGGGTTGTACCGACCTCTCCCTTTCTTATTAGGTAAGCTTATGTTATCTGCTTGCTAGGTGCAATTAGATATTATACTCAGTGTCTATAATAAAGATTTCTTATTTAAGCCCTGCAGTAATTGGTTTGGCATGCTTATTAGCATGTGTATGTGTGCCTGAGGGGGGGAGGGTAGAGTATAGCAAGGGAAAGCTATTCCAGGTAATTCCCCAACACTTCAGAGTCACTAGCTGAGTGCACAAAGGCGTGTCGCCTCCGAACGTGAGCAGAAGGTAACCGCTAACATCCTCTTCGGAGATCTTAGAAAAGAATGAAAGAGTAACAGAGATTGAGGGGAAAAGCTGGTATTGAAAAGGGGGAAGAGGGGATGAAGCTGATTTTGTGGGGAACTGGAGTGTAATCTTGTGGACTTTGTCATGGAAATAGTCGGCTATGGTTTGCACAGAAAGAGGAGGGATAGGAGGTGGAGGTGCCTTGAGGAGAGAGTTGAGAAGAGATGGTGAGGGTCAAAAGCAAGAGAGTTAGTCAGATGGACATAGTAGTTTTGCTTGGTGAGTGCTATGGCTGACTGGAAGGAAGGAAGCATGAATTTGAAATGAAGAAAGTCCAAGAGGGAGCAGGATTTGAGCCAAGTTAGCTCAGTTGAGTGGGCATAGGAGCTTAGGCAGTGTGTAGTTGAAGACAGCCAGGGCTGAGATATACAGTAGTGCGCCTCACAGGACGTGGCATGGGTGGAGCAAGAGCATCCAGAGCAGAGGAGAGAGCAGTATTACAGAAAACTATAGCCTCATCAACTAAGTTAGAAGACAAAGTGGAGGAAAGAGGTGATGAGACAATAGTGGACAGAGCCAATGGATCGAAAGCAGGAAGATTCCTAAAAAGGTAGGAGGAGACTGGGTGAGATTGAGATGGGGAGTGATGAAGAGTAAGGCTTAGCAGATGGTCAGATAAGAGAAGAAATGAGGTATGGAAATTTAGAGAGTAAACAATTAGAGAAGAAGACAAGGTTAAGGCAGTGACCATGCTGATGAGTGGGGGCAGAAGGGCAAAGCTGGAGGTTTGATATTCATGTGTGCTTCCTGCATATCATTGAATTCCAACCCCTTTATTGGGGAGTTATTGTACTTACAGATAAACAGACAGATAGCCATTGACCTCTCTTATATAATTCTTTCCAACATTCCATATGTAGAAAAGCATAAAAATTGATTCATTCTGGCAAATACTATGGAGCTATTTTATTAAAGGCACTATTATTTAAATGTATTTATTTAACATCTCTTATATACCGCGCTATTAAAATCAGCGCGGTGTACATCAGGTTACAGTACACGCTAATCCTACTAACTGTTAAAGGGAGCTAACACAATTAGCACAGCCTGATTTCTGTGTTAACTGTGCGACATGTGTTGGAGTTGCCAGAGGGCGGTTTAGGGGCGGAGAGTGGGCAGGGTGAGTGCCTTGCAGACAACCCCACCACTGCTAACTCCACATAGGTGGGGGTAAGTGCACCTATGCTAATTTTGGCCAACGTTAAGGCAGTGTGAATAGCGTTAACTGCAGGGAATATGCTTTCTATGCCACGGACAGTTAACACAGTGCTGTTGCATCTGATATACTATGGTTTTCAGTTCTACGGGTACGTTAACTGTAACCCCATAGTGCCCTTCAGTGAAAGGGCCCCTTATGTGTTTCTCCACATTTCAAATCTCATTTATTTTTTAGATCATCATAATACCACAGTATCTAGACGAGTACATATTACAATTTTTATATAGATAAATAAAAATAAGATTTTTCTTTACACATTAATGAATTAATTAAGAAAGAAACCTTCACTGTATGAAAGGGAATGATGAAATACCACATAGGTGAACAGCATTTTCAAGCATGGTAATGGCTTGCTGAAAAATAAGGGGGCTAGTTACTAAGCTGCAGGAAAATATCACATTTTACCACAGCTTAGTTTACCAGAGGAGTTGCTAACCTATGATAACTCAATAGTTCAGGTTAGTAACTTCTGTGGTAAAAGAACGCAGCTTGTGATCAACCTCACAAGTGGCATTCTGCTCCCCTGGAGCCTTTCCTAAAGAGGCTGGAGCTCACAGCATAAAAAGAATGGGCCAGGACCCTGCCCCCAGCCTCAGCAAAGAGGTTCATCTACAAATTTCTTATATTCAATCACAAAGTTCTCCACACCACCACTCCCCAGTATCTTGCCGACCTTATTCACGCTAACCCTCCCCCCGTCTCCTCCATTCAGCCCACGGCAATCGTCTATTTCTTCCCTCCCCTACACATGCCCACCTCAAGCTTACCTGCCATTCTGCTTTTTTCTTCCTTGGCCCCGCTCTTTGGAACTCCCTCCCTCACTCCCTCTGTACCGAGCTGTCCTTTTCCAGGTTCAAAGGCTTGCTCAAAACACATCTTTTTCACCAGGTTTTTGACCTTCCCCTCCCTGACTCCCCTGCCCCCTCCTCCCTCGGTCTGAGCCCCCCTTTGGCTTAGACCTTTCCCCCTTTGTACACCTGGAGCCTATGTCTGTTGCTCTTTCTGTTCTGTTGTCTATCTCTTTCCTGTTATACATTGGCTTTCATTTCTCTCTTTTGTTTTCACCTGCAGCCTGTGTTGATGTTTTTGTACACTGCCCTAATGTCCATACCTGGGTGGTATATCAAGCGCATGAATAAAGATAAAGAGTCGGTGCCCCCTCCCCCAACATATCCCTTTTCCCTTATAGACCCTGCCCACCCTCAAGTCACATAGGAAGGTCCTCCCTTAAGAACCCCACCCCACTGGACCACAATTCACTACCCTCCTGCCCCCTGAAGGACACCGTGGTCCTACCTTCAGAATTAATCCCTAATGGTCTAGGGGCAGCCAGACAGGAACAATCCCCATTTGCCTCTGTTCTGCCCACTGCAGGTTCAAAATGGCACCTGTGATACCTAGTCTTATGGTACTACCGCTAGGGAGTTAACCTGCAATATAAGGGCAAAAGCGGCCAGGGTGGCTTTCAGGAGGGGGGTGGGGCCTCTTCGGAATGAGGGTAGTGAATTGGGGTCTGGGGTAGCATGGGTCTTAGAGTGGCCTTCTTCTGTGACTTGGTGGTTCAAAGTCTATATAGGGAAGGGGGTATGTTTGGGGGGTGCTGACTCTTTGTTCGGGCCAGGGGAAGGAGACCCTAGCCCACCCTTCCATGGTGTGAGTGCTGGCTCCTTTAAGAGTGTGGCTGAGCATTGGGCTGTATGTAGCAGTCCAATGTCCCAGGTGGAAAAGTAATGTCAGCTGGCATTGTTTTTTATTTATTTATTTAACAGGTTTTTTAATACCATTTTATCCTTCAGTCAAAGCAGTCTACATTGTAACTTAAACTTGGTAATGTACATTGATAACTCAGATTTTTTTGTGAGGTAATGGAGGGTTAAGTGACTTGCCCAAAGCCACAAGGAGTGCTACCGGGAATCCTGACTTCTTGGTTTGCAAGCCAGTGCACTAACCATTAGGCTGCTCCACCATTTGTGTGTGTTGCCTGTCATTATTACACAACACACATTGAGGTAAGATAACACGTGTTAAAATATTGCATGATATTGCCTCTTAATGTGCATTAAGGGGCAAATATTGTGGTTATGCCCTTAACACACTTTAGTAACTACCCCCTGCCCTCCCACCCACCAACTGCTTCAGCTTTAAGCTGTTTCTCACACTCTTGCAAAACCTTATGAAGGAGCTAGCTTCATTACTATTTATACAATAGAACCTAAGGCACAAGATTAAACCATTGATATTTTCTCTTTTTACTTGTTTGTCTTGCACTGGTCTGGTTAACTGGCCTTGGGTGGGGAGGAAGCAATTTATTTTTCCTTTGCATGCAAGCAAGGTTAACAATGCACGTGAACTGAAGGGGCTGGGAGGACACTGCACAATGTCACAAATTAACTGAAATGCTTTTGACATGGATAAAATTGGACATGAATAAAATGGTTACATTAACAAATCAATTGTATGAGCACCATAATAAATGTCCATTGCATCATTGTACAAAGCATAGAGGCTTTGCTTGAATGATAAAACTTTTATCTGTTGAAAAATGAATTCTGTATAATTTAGTATGCTTCACCTTAGTGCTTTGTGTTTCTAAAATGTGTATTTCCCATGTATGAATTAATGCATGCATTCTACTGTGTTAATCATTCATTTTTGCCAGCACTTAGGGATATGTTTACTAAACCAGGCTGTTAACCCAGGCTATCTGTAACTAGGTCCCATTGAATAGCATGAGACCTAGTTGCAGATAGCCAGGGTTAACCATCAGCCGGATTTAGTAAACAAACCCCTTAGGGGGCAATATTCAAACCATTTGCCATGGGACAAAGATCACTTGCAAAATTGTGCATGTAGAGGTCACGTGATGATGGCAGCCTGAGCGGATACCTCCCAGCTGAGCTTCGCTCTCAGCTCCTTTAAAATCAGACTAACAACTGCAAAAGCACCTCCCTTTTACATCCCGAGTCGCCTCCAGATTCTACCTGACCTGCATGAATCTACACCACTGGGGATCGAACGCCGGTGAGTTACGGAAAGCCAGTGAAGTCAGCGCGCACCCTGAAAGAGCGAGAAGGTGAGGCCAAAATGGTGGCCGAATAGCACGTGGTGACACCACTGCTGCCTGATGCAACAGTCCATGAAATAACCAAGAATATCACAGCTGTTCTGGATGACTGGTTTACTCGCCTTCAATCGGCTATAAAGAACATCAGAGGGTCCCTAGACTTACAGCTCACACGGGTGACCCAGCTTGCAAACAGAGTGGATCAGCAAGAGGACTGAGCAGAGGACATGGCTGCACAGTTTGCGTCCTTGGAGCACAATAACCAGTAACTGATGAAAAAACTAGATGACCAGGAGAATGGTAGCCGCCGTAACAACATACGCATAGTGGGGCTGCCAGAGTCAATCAAGGAGCAAGAGCTGTGGGATATAACAGTGTGATGACTCCCCCAGGTGCTAGGCTTTCACATGACAGCAGAGCGCATTGTGGCAGAGAGAGTCCATCGGCTGGGGCCCAGGAGAGAGGAGGGGGGCTGGTCAAGACCCGTCATTCTATGCGTCCTTAACGTTGTTGGAAAGCACAGGCTTATGGGTCTATAATGGGCCAATCAGGCTTTGGAATATAAAGGTAATAAACTTTTGCTATTCAATGATTACTTGGCCAAAGTGGCGGAGAGCAGCATGCCATGTCTGTGGAAGCGGCCAAGGCATTCATGGAACAGCTATCTCGGCTGGACACTGCAGGCACCCTCCTGACTGGGAAAGCTCCCCTGAAATTGTGTTGTTAGCACCCGGTTATTGCTGTTGTTTCCACAGGTTATTGTTACAGTTAAAGGTACAGGAGAGCTCACCCTCAACACAGAGGGGGACACTGTAGAAAGTGGTGAGCACATCTGGACACCTGGGGCCCCTCATGACAAGAGGGGGAGGGCTCCTGGTGGAACCACAAAGAATCAGAAGGGTCTGCGGCCTCATGAATGTTACTGCCTGAGGACCATGAGACATGCATTTTGCAGAGCACAGGGATTACCCGAGGCCTGGGTAGGGTGGTTTCCAGCCAAGGATCTTAATTGAGGACTTTGGCGGCAGTCATTGACAGGAGATATGGACCTCAGGGTGACACAGAGCCACAACCAACAGACTCCATAGTGACATGCATCTGTGGAAAACTAGCGGAAGTGTGTGAGTTGAGGGTGAAAAAGGTGTGTGTGTGTGTTCATAGTTTGCGTCATAACTGGGGGGGTGGGGAGGTGCTGGGGGTGATAAGGGGGAGGGGCTGGGGAAGAGGTTCTCAGCAGGGTCTTAGAGTAGATGGGGTGCTCGAGAGCCCTTAGGAAGAGAGATGAGGAGATGACGGGGGAGGGAAGGAGGGGACAGCTTGAGAAATCACATTTCATAGGGCATCCAGAGAAGAGGGCAGATAATAGTCACTGAAATGACAGGGTGTTGGATAAGCTATAGGTCTTCTCACTTAATGCCAACAGCGTTCATTCTCCTGTTAAGAGAAATGGAAAAAAGAGCCAAACGATGGAACCTGGAAACAGCACAAGCACTGGCAAGTTAAATGCAAGGCATTGATAAGGCAGGCAAAGGGAGAATTTGAGACGAAGCTTGCTGCAGAAGCAAAAATGTGTAATAAAGACTTTTTCAAGTACATTCGTAGCAAAACACCTGTGAGAGAGTCAGTTGGTCCATTAGATGATAGAGGGGTTAAAGGGGCACTAAGAGGCGACAAGGCGATAGCGGAGAGACTGAATGAATTTGTTGCTTCGGTCTTTACTGAGGAAGATGTAGGGGTGTTACCCATGACTGAAGTGTTATTTAAAGGTGCAGAAGAATTGAAGGAAATATCGATACATCGGGAAGATGTATTACAACCATTAGATAAACTGAAGAGTAGCAAATCACCTGGACCGGATGATATACATCCAAGGGTGTTGAAAGAACTGAAATATGAGCTTGCAGACCTGCTATTAGTAATCTGTGAACTATCATTAAAATCATCTCTAATACCTGAAGACTGGAGGATGGCGAACGTAACACCAATTTTTAAAAAGGGTTCCAGGGGTGATCTGGGAAACTAAAGACCAGTGAGCCTGACGTCAGTACCGGGAAAAATGGTAGAAACCATCATAAAGAACAACATTTCTGAACATGTCATGGCTTAATGGGAGACAGCCAACATGGCTTTAGACAAGGAAGATCTTGTCTTACTAATCTGTTATGTTTTTTTGAAGGTGTGAATAAACAGGTAGACAAAGGTGAGTCGGTTGATATAGTGTATTTGGACTTTTAGAAAGCCTTTGACAAGGTCCCTCATCAGAGACTTTTGGCAAAACTAAAAAGTCATGGGATAGGAGGCAGTGTACTATTGTGGATCAGGAACTGGTTAAAAGATAGAAAGCAGAGGGTAGGGCTAAATGGCCAATTTTCCCATTGGAGAAAGGTGAATAGTGGTGTACACCCGGGATCTGTGCTGGGTCCACTGCTTTTTGACATATTCATAAATGACCTGGAAAAGGGAATAACGAGTGAGGTTATCAAATTTGCAGATGACACAAAACTATTTAAAGTTGTTAAAACCCAAGAGGATTGTGGAACATTGCAAGAGGATCTTGATAAATTGGAAGACTGGGCATCAAAATGGCAGATGAAATTTAATGTGGACAAGTGCAAAGTTATGCACCTAGGGAAGACCAACCCAAACTATGGTTACACGATTCAAGGTTCCACATTAGGAACCACCACCCAGGAAAAAGATTTAGGCGTCATTGTGGATAATACATTGAAATCCTCTGCCCAGTGTGCAGTGGCAGCCAAGAAAGCAAATAGGATGCTAGGTATCATAAGGAAAGGAATGGAAAATATATTGTTCCATGGGGGGGGGCATGCAACTTGAATATTGTGTGCAATTCTGGTCGCCGTATCTTTAAAAGGATATAGCGTTATTAGAAAAGATTCAGAGAAGAGCCACCAAAATGGTAAATGGGTTGGAAGGATACCCCTATGAAGAAAGACTGAAAAGGTTAGGGCTCTTTAACCTGGAAAAGAGACAGCTGAGGGGAGATATGGTAGAAGTCTATAAATTAATGAACGGAGTAGAACGGGTAAATGTAGATAAAATTGTTTATGTTATCAGAATATAGAAAGACTAGGGGATATGCAATGAAGCTACAGGGTAAACTATTTAAGACTAATAAAAGAAAATATTTTTTCACTCAACGTATAATCAAACTCTGGAATTTGTTACTGGAAGATGTAGTAAAGGCTGTTAGTGTAGCTTGGTTTAAAAAAGGTTTGGACAAGTTCCTGGAGGAAAGGTCCATAAACGATTATTAAGAAGAGACCCAGGATATCAATGCTTGACCCAATACAAGCATTGTGGAACCTGTGTCTTTTGGGGAAACTGCTAGGTACGTATGACTTAGCTTGGCCACTGTTGGAAACAGGATACTGGGCTTGATGGACCTTGGTCTGACCCAGTATGACATATCTTATGTTCTTATGTAAGAGAGCCAAACTATTATCCTTTTCCAGGAAGGAGGGGGCAGATGTGGTGGTAATGCAGGAAATACACCTGTCAGCAATGGAGCACCAAAAACTGCGCAAATGATAGTTGCAGTCATTTAGATTACCTTTTCATTTCGGAAGGTTTGTTCCCAGGGTTGACCAGGGCCAAAATTGGTAACATCTGCATCTCCGACCATGCCCCCATATGGCTAGAAATTCAGTTTCACCAGGAGTGCCCAAAATAGGTAGAGGGCGGCTGGCATATGAACTTGACGCTTTAGAAGGACAGGCCTTTCATGCACATGTGCAAACAGCATGGCACATCTATTGGGAGAAGAATAACACCGAGGGCATGGACCCCTGGACCCTTTGGGCAGCAGCCAAGGCCATAATGCAGAGGGTAATCACAGAATATGCAACCAAAAAAAGAGACTGAGGATGTGCAAATCTTGTGCCTGTCGAAGAAACTACACGATCTACGGCAACAATATATAGGTACTATGAGGGTGAAGGATAGGGAGCAAGCCCAGGTGGCCAGACAAGAAATGAATGCTTTGTTTACCCAGAGAGCAGAGATAAACATCCGGCTTTATAAGTATAGACTACACAGGTGGGGGAACAAATGTGGAAGGCTACTAGCCCATCTGGTTAGCTCAAACAAAAAGAGGAGTCATATAACCTAGATACGCTGGCCAGGGACGACAATGATGACTGACGAATCAGTGATTCAAGATCAGTTTCATAAGTTTTTTAGAAACAACTATATGACACGGGCCCACGGGATGACCAACAGAGGGCAACATTCTTTAAGACCATAGAGCTTCCCAGATTGGGGAGGAGGAGTTGTGGTCATTGAATGCTCTCTTCACATCGACAGAGGTGCAACTGGTGGTGAAGTCTCTGCAACTAGCAAAGGTACCAGGACCTGATGGACTAGGCCTGGAATTCTATAAAATTCTGGGGAATGCCCTAATCATTCCTTTTCTGGTACATGGTGTGTGGTCTTTCAGGAGAGAGACTTTGGCCCACATCAGAACCATGCCACGGTTGTGGTTGTGCCTAAACCAGGGAGGGACCTGACACAAGTGGAGTCTTATAGGCCCATTTCTCCCTTAAATCAAGATGTGAACAGGGCCGGCCTGTTCATGGTTTGGGAATGTTGCCCGTACATGACCCCGCAGCTCAGGGGACCCCGTGCCTGACTAGCTGCAGAGGGAGATGGGAAGGTACGAAGTCTCAGCTGACCTCTGAATAGCCGTGGAAGTAAAAAGTCAGAGTGCTGAGTGCCGGGAGGTCAGGGCATGTTGTACATGCTCCTGTTTGACCTCCCAGCACTCAGCACACCAGTAGGCTCCTTTTCATCATAGCCGTGGGAGAGAAGGCAAATGCTGCTCTTTACTCCCGCAGCTGTTCAGAGATCATCCGGGGCTTCAGGCCTCCCCTGCTCCCTCTGAAGATGATCAGGCGCGAGGCCCCCTAAGGTGCGGGGTCATGTGCGGGCAACATTCCCGCACCTTTTTGGGTGTGGCGGGGGGGGGGGGCGAGGACTGGGGACTACAATGGGGACATGAACAGAGGGACTGGGGGCTAGAACGAGAACAGGAATGCGAGGGCTAGAATGGAATGGGGGAGGGGGACTAGAGGCTAGAACGGGAATGGGGGGAGGGGCCAGGACTACAAATGGGCTGATGGACTCGAAGAGAATTGATACTGGGGGGCTAGCACTGGAAATAGGCTGGGGATGGGGGACTGGGATTAGAAGGGAGCTGATTCTGGAAGGGATTGGAGGAGGACTGATACTGGGGGGTTAGGACTGCAAATGTCCTGGGGATGGCGGACCAGGACTGGAAGAGAACTGATACTGGGGGTTAGGACTGGAAATGGGCTGATGCAGGGGGACTGGAAGGGAGCTGATGCGGGGAAGGACTGGAGGAGGACTGATACTGGGGGTTAGGACTGGAAATGTCCTGGGGATGGGGGATGGGGGACTGGGACTGGAAAGGAGTGGATGCTCGGAGGAACTGGAGGAGGATGATACTGGGGGACTTGGACTGGAAATGGGCTAATGCGGGGGGATGGGTGAATGGAACTGGAAAGGGTGGATGCTGGGAAGGGCTGGAACTAGAAGGGAACTGATGCTGGGGAAGGAGCAGAAGGGGTTTGGGCTCTGACTGACAGGAGAAAAAAAGAACCTGGTGGAGTGAAGATGGAGAGGGGAACAGATATTTCGTGTGGGAGGGAAGAAAAATCTATGACTGACTGAGTATTGGGAGTATTGGGGATTGAGGATGAAGGGTGAAATTTGAGTGGATGAAAAAGGAATAAAGAAAGAAATGGAGGAAAGAACAAAAGGGGAAAGATCAGTATGTTTGAAGCAGCTGTAGAGAGAATGGGAAAAATTAGGAGAAAAAAAGGACAAATGGACAGCAGACAATGGAGAGTTCGTGGAAGACACAAAGCAGAAGAAAGCGACTAAGGCAATTGCAACTGAAAAATAAAATGCCCAAACAAGAAAAGATAGAAAAAAACTATTGTATTTTGAATTTATTAACTGGAATATGTCAGCTCTGGGAAATGTGCATTGCTAATGTTTGCATTTTATTTAGTACAAGAGGAAATTAATTTATAGTTTTATTTCTCCAGTGTTGTACATTCCAAGTTTGGCTTTTGGGGTTCCCAGTTTATTGTCTTCATATTTCTAAATTGTGATCCCTTGCTCTATGTTTGGTGACAGATTAACACAGGTACACTAAAAATTTTTTTTTTAAACTGCCTCTAATGTTTCAATTGATTTTTACGTTTTTTGGTGCGCTGAATCCAAATCTGGTAACCAATTTACTCCATCACGTACAGATTTTTTGCTACATTGGGTTAGCAGTTTGAGGTGAACGTTTCAGATTGAGTGCGATCGAGATAAAAGTTTCTTGGATGAATTCTTTATACTAATTGTTTAGTAGTTATTCAAATAAGAATAAAGAAAATTGTAACAAGGCAGCACATAAGAATAGAGTAATGTCAACAAAACACACTGTGATGGTAGCAAAATTGTCTGCACTTAAAACAGCCACATACATGTGCACAAACATTGAGCATATAAGAGCGAGGTTAGACACAAAGCAAAGCAAAGAAATGTGCAAAAAATGTTGTACAGGTATGTATGTAAGAATAGAAAACGCAAACCGCACCATTGCAATACATGAAGACAAACACCCGATGGTGTGAAAATAAAATTCTAATAAATGAGATCAGACACTGTGGTAATAACTAGCAAATTTTTATTTCAAAGTTTAGTAAAAACACGATATTTGTCAACACAGTTTAGATTTTAAAGTCATTCTTGGGTCAATCAATCTCCTGGTGGGCCCGTTTCTTCTTCCCCCGAATGCTTCTCTTGGTGCGCTGCTTGGCGTATTTTTCATCTGGGGTTTCCCGCAGCAGCAACCAGCAGAAATCAGCCATCATAGTGGTGTTCCATCTTCCTTGGTACCTTCTCTCTGCGTCCTTGATGTCCTGGTGAAACCTTTCACCTTGTTCTTCACTGTACGCCCCCAAGTTTTCGGGAAAGTAGTTCACATGGGAGTGCAAGAAATGGACTTTCAGGCTCATGTTACAGCCTTGTTCTTTGAAGGCATTGAGCATCCTGGCAACAATATCCTTATAGTTCTCATTCCGCCTGTTCCCCAAGAATTTGAGAACAACATCCTTGAAGGAATCCCAGGCTTCTTTTTCCTTCTCAGACATCGTTTCAGCGAATGCTCCATCTGAAATGAGTTTCCTTATATCAGGGCCAACAAACACTCCTTCCTTTAGCTTTGCTTCAGAAAGTCGGGGGAACTTTGAGCAAAGGTACCGAAAGCACTCACCATCTTTTGGAAGGGACTTGATGAATTGCTTAATGAGACCCAACTTAATGTGGAGAGGTGGTAATAGAATTTTATCACGAGGTACCAAGCTCTCATGAAGAACATTTTTCTCACCGGGTCTCAAATACTCCCGAATTGGCCGGTCTTTTTTCCCCCAGTGTAGGTCGCGGGCCCGGCTATCCCACAAGCAAAGGAAGCAGGGATATTTGGTGAAACCGGATTGCTGCCCTAATAGCATGGATAGAATTTTAAAATCTCCACAAATCATCCACTTATGCTCATCATAACGAATCTTCTGAAGAATCAGGGCCAAATTCTCGTATTTTTCTTGGAGAATAACAGAGTGAGCAATAGGAACTGAAGCGAATGTGTTTCCATTATGAAGAAGAACACCTTTTATGCTGTCTTTTGACGAATCAATTAACAGCCGCCATTCAGCAGGATCATACTTGAGTTTAAACTTTTCCATCACTCCGTATATATCGTTGCAAAATACCAAATCTTCCTCTTTGCTGAAATACTTCAAAAATTGTGTCTCGCAGTTGCAGTACCAACAAAAAGTTGTTCCTGGTGACAATAGATTTTTCTGTTTAAGCCGAGAACCTAGCAGTTGGGCAGCATCTTTTGGGAGTCCTAAATCCCGGACTAAATCATTCAATTCAGCTTGAGAGAAAAGTTCAGGTTTCGGCTCTGGTTCAGTTTCAAACTCGGAAGTACTGGACTCATCGGGAAAAGCCATCTGATGAGTCTCATCATGATCAGAACCGTCCACACAAATATGATCCAAAGATTTTGGTGGTTCAGGCACAGGTACTTCGTTGCTATGAGGCATAGGCCTAATTGCTGAGGGAAGGTTGGGGTAACTTATTACGTTCTTATTTTTTAAGTTGTATCCCTTCACAATGCAAGAGCAAAAATAGCAGGCACTGCTGTGGTCTCTTTGTTCACGCCACATCATAGGTATTCCGAAACGAAATGCTTGTTTTTTACCTTTCATCCATAAGCGTAGATCTTCCTCACATGTCTTGCACACTTTGTGAGGAGCCCACGGTTTGTCTTGATCGCCTAACTTCAAACCGAAATAGGCGAAATATACTTTTTTTTTTTTTTTAAACTTTTATTTTCATTTTGCAACAAACAAAAGAAACAACACACCAAAAGAGACAAAACAAGTATACAATAAGGAAAAGTAAACCCATTACCCCCCACCCCGATGCTTCTTCTCTACCCGATTATATCAGCATGTGAGCGCTTCCAATTAACAGTGATTATACATCAAACGATCAAAAGAGTATCTACAATACAGCATGATCATGGGACAAAGATATATACAAAGTCAGACAGTCAAATGAGAGCATTTAGCAAAATGTACATAGTCATTGAGCAGCTTCCATTGAGACCAATGAGAAGGAGTCTGAACGGAGAAAGCGAACAGACGAGGTATTTGTTCATATTTACTGTAAAGACAGGCATGATTCCACCAGTCATTGGGGCTCAAATGGGAGCTAAGTTTCCAGTATTACTTAATTAGGGAAATACTTAATTAGGGAAATAGCAATGCTAAGCATAAAGTTCGAAAGGAGATAAGCCATTTTTGGGAGAGAGGGGATCCCCGCAACTGGGCGAAGTCCCACTATCCTCCAAGAAAGGGGCTCCTGAGAGTGCGAGATAGACTAAATACGACCCCAGACCCGACGCCAGTAATACTGTAGTGCGGGATATTCATGCATAACATGAGGCAATGAACCAATGGCCGCAGGACGTGTCCAGCAACCATTGCCCTGAGTAGTGTTCCATTTGTCTAATCTGTGAGAAGTGTAAAAAACACCGGTGGGCTAGAAAGGAGAGGGTCTGAATGAGTGAGGCGGATCGGGAACTCGTGTCCCTCTACTCCTGATAAGGCTCTATTGCTCCGAGATCAAAGTCACATGCAATCCTCTCTCCCATACTTTCTGCGCTATAGAGGTATCTCTAGGTATAGCATTACAGAAGGTTTAGTAAAATTGGATGCTACACCCGGTGAATGACCGAAAGGTCGGAAAGTCTCCAATCAACCTTATATAGAGAATGCCGATGGCGGGAGTACTCTAGTGGATCAAAGGCGATGCTGAAGTTGCACTGACCAGAGTCGGGAGTCTAAAGATTGCATAAGAGTAGTAAAGGCACCTAAAGTGTCTAAAAGCATTGGTGGATAGTGGGAGTCTGATGGGAGAGTCATACCAGGGAGAAAGATAAGAGGAATCGGTTCGCGAAGGCCCGCTGCTGTATCTAGCCACACAGGTCTACTCGGTACTGGCTCTTCCAACCAACGAGCACCTTGTTTGAGAAGAAAAGATTGAGGGAACACTTGAGTAAATCGCCACCAAGTATTAATGGAGCATTGGCAGAGGCCGAGGCCAACTGCGCAATACTTGCATAGTAAGCAGGGTTGTCCACATTCGGGGCATAATGCAAATACACGTGAATTAACTATCTCCAACCTCAAGGTGTACACGGGCCCATCTACCCTTCTTGTCAGCGCTAATATCAGGTACAGTAGCGTGCTAAGACTTCTTAACCAAAGTGGCTATCCCGTATCATTTGAAAACGGTGGGAGAATAGGCAGCTACCATGTGAGGCTTAGCATTGAGTTTCAGTGTTTCAGCAGAGTTTAAATGCGTTTCCTGAAGAAACACTAAATCAACATGCTCATGGCTAAGATAGCTAAGGATTTTCTTTCCTTTGAGTGGACCATTAATGCCTTTGACGGTGAATGATAAGATTTTACATAAGGCCATACAGAAAAGTTAAAAATTCTGAGCATGATAGCACACATAATTTCACTGTGTCCCTCAAACTGACTGTATCTGGCTGTACACATGACATAGGAAAAATAAACTAATATAATACAATGAAGCGCCCCACATTAACAAAGAAAACCGCAGTACGGTAGAGGAGAAGCAAAACCCCAAAATTACTGGCGACCATGTGTCTGCGGGGAGAAACCCCAGAGAAGGCCAAAATTGAAAAAACACATAACCTGTAGGACTGTGCGTGCTCCGAATCCGACCGAGGCACACATCATGAAGGGATAGGAGACCAAAAAACAAAAGTCATATAGAGAAAGAAAGAAAGTCCAGGCTATTTCTGTGCTTGGCTATGACCGCCGCATCGGGCCCTTCAAAATGGCGGATAGAGCCGGCAAATAAGAGTCCAAACTATTGGGATTAGCGCATCTGCTCTGCTTCTTTGGAGTCTAAAAATGTTGATAGTAGATCAGGATCTTCGAACGTCCTGGTTTGGTTATGGAGAGTCACTCGGAGCTTCGCTGGATACAACAGGCCAAAGCGAGCCTGTAGCTGTTGAAGTCGAGGGCGAAAAGCAAGGAGTTTCTTCCGACGGTCAACGGTAGGCTTTGCCAAATCAGGAAAGAAGGAGACCTTACTACCTTCAAATTCCAAATGATGATTCGCTCGGGCAGCATGTAAAATTTGTTCCACTTGTTGATATCGTAGCAAGCTAAAGATAATAGGCCGGGGGGTCGTGCGGTTGAGCGCCATGTGAGCAGGAACACGGTGTGCACGATCGATTTCCAGTTCTTTATGAAAGGTGATCTTCAGCAAGGAGGGAAGAGTTTTGAGCAAGAATTCTCTTATATCTCCTGCTTCCACCCCCTCCGGCACTCCGAGAAGCCTCACATTGTTGCGACGGGCTCGATTATTGCTATCTTCTAACTCCTTTTGAAGATTCTGTATCTGACGCTCAGCCTCGTCCAGTTTGCCCAAGCGCACCTCGTGCGAGTCGAGGACCCCCGCCATGTTGTCCTGCCGTAATGAAAGACTTTCAAGTCGGTCTTGGAGCACTCCAAAGTCTTCTCGCATGGCTCGAAGCGCTTCTCCATTGGACTGCACCAATTCCTTCACGCCGCGTATTTCTTCCAAAATCTCCAGGTGCATCTCGGGGTTTTCACGAAATGGAACCATCTTCTGTGGGGAGGACACCTCCGTTTTGGAGCGTTTTCCGTGAGAAGAAGAAGGAGACCCGAAGTCCAAGCGCGCTGGTTTATGGGCCGCCATTCCCCCCGAGGTGCCCCGGTCAGCTCGGAGCGAAATAGTAAATTTGTGTAGGTATTAAGTCAGGATTCTAAGTAGGCCTCTCGGGAGCTTCAACGCAAAGCGTCCTACCCGCTGGACATCAGGCTCCGCCCCCCCATACTTTTTAAATAAATGCAGAAATGTTCCTCTGCCGCTTTTTCACGGTATATTCCCCACAAATAAAACAAAAACTGTCCGGAGAGTTGACGCAACCTCTGGCTCTGTGAGCCATCACAAATACACAGCACTGCAAACTACAACTGTAGTGAACCACTTCGGAATAAAGCTGGATTACGACTGAGCAAACAAAAGGTAATAATGAACTTGCAAGAAACTGAAATTTGACAGGAACGTTCATGTCGCAACCACCGTGTTTGAGCGAGCGAACGAGGCAAGGCGAACAGGAAAGAACATGCGCCTGCACGAGTACTGGATTTAGCCCCCCGCCTCCCAATTGTCCTGTTAATGTATAAAATGAATACAAAACACTCTAAAATATCATGAGGGAGTGTTTCTAGTTAGTTAACCATTACAACCTCTATTTTGGGCCAAGAAAATAAACTGCAGTCGGCTAAAAAGAAATTATTTGAACATTCCTTATATGGGTAAGAAATCTAATTTTGCAAGAAAACGTGACGTGATGGAACATTTTGGCTATTTGTCCTGGATTCAGCACCCCAAAATCTATAGGAATCAGTTGCAAAACTGGAAGCAGTTTTTTGGTAGTGTACCTGTGTTATGTTCTGCATGTGTAACTGAGCTGAGGTATTCTGTTCATGTAGTTTCTTTGCGACAGTCCCACTTGTTCTCTTTCCCCAGTAGGAGATGTATTGGTATTCTCTGAGATGTATTGGTTTAGTATTTGCAGTGTTGCTTTTTCATAAGTAGGGCTTGGTGCTATGTGAATACTGGTAGTGCTGTTATGATACGGCGGGTTTGCTATGGATTCTAAATGAGCAGGGTGTAGAGTATTTCCTAATGTGCCTGGCAGTTGACACTGGAGTATAGTAATATAGAAATCTGGGAATCTCTTTATCCTCACTGCCCATGCAAATGGTATCGAGACGCTCATTAAGGAGAATGTCTACTAAAAGTTAATGTGCTGTCACAAAAGTGCAGCAACACCCATTTATTTCTATTGGCACAGTGGCACTTAACACACATTAATATTTAGAAAACATGCCCCTAAGTCATTGCCAGGAGAAAAAAGAGGCTTGTGAAGGGCTCCTTTGAATGTTGCCTAAAATATAACATATAGTAGCTACTATATTGGGCTTTTGGTCCTATATAGTAACCCTATATAGTAGCCATTATATGTTGTATTTTCTCACTAGCCTGTCCAAAACAGAGTAGTATATCATCCCCAAGGAGATTAATTTTGTAGTTGACCTGCCCCACCCGCTTGCCTTTCCATTCCCAAGTCTGGTGGACCATGATGGCTAGGGGCTCCAGGGCAAGCAGAAACAGCATCTGAGACAAAGGGGACCCCTGTCTAGTGCCCTTTTGCCACTGAAATGGCAAATAGGGTCCCATTCACCAGGATCTGCACTGGCGGGTCATACTACAAAGTTTTGACCCTTCCCAGAAACTGAAAACTGGAGCAAATCAGAGGCCATGCCGGTGACTTGGCTGTGCAAGAGCAAGGGGCAGCTGGACTTCCCCTTAACATGGGTGGGGGAATACCTTAAATATTTGGGGACATATCTGTGTACTGAACCGCGTAGGGTCTATGAAAAAAATGTGGGGTAAAAAGTGCAGGCGATGAAGGATTTGTGCGATCAGTGGTGAGAAGTTCCCCTCTCCCTCCTAGGTTGGGTAGCACTGATCAAGATGGTCAGTGCTACCAAACCTTGCTTGCTTTACCCACTACAAATGGTGCCCCTCTGGGTTCAGGGATGTGAAGAACAGCTCTATAAGAAAATCTTGCGGGGATTCCTATGGAAAGGGAAAAGGGCACATATAGATTACATTAAGCTTACCCTGGATAGGGAGAAGGGGAGACTAGGTGTACCAGATCTCTGCTTATACAGTATCGCTGTACTAATGTGGTGGATCCATGAGTTGCACATGGGAGGTGAGCAGCATGCACCTAGGGGATTCTTTGATGATTGTTGCTCACCCTACCAATTTTTAAATTTACTACAACTAAAGCAGGCATAGTAGAAAATAGCATCGGGAGGCAGCTGGTGGACAAGACCTTTGGGTCAGACGTGGGGTTGTTGGAGAAAGACCTTGGAGGCAACGGGGGCAGATCCTCCTTTCTGAGTTTAGCGGGAAACCCTGAATTCCCTCCTGGGTTGGGATGTTTTTGCTTTTCAATACATGGGAAGTTAAAGGCTGTAAATATGTGGGGCAACTACTAGATCTGAGGAGCGGGGGGTTCCCATCCTTCAGCCAAGTCAAGGTGCACTGGGACTTACTCAATAAACAACTAATGGCATAGTTTAGTTTAGTTTAATTTATTCAGATTTGATATACCGCCCTATATGACATCAGGGCAGTTCACAATAAGCCAAAACAATTGTAAAGAGGCACAGGGCCAGGAAAAGGAAAGGAACTACAATCTTAGACAGGAAAGTGTGAAAATTGTAACGCGTAAAGAGAGAATACACAGGAGACAAACATCGATAAACCAGGTCAAGACTGAGAGGCTGGGAGGTTGTAAGCTGTGGTAAAAAGGTGAGTTTTCAGTTGAGACTTAAAGGCAGGAAAGTTGGTTTCTAGGCGGAGTGAAGTTGGTAAGGAATTCCACAGGGCTGGACCAAGGAAGAAAAAAGTGGAGTGCCGGGTTGATTGTAAGTGTGCACGTGAGGGTGAAGGGAGATGAAGACGATTGACATGAATTGAACGAAGGGAACGGGAGGGAGTGTGGAACTGAAGAAGGTCAGTGAGGTACGGAGGTGTTTGGGTATAAATGGCTCGGTGAACTAGAATAAGAACTTTAAAATGAATACGAAACTCGATAGGTAACCAGTGCAGCAAAAAGAAGTGAGATGTCAAAGAAAAGTTCAATTCCTTATCAACCTTTATTCAGGAGTGTAGTACACCCACACCCGACACGGCCGCGTTTCGGCATCTGCCTTCCTCAGGCATAT
Source organism: Ichthyophis bannanicus (assembly GCA_033557465.1). Lineage (NCBI taxonomy): Eukaryota > Metazoa > Chordata > Amphibia > Gymnophiona > Ichthyophiidae > Ichthyophis > Ichthyophis bannanicus. The sequence goes on from CM066033.1 coordinate 594,072,896, forward strand.
GGTGGCACAGATACTGTAAACGTGGAACTCAATCTTCTTATGAAGAACCAATTGCACCAAGACTGCACTTACTCAGTGATGCTAATATCATGCAGTCTTCTCGGTAGTGTTGTGTGTGGCTGTACTGTACCCCTGAATAAAGGTTGATAGAGAATTGAACTTTTCTTTGGCGTCTCACTTTTTTTGCTGGTTTATCATTTGTAAGTGTCCTATTGCTTTGGCGTTGGATGATATTTACAAAGTAGACATTATGTGCTCCACAGAACACAAGAGGCAGATGCACAGGGGAGATTTACTGCCTTAGATCGCTGTTTTCTTTGCATCCCCTCAAAGATGAATAAAACTCTCTTACTGGTATAGGATGGGGAAGGAGCAAAGGCAGGGGGGGCTAGGAAGATTCCCTGGTGAGAACCTGGGAGGCAGAACTTGGAGACCCAGTGGAAGGAGCCACCCTCCGAGAGGGGTTTCGGTGTATTTTTGTGGTCACACCCAACGTCTCATTGCAGGAAATATATTTTAAAATTTCACATAGGGCCTACATCACAAGAGAAAGGGGCAAGGATGAAGTTATGGGATGATCCGAACTGTGTGCGTTGCCAGGAGTGGATGGGGACACTAGTACACACCTTTTTGGAATGCAAGTGTCAAAGGATGTTTTGGGAGGCAGTGTAAGAACATATACACAGAGTGATAGGCAGGAAGGTGTAGTGGACATACACTGCCCTTCTGTTGGGGGATGCCCAGCCTTTGCGATAAGGGGATGTGGGAGTAGTGGAGCAGAGGTTTGTTGAACTCGCCCTGCTGATATCTAGGAAAACCTCTTGGCTCGCTGGACTGAATCCCAAGCACCAGAAGCGTCACAGTGGGTGCACAGCATGGCGGAGATGGTGAGCTAGATGCAACGAGAGAGAGAAAAGAGGTACAGGGGCCTATGGGACTCATTTACTGCCGGCCTTTCTTAACTCCTTCATGCCCCATTGCACAATCACATTATTATCTTAATATGTTGACTCTTAAATACCTTAATACTTTAACACCTCAATACCTGGCTAGGGGCTAGAGAACCTGAGATTGCTTGTATGGGGGGAGAGGGAGGGGGCAGAAGGGAGGGAGGTGAACTAAAAGTTAAAATAGGAAGCCCGCAGATGATTGGCACATAGACACTACCCAATCATCGGGATATTGTAATGGGAATAAAGAACATGGGTGTTGCAGCCATGATTGTAATCATATGTGTAACCCCTATAGTCCCAGCAGGGCTGTGGCGTAGGCAGCTAGCCGAGCTATTAGGGCACCTGACCTTTATATTGGAAATAAGTGTAGTTGTGAGTCCAAGTGGTCAAGGTTTAAAGGATTTTATTTCCCCTCCCGGGGTTTTCGGATTTCCAAAACAGCAACAGAGGAAAACTTAGGATACAAAAACTGATGAAACTTAAAGGTAGCAGACTTGCTTTTAACTATAACAGTCACAGTGAATAGTTATCCCAGGCAGCTGATAATCTCTTCTTATCTTCTATCCCAGTTATAAACCCACTGGTTTGAAAGTTTCACAATAAAGAAGGATTCTCCTCAGCTATCATTAGAGAGCATTCCATGTCCTCCAAGCCTAGATTCAAACAGCTATCTTCTGTAATCATTGGCTCTACATCATTATCCTGTGGATAGAAAGTCTGTGTATATTTTAACTCTGTGTCTTCTCCAGAGTTTCTCAAACAGTCTTCATCACAACCAGGCAAGTAACTACCATTCGTTTTATATTGGCAAGGCAGAGAAACACACTTCCTGGAATAACGTTTCCCTTTGTCAGCTTTAAACTCTCTGCTCCTCCCATTCACTGGTAGCTCACAGCACTGATCCTTATAGCAAACAGATTTCCCTTTCATCAATCTGTGCCTTGGCTTCTCTAGCATACCGTTGTCAGACTCATCCATACAAACATCTTCAATAACCCAGTCTCTCTCAAAGTTTGGAGACTGTTTTTCATAAGCCTGCCTCTCAGGTACATATGTCTTTCTCACTGGCTCACGTCTCCCACACTCAGCCTGGTGCTGGGGAATTTCTCTTTGTATCAAAGCTGGGTATTTCTTTTGACTAACCTCCCAGGTGAAACCTTTTCTAGTTCCTGGTGTAGAACTCCTTTGTGGTTTCCTGGCTGGAACTTTAGGTGGTTCAAACTCCGTGTCTGAGAAATCAGAGCTTGCCTCAGAGTCAGTCAGCTTTCTTCCCTCATGGCAGCTCCTCACGTTACAGCTCCCTCTGTAACCTCCTCTGAAGTCTCCCGTGTAACTTCCTCTAGAGTTTCCTGTTCCACCGGACCTATCAGGCTCTCCAGCTCCACTTCCTGTTTTCCCTAAGCATTTTTTATACTGCTTTTGGGGTGTGTCTTCCCTCACGTGAAAGTTGCTTTCTCTTTCTAGTGAGAGCTGTTTCTTAACTAGGCACGGCTGCAGATCTCGTGCCTGCCTAGGTTGCTTATGGCAACAGGGATGTTTTTGATCTGTCTGCCTGTCAAAACCCAGCCTGTTTTTATCATGTTTTTGTCTCTCTAAGGCAGGGGACAGATCTGCTGTGTTACATATGTGATAGGAGATAATAGACCTGTTAGTCTCATATAGGCAGGATTGTGATTGTCTGTAATGTGAACCTCTGTGGACTTCTTAATAAATAGATTTAAAAAATTGTGCATATAGTTTTATTTTGGAACTTGCCACAGGCAGAAAGTATTACTACTGCTAGTGATTATTTATATAGCGCTACAAGGCAGACACAGCGCTGCACAAATATGTAAAGAAGATGGTCTCTGCTCAAAGAGCTTACAATCTAGTCAAGATGGACAGGACAAGACCAATTTTAACAACTCCGAAACAAACACCTTTGGGAGGCGAGGAGGGAGAGACCATTCTAACCCTATCAGCACCTCAAATGCTCCTTGTTGGGGGATATTCGTGTATAGGGAGACCACATCTAACGTCACCAAAAGAGCCTCCGATGGTAATGACAACTGTGTGGTCTCTGATAACAAATGAAAAGAATCACAGACATACGAGCGTGCAGATCGCATCAATGGCTGAAAAAAATGATCACAAAATTTTGACAGGGGCTCTAATACTGAATTCTGGCATGAAACTATTGGTCTCCCCGGCGGATCCTCTAGGGATTTGTGTACTTTCGGGACCATATACATTATCGGAACCACTGGGAATGAGGTGTTCAAAAATGTAAATTCTTTATTCGTTATCCATTGCCGCTCACAAAGCTTCCAATGTAAGATCCTTAATGGTCCGCTGCAAATCCATAGTAGGATCGGCTGTCAAAACAGAGTAATATTTCACATCAGCCAAATGGTGTAAAACCTTCTGATGGTAATCCACCCTCCGTAAAAGTACAGTGGCACCCCCCCTTATCCGCTCTATGGATCACTATCGCCATCTCTTTTTGAAGCGACCGTAAAGCCTGATATTGGGGCACTGAAAGATTCGAGCAATATTTCTTATTTGAAGCCTCCACTCTTTGTAAATCCCTCAGTACCAAGTTCTGAAAAGCAAGCAAAGCCGCATCAGTACTAATGGGGGGTCTCCATACCGATTTAGGCTGGCATATAGAATTATCAACAGAACCAGTAGGGGCCGATAAGAAATACAACAGATTGTGCAATTTACGAGGGTCTACCTTTTGGGCAGTTCCTTCGGATCCGCAGGTTATGTTCTTCGGTGGAAGAATATCGGCTTCATGCACAAGATTTGAGTTGGCGATTGTGTCAGCGGGGTTATCCACAACCCTTGATTCGAACAGCTTTTAAACGGGCGCTGTATAATCATTCTAGTTGGTGGGGGGACTCTAAGTTTACTCCGGATTCTTCCTCTGCTAGAGCAGTGAAGGATGCAGTGATTGGGGTACTTCCTTTTTTACCTGCCGCCCCGGATTTGGTGCATATTTTGAAGAAACACTGGACACTGTTGTCTTTACATCGATGTTTTCAGAAACCTCTTCTGCTGGCTTACCGCAGGTCCCGTACTATAGGGGATTGGGTGGTGAGGACTCATCAAGAGGAATGATTCCAAAATTTGCAGCGTGGACATTAAGCGTGTGAGAAATGTGATTTCTGTGCAACAACTATCCAAGGGGAAGTATGGGATGATCCTACTACGGCTTTACAATATCACTCCTCAGAGTATTCAAACTGTCACACTGCCTTTGTAGTTTACATGTTGCTTTGTCCTTGCAATCTGAAATATGTGGGGAGAACTACCAGACCCGTGCGAAAGCATCTATTGGAACATCGCTCCAGGATAGACAAGCGACAGGAGGGCACTCCAGGGGTTCTTCATTGTCAACAGTTGAATCATAGGTTTTTGGATTTGCGCTGGAGGGTTTTGGAGGTGGTTCCCAAAACCATGAGGGGAGGTGATCGTTTAGCGAGATTACAGTTTAAAGAGCAACAATGGATATATCGTCTCCAGTCGGTGGCCCCTTTGGGCATGAATGCTTCAATTGATTGGTGGAGTTTGCAGTTGGGTGTTCAATAAAGTTTTGGATTTCACATTAGTTGGTCTGACGTCATCTTTATCACCGGATTTAAATAGACCTGTCTCTACGGGGTTCATCATGCCTGAAGAAGAGCTGCGAAGTGGATGTGCAGCTTGAAACACTATTAGTGTCGCGTGAACCTCGGCTCTTGTCTTAGGAGGTGCTTCTTTTTCATCTTGCGACTGCCTGGTTCCTTTGAAGATTTTAGCTGAAGAGCATTTGGCAGTAGAGCTGATTAACCAGGAGGCATCTCCTTTACATATCCGTCCAGCTAAGTGTTTGTCTCTATGGATTGCTTTATCAATTCGTTTGAGAAGGACTGATATGTTGTAAGGCTGTCTTTTTTCAGCCCGTTGACCTGAGAGGATATTGACATTTCTAGCTGTTACTGACGGCAGCAAGTGCTGTTTCGTCGGTCTTTTAGGCCATCATTAGGCCATATTGAAAATTGATTAAAATGGAGGGTTCACTTCGAGAAAGGAAAAGTTTCTTTTCATGGTGAACGATCCGACAAAAATTAGATATGACTTGCTATTATATCAAGGAGTCACTGAAGGGCTTTTATTAAGTTGGGACACTGCATTGGGTGATAGATTGGTAGGGGAATCAAGTTTGGGTTGGATACATTTTGAACCAATAGCAAACCCGCCATATCCTAACAGCACTACCAGGACTCACAAAGCACCATACCCTACCTATCAAAAGGAAACACTGCAAATATTAAACCAATACATTTCAGAGAATAACGATACATGACCTACTGGGGAAAGAGAACAAGTGGCACTGTCAAATAGGAATTACATAAACAGAATACCTCAGCTCAGTTACACATGCAGAACATAGACCATCACCAAACAAGAAATCACAATTTAGAAACAAGAAGACAATAATTAAACTGGGAACCCCAAAAGCCAAACTTGGAATGTACAACAACACTGTACAAATAAAACTATAAATTAATTTCCTCTTGTACTAAACAAAGCGCAGACGTTAATGATGCACATTTCCCAGAGCTGACATATTCCAGTTAATAAATTCAAAATAAAGAGATATTTTTCTACCTTTTGTGCATTTTTTTTTCAGTTGCAATTGCTCCAGCCACTTTCTTCTGGTTTCTTCGTGTCTTCTGCTAACTCTCCATCGTCTGCTGTCCATTTGTCCTCTCTTCTAGTTTTTTTTCCATTCTCTCTCTACATCTGCTTTAACATACTAATCTTTCTCCTTTTGCTCTTTCCTCATTCCTATTTCATCCACTTAAATTTTACCCCTCCATCCTCAATCCCCACTTACTCTCCTAATACCCGGCCAAATGTAGATTTGTCTTCCCTCCCACACAAAATATTTTTCCCCTCTCCATTTCACCCTCTCAGTTCCATCCCATTCTAATCCTCCCCCAACATCTGCTCCCTTCTAGTTCCAGCCCCACCCAGCATCCTCTCCTTTCTAGTCCCCACATCAGCCCATTACCAGTCCTAGCCCCCATCAGCCCATTTCCAATCCTATCATAGCCACACCATCAACCCATTTCCAGTCCTAGCTCCTTCATCCATTTCCAGTCCTATCCGAGTCCCTCCATCAGCTCATTTCCAATCCCAGCCCCCTATCAGCCCATTTCTAGTCCTTTCCTAGCCCCACTATCAGCCCATATCAAATCCTAGCTCCCCTCCACTCAGCCCATTTCCAATCCAAGCCCCCCATGAGCCTACTTCCAGTTCTAGCCCCTCCATGAGTCCATTTCAATGCAAGCCCCCAGCACAGCCCATTTCCAATCTTAGCACCCCCAACAGCCCATTTCCAGTCCTATCCTAACCCCTCCATCAGCCCATTTCCTGTCCTAGCTCTCCCCCCACTCAGCCCATTTCCAGTCCTAGCTCCCTCCCCTCACAGCCCATTTCCATTCCAAGCCCCCCTCCCCATCAGCTATTTGCAGTTCAAGCCCCCTTTCCACTCAGCCCATTTCCATTCCAAGCCCTGTCCCCATCAGCTATTTGCAGTTCAAGCCCCTCCTTCCACTCAGCCCATTTCCAGTACTAGCAACAGTCCTAGTCCCCCATAGCCCATTACCAGTCCTAAGCCCCCCATCAGCCCAATTCCAGTCCTAAGCCCCTCATCACCCCATTTTCAGTCTTAGCCCCCCATAGTCCATTACCAGTCCTAACCCCCCATCAGCCCTCTTCCAGTCCTAAGCCCCCCATCAGCCCACTTCCAGTCCTAACCCCCCCATCAGCCCATTTCCAGTCTTATTCCCCCCATAGCCCATTACCAGTCCTAACCCCCATCAGCCCATTTCCAGTCTTAGCCCCCCCATAGCCCATTACCAGTCCTAACCCCCCCATCAGCCCACCTCCAGTCCTCACCCCCCATCAGTCCATTTCCAGTCCTAGCCCCCCCATAGCCCATTACTAGTTCTTACCCCCCCATCAGCCCACTTCCAGTATTAGCCCCCCATAGCCCATTACCAGTTCTAAGCCCCCCATAGCTCATTACCAGTCCTAAACCCCCCCATCAGCCCATAGATTAAAAAAAACCCAAACAAACTGGCTGCTGCTGCTGCTGCCGCTGCCATGGCAGCGGCAGAATCAAGCGTCCCGCGGAGCCCCCCCCCCCCTGCCCGGCAGAGCCCTCCCAGCATCAGCTCTCAAAGTGCGGGCTTTTCAGAGCCGTGAAGGGAGAGTTTCCCTTTCTTGCGGCTCTGTTAAGTCTGCCGGGGCTGATGGGAAAGAAGAAGTCCCATCAGCCCCGGTGGGTTTCACAGAGCCGCGAGAGAGAAACTCTCTCTTCGCGGCTCTGAAAGCCGCCACTGATAGAGCTGATGCTGGGAGGGCTCTGCCAGGCAGGGAGGCCCCGCAGGATGCTTGATTCTGCTGTTCCCATGGCGGCGGCAGCAGCAGCCAGTTTTTTTTTTTTTTAATCTATGGGCTGATGCAGAATGTTGTTTACGCGGGGCCCCTTGAAACGCAGGACCCTGTGCAAAGAACATTCTTGCTCAATGGACAGGCCGGCCCTGATCATCTTATAAAGACATTTTGCCTTTATGGGGATAATTTTATAAAGCTTTGTCCATGTGTTAAACCCATTTTGTAGACGAGTTAATATACATGCATGCATGTAAAGAGTACATGCTTGGAAAGTGCAGCTACTTCCATGAGATCTGAGTGTAGGCATTCTTGGGGGTGTAGTTTTGGCAGGGCCAAGGCAGAATTGTGATGTATGTGCAAGTTTTACAAACTATGTGGGTACATGAGTAGAGCACCAGCCCATATTTACACTGACTTTGGAGAAGATGTAAGTATATACGCTGGCATTTGCACACAACTGGGGCTGTATCTGGGAGCCTGTTTTACAAAGGCATGTAGGGCCTATGTTGCCTTATAAAATAGGCTTAAAATAGGCACCATTTTGGGCTCCTCACATAAATACCCTATAAAAAAAGGTAGGACATATACATTTATGTGCCTTTACAGCCTAGCTGTCCTGTGACAAAATTGCTCTTCTAATTTGCAAGGATTATGCTGAGAGAATAATTCAGATAGCCCACTTATTACAGTTTCTAACGAAAATGTCAAGAGCAAGTTTGAATGGGGGTTATTATACTCCAGTTCAGAATACATAGTCCATGTCATACTCATATCTAGGCATCAGTAGTGCATTTTTTAATACTTTAATGACTATAAACTAAGTTGAACCTATTTGTCATAGCTGTTACAGCCCCTTCAAAAAGATTTAACCTTCCTTTTGGATTACTGCTTTTACCTTTGAGCAAGGAATCCATTTGTCAGACACTCTAATTTGTGCACTTCTTGGTTTGCAGCTGCTATACTTGCTTTTAGATTTTATTGACATTTTGACAGTAGTAAAATATTATCTTCGGCAAAATATTTTTCAGATCCAGGTCATACAGAGTTCAGAGAATTTCTTAGAAAGCAGCCCTGTAATTCATTTGCAAAATCTGCTTAAGGGTAAAATTCTAACATCAATTGAACAAAACCATGGAAATTTCAAAGTTATGCATCAGGCCCCATTTACTCACTCGTTAAATCATAAATACAGGGGCAAAGAGCCAACTCCATTACTAAACAGTGAACTCAATCCAGTAGCTTGGGATCCTGCCAAGTGCTTTTAACCTAGATTGGTCACTGTCGGAAACAGGATACTGGGTTTGATGGACTCAGTATGCAATTCTTATCTTCTTACATTCTAAAATTATGGTTTTCCTCTGTCTGCGGTGCAGGTTTGTACAATTTTCCCTCCACTTTTCAAAATCGTAGGATGAGGACAAGCAACAGTTTCTCTCCTTTGTCTTTAGCTGTTTCTCTAATGCTTGAAAGATGTTTGCAATGTCTTTCAAAAGCTGTGTATAAAAGCAAAAAACACCAAGAACATTGCAGAGACTTGCCAAAATTGCTGTTGTAACCACCAGTATAAAAAGGAGAATATCATAACACAAACTCAACTTAAACACTAGTTGTATAACCGGATATGGATAAAGTCCCAAAAGAGCTGTATGCAACTGGGGGTAAGAGAATGATGTGCACAGACCAGGAGAAGGACTTCAGAGTAATAGTGTGTGAGGATCTTAAGGTGGCAAAACAATGTGACAAGGCAGTAATCAAAGCCAGCAGGATGCTGAGTTGGATATAGAGAGGAATAACCAGCAGAAAGGAGGAGGTAATGCCCCTGTACAAATTGTTGGTGAGGCCTCACTTGGAGTATTGCATTCAGTTTTGGAAACCATACCTTGCAATAGATATAAAAAGACTTGACGCGGTTCAGAGGAAGGTGACCAAAATCATATGGGGCTGTGCCAGATATATAAGAGACGTCAATGAGCTAAATATATATACCCTAGAGAAGAGGAGGGACAGGGGGATATGATACATTTAAATACTTAAGGGGTATTAATGAATAAACAAATCTTTTTCATAGACATGGGGTCCCTAGAACTAGAGGACATGAAATAAAGCTTTAAGGAGGTAAACTTAAAAGCAACATCAGGAAATACTTTTTAATTGAAGGATGGTGGATGCTTGGAATGCCCTCCCGATGGAAGTGGTGAGGGAGCCAAAATTCATAAAGGCATGGGATAGAGGATCCCTATATAGCAAGAATCTCTATGGATAGAATTTCCATGTAAAAAGGGGAAGGCAAAGGCAGTGGGGGTGTACTACTGTCTGCCTGGCCAGAAAGAACAGATGGATGATCAAATGCTAAAAGAAATTAGGAAAGCTAACAAAAATTACAGTACAGTAATAATGGGTGATTTCAATTACCCTGGTATCGACTGGGTCAATGTCGCAGCAGGACATGCTAGGGAGATAAAGTTTCTAAAAAAAAAAAAAAAACCCTGACCTTTTTTATGCCTCTTTGGAATTGGGGGTGGTGCCAGAGGACTGGAGAGAGGTACATGTGGTCCCTTTACACAAAAGTGGAAGTAAGGATGTGGTTGAAAACTACAGGCTGGTTAGTTTAACCTTGGTGGTGAATAATGGAAATACTGATGAAAGAGAAAATGATGAGGTTTATGGAGTCCAATGGATTGCAGGATCTGAGGCAGCATGGATTCACCAGAGGCAGGTCTTTTCAGACAAATCTGATTGATTTCTTTTACTGAGTGACCAGGGAGTTGGACCGAGGGAGAGCCCTAGATATGGTGTATTTAGATTTCAGTGAAGCATTTGACACTGTTCCGCACAGGTTACTAATAAACAAATTAAGCATCCTTGGGATGGACCCTAAAGTTACTGCTTGGGTTAGAAATTGGTTGAGTGGGAGGTTAGAGGTAAATGGAGTTCATTCTGAGGAGAAGGAGGTTACCAGTGGAGTGCCACAGGGATCTGTCCTTGGTCCAATTCTTTTTAACATCTTTGTTAGTGATATTGCAGAAAGGCTGTCGGATAAGGTTTGCCTCTTTGTGAATGATACCAAAATCTACAACAGAGTAGACACCCAGGAAGACATAGGTAACATGAGGAGGTATCTAGCGAAGCTTGAAGAATGGTCTAGAATTTGGCAGCTGAGATTTAATCCTAAAAAATGTAGGGTCATGTATTTGTGCTGCAACAATACAAGGGAGCGGTACAGTAGAGGGGGTGACGTACTTCTGTTCACGAAAGAAGAATGGGACCGAGGCGTGATTGTGTCTTTTGATCTCAAAGTAGCTAAACAAGTAGAAAGGCTTGGATGCATAGGGGATGAATGGCCAGCAGTAGAAAGGAGGTGATGGTATCTCTGTATAAGTCTTTGGTGTGACCTCATTTGGAGTATTGTGTGTAATTCTGGAGACCACACCTTCAAAAGGATATAAACAGGTTGGAGTCGATGCAGAAAGTGGCTACTAAAATGGTCAATGGTCTTCATTATAAAGCATATGAAGACAGACTTAAGGACCTTAATATGTATACTTTAGAGGAAAGGTGTGATAGAGGTGATATGATTGAGATATTTAAATACCTCCGTGGCATAAATGCACAAGAGGAGGAGAGCCTCTTTTGATTGAAAGCAAGCTCTGCTACGAGGGGACATGGGATGAGGGTGAAAGGGAATAGACTCAGGAGTAATATGCAGAAATATTTCTTTATGGAAAGAGTGGTATATGCATGGAATAGTCTCCCAGTGGAGGTGGTAGAGATGAGGACATATCTGAATTCAGAAAAGCATGGGACAAACATAGAGGCTTTCTAAAGGAAAAAAGGAGATTGTTGTAGTGGTTGATATGGAAGGGCAGACTAGATAGGCCATGTGTTCTCTTCTGCCATCATGTTTCTTTGTTTCTATGTATTCCATGCTTTAAGTAAGGTAGAAAGAGGGCAAAAAAACTGCCAGTATGGTTTAAAGGTGAGGTCAGAGAGGCTGTTGTAGCCAAAAAAGCATCTTGCAGGAAATGGAAAAAGGAGTCAAATGACAAAAATGGGAAAAAACATAAGCACTGGTAAGGTGTTGATAAGGCAGGCAAATGGAATTTGAAAAGAAGCTTGCCATGGAAGCAAAAACACACAATAAAAACATTTTCAAGTATATTCACAATAAAAAAAACCTGTGAGAGAGTCAGTTGGACCATTAGATGATAGAGGGGGTAAAAGGGACACTAAGGGAGGACAAGGCCATAGGGGAGAGACTGAATGAATTCTTTACTTTGGTCTTAATTGAAGAAGATGTAGGGAAGTTACCCATGACTGACATGGTATTTAAAGGTGATGTATCAGAAGAACTGAAACAAGTTTTGATAAATTGGGAAGATGTATTACAACTATTTGATAAACTGAAGGGTAGCAAATCACCTAGACTGGATGGTATACATCTGAGGGTGCTGAAAGAACTGAAATACGAGATTGCAGACCTACTATTAGTAATCTGTGAATGATCATTAAAATCATCTGTAGTACCTGAAGTTTGGAGAATGGCTAATGTAGCGCCAATTTTTAAAAGGGTTCCAGGGGTGATCTACGAAACTAAGACTGGTGAGCCTGACATCAGTACAGGGCAAAATGCTAGAAACCATTATAAAGAATAAAATTATTGAACATGTAGATAGTTAGGGTTTAATGGGAAACAGCCAACATGGCTTTAGCCAAGGAAGGTCTTGCCTTATTAATCTGTTATATTTTTTGAAGGTGTAAATAAACAGGTAGATAAAGGTGAGCTAGTTGATATAGAGGCAGATTCTATGTAGGCTGCTTTTCTCCCATGGACACATTTATATCGGGCGTGGTTTGAACCATATTCTGCATCCACATATAGATGTACACTTGCTACCGGAATCATGTGGGGAATGATTTTGCCGCTGCCCTTCCAACATGCCCCCACTAGTCATGCAGCCGTGCAACCTATGAAAATGTCTCTGCATGTCCAGTCCAACAAGGGGCCCACGGCTTGCAGGTCTGTGCACGTGTAATTCTGAAAACGTTTCCACCTCCATGAAGTGAGGCGTGCAGTGCAACAGGAAACAGGATGGAATAGCCCCCCACCGCGAAACTCATATCGCACTTCTTTGAGCATGGCCACCAACAGCTCAACGTTTCTGCGGCAGAGACACACCGATTCTGCAAGCTGGTCTTGAAGGAGGATCTGCTTTTGCCCAGAGGGCACAGAAGGCCACTCCAAGCAGCAGCATGCAGGAGCTGGGATCGAATCTGCAGCACCCTGGTACGGTGAGTAGATGAACAGCAATACTCACATGGGAAGAGATAGCAGCAGGCAGGCAGCAGGGGGGCTCACACACATAAGAGAATGCAAAGGAGAGCTAGGAATGGAGTGGGTACTGTGGCAGGGATGCTGAAGAAATGCAGCTAGAAGGTGGCAGCACATATGGAAAGACTGAAACTGGCAAGCACAAAGTGAGGGAGAAAGGGCAGAAAAGGGAAGGATGTGTTATATGCAGCAGGTATCACTGCACAGCCAAAAGTACTCATGTGTGCATGTGGAGCTGCAACAGAAGGGCAGGTACCAAGTGCAGCAGCACCAGTGAACAGCTCAAACGTGGGATGCAGGATGTAAGGTTCCACATTAGGAAGCACCAACCTGGACAAAGATATAGGTGTCATTGTGGATAACATGTAAAAACCCTCTGCCCAGTGTGCAGCGGTGGCCGAGAGAGCAAATGGAATGCTAGGCATCATAAGGAAAGGAAAATTCAAACCATGGATATGATTATTTATATATTTAGCACAGTGTTTATGCCATGGTCATCATTTAGGCACAGCAGTTTACACTATAATGTACATTAAACAGGAACATTGATAACTTGGATCATACATTAACCTTTGTCTGATGCAATGGAGAGTTAAGTGACTTGCCCAGGCCACATGGAGTGCCAGTGGGAATTGAACCATGCTCTCTTGGCTAGCAAGCCAATGCCTCTAACCATTAGGCTACACCTCCATGCTGTGATACTACTGTAGTCTGGGCAATGCTGGTCGCCATAGTGTTATTAGAAAAGGTACAGAGAAGAGCCAACAAAATGGTAAAGAGGATGGAAGGATACTCCTATGAAGAGAGGCTGAAAAGATTAACATAGTAACATAGTAAATGACGGCAGATAAAGACCAGCATGGTCCATCCAGTCTGCCCAGCAATATGGCAAGAGTAGGTGCACCTGACGCTCTATGCAGGTCACCCCTTCCCATGTCTTTGTTTAGGGGTGGACCCACCACTCCATGTAGGACACCCCTATTTGTTGAGAAGTTAGATGGTTCGGTTTATTTTGTTTTTATCCTATTGCTGTAAAGGGATCCGCTGTCCTTGTCCCATGCTGTTTTGAATTCTGTCACCGTGTTTGCCCCCACCACTTCCATTGGGAGAGCATTCCAAGCACCCACCACCCTTTCAGTGAAAAAATATTTCCTGACATTGCCTTTCAGTTTTCCACCTTGCAGCTTCATGTTATGTCCTCTAGTTTTGCAGCTTCCCCGTCTTTGGAAGAGTTTTGTTTGTTCATCGTTCCTCTTTAAGTATTTAAAGGTCTGAATCATATCTCCCCTGTCCCTCCTCTCCTCCAAAGTGTACATATTTAGGTCTTCAAGTCTCTTCTCATAAGGTTTCTTACGCAGGCTCCAAATCATTTTGGTCGCCTTCCTCTGAACACTTTCCAGTCTTTTTACATCTTTTGCAAGATATGGTCTCCAAAACTGAACACAGTATTCCAGGTGAGGCCTCACCAGCGACCTGTACAGTGGCATAAGTACCTCTTCCTTTCTGATGGTAATCCCTCTTTATATGCAGCCCAACATCCTCCTGGCTTTTGCCACCGCCTTTTCGCACTGTTTTGCCACCTTGAGATCATCAGAGATAATCACACCAAGGTCTTTTTCCTGAACCATGCACACCAACCTCTCGCCCCCTATCGCGTACATTTCCCTTGGCTTTCTGCTACCTAAGTGCATGACACTGCACTTTTTCGCATTAAATCATAATTGCCAAGCATTAGACTATTCTTCCAGCTTTTGTAGATCTTTCCTCATGTTATCCACTCCCTCGGGGGAGTCCACTCTGTTGCAAATTTTCGTGTCATCTGCAAAAAGATAGACTTTTCTATTCAGTCCTTCAGCAATATCACTCACAAATACATTGAACAGTGCCAGGCCCAGGACCGAACCCTGGGGCACCCCGCTAATCACCTTCCCCTCATCCGAGTGAGCTCCATGTACCATCACCCTCTGTCGTCTGTCAGTCAACCAATTTCTGATCCAGTTTACTATCTTGGTACCCATCCCAAAGCTACTGAGTTTATTGACAAGCCTCCTATGAGGAACAGTATCAAAGGCTTTGCTGAAATCCAGGTAGATTACATCCATTGCATGCCCCTGATCTAGTTCCTTGGTCACCCAGTCAAAGAACTCAATCAGATTAGTTTGGCAAGACCGTCCTTCAGTAAAACCATGTTGCCTCTGATCTTGCAACCTGTTGGTTTTGAGAAAGTTCACTATTCGCTTTTTCAGGAGCACCTCCATTACTTTTCCCGCCACCGAGGTAAGGCTCACGGGTCTGTAGTTTGACACTTCTTCCCTATCACCACTTTTGTGTAGAGGTACGACATCAGCCATTTTCCAGTCCTGAGGAACCTCTCCTGTTTCCAAGGATCTGTTGAATACATCCTTTAACGGCCCTGATAGAACTTCTCTGAGCTCTTTCAGTATCCTGGGATGCATCCCATCCGGTCCCATGGCTTTGCCCACTTTCAGTTTAGCAAGTTGTTCCAACACCTCATCTTCTGTAAATGGTGTGGTATCTACTTCGTTCCCATGTTTATATTTGGGAGTCACAGCTGGTCCATTTCCAGGATTTTCTTTAGTAAAAACAGAGCAGAAGTATTTGTTTAGCAATTTTGCTTTTTCTATGTCACTTTCCACGAGTCTTTTCCCAGCACTTCTGAGTCCTGCAATTCCAACTCTGATCTTCTTCCTTTCCCGAATATACCTGAAGAAAGTTTTGTCGCCACCCTTAACATCTTTAGCCATCGTTTCCTCTGCCTTTGATTTTGCTGTCCTTATTTCTCTTTTTGACTCTTTGAGTTTGATCCTGTATTCGTTTCTGTGTTCTTCTGTTTGCAAGCTTTTGAATTTTGCGAAAGCTGTGTTTTTTGCCTTTATTTGAGCAGCCACTTCTTTGGAAAACCAAATAGGTTTCCTTCTCCTCTTGTTTTTGTTTACTTTTTTAACATATTTGCCCGTTGCCCCTTTTATTGCCACCTTTAGTTTATCCCATTGCAATTCCACTTCCTTTATCTCCTTCCACCCTGTCATCTCCTCCTTTAGGTACTTGGCCATTTTATTGAAGTCAGTGTTTTTGAAGTTTAGGACTTTGAGCTTGCTCTGTTTGACCTGTACCCTGGCTTTTATCTCAAACCACACTGATTAATGATCGCTGTTGCTCACAGGGGTACTCACGCAGACATTTGACTGGCCTCCTCCACCCCACCCCAGCAAACAGAACAAGGAGAGCATTTGCTACCAATACCCTACAGATCCCCAAGGACGTAACAAAATGCACCCAGGCAACAAGGAACCGAGCATTCAAATTCTACGCTCCCAGCTGCTGGAATGCACTCCCAACGACCATCCGAGCAATCACAGACCAGTCAGAAAAGCACTAAAACACCACCTCTTTCTCCTACACTACTCCCAACCCGGTATCTCAACAACGCCTACCAAAAACCTGGCCACGAATTAGAAAGCCACAATCACCTCAAGTTAATATTGCAGATAAATGTATAAATGTACGAGTTGATATCCAAGTTGTACCTCCCTGTTTTACTGTAAGTACACAACAGGTGACTGCTATGTACAAATCTGTTATATGTAAACCTCACTGATTTTAAATAGTGCGGTATATAAAAGCAATAAATAAATAAATAAATTTTACACGCTATCACCGTTGGTGAGCACTAAATCCAGTGTTGAGCTTTCCCTGGTTGGTTCCATGACCATTTGTCTAAGGAATGCATCCTGGAGAGCATCTACAATTTTTTTGCTTCTTTCCAGATGTGCAGAAGGAGTAATCCAATCCACATCAGATAGATTAAAGTCACCCAAAATGATTACTTCCCCCTTTGTGGCTATCTTGGCAATATCTTTAATCAAATCGTTATCTATCTCTTCAATTTGAGTCGGAGGTCTGTAGACTACAGCAGTATGGATGACAGTGCCATCTCCTCTTTCCAATGCAATCCAGAGCGCTTCTTCTTTTCCCCATGCCCCCTGCATTTCAGTAGCTTTAATATTGCTTTTGACAGACAAGGCCACTCCTCCTCCTTTTCCATTTTCTCTGTCTCTTCTGAATAGATTATAGCCAGTTATGGCTACATCCCAATCATGCGATTCATTGAACCATGTTTCTGTAATGGCCACAATGTCCAAATCCATTTCACCATTAGGGCTTCCAGGTCCAGAACTTTGTTGGCTAAGCTTCGAGCATTTGTGCCCATTGCTTTCCAGCATTTACCTGGCTTGTGTGTATTTTACATTGATTATGTTCTGCCCACATCTTCCCACTTGTTTGTGATGTGTGGTTTAAAAGTGTGGCTGTTTCGGATATTATTCTGCTTTTGCAGGGGGTGGCATGCCGGTCTTGACCTTCCATATCCATCACCCCCTTTTCCTAGTTTAAATGCATATCCACATAGTGCCTGAATTTTTCACTTAAGATTCTTTTCCCTGCGACAGAGAGATATAGTCTATCAGCACCGTATAGTCTCTTGTTGGTCCACCTGTTTCCCCAGTCGCCAATAAATCTGAATCCTTCTTGTTTGCACCAGGTCTGGAGCCATGTATTAAAGCTGTTAATGCGATGCAGCCTTTTTGTCTCCTTACCAAGAACAGGCAGAACCTCTGAGAATGCAACAGTGTTCACAATGGGCTTGAGTTTCTCTCCCAGAGATTGGAAGTCCTTTTGGACTGTAGTGGCACTGTTTCTAGCCAGGTCATTTGTGCCCAAGTGGATAACAACATCAAGTTTGGAGTGTTCACTTTTTGTGCTAAGTACTTCAACAATTTGGTTTGTATTCCTGCTGGTTGTCGAGCCTGGAAGGCACATGACTATCTTCTCTCCTTTGAACTGTGTTCCCAAGTTGGTGCCTCTGATGATGGAATCTCCAAGTAGTAGTAGTTTTCTGTTTGGTGAGGTTTTCTTCATATTTGGTGCTTTAGCAGGAGATTGGGCAGTGACTGACTCATTTAAGGGCCCTTCAGTTTCATTGGATTGGGCATCCTCATTAGCCAAGGCAGAGAAGGCATTATGCAGGGATATCTCTTGATGTATAGGATGTCTCAGTGTTACAGGTCGCAGACTTCCAGAACCCACTGTGATCCATTTGTTCCTGGGGTGTTTGATTCTTTGTGGGAGCGGTGGTGGACTTTGTTCAGTTTGTATCCTAGAAAAGGTGCGTTTCATTGCAGCTATATCCTCCCTCAGTAGAGTCACTTCTTTATGCGTGGCAGCTAGGTTTTTCCTTAGTAGAGTCAGTTCGTCATGCATGACAGCTGACCTGAGGCACATAGGAGAAGCTCTTAGGCTCCAAATGATTAGTCTTGAAATGAAAGTACCGCAGTTATTGCACTGAATACACGACATGTTGGTTAAGCAGTCCCAGAAGAGGAAGAAGAAGAAGAAAGGATGAAGAAGATGTGGACTTTTAACCCAAGTAAGACAGGGTAGAAGGCACTTATATGACTACTATAAAGGCAAAGGTTAGGGCTCTTTAACCTGGAAAAGAGACGGCCGAGAGGAGATATGATAGAGGTCTATAAATTAATGAATGGAGTAGAACAGGCTGTTCAATGGTTATTTTTTTTAATTCTCTTCAAGTCAATGCTGACTTCTGGCAACCCAGCAGCCCCTATGTTTTCTGGCAAGGTATGACTAGAAGTAGATTGCCAGGTCTTTTTTTTTGAGGCAATGGAGAGTTAAGAGACTTACTTGAAGTTACAATGAACACTTATGGGAATTCAATGCTGATCCTCTGGATGCTAGGCTGCTGTTTTAACCAGTAGGCTACCCCTCCACTTCAGTTGTTTGCACCATTCAAAAGTAGAAAGACTAGGGGACATGCAATGAAGCTACAATTTAACTCATTTAAGACTAATAAGAGAAAAAATATTTTCAGTCAATGTGTAATCAAATGCTGGAATCCATTGCAGGAGGATGCAGTAAAAGCTGTTAGCTGTTAGCTGGGTTGAAAAAAGATTTGGATAAGTTCCTGGAGGAAAGATCCATAAACCATTATTGAAGAGGACCTGGGAAATCCACTGCTAGCTCTGGGACAAGCATGGCTACCTGCCAGGTACTTGTGACCAGGTGTTTGTGACTTGGTCACTGTTGGAAACAGGATACTGAGCTTGATGCACCTTGGTCTGACCCAATATGACATTTCTTATGTTTTTATGAAGGGACAGGTCTTACTTCTCTCCGCAGACACTTTCATATCATGCGAGACCTGGAGTCATACAAAGTACGCTTTCGGACAATACGCTAATCCCGGACCAGACTGCTGCAGCACATATGCCAGCATATGCAGCTGGAGCAAGATGAGTGTTGATGCTGAGACAAAGGCCAATTGAGAGGCAGCTGTTCTCCCTCCACAGATCCCTACTACCAGTACTACTACCATAGATGTCAGACACAGTTCCCGTTCAAGACCAATAGTATTGCAAAGCTGGGTGCTAGAATGTGGTAAGAGACACATAAGTAGTGCACAAGAAAGAGAGGAGCATCAGCATATAAGAGCAGCTTCAAAGAACTACGTCTGTAGACTGGATTTGAATAGGGCCAGAGAAGGAGCCTGATGCACAGACAAAGGTAGGGTGTCCCAGGCATATGGAGCAGCAAGGTGGAATGAATAAACTAGATAATAGGGGAAAGTCGACAGTTGCCCAAGAGCACATAGTTCAGAAGAATGTGTCCTTGAAGGATACTACAAAAAAGGGAACTTAGGGCATCCCGATAGAGAGGTTCCAATAAAGATAAAAGTAACCCAGATGTCCTAAAGCACAGAGCTGAAAGATTCAAAATTACCCCTATCAACAGATAGCCAGATCAATATGAATGAAATACAACCTCTAAAATGCCTATATGCAAATGCTAGAAGTCTAAAAAATAAGATGGAAAAGTTAGAATATATAGCTCTAAATGAGAAGTTAGATATGATTGTCATCTCAGAGATCTGGTGGAAGGAGGACAACCAATGGGACACTGTGATACCTGCATACAAACTATATCGCAATGATAGAGTAGATCAATTTTGTGGAGGGGTTACATTCTGCTAGAGAGGGCATTAACTTTTTGCAGGAAACAAAATACACTATAGAATCTCTATGGATAGAAATTCCACATAAAAAGGAGAAGGCGATGGCAGTGGGGGTGTACTACTGGCTACCTGGCCAGAATGAACAAATGGATGATGAAATGCTGAAAGCAATCAGGGAAGCTAACAAAAGTTACAACACAGTACTAATGGGTGAGTTCAATTCCCCGGGTATTGACTGGGTCAATGTCACGTCAGGACATGCTAGGGAGATAAAGTTCCTAGATGAAATAAATGACTGCTTCTTGGAGCAGCTTGTTCATGAACCGACCAGAGGGGAAGCCATATTAGACCTAGTCCTTAGTGGCATGCAGTAGCTGGTGCAAGAGATAAGGGTGTTGGGGTCACTTGGCAATAGTGATCATAGCATGATCGCATTTGATTTAATAAATGAAAGAAGAAAGGCAGGGAAATCCACAGTACTACATTTAACTTTCAAAAGGGAGACTATGATAAATGGATTTAGCCAAGGAAAGTCTTGTCTTACTAATCTGTTATATTTTTTTGAAGGTGTGAATAAACAGGTAGACAAAAGTGAGCTAGCTGATCTAGTGTATCTGGATTTTCAGAAAGACTTTGGCAAGGTCCCTCATGAGAGACTCATGGTGAAATTAAAAATTATGGGATAGGAGGTAGTATATTATTGTGGATCAGGAACTGATTAAAAGATAGAAAGCAGAGGGTAGGGCTAAATGGCCAGTTTTCTCAATGGAGAAAAGTAAATAGTGGAGTACCCCAGGGATCTGTGCAAAGCCCACTGCTTTTTAACATAGTCATAAATGACCTGGAAATGGGAATGACTGACGTGATCATATTTACAGATGACTCAAAATTAAAACACAAGAGGATTGTGAATAATTACAAGAGGATCTTGTTAAGTTGGAAGACTGGACGTCCAAATAGCAGATGAAATTTAATGTGGACAAGTGCAAAGTTATGCACTTAGGAAAGAACAACCCAAACTATGGTTACACTATACAAGGTTCCACATTAGGAACCACCACCCAGGAAAATGATATAGGCGTCATCATGGATAATATATTGAAACCCTCGGCCCAGTGTGCAGCAGCGACCAAAAAAGCAAATAGAATGCTAGAAATCATAAGGAAAGGAATGGAGAATAAAACAAAGGATATTATAATGCCTCTGTATTGTTCCATGGTGCGATCACATCTTGAATATTGTGTGCAATTCTGATTGCCATATCTTAAAAATGATATAGTGCAATTAGAAAAGGTACAGAGAAGAGCCACCAAAATGGTAAAGGGGATAGAAGGATACCCCTATGAGGAAAGGCTTAAAAGGTTAGGTCTCTTCAACTTAGAAAAGAGACAGCTGAGGGGAAATATGATAGAGGTTTATAAATGAATGAATGGAGTAAAACAGGTAAATGTAGATCAGTTGTTTATCCATCAAGAAGTAGAAAGACTAGGGGGCACGTAATGAAGCTACAGTGTAACCCATTTAAGACTAATAAGACAAAATATTTTTTCACTCAACAAGTAATCAAACTCTGGAATTAGTTACCGGAGAATGTAGTAAAACTTGTTAGTGTAGCTGGGTTTAAAAAAGGTTTGTACAAGTTTCTGGAAGAAAGGTCCGTAAACCATTAAGAGGACTTGGGAAATCCACTGTTTACCCCAGGACAAGCACTGTGGAACCTATGTGCTTTTTTGGGAACCTTACAGATATTTGGATGCTGAGCTTGATGGATTTTGGTCTGACCCAGTATAGCATTTCTTATGTTCTTATGTTCAGTCGGGAATTGTACCTGGCTGATAGGCCTCTGATAATTTGCGCAAGGACAGCGACCTTGGGTGCCCATGCTATTGTTAGCTGTGGACGCCGAGAAGGCTTTTGACAAGATATATAGGTCCTTTTTGTTTAGGGTTCTCGGTCAGATGAGCATAGGGCAAATTTTTTTTAAGTGGATTAAAATCTTAGATAAAGAACCGTTAGCCTGTTTAAAGATAAACAATTGTTACACACAGACTTTTGAGATGTAACAGGAAGAATGCCTGTTATTGCCCCTTCTGTTTGTTTTGGCAATGAAACCACTTGTGCAGAGAATTAGGGAGGACAAATGGGCGGAAGGGATGTGGGTGGGGGATGAACACCATAAGATATCCCTCTTTGCTGATGATATCATTTTACAGTCATAAATCCGAAAAGAAATTTGGAGGTTTGGTTGCCTTAAACTAGGGCACCTATTTCTAAATTTACTTTTGTGTACAGTAATTTTATAAACTCCTGCCTAGTTAATGTGCATTTTTTATGTGCCTATTTCAGACCTATCTTATAAAGTCAGGTGTGTTTGACTCTATAAAATACTGACATAAGTGGCCGAAAATGCATGTTAATTTCAGGGCATGTTCATTCACACCAGCTCTGGGGCTGCTATAAATGCCTGCACCTATATCTGTAAGGAATGCGCATAAAGTCCAGGATTTTATAATTTATACGTGTAACCTTGCCCTCTGCCAATGCTGCACCCAAACTCTGGCCCTGTGCACACCCACAGTGAAAGCATGCACAATCAGATCTGTGCGTACTTACAGAATAGAGACCACATCATTTTTGCATGTGTATGGCTAAAATAAATATTTTATGACTAAAATACCTAGATTTTTATACATTGCTTAGGCATAAATCTAAACATACTCCCTTGAAGTTGAGTTTTGTATAGGTCATCTAGGATGGATCAGGAGTCTTCATATTGGGACATTCACAATTTGCAGCATATTTTACGAAAAGCTCACCAAATGCGGAGCCTTTTGTATAATATGTGTAAGTCCACAGGAAATAATGTGTATTTGGAGGCGCGTACAATGGGAACAGCTATTTCACAAATCTACGGATTAAAGTGGCATAAATTAGGGCTTTGTACACGTTATGCATGTTAGCAGTAGGGTTTGCTACCACATGGGCATGTAGCAGATTTTGCAAAACTGCAGATGCAAGTGGAACCATTTAAGGAGCATGCCAGATGCAGAAGTAGCTCATCTTATAAAATCACTGCTTATATGTGTAAATGGTGGTTTTTATATGTTTAAACCTTCTAAATTAGCCTCCTTAATGTGTTTGGAGTATTCCATAACTATTTTCATCAGCTCCCAAAACCCATTTTGCCAATTTTGTCAAAAGGCAGGAAGGATTTCTCAACAGGATTGACCGATGCAAAGACTAAGGGGTCTGTTTACTAAACGGCGCTAGTGGCTTCTGTGCGAAATCCTAACCACAGCCCCATTGAATAAAATGGGGCTGCAGCTCTGATTTTGCATGGAAGCCCTAGTGTCACTTAATAAACAGACCCCCAAGGGCCCCTTCTACTAACATACATTAGTTTCTTGCACTTAACATACGTTTAACACTAAATCTAGCCTGCGTTAAGTACAGTGCCTCCATGGTAACGTGCCAGCATGATCCCAGCAGTGTACACACAGTCGTGTACCCTAACACGTGGCACAATTACCACGTGTGCACTGAACTCCATATAGGGGCAGCCACACTAATTGCAACATTGACAGTGTGTGCTAAATTCCCCAGAGCTAACTGCAACGTGCTCGTTTTCTGCCCCAACTTACCCACTCTTTGACCCTTTGTGCAACTTGCAGTTAGCATAGGAATTAGCACACCATAATCACAATTACCACAGGCCTTGTGCACTGTTACCGCATGCAAAAATGTGTGTTAGCTGCTTAGCGCACTTTAGTAGAAGGGCACCGAAGTCATGAAAAATCTAAACATTTTACAATTAATTCAGAATTGTATTCAAGTCAAAATAACAATTGTTTGTTTTTAAACGTGCTGTACCTGATAGTCAAAGGTATTTACATAGTTTACAGACTTGAGAACAATGTAAATGCCCCTAAGTGGGATATTCAGTGTCGCTGGCTATCTGTGGGTGCCACTGCTGCACGTCCCAATGCTATGTAGTTAGTATCGGGCATCCTGGGGCGGAGCAGAGGCAGCACCCATTGCTAACCAGGAAGTAGTGATATTGAGCCGCTGCCTAGCTAGCGACCCCAGGCAAAATTAGGCATGGCAAAGGTTGGCCTAACTTTGCCCAGAGGAACTAACCGGGCAGCAGCTCAATATCACCGCTTCTGGGCTGTGCGGCGACCCGGATATTCGATATTATATTATATATCTAGGGTTAAACTTCAGCGGCGATGACTATGCACTTCAGAGGTGCTAGTTGCCACTGCTGAATATCCCCCCCCCCACCCCCTCATCGTTTTTTGTTGCTATCTTTAATTTTAGCAGGCAGGCCATAGTAAATATTAGAAAGTCTAGCTGACATGCTTCATAAAGTCCTGAAATCTGCTTTCTTAAAGCTGGCTCGCTGATGAATTCATGTGAGATGCCCATCAGTATTATCCCTGCTAAAGCATGAAAGGCAGGAGGTCAGCATGGAATTCACCCTGCTGCACACAAAGAAAGACTGACCCACAGACTTGACCAAAGGTGACTGCTGAAGAAAAGAAGTCAAGCTTCAATAACTTCCAGGGGGCAAATCCCATTAGGGTTAAGCAAACAACTTTGTGGTCATGCTGTGATTAAATCTGATTAGGATCCCATCAGCCTTTAATAACAAGCTCTGGCATTGTGAAGAATGCTGAGGAGCTGATCATAGTCAACATGCTCTATCCAGGATTTGATGTGCCAGAACTGACTTACATACCACCATAGTGGCGCCTCACTTGAGCTGCAGCTGGGTCTTAGTGTTATTTAGCAGGCAATACCCTCCTGCTTTATGAACGTAACATTCCCAGTTTCAAATCTGAGGAGTGTAAAACTGTTCCCAGGTCTACCTTGTCTCCATTGACTGTGTTCCATCCTCTGTTTTTGACTCTCTTCTTGCCCCCACCTCTACTACTAAGCCTGGGAGGTCATTTTGCAAAGAGATTTGTATGGGTAAGACCTGTTTTACCTATGATAATCTGTTGTGTGAAAATTGGCCATCCTCAGCTTGCACAACATGCATACTATGAACTGCATTAAGATGGGAGCTGTCCCAGGGTTGTGCTTTGGTTGGGGGAGGAAAAGTATGTGCGTAGATTGCATTTTTGAAGCTTTGCATGTAGGCTAGTCGCTTGACAAGAATGATACTGGGCTTGATGGACCTTGGTCTGACCCAATATGGCATATCTTATGTTCTTATGATCTCCATGTCAAGGGTTGTCTTTGGTGCTTTCCTTTCCAAGAGCTTGCACACTTGCAAACTCAGAGACTGACTCCAAAGCAGGGCTGGTGCTAGAGTTTCTAGTGCCCCCTGCAATCTATAAATCGGTTCCTCCTCCCTCAGCATTACTGGTAGGCTACACCCCCACCTTTTTCCTTTTTCAATAGCATCTGTTTTTAATGTTTCTTTTAATTTTTGCTATTTTTCTCATTTTTTATCTCTCATTTCTCAGTTTTTGATTTCTTCTCTTTTTATTTTTCGGTATTTTGGCAACCCCCAATGTCAGTGCCGTGCTGCTATGCTTACCTCACTTATTGCATTGCACCAGTCCTGCTCCAAAGCGTAAAGTAATGCCTCACCTCAAGTTGGTACCCTGGCTGGATGCTGCGCTTGATCGCTTCTTGCAGCAGCCCTGTTTCTGTGTACCTTTCCAGGCAAATCCTACTTATGGGAAGAATGGGTGCAAGGGGTCATATGCATTTCATACCTGCAGCAAGTTTCTTAGCAAAAGCACACACATACTTTCACTTTCAGACATGGTACAAAGCCCTCAGGTAAAAAGTATGTGTGTTTTTTCTCTCTGTGTGGGAATATTGAAAACTTCCCTTGTCCCTTTAAAGACCTCGGTTTTGCCTAGGTGTATTTGGTCATTAGAGAAATTACTTTGATGGACATGGGCCATAACTTCGGGTTCATAGCTGGAACATTCCAAAGTGACGGCATCACTATGGCTGTTCAGTTTGCCTGAATTCAGATTTTTTTGTCAAATAATCTCCACAAATAAAAGCCATTAACTTAAAACCAATATGTTTCTTGTTTAACTTTGGAGGTCTTATTTTTATTTTGATTAAGAGGATAACTTTCAAAGCCGTCTATGGGTAAAGAAGTGCTTCACCCATGGAAATAGTTTTTATAAAATTGTTTGCCCTTTATGCAGATAGGTTATGTGTGTAGATTTATCTACTATTTAAGAAAACAGTCCCTAGGGAGAGGGGAGAGGAGTTTACACTTACTGTATGCACATAAATGTATAATTTGAAGATTCATATTTTAGCCCAGGAAAATTATGTGCACCAAATTGCAGGTGTAAATGTGTGTGGAGGCAAATTTTAGTTAGCATGCAGAAATCAGAAATGAGATGTTCAGCTTTGGAAGTACTCAGTTCCGACGGTATTTTAGAAATGGCTCTGCTAATCATGAAGCTGTTTCTAAAAGACATAGAAAATGCGAGAAGATATGTGAATTGATATCCACGTGAAGTGGGAGGCACCATTTTACAAATTTAAATGAGGGAAAAATCAATGGAGGCAACTTAGTAGCTTTTCACTCAACATGTAATCAAACTCTGGAATTTGTTACCGGAGGATGTAGTAAAAGCTGTTAGTGTAACTGGGCTTAAAAAAGGTTTGGACAAGTTCCTGGAGGAAAGGTCCATAAATCATTATTAAAAGCGACCCGGGATATCACAGTTTGACCCAATACAAGCACTGAGGAACCTATGTCTTTTGGGGAGACTGCTAGGTACTTATGACCTAGATTGGCCACTGTTTGAAACAGGATACTGGGCTTGATGGACCTTGTTCTGACCCAGTATGGCATTTCTTATGTTCTTATGTATAGGCATTTCATAACGTGCATGTGGAAATGTTGGTACTCGCATGCGTGCCATTTTGCGAACTTAGATGTGTAACTGCACTTAGTAACTACAGAGGATGCTATCTTGACCTCATTTCAATTTGGAGGGGGAAATAAACTATGGGAATTATAAGAAGGATAACCCCCTGTAAAAGGCTAGCTGACATGCACACTTTTTGAAAACCTACACGTGCCAAGGAGCAGGTGTACAGTAAATGCGGACATGGATAACTTTGGCCTTGCATGAGCATTTCCTATAAGAAATAGGAAATACACATGTAGATTTTTGCCCTGCCCAGACGATACCCCCTCAAAACTGCCAGATACTAAAGACATCCACAAGTAAATCGGACCCTGCTTAAAATAGCCATTTAGACGTGGCTGCGATTTGACCCGGTGAAAGGCGGTATATAAATGCAGCTAAATAAATAAATAACATTATGCTTGTATATACCTGATTTTACATGTGTGAATCATGAATAGGGCTTCCAAAACTACCCCCTGAGTGCCTATGTTTGAGAATTGGATAGAGTCTGTATATTTGCCCACATTTCGCTGTTGCAGTCAGTTGTAAAGTTTCTGTTTAAATGGCCACAATGACATGAAAGTGCTGCAGGGCATGCTGGGTAATTTTGCATGGGACATGTAGGTAATAAAATGGGCATTCAGATCATTGCGCTTAAACCACTCCGAGCTTTTTTGAAAAGACTCAGTGAATGTTAAGCGCTTTCTAAAATACCTGGAGCCCTTTCTGAAATACATATGACGCCCCCAAAGAAGAACGTGTATTTGGTGGGACACACATCTGAAAAAAGCCATTTTACAAAAGAGTTTGCACAAAGGAGCGGCACCACTTGGGGTTTTGCGTTGTAAATTGTAAATAGTGCTACTTACATGTAAAAGTTGCAGTTTTGCTACTTATACATGTAAGTGGCGTAATTTTACCTGGACTGAGTGTAGGTGAGGTTGGAGAAGGGCTTACATTTAGGCAGATACATTAACCCTGCCATGTGACTTTCAGCCCCAGAGAGTTAAGCACAATTTCCCCCTCGGAGGCCCAGGTCCCCATGAGAAGTAAGCTGATAGTGACATGTAACCTGGAGCAGCTATAAATGCTATGGGGACATTTTCCTGGATATATGTGTACTGTCATTCTAAAATATGGAACACACATATACTTTGCAAGCTTGCCCAAACCATGTCCTGAACACCTTGCATGCCTTTTCTAAAATCTCTTCTGCTACTTTTTTTTTATTTTTTATAAACTTTATTTAATCATCACCAACAAAAATAACAAGGCAAATACAACCAGTCTCCGGAGGGGTGGGTTCTCATCCCCATCCGGAAAACACTGACAAGGGATGAGTACAGTTTTCACCTTTTTATCCCCAGCCCAAACCTCCCTCCACCCCCCTCCCTTCCCACCCTCCTCACCCGGTCGCACCCATTCCCAGGTACATTCCACCTCTCCCTACCTCACCTTCCCACACTACCCCCACAGCGGCTATCCGCCCCCCTCCTCCCCTACCCTACCTACCAATACACAGGATCTCATTCCAACAATGGGCCCCCAGTGTGTCTATATAAGGGGTCCACACCAACAGAAAGGTGGTCCAGCGCTTGACACTGCCTCGCGCTCGCCAGCGCTCCATGAGCATGAACTGGTGAAAGCTATTATGCCACTCCACGAACATAGGAGAGCGCTGCTCAAGCCACATATGCAAAATAGGACCCTTACCCACCAGACAAGCCTTACGCATTAACAAGCGGTCCGTTCGCCGGGGCGGACAAGGGGGGGTCAATCCTATCCAAAACCACAAAAGCCCCAGTCCACCGCAAGCGCAGCTGCAATAACCCACTGACATATCTAGCAATTCTAGCCCAGTAGGAATGGATATGCGGACAGGCCCACCACATATGCCACAAGTTAGCCAAAGGAGCCTGGCAGCGCGGACACCGACCATCAACTGTCAGATGGCTACGCAAAGCTCGTCTAGGCGAGAAATAGGCCCGAGTAAGGCATTTGAATTGTATCTCTCGCCACCTAGCCCCTTCCACCATGTCTGCAATCCGCCGTAGGGCAGTAAGAACAGTATTAGGATGAACCTCCCTTCCCATCTCCGCACTCCACGCCGCTTCCACTCCTCGGTAATCCACTGGGGTTCGGAGATCTTTCAATCGAGCTCTATATCCCACAATAGACTGAGGCGCTTCTTCTCCCAAGGCAAAAAACCCCAGCAGTTGTGCCGAGCGCTCCGACGCCAGGGCCTCCCTAGGCAAGGAGGAGATATAGTGGGAAACCTGAAGGTATGCAAAGGTATACTTTAAGATCAGATCATATTCTTGACAAAGAGATTGGAAGGATTTACACCTCCCCTCAGAATCCACCAAATGCCCAACCTTTCGAATACCCTTACTCCACCAGTCTCGGAAGCCGCGCGAGCTCGATCCCGGGGTAAAGTGGACATTACCCTGCAGCGGCAACCAGCTGGACACCATCCAGGCCGTCCCCCAGTGAACATTGAAGTATCGCCACGTCCGCTGGGCCGAGCCAAACAAAACGCCCAGTGCGAGACGGGTCGGGAGAAAACGTGGTTCCGTATGCAGGGCCCCTAACAGAGAGAAAGGTGCTACATATTCCTCCTCGAGGGTCGTGGGAGTATACACCGTCGTCCCACCAAACCAGTCTCCCAGGTGGCGAGCCTGACAGGCCAAGGCATATGTACCTAAATCTGGAAGTCCCATCCCTCCGTCCCGCCACGTCCCCATCAATCGGATCAAAGGAATACGGGCTCGAGCTCCGCGCCACAAAAAGGTCCGAATGGTGATTTCCAGGCGCCGCAAGTCACCCCGAAGCACCCACACTGGCAGAGTTTGCAGCCAGTATAACAGCCGGGGCAGTATCACCATCTTAATCGCCGCCACCCGCCCCGATAACGAGAGCGGCAGCGGTCCCCAAGCTTGCAACTGAGACCGCGTACAGGCTAACATCTCTTCAAAATTACACCGGTACAGTTCACGCGGTTGACAGGTCAGCCGGATTCCTAGATAAGTGAATTGTGAGCCTGCCCACTTAAGAGGAAACCCACCTACCCACCCCCGCCTCAGAGTCCCCAACACATCGAGAGCCTCTGACTTGTCCCCATTAATCCGCAAACCTGAAAAGAGGCCGAAATCTCGAAATTCCTGAAGCAGGCAGGGCAGGGAGTCCACGGGGGACAAAAGATGTACCAAGATGTCATCAGCAAAGGCCGACACTTTGAAAGTCTGAGAGCCTATTTGCACCCCCTGGATCGCCGGCGACATCTCCATCGCTCTGATCAATGGATCTAAGGATAACACGAACAGTAGGGGGGACAGGGGGCAGCCCTGCCGTGTGCCTCTCTCCAGTGAGAAGGCCTCTGATAGCATCCCGTTGCAGAGTATCCCCGCGGTCGGGGAATCGTATAAGCAATCAATCATGGCACAAAATGGGGCCCCTAAACCATACCAAGGCAACAATTCTTTGAGATAAGTCCAATTGACCCTGTCAAAAGCTTTTTCTGCATCAAAGCTCACTAGTATGGAGGGCAGTTGCTGGTCATGTACCCATTCCAAAGACGTCACTATTTTGCGCATATTCCGAACTATATATCGACCTTTTACAAACCCTACCTGGGAGTCATGGATCAGGTAGTTGAGATGTTCTGCTAATCTATCCGCCAAAATCTTGGCAAAGATTTTAATGTCGAAATTCAATAGAGATATAGGACGGTAGGATGTAGGCAACGCCGGATCTTTGCCCAGCTTGGGAATGAGAGTGATATGCGCGTGGTTCTTGCCCCACTTAAAGCCTCCCTGCTCGACCCGCCGTGCAAATGCCTCCACCAAGATTGGGCCAACATAGTCATTAAGCAGTTTATAAAACTCGGCTCCCAAACCGTCCGGCCCCGGTGACAACCGATCTTACCTCCTCTAGGGAGATATGGCGCCCCAACTGACTACTCTGCTCCTCTGTGAGCGAGGGCAGGTTTAACTTCCGGAGATAAGCCGGTATTGCCGAGGGGGAACCACCCTCTGCGGTATAAAGATTTTGAAAGAAACTCTGAAAGACCCGGACAATGTTTTTAGTATTTCTCTGCAGTACCCCCTGCTCGTCCCGCAAGGCTGCCACAGTGCGCGAGCCCCGCGCTCCCTTCAGACATCGAGCTAACAGCCGTCCGGGTTTATTGCCATAACACTGCAACCGATAACGATAATAGAGAATAGACTTCTTAGCCCGTTGATGTAATAGTTCGTTGAGGTCCACTCTGGCCTCCCACAGCTCCTTCTTGAGCCCCTCCAACGGGGCTCCCGCAAGTCGCCTCCGCAACCAAGATACCCGCTTTTCTAATCTAAGAATTCTATCCATTAGCATCCGTCGTTTGCGTGCTGCAAACCCAATGATATCTCCTCTTAACACAACTTTAGCCGTCTCCCATACCAGTTCAGGGTCCCCCTGGTGGCAGTGATGATCCTCCTCAAACTCTCTCCAGCGCTGCTCTAGAAATTTATGAAACTGGGCGTCCCTGTAAAGCTCCGGCGGGAAACGCCAAATCCGCGTCTGCTCGATTCCCCCCCCCAGCGACGTTCTAACCACACCGGTGCATGGTCGGAAATTTCAAAGAGCCCAATCTGCACCTCACCCACGCTCGCAAAAATCCCATTAGAGAGCAAGATGTAATCAATATGGGAACTAGTGCCATGGGCTCTAGACTGGTGGGTAAAGTCCTTCTCTAGGGGGTGTAACACCCTCCAAGTGTCAACTAATCCCAGCCTATTCTTAAACCTATTTAACATTCGCATTACTGGTTCCCGTTCCCGTGCTCCCCCCCCTTAGAGGTATCCAGGTCAATATCCAAGACTCCATTGATATCGCCTCCCAGAATGAGCGGGAGTTCAGGCAACTGCTCCACTTTAGAGGCCAACATGGCATAAAAACCTGGGTCAGGGGAATTCGGTCCATACACCGTTCCCAAGATTACCGGTCTCCCCTCCAGCGTGCTCTGCAAAAGCAAGTATCGCCCCGCCGCATCCCGAATTTCAGCGTCGACGGAGCAGCGTACTCGTTTGTGAATCAATATAGCCACCCCCCCTTCTTCCCTAGGGCAGGGGCCCCCCAAACCTGTCCCACCCAATCTCGGCATAACTTATTATGCTCCTCAGCCGTCTGGTGGGTCTCTTGCAGAAACGCAATATCACACTTATGTCTAGCCAAGGCTTGTAAAATTTTATATCTCTTTATAGGGTTCCCCAGACCACACACATTCCACGTGATAACTTTCAAAGCGGCGGGGCAGTGTCAAGACTCATGTGTCCGGTTCCCCAAGTCATTAGGGACGGGGCTCTCCCAGCCTGGAACCCCCTCCCCCCACCCAACCATATAGCCTTTAACACACTTAGAAGTTGAAAAAGAGTGCGACCCCCCATGCCCCCCCACCCCGCCCCCCCCCCGCTCTCTCCCCCCTCCTCCTCCCCACTCCCTCCCCCCCCCACCCTTTCCCCCCCGAATCTTAAACTCATTCCCATCATATACCACCTCGCCTCCCTCTACTAAACCTCCGATGATACGCTCCACCACCCCCCCCCCCATCAGTCCGTCACCCACTATGCCTTTCCACTTCAGGTCTCAAGTTGTAGCGCCTCATCCCCTAACGTGGCGAGGCTCTCGGGTACAACCCCTCAAACTAAACAATGGCAGCCATAGCCATGCCAGCTGCGGCAGGACCCTCCCTCTAACCCGCCCATAACCCAGCCCAATCTAACCCCACCCTCCTCTCCCCCCACCCAGGAATCATGCTATACATAGCCACCAATACAGCAAAGCATAGCATGTCATTATACTCACAATATGGGTTAGGCATGCTTACATTAATACAACAACTGTTCAAAACTGCCGTAACGAACGGCAGGAG
Source organism: Ichthyophis bannanicus (assembly GCA_033557465.1). Classification (NCBI taxonomy): domain Eukaryota; kingdom Metazoa; phylum Chordata; class Amphibia; order Gymnophiona; family Ichthyophiidae; genus Ichthyophis; species Ichthyophis bannanicus. Next base: position 594,105,468 of record CM066033.1, read on the forward strand.
AAAGGGGGAGGGAAGGAACAGAGACAAACATTTTGCAACAAAATGTAGAACGGTCTTAGCCCACACGTTAATGGTCGCGGTATTTAGGTGGGCTCGAGGACCGCAGGCCCACATACAGACCTGTTAAGGGAGACGGAAGGGGGTGCGCTGTCTCTGCACTAAGATAACACATTAGCAAATAACTAATTAAATGGCACCATCCCTGTACTCCAGGAAGCACCCCTAGCCAGGGGGGAAAGCGTCTCTTCTGCTACTTATGCATGTAAATGGTATGAGACTCTTGAAAAATCACCGCTGTCAGGTATCTGATTTTTATTGTCATGTAAGTGCAAATGAATTCAGTAACATTGGTTAAATATTTGACCACTCCATTGCCACTTTTACTCTTGTTCTAATACATAGCCGAAACACACACACAGAAAAGTAAATTTACAAATTAATGGCTTTGGAAAAAGCCTTTTGTAACCTTTCATAAACTAGGTCCAAATTATTTATTTTGTTGTTGAAATTATTATTGAGCCAAGATGGAATTGCAGAAATGTAACAGTGTTATTACATTTTTTTCAATATTTACTATGGCTAACACATAATCTTGTATACAGTATTTACAATTTTCCATATTTTCTCCCCACCCCTCTCCCTTTCCCTTTCAATCACCAACTGATCTTCCCAATATTCATTATAAACATACAACACCAATTTCGGAATGAAGTGACTCCAAATCTCAGCCAGAAAGATCTTTAATATTACTATTTAAATCTCCCCCTACCACCAACTTCCCATTAGCTAAGTTCCCATCTATTCCATATGAGATGCACAAGGGAACCCCCCAAGGTCACAGAATCTCAGTGTCTTACACCCACATAACATTCATATTCAAGTGTAATACTCACATATCACTTGCATACTTGTCCTAGAACATCTACCTCACTTTAGCACCTCCCTCCTGTTCTATTCCCCCAACTCCCTTAACTAGAGATTAATTAGGGGTTGGAGCTGTGTGCATCCAATTTATTTATTTATTTATTTATTTATTTAGTAAGCACTTGTATACCACTGCTTCCTACGATCAGCAGCGGTTTACTTTACAGAATCATAATGTATCGTACAATACAGTGAGATTTTTTAGATTTACATTTCGATTAGGCAATGATTTACATAACACAGGAGAATTAATTGGATACAATATACATTTGATTGGGGCACACAGATTTACATAACACAGGAGGATCAGTTGGATACAATATACATTTGATTGGGGCACACAGATCTGGGTATACATTTGATTGCAATAGCGTGGGAGGGGCCCAAAATATACAATTTATACATGATTACCTGCCAGTATTCCAAATGCTGCCGTGGCAGGCAAAAGTCACCTGGTTGAGGTAGAGTATCGCACTTAGGTCAGGTTGTAGTGGGTCTGAAATAGATGGGTTTTAAGTTTCCGTCTAAATTCACTCAAGTTGTTTGTGAGTCTCAACTCGTGTGGGAGCTGGTTCCAGTGGATTGGTGCTGTATATGTGAAAGCCCTATTGCTTGTTTCTGCTTTGACAGTTCTTATGCTGGTCGGAACACATAGAGCGTTGAGATTCATGGTTCTTCTGTTTCTGTTGTGTGGTTGAATAGCGATTAGGTTATCGAGGTAGGATGGTGCGATGTTATGGATGAGTTTAAACGTTGTTATGAGAAGTTTGAAGATGATGCGAGCGGCCACCGGGAGCCAATGTAGTTCCATTAGTACTGGGGTTATGTGGTCTGTGACTTTCTTTTCCATGATGACTCTTGCAGCGACATTTTGAGCCATTTGCAAGATGCTTAGGGTGTTCTTCAATTCCCACTCTGTCTTTATAGTTCACTGCTGGGTCACTACCTGACACCTTGCTCTGGGTGATAAGATCTGTATATGCAAACCCCATGTTGCTATAAAACCTTTCTATCTACTTGCCTGTCCCCTTGTCCCTTCGCATTCGAGGATCATGAGCCAGTGCAGTGCATTCCTTCATTGCCCTAATGATGACTATAAACCGCAAAAAGACAGATGTCTTATCCATTAGCAGGGACAGCAGCTTCACCCCACCTACCACCAAAACTATCGATGGAACCCAAGTACAAGTAAAGCATAAAGTGCGTTACATGGAATCATGTTGGATCAGCATCTTTCCTTCTCATCCCACATCAGGAATATCACCAAAAGTATCTGCCAGAAGCTCAAGACACTCCAACACTTCAAGCCACTCCTCATCCATCACGACTTTCACACAGTTCTCCAAGCACGTGTCTTCCCACACTTCGACTACTGCAATTTCATCTTCCAAGGCGTACCAAAGTCAGCAATCTACCCACTCCAACTTGCTCTCAATACTGCAGCCTGCACCCTCTGCAATGCCCTCAGAACTGAACATATAACTCCCCTACTCATACAGCTACACTGGCTACCTATCACTGAATGCATAAAATATAAATCCATCCTCACAATCTTTAAAGTTATCAATGGCCTATCAGCTATTCATCTCCAATCACTAATACAGAAGACACCCAAAAACTGAAAGAGACAAACTGGCTCCCTCAACACACTATGAATACCAGTACTATACACCAAAACCAGCCCCACCAGATCAGAGAGGGCCTTCTCCCTATTCACACAGTCTCTATGGAACTCAATCCCTGACAAACTACGTGCCACAGAGGACTTACCAGCCTTCAGAAACAGCCTCAAGACTCACCTGTTTATAAACCGCTTCTCTGAGGACATAACGTAAGCACCTAGCAGGCAATATCCACAGCCTCCCTCACCTCTCTTCCCCATTCCCCCTCATGTTCAGCCCCTATGTTATGAATACTCCAAGTTGATTTCCTGCTGTAATGTATCAACATGCTGTTCTCTTCTCTTATAAACAGGATTCTCAACCTCCTTTATTATGCATACTCCAAGTTTATTACCCTGTTATAATGTATCACCATTTTATTATAATGTAAACCGCTTTGACCACAGGATAAAGCAGTATATAAAAATGCTAAATAAATAAATAAACTAAATAATTATGGCACTTCTTCAGAAATCCAATAATGCAAAATACTCTTTTTTGCTACCAGCCAAGCTTTTTGGACCAACAATCTCTGTGCTACTTCTCTAATAGTAAGATTATTACAAATGTCCAAGAGAGCCACCTGGGGCCATATCCAACTGAATACCCAGAACAGAGCCCCGAAATTGATGTATCCATAGCCAAAATCAATTAACCTTAGAGCACTTCCAAACCATATGACTCAGTTTGGCACATGGTTCCAGGCACTTTGGACATTGTGCTGAATGCACATTCCTGGCCTTATATGTCCTGCATAGTGCAAAGTGCAGGCATCATAATATCTGAAATTGGATTTCCTTCATGTGTGCATTTCTTACTAATTGTGGTATCTGTGTAATTGACCCAGGTATATCTCCTCCAGTCACCTGTACACTCGATTCTCTATTCTGTATTTCAGCAAATCTGTCACAATCCCCAAATATATTCATTTCCACAATTGCCCATTATAATCCAGCCACTGACATTCTATAAGCATCTCCAACTAGGAACTCCGTCAATGCTAAGTACAACTGACTTGATAAATCCTCTTTTCAAAGACTTCGAACATAGCTGTGCACCTGCATATATGCAAACATAGCTTCTATCTGTAAATCTATATTTGTCACGTAATTCTTCAAAGCGGAAAGAGGAACCACCTTCTGCCACTAGTTTTTCTATTTGCGTCACCTCAAGCTCTTTCGATCATAAAAAGATCTTCTGCATCCCTGGTGAAAAATTTCCATTAGCATATATTTATTTATTTAGCAATGCTTATGTACTGCTTTTCACCAGGTCAAAGTGGTGTACATTCAGGTACGGTATATATTTCCCTTGTCCCCTGAAGGGCTCACAATCTACATTTTGTACCTGAGGCAATGGAGAGTTAAGTGGCTTGCCCAAGGCCACAAGGAGCACCTGTGGGACTAGAAACCCCAGTCCCTCCAGCCCAAGGTTGCTGGCCTTTAGTGGGATTTTAACCCTAAGGCAACTTGACCCAACCACTAGGCCACTCCTCCCTGGCAAATGCACAATACTATGTGCTGACCATTTCAACTTAGGACATAATTGCCACCATGTTTTCTTAACTGAACTAAATAGACACATATTCCTCATATCCAAAAGATATTGAGAGTCTTTTATATGCAGAAGAAATGTAATTGCTAATGGTGACTCCAAGACCTCCTCAAATTCAGGAGGTGTATAATCCATTGATTCACGCAACCAGTCTTTTACATATTAAAGTATACAGGCCTTGTTATAAGTTTCAATATCTGGCTGTCCCATTCCCTTCTGGCTCATTGGTGAGACCCCAAGCTGTGTCCTAGTTCTTTTCTCCTTCCATAAAAATTTGTTCATGTTATATCCAACAAATCTATCTGAGTAAGCAACAGAGGAAGCATTTATAATACAACTATTTGGGGAAAGGTTCCATCTTAAAAAGTGCTATTCTTCCTCCCAACAAGAAAAAAAGGTCTTTCTACCCCTGAAATTTTGTTCCATATCTTTAAGTAATATAGAAACATTAAGGTCATATAATTCAGTCAAGTCACTCAGCATTTGAATGCCCAGATATTTAAAGGTTCCTCTGACCTGTTGCAAAGGGAAGTCACCTTCCCATCTATCTCATATCTCCTCCTGTGTGGGCAATGCTTCTGATTTATCTAGATTAAGCTTAAGAGAGAATTTATTAAAATCCTCAAAATCTCATATTAGAATTCCCGTCAAACCTTGCAGATTAGTCAAATGGGAAATGGACCACCAAGTTGTAGGCAAAAACAGCTATCCAAAATGAAAGTCAACTAATGCAATTAATATGGGGAAAGGATGACTGCCCTAAAATGAGAACAGGAGATATTTGACTATTTATGAATTAATATGCCTTTATTAGCAGTCAGTAGTAATCAATAACAGAAAAAAATCCATTGTAACCACCCAAAAACACAGGGCTTACTACTTGAGATGCTGCTCTAACCGCTCTTCTATCTGCCTTCATTTGATTCTGTTATTGGTCAGGGCCTTCAATGGTCTTCTTTGTTTGATGTTCAATAGATTGGAATCTGTAGCTTCCTGGAAAATTGCTCCTGAATAGAAAAAATATGTAACAATAAATCACCCAGCATAAAATAGTACTGATTGCTTGGCAATGAAATAAGCACAACATATACAGCAAAAATTATTGTTAGCCCCTAATTACATTTACATTTTTAACATTATTATCTTAGAGAATGGAAAAGGGTAAACAGAATATATTTGTTCTTCAGTTTACTTTCTCACAAATTATGTTCAATGAGTGCTTTTGTCTCCATTTTCCCAAAGCCAAAATTAGTAAATATTTAGAATGGAAAAACATGCTCACAAAGCATTCTTAGTTTTACTAAAACAAAATTTACTATTGGCCCTCTACCAGCGCGGTCATGCAGCTGGTCACGTAGGAGGCGGCAAAATCCATTTCGATGAAGTAATCAAAGTTGACTGTCTCGCCAATGCTATTCAGCAAATGTGCCCACTTACAAAATTGGGTATGTGTGTGGCTTTTCATTTTGAAATCACTTGAAAATGGCCTGGGCTGTGTCAGAAAGGAACAAGACACCTTCACGGACTGTTGGTCATGCCTCGGTGAAGTTTTGCAACAGTCCACTAGACAAAAAGCGGGGGCCTAATGCAACTACCTTAACTAGCATCCCATCTGCGAGGACAACTTTCAACTCTCATTAGTTTGCCAGTGCCCTTATCTTTTGTAAATTTTGCGGAAGCACTGCTCGGGTAAAACATCTGAATGAAATGACACTTTCCACCCATAGGTCATTCTGCATAATGAGTCACTGAGTTATAATGGCCCTTGTACTTTTGGGCAGTATATATATGAATTAATCTTTCTATTGTGAAAATTTCTGCTTTCGGCCCTGTAATGCTCTGGCTTCGACAATGCAAATCTCATTATTTCTAATAGGTTGCAATTAGGGTCTCCAAGCTGTTGACCACTGTTATTGGAAGTAGTTAAAAAAATACCACCATGGATGTGAAATTAACAAAGAAATGCCTAGCATAAGATGTGTCTTGCAAAGGTGGGATTTTAGTCTTTTGTATGCTAGTGCATTCCTTATAATCTTGTTTTGCTGCACGTTTGCATCTCAACTGGGTATGGTCATGGAATTGTATAATATCTTTACAAGATACATGTTGGCTTATCTTTTAAGCTATAGAACTGTAGACTATCAAAGCTACAGTGCTTGCAAAATCACAATAATTTACCAGGTTTGAAACTATAAATATAGGCAGTGCAATTGAATCAGTGTTATGTCTATTGCATCAATAGATGCTTTGCCTTATGTTGGAGAATTGAGAATCTTCCCAAATAATTTTCATGACAACTTTGCCAGTCAAAAGGAGGAAATAAATGTGCCACTTTTCAAAATATATTTCCTGATTCTGTTGGCTCAGAAAAGGAAGCATTTATTGTAGAAAATGAAGTGAAAAACACTGTCAAAAGAAGTGACTATTCTGACTTCTTTAAGTCATTTTTGTCTTCCAAGAAAGTTACTTACAAATGGAAGTCAGCAGCAGTCTGCAATATTATCATTTATTTGGTTAAGCTACTACACTCAGGGCTTGCTGCTTGGATTTAACCAATGCCTGCTCATTGATGGCTCAAAATAAGTTACAAATCAGGTAAGGTAGAGGTATCCCTGCCCCAGAAGACTTACAATTTAAAGGGTTTATTTATTAAGGGTTGTTATGCAAATAAGGTGCATTATTGGCCAATAACACAGTTTAGTACTGCAAAAATCAGGGCTGACGCATGTTAAAATATAATGGGCCATAAAGCATGCAAATAAATGCAAAACATCTCATTATTATGCAAATAGATTATGACATCTGGATTAAACTTTGCAAGCTGTATTATTCTAGGAAAGTTAACACCTCCAAAGGTGGTGTTAACTTTTACCGCTGGGGCATGGGACCACCAACAGGCAAATTGATGCTTCTGAGGAGCAGCTTAAAGGTACCAGGATGAAATTGAAATGACTCCCACCACCTCTGCCCTTGTGGTTGACAAGCCTGGTGGTCAAGTGGTGTCAGGCATGTCATCTGCCTCCCCCCACACCTTCATGCACCTCCACCTGCTCTCTAAATGTAGACAATATGAGAGGGGATACAAGTTGTCGGCAGGTGAAGACGTGTGAATGGACTGCTCCTTGATCTTTGCTTTTCTTTTGTGGAGTTTCCTAATATGAAGAAGGGGAAAAGGAAAGGGAAGGTTCCAGTGAATAACCTAGGTGCTTCCTCGCCCAGTCAGCCTTCTATCAAGCAATTTGCAATGAAACTGGACATGTCTTGGCCTGAGGAAGCTTCCTCACTGATGGTTTCGAGAAAGGAAGCCCCATCTGCCCTGAGGATGCAACATTAAGCCCAGAGCTCCCTTTTACCTCCATTAACAATATTCCTGATTGAGCGGGCCGAGGTGAGTCCTGCTGTGGGAAAGGAGCTCTGTGGAGTAGTAGAAGCCCTTCTCTTGCTGTGCTTGGATGGAGACTTTGCAGTTAGCTCCGGGAATGAGTACAGCAGCAGCTCTTGGCGCAGCTAATGATCAGTAAACTGCTGGGAACAACTCCAGTGCAGCACCGAAGAACTTGTGAGTGTTAAATCATTATCTCTGCTAATGATTATCCTGAGAGTGACTTTGGAGACCATGTGGGAGGCCTTTATTCAGTTAGATGCTACTGTAGGGTCCAAACTGGAGAGAATAAACTTAAACAATTGAATATGAGGGTTTTCAACTTTCCACGAGTGGCAGTGGCCAACCCAAGGGAGCTATTCAAGAGGTATTTAATGGAGGTATTAAAAATTCTATCAAAGGCAATTCCTTCACTGATTAAGATTTTTTTTACCTTCCGTTTAGGAGGAAGGTGGGATTTCAGGGTGGACATTCTTCTGCTGAAGATGTACCAGCTCTTCCAGGGAAACCTCTGGGTGTAATAGTGGAGGAGGTCTGGGAAAGAGCAGCCCTACGTGTGACCATTCTGTTTGAATCTGATAAGAAGTTTGTTACAAGGTTATTTTTTGGAATAGAAAAACTGCTCTTGAAACAGCATGAATGATGTTTTCACATCTTAGTCAAGAAATTCAGAGAAGCTGTTATTCAGCTCGATGGAGAGTTGCTTTTTTTTTTTTTTCAAACTTCCTGCAAAATGTTTAGTTAAAACATAAGAGCATAAGATATGCCATACTGGGTGAGACCAAGGTCCATCAAGCCCAGTATCCTGTTTCCAAAAGCAGCCAATATAGGTCACAAGTACCTGTCAGGTTCCCAAAAAGGTATACAGATTTCATGTTACTTATCCTGGGGTAAGCAGTGGATTTCTCTGATCCTCTTTAATAATAGTTTATGTACTTTTCCTCTAAGAACTTGTCCAAACCTTTATTAAATCCAGCTTAACTAAAAACTTTTACTACATCCTCCGGTAATGAATTCCAGAGTTTGACTACGCATTAAGTGAAAAAATATTTTCTCCTATTAGTTTTAAATGGGCTACATTGTAGCTTCATTGCATGTCTCCTAGTCTTTCTACTTTTTGAACGAGTAAACAACCAGTCTATGTTTAACTGTTCCACTCCATTCATTATTTTATGGACCTCTATCATATCTCTCCTCAGCCGTCTTTTTTCCTAGTTGAAGAGCCCTAACCTTTTAAGCCTTTCCTCATAGGGGTATCCTTCCATCCCCTTTACCATTTTGGTGGCTCTTCTCTGTCCTTTTTCTAATTCTGCTATAGTTTCTCATGTGAGATATATTTTCTATGACCCTGGACATTTGAAGGATCTGCTTCTTTAAAATGTTTCAGCTAAGTGAAATGGCTTTTATGGTTGGTTATTATGCTCTCAATCTGTGAATTAACTAGCTTGAGTTGAGTTTTATTTTTTGGATCTTCCCTATAAATCTCTTCTTGAGGATCCACCTCCTTATGTTGTGGGCTTGATAGATGATATGTTTATGAATAATATAACAGTGTTTTGTTCATATGCTTCTACCAACATCTTATTTTCTGTGTAAAGAATTTGTATTGTTTGTTATTATTTAAAATATATTTTAAAAAATGTAGGCACTATAATGAAGCCCTCAAGTCTCACTCCTTTTTAACAAAACATGAGCTAAATACAAATAAATAAACAAAAATTACATTGACTCCCCCCCCCCCCCCACAGAGCCCTACACCTCCTAACTCTGCCTCACACCCCTACTTATGAAGCCATCCATTTGTGGTCTTATGGGTGCAGGAGCAATAGTGAACATTCTTAGGGGGGCCCCCCAAGCAAAGGTTTGCTGAGGACCCCCCCTATTGTTGCCCTCCCCAGTGGTGACTCCCCCATTGTCAGCCTGCCCTGATCTGGCGGCAAAACAACCCCTCCATTGTCATCCCCCTGCTCCAGCAGTGGCAGCCCCACGTGGCAAACTTACATTTGTTTGCCATACTACTTCTATTTCAGGCCCAGAGGTGTTCTTCTTGGGTCGAAGTCTCATGGTGCAGCACTTTTTGCCAAACTTCAGCCCAGGAGCTAACAGCCAGGCCTGCAGAATGGCTGAGGGATAAGCCTGGTCACCACCAGTTCACCAGGCCTTTCAACCACTAGGCTAGCAGTATTGGGAGGAGGGGCTATTTCAATTTTTAGACCAGCACCGTTAAAGGTAAGTGAGTTTGAGATCTTTGTGTTGCTATGGCCAGGGACTCCACAATAAATTTTTATGCTATTTTATTGTTGGTTAGTAAACAGGGACCTAAGTTTGTATTAAAGGCAATGGCAGGTAACGTGACCTATCCTAAATTGCAATGAGTGACAGTGGGATTTGAAGCCAGACTTCTTTAGTTCCTAGCTTGATGCTCTAAGCATTAAGGTACTCCCAGAACCATACCAAGCCATCCATAAAACAGCAATTTGCCACCAAACAACTTGAATACAGCAATCTCATCAACAGAAGCAGAAAAGAATACTAATCATGGAATCTCTCAACCACCCAAGGGAATTATTCTCCATCGTATCCACCCTCATCAGAGACCCGACATCCCATGAACCCAAAAGAACATCTGGACCCGCAGACCATGGCCAACTACCTAGCCAACAAGCAATCTTCAATACCTCCTATAGCCAAAGAACCTCTTCAAAAACAGGATAAACCATCTCAAGTTCACATCTGGGACTCCTTTAGATTAATTACATGAAGAGAAGTCACAGACATTATTCGAAGCATCAATACCACTACCTTTCCTCTGGACCCATGTCCAGTCATCTGGATAAAATCCCTCCCGACTTAATTCTCCTCAGTTATTCAAAAGATAGTTCACACCTCTCTCTCCCAAGGATACCTTCTGCCCTGAAGCAGGCCTCAGTAAGACCCATCTTAAAGAAACCTTCAATGGATCAGACCGACCTCAGCTCATATCGACAAATTGCCAGCATACCTTTTATGTCCAAATAATTGAAAAGTCTGTACAGTGCCAACTTCAAGAACACTGCTCCCCTTGACCCCCAGCAATGCAGTTTCGCCCAACATCTGCTTCACAGCACTATATGACACATTAATCAGAAGTCTTGATAAGCCACATCAAGGATTCATTATGATATTTCTAGACATCAGTGCTGCCTTTGACTCCCTATCACACAACACCCTACTTACAAGGCTCAGAGACATAGGCCTCTACAATAGACTGGTTCACCTCATACCTCACAGACAGAAGGCTACAAGTAAAAGTCAGGTCTCTCAAATCCAACCATTTCACCCTAAATCAAGGAATACCACAGGACTCGGCCTTATCAGCTCTACTATTTAACATTTACATTCAGCCTATTTGCAATTTACTGAGAAACTTTAGCATGAATTTCCATCTATATGCAGATGGAATTATGTTCTACATGTCCTTCCACACTCTAACCCCAGACTTCTCCATCATGTCGGATTGCTTTTCAGTCATTACAGATCTCCTTGCAGAACTTGGCCTAGTAGTGAACAACAACAAGACGGAAGCACTACTAGTCACAAGGGATCCTTCCTTCAACCCACTTGAGAACCTCATTCTCAAACATGCAGAAATCACGATAAAAAGCAAAGTCAAATACTTTGGCATAACTCTTGACAATAACCTAAACATGCTTGCTCATATCAAGAAGTCAGCCAAAACTGCTTACCTGAAACTCAAATCACTCCAACATTTACGACCCATACTCCAATACAATGACTATAGAACAGTTTTTTTCAGTCCATCATAACCTCCCATCTTGACTACAGCAACATACTTTACCAGGTAATACTAAAACAAGCATTATTTCCACTTCAATTATTGCAAAACACTGCTGCTAGACTTTTATTGGGAACATCAAGACGACAACACATCACACCGACTTTCAAGAGCCTTCATTGGTTACCAATTACACAAAGGACAAAATACAAAGTTGCAACCACCATCTATAAAATCCTTCACAACTCTTGAGCTCCCTGCCACAAAGATCTAATCACAGAACACCCTTAACAAGGCCTAGAAGATCAGTGAACTAGAACCTTCTAGTCATACTCCCCTCAAGACCAGAAGCACTCAGCAAACAAACAATAGAGCCTTCAGTCTTTTTGGCCCAGCTATCTGGAACACCCTACCGGAAGCCATCAGATCTGCACAGTCTATACAAGACCTGAAGAAACTCTTAAAAACACATCTCTTCATTGAACACTTTGTCCCAAATATCACATAACTACACATACCATGTCTTCATTCACACACTGCTGAAATCAGTAAACCCCCATTTTATTAACTCCAAGTTTGTATCCCCATGAGTTCTATGTAACTACAACTCATTTGAGTTTGTTATTGTTGTTCAATGTAAACCACCTTGGCATATACATAAGTTGTGCTTTTAGAACTACCCGCTCATCCTCCCTTTTTGTTCCCTAAAGAAAGTTTTTGCTATTGTTTGAGTTTTATTGTCTTTACATGCAAGTTCTCTGTAACAGTTGAAGTTTCAATGTAAACCGCCTTGATTATATGATAAGGCGGTATAGAAAAATTGTTAAATAAAAAATAAATTGTTAAATAAAGGCGGTATAAAAAAGAAATCTGTTAAATTAATAAATAAATAAATGCACCCTGTGCAACTTGCAAAGCTGGTGCCCCCCTCCCCCCCACATCACATGTTTGCGTCTTCCCATCTTACCCCACACCTCTGCATCTCCAGCTGGCACCCCACCCCCATGCTGCCTGCTGCCGCTTTTCTTCTTCCTTTGGCGGCAGCAGTGGCGACAGTGGAGCAGACCTCCAATTAAAAAAACACATTTGGATCTTTCTGACTTTGCATTTGCAAAGCTGGTCTGATCCCTCCCTCCTCTGACGTATGAGGAGGGAGGGACCAGACCAGCTATGCAAGCACGGAGTTGGAATGACTCGTGTGTTTTTTTTTTTTAAATTGGAGGTCCACTCTGATGCCACCATCACTGCTGCCACCAAGGGAACAGGAGAAGTGGTGGCGGGGCAAGGGCAGGCTGGGCCGGCAGCGCGGGGGGAGCTGAGACTGGTGGTCGGCCCTAAATGTGCCCCTATTTTTTTGTGTCCTAACATAAGAACATAAGATATGCCATACTGGGTCAGACCAAGGTCCATCAAGCCCAGTATCCTGTTTCCAACAGTGGCCAATCTAGGTCATACGTACCTAGCAGTTTCCCCAAAAGACACAGGTTCCGCAATGCTTGTACTGGATCAAGCATTGATATCCTGGGTCCCTTCCTAATAATGGTTTATGGACTTTTCCTCCAGGAACTTGTCCAAACCTTTTTTAAACCCAGCTACACTAACAGCCTTTACTACATCCTCCGGTAACAAATTCCAGAGTTTGATTACACGTTGAGTGAAAAAATATTTTCTTTTATTAGTCTTAAAAAGTTTACCCTGTAGCTTCATTGCAAGTCCCCTCGCCTTTCTATATTCTGATAACGTAAACAATCGATCTATGTTTACCCGTTCCACTCCGTTCATTAATTTACAGACTTCCATCATATCTCGACTCAGCCTTCTCTTTTCGAGGTTAAAGAGCCCTAACCTTTTTAGCCTTTCTTCATAGGAGTATCCTTCCATCCCCTTTACCATTTTGGTGGCTCTTCTCTGAACCTTTTCTAATAACGCTATATCCTTTTTAAGATACGGCGACCAAAATTGCACACAATATTCAAGGTGTGGTCTCACCATGGAACGATATAGAGGCATTATAATATCTTTTGTTTTATTTTCCATTCCTTTCCTTATGATACCTAGCATTCTATTTGCTCTCTTGGCCGCCGCTGCACACTTGGCCGAGGGTTTTAACATGTTATCCACAATGACGCCTAAATCTTTTTCCTGGGTGGTGGTTCCTAATGTGGAACCTTGCATTGTGTAACCATAGTTTGGGTTGTTCTTCCCTAGGTGCATAACTTTGCACTTGTCCACATTAAATTTCATCTGCCATTTTGATGCCCAGTCTTCCAATTTATCAAGATCCTCTTGCAATTTTCCACAATCCTCGGGTTTTAACAACTTTAAAATGTTTTGTGTCATCTGCAAATTTCATAACCTCACTCGTTATTCCCCTTTCCTGGTCATTTATGAATATGTCAAAAAGCAGCGGACCCAGCACAGATCCTTGGGGTACACCACTATTCACCTTTCTCCATTGGGAAAATTGGCCATTTAGCCCTACCCTCTGCTTTCTATCTTTTAACCAGTTCCTGATCCACAATAGTACATTGCCTCCTATCCCATGCCTCTTTAGTTTTGCCAAAAGTCTCTGATGAGGGACTTTGTCAAAGGCTTTTCACACAGGGCTTGGTATGGTACTGGCTACTCCTTCCCTTTTGTCAAGCTAGCAACATCTATTTTTGCATCTTTGGGTGGAATAATATAACTACCTTATATGATTCTAGGAAAGCATTTACATCAGTCCACACTGTACATGAATCCAGGAAAAAAAACAAATCATTGCATGCAAATTTATGACATTGTGCATAGCCTGAAAAGCTGACGGACTGCTCTTCCCCCAGAACATGTGTGAGAACCACTGATCTAAATCAGAAGACTTCAGTGGCTTTCCATTTACAAGAACTCCTGCTAAAAAGCAGTATGCTCTTGAAATTGTGTCTGTCTGCTGCATACTTTCATCAGCGCACATGTGCCCTTTACCAGTGACAAACAGACACGGGGAGGGGGGGGGGAATAGCCAGAAGAAGGCAAAGAGTGGCCCCAGGGGAGCTGAAGAGCAATGCCAGCAGGTGAAGAAGCTACAACGAGCAGATGGGAGCTACAGGAGCGAAAGAACTGTAGCAAGAGGTGCATATTGGTTTGATTTACATTGAATCAGAAAAGATTGTCTAGTTTACTTTCAACATGCTATTTGACCAGCCTGAGTCAGTGGGTAACTTCAACCAGGCAGGGTAAAACTACATCCTGGAAATTCCCCAGCACAGCTTGGGCAATGATTAGCCAGTGAGTGGGGGATAGTGGGAAAAGAAAAGTTATTTTTTACAATAAAAATTTATCTGCATTGGAATTACTTGAATTGAATTATTTTTAATATATGAGGGAAACATTGGAAGGTATGCATTGATTTTAGTGGGGGATAGTGGGAAAAGAAAAGTTATTTCTTACAATAAAAATTAATCTGCATTGGAATTACTTGAATTGGATTATTTTTAATATATGAGGGAAACATTGGAAGGTATGCATTGATTTTAATGTAATTATTGTGTATATGCAGAGAAATGCTTAATCTGTACTCCTGTTGCAATTAGATTTTCTAAGACTTATGTTGTTGTTAAGGGCCATTGAGTCGGTGTCAACTCAAAGCAACCCTCTGGATAGCAGTCCTAAACTGTATTTGGTCGTCAGTCAGGTGGCTCATTGTTGATAGAGTGGAATCCATTGCTCTTTTCACCTTCAATTTATACATGTAGTGCCCCTTTGGGTTTGCTTCTGGGTCCGGAACTGGCCTGGCTGGAGTCCCTTCAAGAGCGGACTCCGTCGGCCCTTGTCATTTTGGCACCTGGTGCCTCTAGCTGGGGAAGAAAGGTGTTAGTGGGTAGGATTTCCCTCCTTACACCCTAGGCAAACCTTTCAAAAAACAATGCTGTTGTGAGTTGAGCCCTCTCAAAAAACAGTGCTGTGGACCGAGTCAGCCGGTGTGCTGTGTGAGGGAGCTGACAGTTGGAGTGTGTACAGAGGTCCTCCCAGCATCTGTTTGAACCTGTGGGGTCCTGTGGGGCTATAAGTTCTGCCCTACAGCCCTCTGGGGGTACCAAAGGAGAGCAACTGGTACCTGCACACTAGATAAGGAACTAACCAAGCAGGTACACAAGGACTGACGACAATTCAATAGGTGAAGAATCACTTTAATTATAATGCCCCGACGCATTTCGGCTAAAAAGCCTTCTTCAAGGGGTCTTTAAAAAGAGCACACCTCAAAAAGATAATAACAAACAATTATGAACATGTAAATACATAAATTGATTAATTAAACATACCTTTAATAAAAACATTAATCATAAATATCAAAAAACAATAATCATAACTATCTAAAAGACAAATATAACATATAGAGGATATAGATCCATTAGTTAAAATTATGATCAAAGAATCATAAGAATGATAAATGATGATAAAAATATAAGAATATTACTGTAAACATAAATATTAGAACTACATATAAAAAAGGATAAGAGCATATAATAATGATATATGAACTACAAAAAGAGAGATGAGGAGGACAGATACAGGCAAAAAATAAATAAAAAGTACCTTAAATCTGTCACGTGGTACACTAAAAACTAGAAACAAACAATTAAAAGAAAAAATGATTAAACACCTAACCAAACGTAAATTGACTGAATTAATGTAAAGATAAATATGTGGCAATGCCATTACAGATTCCAAATTATAGAGACCACAAAATCAAAAATAAAACTTATTGTGCTCAAGATAAAAGTAACTTATATAATGTTACTTCTAAAAGATCAACGTCATGTATATGTAAGATAAGATGTAAAACACTTAAAGGCAGGTGAAAAGAACACGCGGCTGAGATAATTTCAGGTTATACTAAAAGATTATCATTTTTTAACATTGTTTTTAAGACAAACATATCATATATATCCAGCATAATGATTTTCAAAAGTGTAGAGCGCTTAAAATAGAAGGCACAACTAAAGATTCAGGATTAGGAACAAAGTGCTATTGTGCAATTGCATGAAGGATACCTTAAAAATCATGATAGGACCCTAATATATTCCATAAAACTGAAAAGGGCAATTTTTCAAAAAAAGAGGGTTGTTTTGAAAGGGAAATTATCAAAAAGGGTTTTTTTTGAAAAGGGTAACCTATACCATCTAAAACGATTACACAGGTACACTACCAAAAAACTGCCTCCAGTTTTGCAACTGATTCCTATAGATTTTGGGGTGCTGAATCCAAGAAAAATAGCCAAAATGTTCCATCATGTCACGTTTTCTTGCAAAATTAGATTTCTTACCCATATAAGGAATGTTCACATAATTTCTTTTTAGCCGACTGCAGTTTATTTTCTTGGCCCAAAATAGAGGTTGTAATGGTTAACTAACTAGAAACACTCCCTCATGATATTTTAGAGTGTTTTGTATTCATTTTATACATTAACAGGACAATTGGGAGGCGGGGGGCTAAATCCAGTACTCGCGCTGGCGCATGTTCTTTCCTGTTCGCCTCGCCTCGTTCGCTCTCGCTCAAACACGGTGGTTGCGACATGAACGTTCCTGTCAAATTTCAGTTTCTTGCAAGTTCATTATTACCTTTTGTTTGCTCAGTCGTAATCCAGCTTTATTCCGAAGTGGTTCACTACAGTTGTAGTTTGCAGTGCTGTGTATTTGTGATGGCTCACAGAGCCAGAGGTTGCGTCAACTCTCCGGACAGTTTTTGTTTTATTTGTGGGGAATATACCGTGAAAAAGCGGCAGAGGAACATTTCTGCATTTATTAAAAAAGTATATTTCGCCTATTTCGGTTTGAAGTTAGGCGATCAAGACAAACCGTGGGCTCCTCACAAAGTGTGCAAGACATGTGAGGAAGATCTACGCATTTCGTTTCGGAATACCTATGATGTGGCGTGAACAAAGAGACCACAGCAGTGACTGCTATTTTTGCTCTTGCATCGTGAAGGGATACAACTTAAAAAATAAGAACGTAATAAGTTACCCCAACCTTCCCTCAGCAATTAGGCCTATGCCTCATAGCAACGAAGTACCTGTGCCTGAACCACCAAAATCTTTGGATCATATTTGTGTGGACGGTTCTGATCATGATGAGACTCATCAGATGGCTTTTCCCAATGAGTCCAGTACTTCCGAGTTTGAAACTGAACCAGATCCGAAACCTGAACTTTTCTCTCAAGCTGAATTGAATGATTTAGTCCGGGATTTAGGACTCCCAAAAGATGGACACCCTTCCCATAGGGTTGGATAACATCAGACAAGGCTTTGTTCTAATATTCATGGACATTGCCGCTGCCTTTGATACAGTAGACCACGAAATTCTCCTTCATCGCCTCAGAGATAAGGGAGTTCACGGCTCAGCTCTATCATGGTGCGCGTCTTACCTCACAGACCGTTGGCAACATGTACGTTCTGGTCCTTCCACCTCTGACCCCTTCCTTCAAACTAAAGGTGTCCCGCAAGGCTCCTCCTTATCGGCCTTACTATTCAACATTTACATGCAACCCATCTGTGACCTTATCCACTCATTTAACATCAACTGCCTTGTCTATGCCGATGATGTCTTGATGTACATGCCAATCTCGACTGAGCATCTTGACCTCTCTCCTCTAATCAAATGCTTTGATGCAGTCACCGACTGGATAGACGCACAAAGGCTTAAATTAAACTTCAAAAAGACCGAAGCCCTCTTCGTCACCAGGAACCCTGCTTTTATCCCACCTCTATCCATCAAAGTTCGGGACGCAGAGCTCACATGCAAGACTACAGTAAGATACCTCGGAGTTATACTTGATCAGCAGCTTAATATGAAGGCTCACATCAATAACATAACAAAATCTGTCTATCACAAAATCCGGTCCCTTCGCCATCTTCGTCAGCTGTTAGAACCTGAAGACTTCCGAACTGTTTTTCAGGCCCTAATAATGCCCCACCTTGACTATGCTAATGCGATATTACATGGCCTACCAAAGAATACGACCAACCCCTTACAACTTGCTATGAATTCTGCTGCAAGAATCCTTCATGGAGCTTCCAGAAGATCCCACATCACTCCAATACTAAAACAGTTGCACTGGCTGCCCATACAGGCCAGGATCTCCTACAAGGTTCTAACAATGACCCATAAAGCCATCAAGAAATTCCCGGCTACTGCTATCACCGACCTAGTATCCATCACACCTCCTAACCGGCTAAGGAGATCGAATGCTGCAAACACCCTCATTCTACCTAAGGCAAGTACTAAGTGCTCTCAAGCTACCAGATCTAGAGCCTTTGCCTTTTTTGCACCATCTTGCTGGAACGCACTCCCGGCGCCTATCAGAACCATCAGCGATCTCTCCCAATTCAAGAAGGAACTGAAGCATCACCTTTTTCTCCTTTACTACGATGCCGCAGCCCCCCCTCCACAGTCACCTACTTCCACACCTCATGGTAGCTCCTCAAGCCCATGCATCATACACTCCTAGTCTGAATACCTGCAACCACACCTTAACCGCCTCCATACTTAACTTACTCTGAGAAGCTCGTGCTGTGCACGTAACCATGTATATAGTTACATTAACTGGCCTGTATATAGTTATTGTTCTTCCTGTTCTCCCTGTTAAGAAACTTGTTCATTGTACATCCGAGTTATTTTTACCTGTTTATTGTAAGCACAAATCACTAAACTGAGATGTGTAGATTCAATGTTTATTGTAAACCGCACTGATCTTAAATAGCGCGGTATAAAAGAAAATGTAATAAATAAATAAATAAATAAAAATGCTGCCCAACTGCTAGGTTCTCGGCTTAAACAGAAAAATCTATTGTCACCAGGAACAACTTTTTATTGGTACCGCAACCGCGAGTCACAATTTTTGAAGTATTTCAGCAAAGAGTAAGATTTGGTATTTTGCAACGATATATACCGAGTGATGGAAAAGTTTAAACTCAAGTATGATCCTGCTGAATGGCGGCTGTTCATTGATTCGTCAAAAGACAGCATAAAAGGTGTTCTTCTTCATAATGGCAACACATTCGCTTCAGTTCCTATTGCTCACTCTGTTATTCTCCAAGAAAAATACGAGAATTTGGCCCTGATTCTTCAGAAGATTCGTTATGATGAGCATAAGTGGATGATTTGTGGAGACTTTAAAATTCTATCCATGCTATTAGGGCAGCAATCCGGTTTCACCAAATATCCCTGCTTCCTTTGCTTGTGGGATAGCCGGGCCCGCGACCTACACTGGGGGAAAAAAGACTGGCCAATTTGGGAGTATTTGAGACCCGGTGAGAAAAATGTTCTTCATGAGAGCTTGGTACCTCGTGATAAAATTCTATTACCACCTCTCCACATTAAGTTGGGTCTCATTAAGCAATTCATCAAGTCCCTTCCAAAAGATGGTGAGTGCTTTCGGTACCTTTGCTCAAAGTTCCCCCGACTTTCTGAAGCAAAGCTAAAGGAAGGAGTGTTTGTTGGCCCTGATATAAGGAAACTCATTTCAGATGGAGCATTCGCTGAAACGATGTCTGAGAAGGAAAAAGAAGCCTGGGATTCCTTCAAGGATGTTGTTCTCAAATTCTTGGGGAACAGGCGGGATGAGAACTATAAGGATATTGTTGCCAGGATGCTCAATGCCTTCAAAGAACAAGGCTGTAACATGAGCCTGAAAGTCCATTTCTTGCACTCCCATGTGAACTACTTTCCCGAAAACTTGGGGGCGTACAGTGAAGAACAAGGTGAAAGGTTTCACCAGGACATCAAGGACGCAGAGAGAAGGTACCAAGGAAGATGGAACACCACTATGATGGCTGATTTCTGCTGGTTGCTGCTGCGGGAAACCCCAGATGAAAAATACGCCAAGCAGCGCACCAAGAGAAGCATTCGGGGGAAGAAGAAACGGGCCCACCAGGAGATTGATTGACCCAAGAATGACTTTAAAATCTAAACTGTGTTGACAAATATCGTGTTTTTACTAAACTTTGAAATAAAAATTTGCTAGTTATTACCACAGTGTCGGATCTCATTTATTAGAATTTTATTTTCACACCATCGGGTGTTTGTCTTCATGTATTGCAATGGTGCGGTTTGCGTTTTTCTATTCTTACATACATACCTGTACAACATTTTTTGCACATTTCTTTGCTTTGCTTTGTGTCTAACCTCGCTCTTATATGCTCAATGTTTGTGCACATGTATGTGGCTGTTTTAAGTGCAGACAACTTTGCTACCATCACAGTGTGTTTTGTTGACATTACTCTATTCTTAAGTGCTGCCTTGTAACAATTTTCTTTATTCTTATTTGAATAACTACTAAACAATTAGTATAAAGAATTCATCCAAGAAACTTTTATCTCGATCGCACTCAATCTGAAACGTTCACCTCAAACTGCTAACCCAATGTAGCAAAAAATCTGTACGTGATGGAGCAAATTGGTTACCAGATTTGGATTCAGCGCACCAAAAAACGTAAAAATCAATCGAAACATTAGAGGCAGTTTAAAAAAAATTTTTTTTAGTGTACCTGTGTTATTGAACTTGCAAAACAAAAACAAACCACCGATGGTAGACATGAAAGAAATTCCTGAGATTGCATTGTCTCCAAATAAACGCTGTTAAAATATAACCTAATGAGGCATTTTTTTAGAGGCAACAAATTATCCAACGAGGATATACCTTCAAGAAAAGTATCTTTCATGTTGCTTAATCTAAAAAACGTCCACGGAGCAAATAAACAGGAGATACTCTGGGTACAAAAAGTTACATAACCTCAAAACCGCTGTCTGCTGTTATAAATAAAAGTAATTTTCAAGCATGAATGCTAATAATGTCAAGAGGCGATATCTTGCAAAATAAAAATGTATCTTAAAAGCAATGTTAAAAATGATGAACAGATCACATGTATCTAGCAGATGGTTTTTCAAAGGTATAGAGCGCTTGAAATCAAAATCTAAACCAAAAAATAAAAATTTTAAAACTGCAAGGTTCAGAACAAAGTGCTATTATGCAAATGCATCAGAGATACCTTAAAAATCACGATAGGACCTTGATATATTCCATAAATTAAAAGGGGTGATATCAAAAAATGGATGTTTTGAAAGGAGAATTATCAAAAAGGGATTTTTTCAAAAGAGTAGCCTTTCTATAAGTGCAAAAAGTTACAGGACCTCAAAAACGCTTTGTGCTGTTTTAAATAACAACCGTTTATAAACATGAATGCTGATAATGTCAAAAAGATGATGTTTGTTTAAAAAACATTGTATACTTGACAAAGTATGTAGAAAAGAGAAGAGCTCACCGTCAATGCGCACTGCACTGCTATACTGCTCGCAATGGAGAAGTGAAGCTCACTGTGTTTCACCTTCCCAGAAGTACTAGCGTTTTCCCGCTCTTATAGGTCAAAGGTCATAAGGACCAGGCAGTCAGTGCAAAGAATCACAAATTATTAAGTAAATGAAAGGGTATAAAGAATTATGAAAAGCTATAGGAAAGGGGAAGGGGAGTGAAGAGGGGGGGAAGGAAAAGGGAGGGAGAAGGAGGGGCGGAAGGGGGAAGAAAGGGGGAAAGAGGGGGAGGAGGGGAGGGGGAGGGAGGGAGGGAAGGGGAAAGGGGAGAAGGGGAAGAAAGAAAAGGGAGGGTAAAGGAGGGGTAAGGGAGGAGGGGGAGGGGGACGAAAGGAAGGAGGGGGGAAGGAAAGGATTGGCGGATTGGGTAAAAATTTTAAATAAGTGTTTGTTAGATCTCATGATCCTTAATACTTTACGCCGCAAGGCTGAATGTTTAAAAGAAGATGTAGCATCAAAATCAGTTATGCTTAAAGACACAGATAGACAATTTGACAAATCAAAGAATGATTATGATAAGAATGTGTTAGAATATAAAAAGATCATAAAGGATAGAAAATTGAAAAAGTTTAAGAGAGATGAGGAGGATTACAAAACAGGTAATGTCTATTATTGGACCAATGACACGAATCCTTCTAGAAGTATTTTGAGGAAACATAAATTTGAAACAAAATCAGAAAAACATCATAATAAAACCAATCAAGTTTCATCTGTCACAGGTAGCCCTGAGCCCTTTAGAAAGAGGAGTCAGAGCATTCATATGGATCCCCCTGACCCGGCAGCTCCACTGTTTCCCTCTCAGGGTGGCCCCCCCCCCCCCCCCCACAGCAATACCACAAAAAACAGGGTTTTTCCATGTATGCTCTTTGGAAAGGGGGAGGTTCCAAGCATCAAAAAGAACAACCACATACATCAAAGGATCCCCAATACCATCCAACCGAGTTTCACTCACGAGGCAGGGGGAGGGGGAGGGGTCAGGGGTATCAACAACAGTGGGATCATTAGAAGGTATTTTTAATCTGTCAAAATACGTTCTTACACCAGTTGAAACGTCAGTGTTACAAAAAGGTTTGTCCTTCGTCCCCACTGTCAAACATGATCGCTTTAACACCCAAGTGGAACTTTTTAAGTTTTTTAGGAAACTCCATATCAGAGATTTTTTTAAAGATCAAGAAGAAGGAAGTAATGATCCATCTGTTATTAAAAAACGCTCCACTTGGATGCCTAAATCTGACAATGCCATTATTGATACCTTTCAGAAAGTAGTGTTTCATGAAATACAGAATCTCTACGACACAAAGAAACCACGCACCTTTTTTAATCTTAACAAAGAGGAAAAGAACGCACTAACTTGTCTTAAAAATAATTTTGAAATCATTATAAAACCTGCAGACAAAGGTGGAGCGCTTGTAATCCAGGATAGAGATTCATATATCCAGGAGATTTTACGGCAGGTTAAGGATATCACATATTATACAAGACTACGTGAAGATCCTACTCCTACTCTTAAAACACAGGCCGATACATTGATTTACGTAGGAGAACAAGCCGGCTACCTCACATCTAAAGAGGTTCGATTTCTCACGGTGACCCATCCGGTTATGCCTACGATCTACGTCCTGCCAAAAATACATAAATCTTTGGAAAATCCCCCAGGTAGACCCATAATCTCAGCTATTGGGTCCCTTTTTGAACCAATATCAAAATATTTAGACGTCTTTCTCCGTCCGTTTGTGCAGCTTACTCCATCTTATGTAAGGGACTCGTCACACATATTTCAGATGCTCAACACATATCATGGAAACCATAATGGTGTCCTGCTTGTAACCTTAGATATAAAATCTTTATATACTAACATCCCTCAGAATGCAGCAATTGATATTATAGCAAGCTATCTTATAACTAGTACTAGACCAGTCCGTACTCCTACTTGCTTCCTTATTCAATTAGTTACTTTGATATTGTGCAATAACTTCTTTTGCTTTCAAGATTTGTATTACCAACAAATAAAGGGGGTTGCAATGGGCTCTTCCATAGCACCAGATGTCGCTAACCTTTATGTTTCGAATTTTGAAAAGATTTTTTTGATTTCACATCCTTATAAGACACATTTAAATATGTGGAAACGGTACATCGATGATGTTTTCCTCATATGAGAAGGCACCGAGAGTCAATTATTGTCCTTTATTAATTGGCTCAATTCCTGTGATTCACATTTACAATTTGATTTTTCATACAGTTCAAAAGAAATAGCATATCTTGATATTTTAATTAAAAATACGGCAGAAGGTTTTGTAACAACATTGTATCGTAAGCCCACTGATAGGAATTCACTTCTACATTTTAGCAGCTTCCATAATCGTTCTCTCAAGGAGAATCTTCCTATGAACCAGTTTTTAAGGATTCGTAGACTCTGCACTAAAGATGAAGATTTTGACACCCACGCCATTGACATGAGTCAAAGATTCAGAGATCGTGGTTATCCAACTGCCTGTATTGAAAAAGCTCTACACCGGGCCCGGTCATTAGACAGGACAACTCTCCTACAGAGTCGTGCACCTGAAAAATCTAATAACATTGTTTGCACGCTCACATTTTCTGAACATTCCAGAGAGATTGCTAACATATTAAAGAAAGCTTGGCATATTTTTGACCCTCTTCCCTGTCTAAGAGACACAAAGCTTCTTGTGGCCTATAAGAGGAACTCTAATATAAGGGACATTCTGGTGCCGTCTGCTCTCAATAAACCCAAATTTACTCCTAAAGCATATGGACATTTTAAGTGTGGCAAATGTAGTGTTTGTGAGAATGCACTAGTGACAAGAAAAGAGTTTGTGAAGCCAGGCTCTGTACATAAAGTCCTCTTACAAGATTTTTCCAATTGTGAGACCAAAAACGTCATTTACTTGATCATTTGCCTTTGTAATTTATGTTATATTGGAAAAAGAGAAATATAAAAACACGTATAATTGAACATAAGAGTTTTGTAGTTCTATGTAAACCGCGCTGATAATAAATAGTGCGGTATATAAAAATGTTAAATAAAATAAATAAATAAATAAAATATTCACGGAAAAGTGACAGATAAGCCCTTAGTGGATCATTGGTTAGAGGCTCAACATTTGCTCTCTGATCTTCGGTTTCTGGTACTCAAAGTAGTACGGCCTCATTGGCGAGGGGGAGACCTAGACAAGCTCCTCCTACGCCTGGAACAAAGGTTTATATACGAACTCCATACATTGTATCCAATGGGTTTAAATCAGGAGGTAGATCTATCCATTTTCTTGTAATATTGGTTTGTTATTTTTCTTTATTCTTTTCTTTTTTTTTCTTTCTTTTTTCCCTTCCCCCCCTTTTCCTCCCCTTCCCCCTCCCCCCCTTCTTCCCCTTTCCGCTCCGTTTCCCCCTTCCCTTCCCTTCCTTGCCCCCTTTCCCCTTTTCTTCCCTTTCCTCTCCCTTTCTTTCTGTTCCCTCCCTTCCCTTTTCCTTTCCCTCCCCTTCCTTCCCCCTTCCTCCCTTCCCCCTCTTCCCTCTCCTCTCCCTCTCCTTCCCACTCCTTTCCCTTCCCCCTCCCTCTTTCTTTTCTCTCCTCTCTCCTCTTCTCCCCTCCCCCTTTTTCCTTTCCCTTCCCCCCTTCCCCCTTCCCCCTCCCCTTTATTCCCCTTCCTTTCCTTCCCCTCCTTCCTCTTGTCCCCCTCCCCCTCCTCCTTTACCTCTCCTTTACCCTCCCTTTTCTTTCTTCCCCTTCTTCCCTTTCCCCTTCTCCCCCCTTCTCCCCTCCCCCTCCCCTCCTCCCCCTCCCTTTCCCTTCCCCCTCTTCACTCCCCTTCCCCTTTCCTATAGCTTTTCATAATTCTTTATACCCTTTCATTTACTTTATTTGTAATTCTTTGCACTAACTGCCTGGTCCTTATGACCTTTGACCTATAAGAGCGGGAAAACGCTAGTACAGATAATGTTTTACAGCACCACTGTATATAGCCCACACTGTACATAGCTCAAACCATTCTAGCATGCAACACACCACACCTTGTACATAGCTCACCCCAATCTAGCACACGATACAACACACACTCAACTAAATTGCACCCTCACTGCATGATTAACACACTCACTTTACCCGATTGTTTGCTGTGATACCACCTTGATTAATAAGATAAGGCGGTTTAAAAATACTGTTAAATAAAATAAAAAATAAAAAAAGGTGAAACACAGTGAGCTTCACTTTTCCATTGCGAGCAGTATAGCAGTGCAGTGCGCATTGAACGGTGAGCTTTTCTCTTTTCTACATACTTTGTCAAGTATACAATGTTTTTTAAACAAACATCATCTTTTTGACATTATCAGCATTCATGTTTATAAACGGTTGTTATTTATAACAGCACAAAGCGTTTTTGAGGTCCTGTAACATTTTGCACTCATAGGCTACTCTTTTGAAAAAATCCCTTTTTGATAATTCTCCTTTCAAAACATCCATTTTTTGATATCACCCCTTTTAATTTATGGAATATATCAAGGTCCTATCGTGATTTTTAAGGTATCTCTGATGCATTAGAAAGGGCGCGGGCGGGGTCCCGGGCGCCCGACAGTAACCGGGTGCCCAGTCGGAAAAGGGCCCCGGCTCGGAGGGGGGGGAGGGGGACTGGTGGAAAAAGTAGGGGCAGGACGCTGCACGTCCTTCAAACTGATTGGGTGAGGACGGGGGGCATGCGTGGTGGCAACGACGCGTGCGGGTGCATGTGCTCAGCGCGGTTGCAGTCCTGAGCACATGCGGGAAGAAAGGCGCTGAAGCTGAAGTTTCAAAAAATTTTGCCGGTACCTTCGTTATTTGTGCGCGGAGATTTCATTTCTCTGATCGATGCGGGCAACTGAGGCGAGGCATCCTACCGGGAACCGGCGGGGCTGCGCTTTTGTGAGTGCTGCCAGCGAGGGAACTGTTTTTTCCTCAAGATCAGGAGAGTTTATGCATTCCGCGATTACCTAAGCAGCTTTGGGACCAAGTAATTTTTGGATTAAAGTGAATTTCGCCGTTGATAATAATAATTCTCGCCTGCATTCCATCAAAGGCAGGTTTTGTCAATTGTAGGGCTTGGTTTCAAAACTATGCCGGCAGGCAGCAGACAGCGTGGGAGGGGGCGTGGGACCTCTAGGGATGGTGGAACCATGTGGGGGGAGGGTCAAAGAAAACAAAGGGGTCTGTTGCTATGGCCAGGGGCCAGCACGCTGCTTCTGTGAGCCCTGTTCCAGTTGGGGGTGGGTGCAGGGCCAGGAGGGCAGCCACGGGTGGGGGTAGGTCCTCGAGAGTTGCGGGCAGGGCAAGGGGAGCCCTCGGGCATCTTTGTCAGGTAGGGCGTGCGTGTCGAGGAATAGTGGGAGGCACGAAGGGGCTCCTGCCTTATCTGGGGGGGGGGCCTTTAGGGCTGTTGGGAGCAGACGGGGACAATGGGGACCGGAGCTGGGGGGGTACCAGGACACAGGGTTGGGTTGTTTGGCCCTGATGGTAGTGGTATTGGGGTTAGTGCAGCAAGTAGTGCTGGTCAGGGAGTAGGTTGGGGAGCAAGTGGTGGTCTCCCTTCCGGGGTAGGTGATGCTGGGGTGTTGGGTTGCGCTGCGGGAGGTAGTCAACTTGGTTGGGATCATTGGTTGGCAGGAGGTCAAGGTTCTTCGGGTGGGGAATGGGCTCGTGCGTGGCAGCCGGCTTGGATGGCTGGGTACCCCCCTTCTCCTTCCTTTTTTCCTTTTGTCTCTCCCCAGGTGCCTTGGATGGCGTCCCCAGGTGCACTGCGAGGAGCTGTGGGATGGCAGCAGGTGGCGGGGCGCGAACAAGACCAGGAGCCTGAGCAGAGCAGTGTAACTGACGCGGACATGGACGGTGTGCAGGAGTGGCAGTCACAGGTGGAAGCGGCTCAGGAGATGGTGCAACCTGCACTGATGGTGGGGAATCCTTCGGTGTTGGGTGAGTTACAAAGGTGACTTGGGGCTGGGGTTGGTGGTGGGGGTGCCAGGGCGATCGGTTGCGTAAGGCGAACAGAAAACGGAAGCATTCGTGCTGGCGACAGCGCAATTCCGAATCGTCGTCTTCTTCTTCGTCTGGGTCATCCGGGTCCTCCTTGGATAGCATCGGCGGGAGGGTCAGCGCGCGGGATGGGGCAGCTACGGGGTCGGAGCTGTCTAGCGGGCCATCAAATGTAGCATCTCTGGCTGAGTTATGGGAAGGCGTTCCGAGGAGGTTGAGACGAAAAATTCGTAAGCGGAGGTACATCGATATATTCCGTTTGCTGGAAGGTCGGAAGCGCTCGGGGGAGAGCCGTAAAAAACGTAAAGAGGATGAGAAGGCGGGCAGGGTAAAGAAGGTGTCCCGGACAGTTGTTAATTGGGTTCGCGTGTTTTTGAGGTTGGCTAGCGTGTGGGGGCACCATTCCCCAGGGCAGTATGGTATGTTGCTCTCTTACGCGGATTCGATTTTGGAAGCCTCGCAGACCCATGAAGGGTGGGCATGGCTTAATTAT
The DNA here is from genome assembly GCA_033557465.1 of Ichthyophis bannanicus. Lineage (NCBI taxonomy): Eukaryota > Metazoa > Chordata > Amphibia > Gymnophiona > Ichthyophiidae > Ichthyophis > Ichthyophis bannanicus. Next base: position 594,133,612 of record CM066033.1, read on the forward strand.
GATGAAAAGTTTTGGGATAAAATGGAAGAGCACAAATCGTTAATGTGGGGCATGCAAGACATCAACTTGTGGCTCACTCAGATGTCGGCGAGGGCGTCGGTTTGCGGAGGGAGTGTTAGGGGTGGGTTCGGGTCCACAGGGGGGCATGGGTCATTCCTTTCGGGTTGGGGGAGTTGTTTCTCCCATCAGGCCAGTTGCGGGTGCGGTGGGGGGGACATCTGTTGGTGGTTTAACAGATCGTCCTGCCCGTTTCCAGACTGCAGGTTTCGGCATGCATGCTCGTCCTGCGGAGGTGGTCATACGGCAGCCAAGTGTCTTAAAAAAGGTACGGTGTTGCCAGCCTCGCCAGCCCTTAAGTAGGGGGGGGGGAGTTTGGAGTAGCTCCGATGCCAATTAGATGCGACAAGTTGCAGGAGTTGCTCCAGGGGTACCCGAAGCCAGGGGTGAGAAAAATGTTATGGCTGGGTTTTCAGTTTGGCTTTGTTATACCGGTGCATGGTATTGTTTCCGCGACAGCGTTAAGAAACTCTCCCTCAGTACGGTGGTTTGCAGTGGTTGTACGGGAGAAGGTGTCGGTGGAGTTGGACTTGGGTAGGTTCGCGTGGCCATTTAGCCGGCCACCCTTGCCGGATTTTGTTGTATCACCGGTTGGTATCATACCGAAGAAAGTTCCCGGTAAATTCAGGATGATTCACAATTTGTCGTTTCCGGGCGGTGCGTCAGTGAATGATCACATACCGCGCAAGTTGTGCACGGTGTGTTACGCATCTTTTGACAAAGCCGTTGAGCTCGTCCGGGTAGCTGGGCCTAGGGCGCTCATGGCGAAGGTGGACATCGAGTCGGCCTTTCGCTTGTTACCAGTCCATCCTTCATGCTTTCATCTTTTGGGTTTCCGATTGGAGGAAGGTTTTTATTTCGATAAGTGTATGCCTATGGGCTGTTCGATCTCCTGTGCTTTCTTTGAAAAATTCAGTTCCTTCTTACAGTGGGCATTGATCCGTAGGGTCGGTAGGTCCGCTGTGGTGCATTATCTAGACTATTTTCTGTTTGTGGGCTCGGGGGATACTACTGCTTGTAAGGAGCTTTTGGATGGTTTTGTTGAATTGGCTAGCAAATTGGGAGTGCCCTTGGCATCTGACAAAACGGAGGGACCGTGTTCCAAAATCACATTTTTGGGAGTGGAGTTGTATTCCGTTCGGATGTTGGCATGCTTGCCGATTGAGAAGGTGGTGTGCTTACGGGTGTTGGTGGCGAATGTTATGGCCTCCGCGAAGATAACATTAAAAGAAATGCAAGTCTTGATTGGATCCCTTAATTTTGCTTGTAGAGTGATCCCTATGGGGAGGGTATTTGTGTGCCACCTGGCGGCCGCAACGGCAGGGGTAGCAAAGCCGCATCATCGAATATGGGTCACTAGAATGATGAAGAAAGATCTTCGGATATGGGATACATTTTTGAAGGAATTCAACGGGATAGCAGTCTTTTTGGAGGGGGAGTGTTCATCCGATGACTTACAGCTTTACACCGATGCAGCGCGGGGTGTCGGGTTGGGGATTTACTTCGGTGGGGAGTGGTGTGCCAAGAGGTGGCCGGCGGCATGGCATGAGACAGGTCTTAACGAAGCATATAACGTTTTTGGAACTTTTCCCACTGCTAGTGGTCCTGGAGCTCTCGCCAGGGGAATTGATTAACCGGAAGTTAGTTTGGTGGTGCGATAATGAGGCGGTGGTGAGCGTGGTTAATCGCTACACTCCACAATGTTTGCAGGTAGCAGCGCTTATGAGAGCAATTATACTCAGGTGTTTGCGTTACAATGTTATGTTGAAGGCTCGTCACATTCCGGGTCATGATAATAGCATTGCTGATTCTCTTTCCCATTTGCAGATGGACCGCTTTTGGCAGTTGGCACCGGAGGCAGATCGGGAAGGGCATGCTGTCCTGTGGAGCTTGTGGACCATTGGCCGGCAGAGCTGAAGGAGCTACTGCGATCTTCTGTGGCTGAAAGGACCTGGGACACTTACCGGAGTGGCTGCAGACTGGTGGTAGCATTTTTGTGGGATTGTGGTTGGCGAGGGGGGGGGGGGTGTCGGATCATTGGTTGGGGCAATATATAGTCAAAGCAAAGGGTATAGGTTTGTCCCGATCAGCGGTTAAGGGTCATCTAGCTGGCTTCCCTTTTTTCTCGCGCTCGGTTGGATGGGAGCAGCCTTGGGGTAAGTTTATGGTACAGAAGCTACTGAGGGGGGGGGGAGCACTTGCAGCCTACTCCGCCTGATCGGAGGAGGCCGATCACGCACGACTTACTTCTGTGGATTTGTGGGGAATTGACTACTGTTGCGGAGTCGGGATATGAGGCTATTCTGTTTAAGGCGGTTTTTACTCTGGCGTTTTTCAGGGCTTTCTGGGTGGGTGAATTCGCAGCTAGATCGCAAAAGGCTGGCAGTCTTAGCGGGTTATTGCGGCAGCATGTGCGTTTTGATGGGGGGAACATGCGGATACTACTTGCAAGATCCAAGACGGATCAGCAGGGCAGGGGTCTATGGGTGGTTTTGGCCACAATAGGTGGGCCAACTTGCCCGGTAGCAGCGATGCGTGACTATTTGCGAGTTTGTCCGGTGTCGGAGGGCAGTCTATGGGTACATAGTGATGGTCGGGTCGTGACGCGGTTTCAAGTGTCCGCGGTATTGAGGTTGGTGCTTAGTCGCCTGGGCGAGGATCCTAGTCTTTTCTCTCCCCATTCCTTTCGCATCGGGGTGGCAACCAGTGCGGCTGGGGTTGGGTTTTCGGGCGGTCAGATTCAAAGGATTGGCAGGTGGAGGTCAAAGGCATTCCAAGGATATGTTCGTTTATAGGCTGCGGAAGGTACGGGGGTGGGGGGGGGGTGCCAGTAACTGTTGATTTCTTTTGCAGATGGGGTGCATCATTTGCTGCATTGTTGGATCATCGGGCACTCTTTCGTCTTTTGGGCTAGCCAGCGGGCTGACGAGAGGCCAATCGGAAGAAATTTGGGCGTTGATCCTGCGATGCTGTCAGTTGCATGGCTGGGCGAGCGAGGACTGCGGTGGATGCAGATGCTGCCTTTGCTTCGACATCAGCAGAGTCGGCTCCCATCGCCTGGGATTTTATTAGTTCATCTGGGCGGCAACTATTTGACGTCCTGGACTTCCAAGCAGCTGATTAACGCAGCAAAGAGGGATTTAGCAGTTGTGCTGCGTTGGTTTCCGGGGGTTGTATTGGTTTGGTTGGACATTCTACCTAGACCTGCATGCTGGACTCAGCGGAGGTGGTCCAGGGGCCTAGTCAAGATTAATAGACAAATTGGGCGTTGGGTATTGGAAATGGGGGTTTTTCAAGTGCGGCATGAGTGCGTTGAGGTGCATTGTGCAGGCTTGTATAGGGTTGATGGTGTCCATTTATCGCCGGTGGGTGTCGACTTATTGTTGAATGACTGGCAGGAAGCAGTTGAGCGGGTGGTGCAGGACAAGGCGTGCTGGTCGCAGCTTTAAATCGGGGGGGTGGGGGGGGCGGTACAGAGGTTCAGCGGGTCTGTGCCGGTGGCGGGTTCCCGGAGGTTTCTGGGGACCCGAATATTAGGCCTTTGGGGCGTGGGCGGGGTGACCACGTCACGGGAAAACCCATGCAGACTTTTGCTACTGATATGGCGAAGTCGGCGGATGGGTGATAGGACTTGGCCGAGGGCTTGGCCACAACACGGGGGACGAGAGGTCACCTTGCTAATAGTACGGCTGGTGACGGATCCCTCCTTTGTGTTACGGTTATGTTGCATTATTGTTCTGGATGTTAAGCATTTGAGTATTAGTAATAAAGCTGTGACCAGTTGCTTACCATTAACTGTGTGTCTTGTGGATTTTTGTGGTTATACTGTTCGGGGAAGATGGGTCGGGGGGGAGGGTGAATGTTTCAGAAGAGGTCCTTAAGATATATTGGGTGGTTAGGATTAGATGAGTGGTCAACGCCTGAGCGGGGGCGAGCCGGTCCGGCTACCTGGTTATTGCATGATAGCACTTTGTTCTGAACCTTGCAGTTTTAAAATTTTTATTTTTTGATTTAGATTTTGATTTCAATCCCCCCTCCTTTCCCCTCCTCCCCCCTTTCCCTTCTTCCCCCCTTTCCTTCCCTCTCCTCTCCCTCTCCTTCCCCCTCCTTCCCCCTTCCTCCTTTTCCTCCCCTCCCTCTTTCTTTTCTCTCCTCTCCTCTCTCCCCTTTTCCTTTCCCTTCCCCCTTCCCCTCCCCCTTCTTCCCCTTCCTTTCCTTCCCACCTCCTCCTTTCATCCCCCTCCCCCACCTCCCTTACCTCCCCTTTACCCTCCCTTTTCTTTCTTCCCCTCCTCCCCTTTCCCCTTCCCTCCCTTCCCCCTTTCCCCTCCCCTCCCCTCCTCCCCCTCTTTCCCCCTTTCTTCCCCTTCCCCCTCCTTCTCCCTTCCTTTCCTTCCCCCCTCTTCACTCCCCTTCCCCTTTCCTATAGCTTTTCATAATTCTTTATACCCTTTCATTTACTTAATTATTTGTAATTCGTTGCACTGACTGCCTGGTCCTTATGACCTTTGACCTAAAAGAGTGGGAAAACGCTAATACTTCTGGGAAGGTGAAACACAATGAGCTTCACTTCTCCATTGCGAGCAGTATAGCAGTGCAGTGCGCATTGAACGGTGAGCTCTTCTCTTTTCTACATACTTTGTCAAGTATACAATGGTTTTTATACAAACATCATCTTTTTGACATTATCAGCATTCATGTTTATAAACGGTTGTTATTTATAACAGCACAAAGCATTTTTGAGGTCCTGTAACGTTTTGCACTTATAGAAAGGCTACTCTTTTGAAAAAATCCCTTTTTGATAATTCTCCTTTTAAAACATCCATTTTTTGATATCACCCCTTTTAATTTATGGAATATATCAAGGTCCTATCGTGATTTTTAAGGTATCTCTGATGCATTTGCATAATAGCACTTTGTTCTGAACCTTGCAGTTTTAAAATTTTTATTTTTTGGTTTAGATTTTGATTTCAAGCGCTCTATACTTTTGAAAAACCATCTGCTAGATACATGTGATCTGTTCATCATTTTTAACATTGCTTTAAAGATACATTTTTATTTTGCAAGATATCGCCTCTTGACATTATTAGCATTCATGCTTGAAAACTGCTTTTATTTATAACAGCAGACAGAGGGGGGGCGGAGCCTGATGTCCAGCGGGTAAGACGCTTCGCGCTGAAGCTCCCGAGAGGCCTACTTAGAATCCTGACTTAATACCTATACAAACTTACTATTTCGCTCCGGGCTGACCGGGGTACCTCGGGGGGGATGGCGGCCCATAAACCAGCGCGCTTGGACTTCGGGTCTCCTTCTTCTTCTCACGGAAAACGCTCCAAAACAGAGGTGTCCTCCCCACAGAAGATGGCTCCATTTCGGGAAAACCCCGAAATGCACCTGGAGATTTTAGAGGAAATACGCGGCGTGAAGGAATTGGTGCAGTCCAATGGAGAAGCGCTTAGAGCCATGCGAGAAGACTTTGGAGTGCTCCAGGACCGACTTGAAAGTCTCTCATTACGGCAGGACAATATGGCGGGGGTCCTCGACTCGCACGCGGTGCGCTTGGGCACACTGGACAAGGCTGAGCGCCAGATACAGAATCTTCAAAAGGAGTTAGAAGATAGCAATAATCGAGCCCGTCGCAACAATGTGAGGCTCATTGGAATACCGGAGGGAGTGGAAGCGGGAGATATGAGAGAATTCCTGCTCAAAACTCTTCCCTCCTTGCTGAAGATCACCTTTCATAAAGAACTGGAAATCGATCGTGCACACCGTGTTCCTACCCACATGGCGCTCAACCGAACGACCCCCCGGCCTATTATCTTTCGCTTGCTACGATATCAACAAGTGGAACAAATTTTAAATGCTGCCCGGGCGAACCATCATTTGGAATTTGAAGGTCACAAAGTCTCCTTCTTCCCTGATTTGGCAAAGCCTACCGTTGACCGACGGAAGAAACTCCTTGCTTTTCGCCCTCGACTTCAACAGCTACAGGCTCGCTTTGGCCTGTTGTATCCCGCGAAGCTCCGAGTGACTCTCCACAACCAAACCAGGACATTCGAAGATCCTGATCTACTATCAACATTTTTAGACTCCAAAGAAGCAGAGCAGATGCGCTAATCCAACGACTTGGACTTTTATTTGCCGGCTCTGTCCGCCATTTTGAAGGGCCCGATGCGGCGGTCATAGTCAAGCACAGAGACTACCTGGACTTTCTTTCTTTCTTTCTATGACTTTTGTTTTTTGGTCTCCTATCCCTCCATGATGTGTGCCTCGGTCGGATTCGGAGCACGCACAGTCCTACAGGTTATGTGTTTTTTTTTCAATTTCGGCCTTCTCTGGGGCTTCTCCCCGCAGACACATGGTCGCCAGTAATTTTTGGGGTTCTGCTTCTTCTCTACCGCGCTGCGGTTTTCCTTTTTAATGTGGGGCGCTTCATTGTATTATCTAAGCTTATTTTCTTTTATGCCATATGTACAGCCAGATACAGTCAATATGAGGGACATTGTGAAATTATGTGCGCTATCATGCTCAGAATTTTTAACTTGTCTGAATGGCCTTATGTAAAATCTTATCACTCAACGTAAAGGGCATTAATAGTCCAATCAAAAGAAAGAAAATCCTTAGCTATCTTAGCCATGAGCATGCTGATTTAGCGTTTCTTCAGGAAACGCACTTAAACTCTGCTGAAACACTGAAACTCAATGTTAAGCCTTACATGGTGGCTGCCTATTCTCCCGCCGTTTCCAAACGGTGCGGGGTAGCCATTCTGGTTAAGAAATCTTTGCAAGCTACTGTAATTGATACTAGCGCTGACAAGGAGGGTAGATGGGCCCGAGTACATCTTAAGGTTGGAGATAGTGAATTTACATGTATTTGCATTTATGCCCCGAATGTGGACAACCCTGCTTACTATGCAAGTATTGCGCAGTTGGCACAGGCCTCTGCCAATACTCCATTAATACTTGGTGGTGATTTTAGACAGCCGCCTAGAACGAGTAGTCCACCCAAGAGTCTTGCTACCCTTACAGCTCTGATGCACGATCTTGCGCTGGTAGATATATGGAGGCTGCTTCACCCCTCCGACTTAGAGTTCACTTTCTTTTCTGCCCCCCATCACTCCCAATCTAGAATAGATTTCTTTCTCATTTCCAAAGCACTGATTTCTCAAGTAGACACGACTAGGACTCATCCTCTCCATATTTCAGATCATGCTGCCATATCTTTATCATTACATGTCACTGCGCGGGACGATTCTCCCCGAGCTTGGTTTTTTGATAGATCCCTACTGGGTCAAAAAGATTTTCAGGTTGATATAAAGGCCGCTATCCAAGATTATTTTCATTTTAACTCACCCCATGACACAGCGAGCTGGGCTTGGTGGGAGGGTTTTAAAGCATCTATCCGCGCAACTATAACTAGCTATCAAATTCGGCAGGGGAAACAAAGAAAGCAGCATTTACTGATTCTAGAGCAGCAGATACAAGCTGGGGAGCGTCTCCTCACGTCCCGTATTGACCCATGTATTTTACTCCGTTTACAACGCTTGCGTTTTCAATACAATCAGCTTTTGTACACTGCTGCTGTTAAAAATATTGAATCACAACAAGGGCTATATTATCGGGAAAATAATCGTGCTGGCAAATTATTAGCAAATGCCCTAAAAGGTCAAAAAGAAGCCAAGCGTGTTACCGCCCTCCGTAATCCGTCGGGGGGGGGCTTGATCACTAAAGATACCGAAATCTTAGAACTCTTTCGTGATTTTTATACTCGGCTTTATCAATCTGAATGTGATTTTGAGCCAGATGTATTTGAACGCTTACTTTCAGGGGTACAAAGACCGACCCTATCTGACGAAGATAGAGTGGCCTTGGACACACCATTTACTGTCTCAGAAATTCATTCTGCTATCAAGAAATGTGCCTCAGGTCGAGCCGCAGGCCCAGACGGTCTCCCTGCTGAATTCTACAAAACCTTTCACGCTGACTTAGCTCCAGTTTTGAAACTTTATTTTTCTGCTCTGGCCGAGGAGGGTTCTCCTTCTGGGTCCTTTTCAATGGCAAATGTAGTAGTTTTTGAGAAAGAGGGGAGAGACCCGCAACTAACAGCTAATTATCGTCCAATTTCCCTCCTAAACGCGGACTATAAAATATTTGCCACCATTCTCTCTACCCGGCTCTCTGATAGGATGCCTACCTTAATACACCCAGATCAATGCGGTTTCATTCCTGGTAGATCAACTGCTGACAATGCTCGGACTCTATGCCATGTACTGACTACCGCAGTTAATCTTGATCGCCCATTTGTTGGCCTCTCACTTGATGCTGAGAAGGCCTTTGATCGCTTAGAGTGGCCCTTCCTATTTGCAGTCCTCCGCTGGTACGGATTCGGGGAAGGTTTTCTCCGTTGTCTTCGCACCATGTACGCACAGCCTACAGCCAGTATATGTGCCAATGCTTTAAAGTCTCAGCCTTTTCCTCTTCAACGCGGCACTCGCCAGGGATGCCCACTGTCTCCACTTCTCTTCGATCTTGCACTCGAACCCTTGGCTTTACTAATCCGGCAATCGGAGGAGATTCATGGAGTCCCCTTCACCCATAGGGAAATCAAAATTTCAGCGTATGCTGATGACCTTATGCTTTTTGTCTCTATAGACTCAGTACCGGCTGTCCTAGAGCAAATTGGTAAATACTCACAACTGTCCGGTTATAAGATAAATTGGACCAAGTCGGTAGCCTTTCCATTAAATCCTTTGCTTCATCAGGCAGATATGCAATCCTTCCCCTTTTTATGGCAACCTCGCATGGTCAAATACCTTGGGGTTCACTATTGTTCTCCTTTGGAAGACACTATCTCCTTCAATGCCAAAGACTTAACCTCTAAAGTCCGGGCGCTTACTCACCGCTGGACTCCTTTAACACTTACCTGGTGGGGTCGATTAGAAACCATAAAAATGATGATTGTTCCGAAAGTGAATTATATCTTAGAAATGTTGCCCTGTCTTTTACCTCGACGTATATATAAAGATATAGAGGGCCTTCTGACTAGATACTTGTGGCAAAACAAGACACCTAGGATAGCGAAACATAAGCTGCAAGCAGATAAGGAAAATGGGGGTGTCAGATTCCCTGATTTCCTGAAGTATCATCAATCTTTTCTTCTCAAACAAGGCGCTCGTTGGCTGGAAGATCCAGTACCGAGTAGACCTGTGTGGCTAGACATAGAAGAGGACCTTTGCAAACCGATTCCTCTTACTTTTCTTCCTGGTATGACTCTCCCATCAGACTCCCACTTTCCACCAATGCTTTTAGACACCTTAGGTGCCTTTAATAATCTTATGCAATCTTTAGACTCCCGACTCTGTCCGTTAGACAAGCTCACACTTTGGTACAATACTCGATTTCGAATACAAAATAAGCCGATGGCGTGGAGCCCCTGGTACACTAGGGGCATTTGGATTCCTAGTCAGTTGTTCCATGAAGGTCGCTGGAAAACTTTTAGTGAATTGCAAATTGAATTTGGTCTCCCAGCGAAACACTACTTTCAGTTGGTGCAACTTCAGCATTGCCTTCGGAGTGCTAAGGTGCTCCCGCCATCGGCCTCCCCTACACAAGGTTGGTTGGAGACTATCCGATCTATCGGTAGTTCACCGGGTGTAGCATCCAATTTTTACAAAACCTTATGTAATGCTATAACTAGAGATACCCCTATAGCGCAGAAAGCATGGGAGAGAGAATTGCATGTGACTTTGACCCCGGAGCAATGGAGCCTTGTCTGGAGTAGAGTGACACGGGTCTCCCGATCCGCCTCACTCACTCAGACACTCTTCTTTCTAGCCCACCGGTGTTTTTACACTCCTGACAGATTAGCCAAATGGAACACTACTCAGGGCAATAGTTGTTGGACATGTCATGCGGCCATTGGTTCACTACCTCATGTTATGTATGAATGTCCCGCACTACAGTATTACTGGCGTCGGGTCTGGGGTCGTATCCAGTCTATTTTGCACTTTCAAGAGCCCCTTTCTTGGAGGATAGTGGGACTTCGCTCAGCTGCGGGGATCCCCTCTCTTCCAAAAACGGCTTACTTCCTTTTGGACTTTATGCTTGGCATCGCTATTTCCCTAATTACGAAATACTGGAAAAATAGCTCCCATCTGAGCCCCAATGAATGGTGGAATCATGTCTGTCTCTACAGTAAATATGAACAAATACCTCGTATGTTTGCTTCCCCCATTCAGACTCCTCATCATCGGTCTAAATGGAAGATGCTCAATGACTATGTACATTCTGCTCAATGCTCTCATCTGACTGTCTAAATTTGTATATATCTTTGTCCCATGATTATTCTGTATCGCAGATACTCTTTTGATTGTTTTGATGTATAATCACTGTTGTTTGGAAGCGCTCACATGCTGACATAATCAGCTAGAGAAGAAGCGTGGGGGTGGGGGGTAATTGGGTTTACTTTTCTTTATTGTATATTTGTTTTGTCTCCTTTGGTGTGTTGTCTCTTTTGTTTGTTGCAAAATGAAAATAAAAGTTTAAAAAAAAAAAATAACAGCAGACAGAGGTTTTGAGGTTATGTAACTTTTTGTACCCAGAGTATCTCCTGTTTATTTGCTCCGTGGACATTTTTAGATTAAGCAACATGAAAGATACTTTTCTTGAAGGTATATCCTCGTTGGATAATTTGTTGCCTCTAAAAAAATGCATCATTAGGATATATTTTAACAGCGTTTATTTGGAGACAATGCAGTCTCAGGAATTTCTTTCATGTCTCCCATCGGTGGTTTGTTTTTGTTTTGCAAGTTCAATAATCGTTTTAGATGGTATAGGTTACCCTTTTCAAAAAAAACCCTTTTTGATAATTTCCCTTTCAAAACAACCCCCTTTTTTTGAAAAATTGCCCTTTTCAGTTTTATGGAATATATTAGGGTCCTATCATGATTTTTAAGGTATCCTTCATGCAATTGCACAATAGCACTTTGTTCCTAATCCTGAATCTTTAGTTGTGCCTTCTATTTTAAGCGCTCTACACCTTTGAAAATCATTATGCTGGATATATATGATATGTTTGTCTTAAAAACAATGTTAAAAAATGATAATCTTTTAGTATAACCTGAAATTATCTCAGCCACGTGTTCTTTTCACCTGCCTCTAAGTGTTTTACATCTTATCTTACATATACATGACGTTGATCTTTTAGAAGTAACATTATATAAGTTACTTTTATCTTGAGCACAATAAGTTTTATTTTTGATTTTGTGGTCTCTATAATTTGGAATCTGTAATGGCATTGCCACATATTTATCTTTACATTAATTCAGTCAATTTACGTTTGGTTAGGTGTTTAATCATTTTTTCTTTTAATTGTTTGTTTCTAGTTTTTAGTGTACCACGTGACAGATTTAAGGTACTTTTTATTTATTTTTTGCCTGTATGTGTCCTCCTCATCTCTCTTTTTGTAGTTCATATTTCATTATTATATGCTCTTATCCTTTTTTATTATATGCTCTTATCCTTTTTTATATGTAGTTCTAATATTTATGTTTACAGTAATATTCTTATATTTTTATCATCATTTATCATTCTTATGATTCTTTGATCGTAATTTTAACTAATGGATCTATATCCTCTATATGTTATATTTGTCTTTTAGATATTTATGATTATTGTTTTTTGATATTTATGATTAATGTCTTAATTAAAGGTATGTTTAATTAATCAATTTATGTATTTACATGTTCATAATTGTTTGTTATTATCTTTTTGAGGTGTGCTCTTTTTATAGACCCCCTGAAGAAGGCTTTTTAGCCAAAACGCATCAGGGCATTATAATTAAAGAGATTCTTCACCTATTGAATTGTCGTCAGTCCTTGTGTACCTGCTTGGTTAGTTCCTACAGCCCTCTGGGCCATGGCCTGAAGAGGCGAGGCCAAAGGAGCAGGACACACCCCTTTGGCGCCCCTTCGGTATCCGTCGGCGTCTTTGTAGAAAGTAGAGCTATTTGAGAAGACCATGGGGAAATGGAAAATCAAGAAGATGATGGCAGATGTGGTCCCCATGGACTTGGGGTCAGTAAGGTTATTGGCCCCCTTAATAAGCATTTTTTGACTCTTCCTGGATTGTGCTCTCCCACTGAAGGTGCATTCCTGAGTTCTGTTAAGCGAACCCCTCTTCTTCCTCCTATTCCCCAGCTATCTTCTACCTTGTACAATAATGAAAATAAGTTATCTTTGCTTTCATATCTCCCAGCCCATTGCCTAAACCTGTCATGACAACTGCTGATGTTAAGAATTTGAACTCTCCACCTGAGGAGGATTTGAAGGATTTATGGACCGCTATTGCTAGTATTGATGTTAAAGTGTTTATATCTCTTGATTCTTTATGTGTTGTTATCCATGAATCTGTTCAGAAATTTACTGAGGTAGATACACAGTTAACTGAAGTGACTAGTACTGTTTCTACATTGAATAAGCAACTTTTAAAATTACAGCAGACTAGTTCTGCATTTATTAAAGATTCACTATCAATTCATCATTAGCTGGAATCTTTGGAAAACAATGCTGGACATTGAATCTTTGGTTCTTAAATTTTCCTATATCATCTTTGCTTTCCTCTCAGATTTTGCTTGATAAATATTTTAATGAAGTTTTGTTGGTTCCTGATAAGGTTGCTATACAGTCTTGTTATTACATTCCAGCAGGGAAGTACCAGGTAGACAAGGATGTTGAAGGAGTAGACATTTTGTCTAGTGATGTTAATAAAGACTTAACTAATTTTTTTGAAGATTCTACTGGTAAAATTGTTAAAAGGGCCACGTTGTTGGTCTCCTTCTTTTCTGCTATAGATAAAATTCGGGTTTTGAAGGCTTACTTTAAAAATAAAGCTAATTTATTTTGTGGTTACAAATTGTATGTGTTTCCCAATGTTTCTAAATCTACTCAGCCTTGAAGAAAGGGTTTTTTGGCGTTAAAGTCCAGGATAATTGAGCTGGGTGCTACTTTTTTCCTTAGATTTCCATGTAAATGTATCATTACTTGTCACGGTTTTTCCTATGTATTTTTTGATGTTGCTCAGTTAGAAGCTTTTCTGCTTGATAGGAAGAAATAAAGAGTCGGTGGTTTGCTCATTTTGTTTTTATGGCCTGCTAATTTATAGAGCTGTGTTAACCTCTTAGTTTCTTTATCAGCCTTGTGCTTTCTTTTCTTTTTGTAAACTTAGGGTTGTTGGCTCATCGTTATGTGGACTAATGCAATTTATATAATGTGAATTAATTTGTATGTTGTAATTACTTTAGTAATTGGTGACGCATTGCTTGTTTTGATTATATTTATGATTGTGTTAACTTTCAATTAACAGTGCTGTGAACAAGGCTGGCTTAAACAGTAATAACAATTTATTTACAAGTATAAATCCCAAGTATTGGGTTGGTAATAATAGCAATAGACCAACCAGTAGTCGGATAAGTGATTCAAGCAAGTAGGGTAAAGTAGCAGCTTAGGATAAGAGGACATTCAATACCAGTCATTGAAACATTTCCTCCTATTAAAAATAACCAAGGTTAAAAGTGTAAAGCTATAATATAGTGGTATGTTTACTAATAAGTGGTAGCGGCTTCCATGCAATATCGGAGCCGGGGCCCCATTGAATTCAAAAGAGCTGCGGCTCCAATATCTCATGGAAGCCGCTACCGCTGATTAGTAAACATACCCCATAGTGTGGACCAAAGTATTTCAAGGCAGTTCAAATAACCAACTATAATCTTATACATAGTGACTTAAATAAACCTTTAAAGATTACAGATTTAACCTTAGTAACCTGTCTCCTAACTCTTGCCCACCAGCCCAAGTCTCACCCACTGCTGGAGCTCTGGACCAGTGGCTGCTTGTGAAGAGGGAGGTTTTGCAATCCTGTCCAATCAATGAAGCTGTAGCCTTGACTCCACCTCTTTCAAGCTCTCCTCCAATCAGGAACAACTGATGCAGCTCATGAGTGAGCTGATCTGCTGTTGGACCCCTCTGGGTATTTTGGCCCCTATTCTGGAGTAGACTCTCTGCTGCTACAGCTCTCCCTGGAGCTGATCTGTGGATGCAGCTCTCTCTTGAGTTGATCTGCCGCTTGGCTCCCAAGCCTGGATTAGGCTCTCTGGAGTCTCTCCACTGCCACTTCCACTCCCTGGTTGGGAGAAGACCGTCTGCCCCCATCTTCACTCCTACGCCTGACTGGTTCTGTAGGAGACTCTCTGCTGGCATCTTCATTCCGAGCCTGTCTAGGCTTCCAGGAGACTTTCTAGTGCCATCTTCAGGAGGGGAAGCTCTTTTAGATTAAGAGTTTAACAGTTTCTAAATCCTAAATTCCTTCTTCTCTCCTCAAGTTCTTTTCTCTCACTCAGTACATTGCCATTCTTGGGCCATCTGGAGGGCTAAAACCATCCAGTGATCAAAATCTTCCTCTTCAAGAGGGGTGGGATCAATCCCTGAAAAGACTCTCAGCCTTTTGTAAGGGCTAGTGTCATAATGAGGCTGCAAATATTTTTCTATTACTTTACCCGTAGTGCCAATCACTGCCTCTGGAGAGAAGCCTACAGGTCCCCCTTAGGGTAATAAGTCTGTCATATCCTGCAAAGTTTTTCCTTCACTCTTTAACCAGCCTAGTAATTTATCCTGCCAGCTGACAGTGGTTTGGGAAAGTGTGTCCCCCCCTCCCAACAACAACTAGAGGCACAGTAGTTCCCTCCTCTATCAACACAGCCTGGGGTAGCACTGCAGGATCTATTTTCCTTGCACAAGTACAGAGAACCTTCATGTTCTCTTAGACATCATCATAAATTTTCTTACAGCTGTGCAAATGGCTTGGCAGATGAGTTCACCCAAAGTTTGTTTGGCCTCTGGAAGGAAAATAGTTGAACAAATCCCATAGAGCAACTGTTGTAAAAGCGGATATTCACAAGGTCCTGGATAAAAAAAAACCTAAAATCTATTCATCATGGCCCAGAAAAAGATACTGGGAGCATCCAGGAATCACCATAGATGTTCCATTAACACCCCCCAAAGTAGCCACAGAGCTGCTCACAAACATGCATTCATTCAGACACACACACACACATGCTCCTTCTATTTACCTTTGGCAGCTCTCAAACCAAATATACTTAGTCATGCATAAGACTGGACTAAGTCCAGACCAGAGTTAGGATGCACTTGCACAGCGCTTATTATATCTGCAGCAGCAATTATGACACTGTTAAAACATTTTTAGGTGTGCTTCGTCCTAGCACTAGCACCTGTTCTGGACCCTCCATCTATCTGTTTTTCTATCTGTCCATAGGCGGAAGTGCAAGCAAACCTATGCGCTTCAATAAAGAGAGGGTCGAAGAGGGCCGAAGGTCAGCACAGCGGCGATTCCATCCTCCATAGCAGAAAACTGATGAAAGCCAGTGTTTATGGCCAAACAATGGTGAATGCTGGTGGGGAACCTTCCCCCACTAGCAAAGACATGAAGGGGGGCTATGGATGCTGTCTAAATAGGTGCTGTGTGCTGGCAGGGATTCATCCCCCACAGGTGAAAGAGTGTGTGAGGCTAGGTCCACCGGCGATGCCTGCTGGTGGTAAAAATGCAGAAAGGCTGTGGCTGCAGCCTAAACCAATGCTGCCTGTTGGTGGGGACCCCATTCCCCACCAGAGGAAGAGTGCGAGGCTGTGGCCACCAGCAATGCCTGCCAGCAGGAGAAATACGGAGCAGTCATGGCTGTGACCTAAAACAGTGCTGCATGCCACCAGGGACCCCACCCCCTGTTAGCAGAGGAGTGGTACTGGAGGCCACAGCTGCAGTGAAGAGGTGTCGGGATGCATTCCTTCACACAAAAAGAAAACGTTAGATGGGAGAGGAGGGGCAGGGAGGGGGAGTTGAGGACTAGAAAAGAGAGTGAGAAAGGAGTGTGTGATGGTGGGGGTAGAAGAGAGGAACATGCAGGACATTTCTGAGAGCAGGCAGTGACGTCCAGGTTCCTAGGAATTCCCCAGTCACACCTCAACCACACCCCCATTCAGACATGGATGTCCTAATGCTGATGATGTCTCCAGAGCCGGCTTCTAAAATGGCTCTGGAGATGTCTCTGTGACCATTTTCAGACGTCCAAAGCACGACTAGAGCTTTTAAAATTCCACCCTTAGCATGGGATTCTTACAATGCTGGCTGCTTTTAGTGTGTGATAGCTGTTACTGTGGGTCCATGCTAATTGCTTAGCACGTATTAAAGTGTACATTAACCCTTAGAGCAGTTTAGTAAAAGGGGCCTTTTGCTGTGACCGTGATGCATTTTAATAATGAGCTTGAAGAATGAGAGGGTGAGATCATAACGCAGTATGTTTTGATCTGACTTGTCATGGGAAAATGCAAAAGTGCAATGAAATAACTGAGCGTAGTGAATCATACATAAACTATTGAAGCCACATTAAGAATAGCAAGATGCAACAAATAAGTTAATTACATACTTTGTACTTAATGAAATTCTATGTACTTTAAAAGAAATGAAATACCTTTGCAGACCTTTTATGATCATGCAAGAAGATAAGCAGACAAACCAAGCAAAGCTACTACTGGTACTACTACAACTGAGCATTTGTATAGCGCTACAAGACGTACGCAGCGCTGCACAGACATGTAAGAGACGGTCCCTGCTCATCAGAGCTTACAATCTAGTCAAGACAGACAACACAGTAGGTGTAGACAGGGATACATCTAGGGGGAATGGTAAAGAAACACAAGGAGATTGGGTGAGTGAAGATCCGAAAGTGGCAGCGAAGAGGTGAGTTTTCAGCCTGAATTTGAAAAGGGTCAGAGAAGGCGCCTGACATACAGACTCAGGTAGTTTGTTCCAAGTGTAAGGTACAGCAAGGTGAAAGGAGCAAAGTCTGGAGTTAGCAATAGAAAAGAAGGGCACAGATAGAAGCAATCTGCCAGAAGACTGGAGTTCCCAAGGAAGGGTGTAGGGAGAGATAAGAAAGGAAAGGTAGTGAGGAGCTTCAGAGTGAATGCACTTATAGGTCAGCAGAAGTTTGAACTGGATGCAGGAATGGATAGGGAGCCAATGAAGTGAGAAGAGGGGTAATATGAGCATGATGAGGCTGGCAGAAAATTAGCCACGTAGCAGAATGTTGAACAGATTGAAGGGGAGAGAGATGATTCAACGGGAGACCAGCAAGGAGTAGGTTACATTAGTCAAGATGGGAAGTGTCTTAGTAGTGTGTTCAAAAAGGAATGGGCAGATTTTGTTGATGTTATAGAGAAAAAAACGGCAGGTCTTAGCTATCAGATGGATGTGTGTGGAGAAGGAAAGAGAGGAGTCAAAGACAACCCCAAGGTTGTGAGCAGAGGAAACAGGGAGGAGTAGAGAGTTATCCACAGAGACTGAGAAAGGAGGAAGAGGAGAGGAGGTTTTAGGGGGAAAAATAAGAAGCTCAGTTTTGGCCATGTTCAATTTCAAGCAGCGGTGAGACATCCAAGCAGCAATGTCAGAAAGGCAGGCATTGATCTGGGTCTGGATTGCCAGAGAGATTTCAGGTGTAGTGAGGTAGATCTGGGAGTCATCAGCATAATGATGGTACTGAAAGCCATGGGAAGAGATGAGTGCACCAAGGGACTAGGTATATAGAGAGAAAAGGAGTTGATCCAAGACTGATCCTTGGGGTGCACCAACTGAGAGCGGAATAGCAGCAGAGGAGAATCCAGCAGAACAAACACTGAAAGAGCGATAGGAGTGTTAAGAGGAGAACCAGGAGAGTACAGAGCCCTTAAAACCCAGTGAGGACAGGGTATCAAGGAGAAGGTTATAATCAACAGTGTCAAAAGCAGCAGAGAGGTCAAGAAGGATGAAGACTGAGTAAAGGCCTTTGGATTTTGCCGAGAAAAAGTCACTGGAGACTTTGGCAAGAGCTGTTTTAGTAGAATGTAAAGGATGAAAGCCAGATTGTAAAGGATCCAGGAAAGCTTGAGAGGAGAGAAAGTCAAGGCAATGGCGGTGAACCGCATATTCAAGTAGTTTAGAAATGAAGGGGAGGAAGGAGATGGGTCGATAGTTAGAAGGACAGGTAGGATCAAGTGAGTGTTTCTATAGGAGAGGTGTAACTACAACATGCTTGAAGGCTGTAGGGACCGTTGCAGTGGAGAGCGATAGGTTGAGAATATGAGAGATGGGAGGGACAACAGTGGTGGAGATGGCACTTAGGAGATGGGTGGGAATAGGATCAGAAGAGCAGGTAGTGAGTTTGGAGCAGGAAATAAGGTGTGCAGTTTCCTCCTCAGAGATCACAGAAAAGGAAGAAAGGGTAGCAGATGTAGAGGTGAAAAGTTGGGAGTGAAGAGGAGGAGGAGGGGAAGTAGCTGACTTTGTGTGAATTGGAGATCTTCATGTTATTGACTCTTTGGTTCTCTCCTCCACTGTTTCATCATCTCTTTCCTCCACTATGTCATCTGAGTCTGTTGATGAGGCAGTAGCTTCCTATAACGCTGCACTCTCCTCTGCTCTGGATGCTCTTGCTCTGCCCATCTCACGTCCTGCGAAGCATACTATACCCCAGCCCTGGCTTTCATCCACTACCCTCTGATTACGTTCCTGTGTCCATTCAGCTGTGTGTGCTTTGCTCAAATCCTGCTCCCTTGCAGACTTTCTACACTTCAAATTCAAGCTTGTTTCTTTCCAGTCAGGCGCAGCTCTTGCCATGGAAATAGTCAGCCAGGTTTTGGGCAGAAAGGGAGGGAGGGATCTGAGGTGGAGGCGCCTTGAGGAGAGAATTGTAAAGAGACGGCGAGGGTCAGAGGCAAGAGAGTTAGTCAGATGGATATAATAGCTTTGTTTGGCATGACATTGTTCCTCTCTGCTTGTTGATGTAAAACATAGCTGCTTGATTGTTGGTCTGGATCAGAACAATTTGGTTGACCAACTGATCTTTGAAAGCCCTTAAGAGCATTTTCTGGAAGACATTTTGGCAGATTGTCATGTATTGTTCACCAGTGCAAAGATTGAATGAGTGGAAGAGTTACGGACAGAACGTCTTTGAGATTCCCTGTGGCCTGTGACCACTGGGTACTCAAGGTTCATTGAGCTTGTTTCATATTGAGACATGCCAAGGGTATTACATGAACTGTTGGCCATGTGACCTAGCAATATCAACATGGCACAAGCTGAAATCTGCTGACTCATTTGACTCTCATGCACTAACACTGCCAGTTTGGATAGACTGTTGTATAAGAGAAAAGCCCTCACCTGAGTCATGTCGAACACAGCTCCAATGAATTCCAGTTTTTGGGTGAGACAGAAGTAGGATTTGGGATAATTGACTATGAATACTTATAGCTACAGCACTTGAATAGTAATCCATGTTGATTCCAAAGTTCCTTCCAGAGTGGCATTCTTGAGCAGCCAATCATCCAAGTAGGGGAAAACATGCACTCCCAGCCTGCAGAGAAGTGCAATTACTATATAGTAACGCATTTGGTAAATACTCGAGGAGCTAACTCAAGGCCAAAAGACAGAACGCGGTACTAGTAGTGCCTTTGTCCTACTACAAATCTGAGATACTTCCTGTGACTGGGATGTATCTGTATGTGAGTATATGCATCCTTTAGATCCAGAGAGCATAGTCAATATCCTTTTTGGAGATAAGGAAGTAGTTTGTCTAGAAAATTCATTCTGAACTTTTCTTTGGCCACTATTGAGGGAGGAGTGGCCTAGTCGTTAGGACACAGTACCTCAGGCCAGAGGGCCAGATGTTCAAGTCCAACCTGGGGATAGCAATCACAGGCCAGAGGGACTAGGGTTTCTAGTCCTATAGGCATTCCTTGTGGCCTTGGGCAAGCCACTTAATTCTCCATTGCCTCAGGTACACATAGATTGTGAGCCCTTTGGGGACAAAGGAATGTATCCAGTACCTGTTTGTAGTGACTACATAATGTAACTACTTTGATTGAAGGATAAGGCAGTATAGAAAACTGGTTAAATAAATATTGGTTACTTCTATTAATCATTTGTATAGCATTACAAGGCGTATGCAGTGCTGTACATATAGATGTAAGACATATTCCCTGCTCATCAGAACTTACAATCTAATCAAGATGAAAATCGGGGGCTAGAGTATGGTAAGTGGGGAACAACAGAGTGAGGAGCATCATGATCCAAAAGCAGCCTCGAAGAGGTAGGTTTTTTAGCTTGGATTTGAATATGGCTAGAGAAGAAGCCTGATGTACTGACTCAGTTAGTTTGTTCCAAGCATATGTAGCAGAAAAGTGGAATGAACAAAGTCTGGAGTTGGCAGTGGCAGAGAAGGGCACAGATAAAAGGGATCTGCCAGAGAAGTGGATTTCCCAAAGAGGGGTGTAAAGTGAGATAAAAGAAAAAAGGTAGTAAATAGACACAGAATGAATGCACTTGTAGGTCAGTAGGAGAAGTTTAAAGTGGATGCAGAAATGGATAACGTCTAGGATGGGGCAGTATCACCACCCTTCTTCTTCTGGTGGAACAAGCTCGATGGCTAGATCCCTTTGAAGGGCAGTGACTATCCCAAGATAGAGAGGTCTCAGCTGAGCAGCAGCAGAATGGGACGGTGTTAGTGGCAGAGGATCACATTTCTGTGACAAAGTGGCAACAACACTAGAATTATCCACGAAGAAGAAAGGCCTGGCAAATTACTTCCAAATCTTGTCATGAAACCCAATGGATAGTCAGAACAAAACAAATTTCGATATAATGTTGGAAGATGAGACCACCAGGTCAGAAGGTATTCAATGGGCTGTTGGGGATGAGCTGAAGACTTCTCAGAGTAAAGTCATCATTTATGATGTGGTTGAATCAAAGTCCTCGGGATGTCTGACTGCTGATGTAGCTGCAGATGAAATCAGAGTCAGAAGCTGCAAAGATATCTTACATATTGGGACATGGAACGTATGAAGGGAAGTTGGAGGTGGTCAAGAATGAAATGGAACGTGTACAACTGGATCTGTTGGGTGTCGTGAACTGAATTGGACTGGCATTGGGCACTTTGAATCTGATGATCACATGGTCTACTATGCAGGAAATGAAAGACAAATAAGAAATGGTGTTGCATTTATAATTAAGAAGAAACTTGCAAGAACTATAATGAAATGCAATGCAATCAGTGAATGCCTAATTTCTATTCATCTATGAGGAATGCCCATAAACACAACTATTATTCAGGTATATGCCCCAACAACAACTACAGAAGAGGAAGAAGTTGATCAGTTCTATGAACAAGTACAAGCTGAAATTGACAAAACGTGCAAACAAGATATCCTGATAGTCATAGGTGACAAACGCAAAAATTGTCAGCAAAGAACAAGGCAAAGTAGTTGGAAAATATGGACTTGGCAATAGAAATGAAGCTGGAGAAAGACTGATAGAATTCTGCAAGGCTAATGATTTATTCATCTCAAACACCTTCTTCTAGCAACACAAGCAGTGACTGTATACTTGGACTTCACACAATGGATTTTACAAAAATCAAATTGACTACATCTATGGAAATCAACAATGGAAAAGTTCAATAACTTAAGAAAGACCAAACCTGGAGCTGACTGTGGAAGAGATCGCTAACTATTAGTATGCAAACTCAAGCTAAAGCTGAAAAAGAGCAAGCCACTCATGAATGTAGCAAGTATGCCATCAGAATTTAAAAACTGTCTGTGAAATTGTTTCACTGTTTTGGATACAAATAACAGAGTACCAGAAGAGTTATGAGATGACAGAAGAAAGTTGTACTTGAAGAAAGTGAGAAGTCCCTACAAAAGGTGAAAAAGCAAAAATGGCCAAAATTGATGACTGAAGAAACTATGAAAATTGCCCAGAAATTCAGAGAAGCTAACACCAGAGTAGAAAGAGAGGTAATCACAGAACTTAACAGAGATTTCTAATGTGCTGAAAGTTGAGATGAGGAGAAGTACTACAATGGCACATGCAAGGAAATAGAATCAGAAACTATTAGAGAAAGAACAAGATTAGCTTTCCTAAAGCTGTGAGAATTAAAGAGAAAATTCCAGCTTAGAATTGGAATGCTAAAAGATGCTCAAGAATCCATGTTGAATGATGCTGAGCAGAGTAAGAAAAGGTAGAAGGAATACACAGTCATTATACCATAAAGACCAAGTGAATCAACAGCCATTTGAAACTGAACCTTATGATCAGGAAAGGAGAAGTTGAAGCAGCATTGAAAGCATTAGCAAAGAACAAAGCACCGGGCATTGATGGCATTCCCATTGAAGTACTGCAGCAATCAGATACAGTTGCTACCAAACCTACAAGGCTCTGCCAGGACACTTGGAAGACAACATCATGGCCAACTGACTGGAAAAGATCTGTGTTCATACCAATACTGAAAAAAGGTGATCTGACTGACTGTGGAAATTATTGCACAATTGCTCTGATCTCACATGCATGCCAGCAAGATTTTACTTAAGATCATTCAATGGAATGAGAACTGCCTGAAGTGCAAGCAGGGTTCAGGAAAGGGCAAGGAACGAGAGACATCTGAGATGTGAGATGGATCCTTGAAAAAACAAAAGAATACCAAAAGAATATCTATGTGTTTTATTGACTACAATAAGGCCTTTGACTCTGTAAATCATGAGAAACCCTGGGCCACATTGAGCAGCATAGGTATACAAGAACACCTGATCATTCTCATGCACGATCTTTATATTGATCAAGAAGCAATAGTTTGAATGGAACAAGGAGAAATAGAATGGTTTAAAATCAGCAAAGGTATATGACAAGGCTACATACTTTCCCCTTTCCTGTTTAATTTATATGCAGAACAAATCAACAGAGAAGCAGGACTGTATGAAGACAACTGAGGTGTGAAAATTGGTGCAAGACTGATCAACAACCTTTGCTATGCCGATGATACCACAATACAGGTGAAAGTGAAGATGATCTGAAACATTTGTTTCTCAAGATCAAGGAATATAGTCTTAAAATGGGCCTGAACCTTAATGTATGAGCGTTATTTTTAAAGTAAGATCCGATTGGCTGTAGCTTTGTAAATTTTTTCCCCCTGTAGAAACAAGCATGCGTGCTGGCTCCCGGCATGCCTTGTGCAAAAGCAGATGCCATTTGCAGTCATAGTGTCACTTTGTACGGTTTATACTGAGACGTTAAAATGTTTAAGGCAATTGAGCGGCCCTCCGACTGTGAAATACGGTCTGTGATTCGGTTTTTGACAGCAAGGACCGTGTCATCAGTGGACATTTATCACCAGATATGTGAGGTGTACGGCCCCAATGCAATGAGTGACAGCAAAGTGCATAAATGGGTGATGGCATCTGGCGATGAATCTGGTGATGAATCTGGCATCTGGCGATGAATGTCCGTTGATGACACGGTCCTTGCTTTCAAAAACTGAATCAGACCGTATTTCACAGTCAGAGGGCCGCCCAATTGTCTTAAACATTTTAACGTCTCAGTATAAACCGTACAAAGTGATGCTACGACTGCAAATGGCATCTGCTTTGTTACAAGGCATGCCGGAAGCCGGCACGCATGCTTGTTTCTACAGGGGGAAAAAATTTACAAAGCTATAGCCAATCGGACCTTACTTTAAAAATAAACCATAAAGAAGACAAAGATTCTGACAACTGGCAAAATCAGTAAGTTGATGGAGAAGAAATAGAAAGAACGGACAACTTTAACCTGCTTGGATCAATAACACAGGTACACTAAAAAAAATTTTTTTTAAACTGCCTCTAATGTTTCGATTGATTTTTACGTTTTTTGGTGCGCTGAATCCAAATCTGGTAACCAATTTGCTCCATCACGTACAGATTTTTTGCTACATTGGGTTAGCAGTTTGAGGTGAACGTTTCAGATTGAGTGCGATCGAGATAAAAGTTTCTTGGATGAATTCTTTATACTAATTGTTTAGTAGTTATTCAAATAAGAATAAAGAAAATTGTAACAAGGCAGCACATAAGAATAGAGTAATGTCAACAAAACACACTGTGATGGTAGCAAAATTGTCTGCACTTAAAACAGCCACATACATGTGCACAAACATTGAGCATATAAGAGCGAGGTTAGACACAAAGCAAAGCAAAGAAATGTGCAAAAAATGTTGTACAGGTATGTATGTAAGAATAGAAAACGCAAACCGCACCATTGCAATACATGAAGACAAACACCCGATGGTGTGAAAATAAAATTCTAATAAATGAGATCCGACACTGTGGTAATAACTAGCAAATTTTTATTTCAAAGTTTAGTAAAAACACAATATTTGTCAACACAGTTTAGATTTTAAAGTCATTCTTGGGTCAATCAATCTCCTGGTGGGCCCGTTTCTTCTTCCCCCGAATGCTTCTCTTGGTGCGCTGCTTGGCGTATTTTTTCATCTGGGGTTTCCCGCAGCAGCAACCAGCAGAAATCAGCCATCATAGTGGTGTTCCATCTTCCTTGGTACCTTCTCTCTGTGTCCTTGATGTCCTGGTGAAACCTTTCACCTTGTTCTTCACTGTACGCCCCCAAGTTTTCGGGAAAGTAGTTCACATGGGAGTGCAAGAAATGGACTTTCAGGCTCATGTTACAGCCTTGTTCTTTGAAGGCATTGAGCATCCTGGCAACAATATCCTTATAGTTCTCATCCCGCCTGTTCCCCAAGAATTTGAGAACAACATCCTTGAAGGAATCCCAGGCTTCTTTTCCTTCTCAGACATCGTTTCAGCGAATGCTCCATCTGAAATGAGTTTCCTTATATCAGGGCCAACAAACACTCCTTCCTTTAGCTTTGCTTCAGAAAGTCGGGGGAACTTTGAGCAAAGGTACCGAAAGCACTCACCATCTTTTGGAAGGGACTTGATAAATTGCTTAATGAGACCCAACTTAATGTGGAGAGGTGGTAATAAAATTTTATCACGAGGTACCAAGCTCTCATGAAGAACATTTTTCTCACCGGGTCTCAAATACTCCCGAATTGGCCAGCCTTTTTTCCCCCAGTGTAGGTCGCGGGCCTGGCTATCCCACAAGCAAAGGAAACAGGGATATTTGGTGAAACCGGATTGCTGCCCTAATAGCATGGATAGAATGGCAAGGCCGCGGAGCCATGTGCACGCGGCCACCATTAACCGGGGGGACGGCCGCGTGCATTCCTCAACGGTTAGCGCGGCGAGGCAAGCCCGAGGGGAGGAGCGGTCGGTGGATATCCCGTCCCATTGGCTCCAGCGCGTGACGGCCTGGCGCGGCAGCCAATGGGACGAAGGAGTTGCAGGGGAGCTAGTGCGGGGACGTGGCGTGGCTCCGGCCTCTTGCCTTCGGATGCCAGAGCCGACGGACGTGTGCGGAGGTTCGCAGTTCATTTGATTTATATTTTGGGCCGGAGGTGTCTTTGTGTCGGGTGGTTAGAGACTTCTCCCTGCTCCAGTGTAGCAGCTTCATTCCCGTTCGTTTGATCGGGAATTATTTAGTGCCGTGCCAATTAGAGGGGGAGGAGGAGGGGGCTCTGTGCAGCGGTAGTTCCGCTACTGTGCAGTGTCCTGGGTCGAGGCAGGTAATTTAAAGTTTGCCGGCAGTATATAGGAGCTCCGGTGCGGCTTGGCAAGGGATTATAGGGTTATTTCTGGGGGGTTGTGTTTGTCCTCAAATATGCCGCAAAACAAATCAGGCGGCAAGCAGGCTGCAAAAAGTAAAGAGCCCAGTGGGGTGAGCGGGGAGGGACGGATGGCTCGGGGGGGGGAGGCGGATGGCGTCTGGTACCAGCGGGGAGCGTGGGGATAGCGGGGAGCGCGGTACTGCTGTACGTGGAAAGCCAACGCGGGGAAGGGCCAAGGGCAGAACAGCACATACTGCAGGGTTTGATCAAGAGATGGGTCAGCCAGCAGGGGAGTCTGTCCGGGGTAACAAAGGGCGGAGGGGCAGAGGGGGAGCAGGTGGGTCCTCGCGGACACGGATGGAGTTAGAGGGTGACGGAGGGGTGGATGGGTCAGAGTGTGAGAAAGGTGTCCCTCTGGGCAGTCAGGGAGGTGTGGATGGGGAACAATTTCGGGGGAGGTTGGGACATAGGACAGCCTGGGCATCTGAGGGCCGGCCAAGTGGTGGTCCGCCCCCCCTGGAAAGTGGTGGTAGATGGGGGTTTGCGGGCATGTGGGGGTGGCCACAGGATGTGGGGGGAGGCCCTTCACCCTCGTGGGAGCACTGGCAGGGCGGGGGTCAGGGCTCCTCGCGTGCGGAGTGGCTTGGGGCTTGGCAGTCTCCTTGGATTAGGGCGGGTGTCTCGTCGCCTCTCCCTGTTTTTTCTCCTCAGGTACCTCCGACGTGGCAGTGTACGGGGAATCCTTGGTGGAGTGTGTCGCGGCCAGGAGACGGCTCGAGTGCTCGAGCTGAGGGCGGTGCGGCTATTGAGACGGAGGCAGCGGTTCGAACAACTTCGGAGCAACCTGAGCTCGGTGTACCAGCAAATGAAGATACTTCGGGTGAGTTGGCATTTGAACTAGGGGCGGAGTCTGGGCTGGTAACGGGGACTGTGGTCGGGGATCGAAAGAAGAGAAGCCGGAAGCGGCGGCGTTCTTGTCATAGGCGCAGGCGATCGGATTCGTCGTACTCATCGTCCACTGACTCGTCGTCTAGTTCGACGTCGCGGGACGGAAGTCAGGGCCGTGTATCAGGGAGGCCGGTCTGTGGGCGGGAACCAATCGGTGCAGTGCCTATGGTAGCTGCATTCTCTGAGTTATGGGAAAGCGTTCCGAAGAACTTGCGGCGAAAAATTCAAAAGCGTCGTTATATTGATATTTTTCGTTTGCTGGAAGGTAGGAAACGGTCAGGGGACAGTAGGCGAAAGAGGAAGGAAGATGAGAAAGCTGGTCGTGTGCGGAGAGTCGCGAGGAATGTGGTGAACTGGACGAGGGCCTTTCTACGGCTAGCCAGCGTTTGGGGGTACGAGCATCCGGAACAGTATGGTATGCTTCTGGCATACACGGACTCTATCTTAGAAGCGTCACAAAACCATGACAGTTGGGCATGGCTCAACTATGATGAAAAGTTTCGCGACAAGATGGAAGAGAACCAGTTGTTATCTTGGGGTACACAAGATATCAATTTATGGTTGACGCAGATGGCGGTCAAATCAGGAGGAGGAGGGGGGAGTGTTGGCAGGGGGGGTCTAGTCAGTACGGCGGGTGCTGGGAAGCCCTTTCGCGGGGGCGTGTCCCCGTCAGTGCAGAGAACTGCGGGGGGAGGGGGCACAGGCAACGTCTGTTGGCGTTTCAACAAGTCTTCCTGCCCCTTTCCGGACTGTAAATTCCGGCATGCATGCTCTGTTTGCGGAGGAGCACATTCCGCCCTTAAATGTGTTAAAAGAGGTCCTACTGGATCCATCCCCCCCCCCCACAAAACAATAGGATTACGTGGAGCTTAGCCCCTACTCCCATTAGGTTACTGGCTTTGCGTCCATGGTTGAATAGGTATCCCAGGAGGGCGGATGGCAGTCTCTTAGAAAATGGATTCGAGTGGGACTTTCAGATTCCTATTGTGGGTCGGGTCGCCTCGGGCAGATCGATGAATTCGCCGTCAGTGAGACGTTTCTGTAATATTGTAAAAGACAAGTTGTTAGGGGAAATTTTACTGGGGAGGATAGCTGGCCCTTTTCCTGAGCAACCCTTCGAGGATTTCGTGGTTTCCCCCTTGGGCATAATACCGAAAAAAGACCGAGGTAAATATAGACTGATTCACAACCTGTCCTCCCCGGAGGGTGCATCGGTTAATGATCACATCCCAAAGGAATTGTGTGCGGTGCGGTATGCATCTTTTGATGAGGCGGTTGATTTAGTGAGAGATTGTGGCCCGAGGTGCTTGATGGCTAAGACCGATATCGAGTCAGCTTTCCGATTGCTGCCGGTGCACCCCTCGGCTTTTCATTTGTTGGGCTTTCGTTTCGAGGAGCAATTTTATTTCGACAAATGCATGCCAATGGGTTGCGCGATATCTTGTTCATATTTTGAACGGTTTAGTACTTTCATGCACTGGGTGGTGGTACAGCGTTCGGGTTGTGCACAAATAGTGCATTACTTGGATGATTTCCTGTTTGTAGGGACGGCTCGGTCCGGGCAATGTCGGGACTTATTGAATAATTTCAACCAGCTAGCTCAGGAATGGGGAGTACCGTTGGCAGTGGCGAAGACGGAGGGGCCTACTACGAGTCTTACTTTTCTAGGGGTGGAGTTAGATACTAACGTAATGGTAGCGAGGTTACCGGTGGACAAGGTAGCGAGGCTGCGTGTATTGATAGCGAATGCGATGACGGCAGCTAAGATGTCGCTGCGGGATATGCAGGCCCTTATTGGTTCACTCAATTTTGCATGTCGTGTTATTCCCATGGGCCGCGTATTCCTCCGCCGGCTCTCGTTGGCTACAGCGGGGGTGTGCAAACCTCATCATCGGATCAGGATTTCCCATAGTATGCGAGCGGACTTGGGGGTCTGGGACGAGTTTCTGCGTGAATTTAACGGGGTCTCGGTATTGCGGGAGAAGGTAGTGTCCAGTGAGGATTTGCAGTTATATACCGATGCTGCCGGAGGAGCGGGATTGGGGATTTACTTTGGGGGCTCTTGGTGTGCGGCAGGATGGCCTCCGGCCTGGCGGGAAGCCGGGCTTACTCGTAATATCACCTTCCTAGAGTTGTTCCCAATCTTGGTGGTGTTGTCCCTATGGCCAGAGAGGCTGCAGAATCGCCAGGTAGTGTGGAAATGCGACAACGAGGCCATTGTCAGCGTGGTGAATATTATACCCCGCGATGCAGACCGGTTGCAGATTTAATGCGGCAAGTGGTCTTATCCTGTTTGCGGCTGAATGTGGTGGTGAAGGCTCGGCACATTCCGGGGTGTATTAACACTATTGCTGATGCTCTTTCCCGTTTCAAGTGGGAGCTGTTTCGGACCTTGGCACCGGACGCGGAAGAGCAGGGAGCATCGGTCCCGGACAACTTATGGCAGATTGGCCTGTCGGCATGATTGACTTGCTAAAAAACTCTGTGTCGGCAGCGACGTGGGAGGCCTATTGAAAAGGCTACCGCAGTGTGGAGTCTTTCTTGTTGGAGCGGGGATGGAGACGGGGCCCCGCATCTGAGTGGCTATCGGGTCAGTATGTTTTCACTGCGAAGGCTGCGGGCTTGTCGCGTTCTACAGTACGGAAGAATTTGGCCGGTTTTTCCTTTTTCATGAAAGCCGTGGGGTGGGGTCCGGCGCGGGGGGGGGTTTTGACATCTCGGTTTTTGCAAGGCTGGGAGCACTCGCATCCATCGACCGGGGATTCCAGGCAACCGATAACGCATGCCTTGTTAGAGCGATTGTGTGCGGCCTTGCCTCAGGTGGTCTCATCTCGTTACGAATGTTTCCTATTTCGGGCGGTTTTTGCAGTTGCCTTTTTTGGGGCCTTCCGCGTAGGCGAATTGGTGGCTGAGTCGGGTAAACGCGCGGGGGGCGGTGGCTTGCAATTACACCACGTCAAGTTGGTTGCCGGGGGGGGGTGCACATACATGTTGCGCGCTCAAAAACCGATCAGTTGGGGAAAGGTTCATGGGTAGTGTTGCGACAGGTGGCTGGGGCATTGACTTGTCCGGTGGGGTTGTTGAGGGCGTACTTGGATGTGCGCCCCCCAGGCTCGGGAAATTTATTCGTGCATAGCGATGCGCGGGTTCTTACGTGTTTTCAATTTACGGCTGTCATGCGGATGTCGCTGCGGGTGATAGGGGAGAATGCTGGTCGGTTTGCTCCACACTCGTTCAGGATTGGGGCGGCTACCAGCGCAGCGGCGGAGGGATTGTCGGAGCGGGAGATCCAGCGTATCGGTCGTTGGAGGTCGCAGGCTTTCCAAACCTATGTGCGTTTGTAGGGGGGTGGGGGTCTCTAATCTATCTTATTTTATATTACAGATATAGGAGATGGTCGGTGTCGCTGTTGGGTGACTGGCCATTCGTTCGTTTACTGGGCTGGTCGGCGGGCAGCAACACGACCCATTGGCATGAATCTTGGACTGGAAGTCTCTGAGGTGTCCGTCATATGGCTGGGTGAGCGCGGACTGCGGTGGATCCAGCTCCTGCCTTTGCTGCGGCACCACGAAAGTCGGAGAGGGAAGCCTGATGTTCTGTTGATACACTTGGGAGGCAACGACTTGACGTCCTGGACTTGTCGCCAATTGATTCGTGCGGTGCACAAAGACTTGGGGGCTGTATTAGTAATGTTCTCGGGCGTAGTCCTTTTGTGGTCAGATATACTTCCAAGGCCTGCTTGCAGGGTTCAGCGGCGCTGGTCCAGGGGGCTGGCCAAAATCAATTGCCAAATAGGCAGATGGGTCATCGGGAATGGGGGGCGCCAAATTTTGCACTCATGGGCTGATGTAAACTGCGCGGGCTTGTACAGGCCGGACGGGGTACATTTATCCCCGATCGGCTTGGATTTGCTGCTTAACGATTGGCAGGAGGCCTTGGAGGTGGTTATTCATGGGAGACGGGCTGGTCGCAGCTTTGTTTAAGGGGGGGCGGCTCAGGACGGTAGTGTCCGGAGCTGGTGGTGGGATCCCGGAGGTTTCCGGGGTCCGGAGCCGGATGCAAGCATTACGGCGGGGGTGGGGTACCCCCGCCCGGACAATCCCTCAGGTTTTTGCTAATAATATGGCGAAGCCGGATGAGGGAGGGCGAGGCGATTTTGTCGGGGCCTGTACCTGGCGGAAGCGGAAGCGGCGGCACTTTGCTAATAACATGGCAGGTGGTGGCGCGTTCTGCTGGTGGGGGGGGGGGTATGTTAACTTGTTAATTGTAAATTGTGATTGTTATAAGTAATAAAGCTGCGACCAGTTCAATTCCATAGATTGTGTAATGGTTTTATTTGAATGTCAGGTATGTGCCTATTATAGGCGAGGGTTGGGGGGGGGAACAAGGTCGGAATCACCCGGTCCGCCTTACCCGGTTATGGCAAGGCCGCGGAGCCATGTGCACGCGGCCACCATTAACCGGGGGGACGGCCGCGTGCATTCCTCAACGGTTAGCGCGGCGAGGCAAGCCCGAGGGGAGGAGCGGTCGGTGGATATCCCGTCCCATTGGCTCCAGCGCGTGACGGCCTGGCGCGGCAGCCAATGGGACGAAGGAGTTGCAGGGGAGCTAGTGCGGGGACGTGGCGTGGCTCCGGCCTCTTGCCTTCGGATGCCGGAGCCGACGGATGCCCTCCCACCCTCCCTTGTGCCGAGTGGGTCAGAGGGGTGTTGTGGGGGTGTTGCAGCTGGAGGGGGGTTGGCGGGATCCCGGAGGTTTCCGGGGTCCGGAGCCGGATGCAAGCATTACGGCGGGGGTGGGGTATCCCCGCCCGGACAATCCCTCAGGTTTTTGCTAATAATATGGCGAAGCTGGATGAGGGAGGGCGAGGCGATTTTGTCGGGGCCTGTACCTGGCGGAAGCGGAAGCGGCGGCACCTTGCTAATAACATGGCGGGTGGTGGCGCGTTCTGCTGGTGGGGGGGGGGGGGGTATGTTAACTTGTTAATTGTAAATTGTGATTGTTATAAGTAATAAAGCTGCGACCAGTTCAATTCCATAGATTGTGTAATGGTTTTATTTGAATGTCAGGTATGTGCCTATTATAGGCGAGGGTTGGGGGGGGGGGGGAACAAGGTCGGAATCACCCGGTCCGCCTTACCCGGTTATTTTAAAGTCTCCACAAATCATCCACTTATGCTCATCATAACGAATCTTCTGAAGAATCAGGGCCAAATTCTTGTGTTTTTCTTGGAGAATAACAGAGTGAGCAATAGGAACTGAAGCGAATGTGTTGCCATTATGAAGAAGAACACCTTTTATGCTGTCTTTTGACGAATCAATGAACAGCCGCCATTCAGCAGGATCATACTTGAGTTTAAACTTTTCCATCACTCCGTATATATCGTTGCAAAATACCAAATCTTCCTCTTTGCTGAAATACTTCAAAAATTGTGTCTCGCAGTTGCGGTACCAATAAAAAGTTGTTCCTGGTGATAATAGATTTTTCTGTTTAAGCCGAGAACCTAGCAGTTGGGCAGCATCTTTTGGGAGTCCTAAATCCCGGACTAAATCATTCAATTCAGCTTGAGAGAAAATTCAGGTTTCGGATCTGGTTCAGTTTCAAACTCGGAAGTACTGGACTCATCGGGAAAAGCCATCTGATGAGTCTCATCATGATCAGAACCATCCACACAAATATGATCCAAAGATTTTGGTGGTTCAGGCACAGGTACTTCGTTGCTATGAGGCATAGGCCTAATTGCTGAGGGAAGGTTGGGGTAACTTATTACGTTCTTATTTTTTAAGTTGTATCCCTTCACAATGCAAGAGCAAAAATAGCAGTCACTGCTCTGGTCTCTTTGTTCACGCCACATCATAGGTATTCCGAAACGAAATGCTTGTTTTTTACCTTTCATCCATAAGCGTAGATCTTCCTCACATGTCTTGCACACTTTGTGAGGAGCCCACGGTTTGTCTTGATCGCCTAACTTCAAACCAAAATAGGCGAAATATATTTTTTTAATAAATGCAGAAATGTTCCTCTGCCACTTTTTCACGGTATATTCCCCACAAATAAAAACAAAAACTGTCCGGAGAGTTGACGCAACCTCTGGCTCTGTGAGCCATCACAAATACACAGCACTGCAAACTACAACTGTAGTGAACCACTTCGGAATAAAGCTGGATTACGACTGAGCAAACAAAAGGTAATAATGAATTTGCAAGAAACTGAAATTTGACAGGAACGTTCATGTCGCAACCACCGTGTTTGAGCGAGCGAGCGAACGAGGCGAGGCGAACAGGAAAGAACATGCGCCAGCGTGAGTACTGGATTTAGCCCCCTGCCTCCCAATTGTCCTGTTAATGTATAAATTGAATACAAAACACTCTAAAATATCATGAGGGAGTGTTTCTAGTTAGTTAACCATTACAACCTCTATTTTGGGCCAAGAAAATAAACTGCAGTCGGCTAAAAAGAAATTATGTGAACATTCCTTATATGGGTAAGAAATCTAATTTTGCAAGAAAACGTGACGTGATGGAACATTTTGGCTATTTTTCCTGGATTCAGCACCCCAAAATCTATAGGAATCAGTTGCAAAACTGGAGGCAGTTTTTTGGTAGTGTACCTATGTAATCAATAACAGAAATGACAAACAGTCAAGAAATCCAACAACACATTGCTCTTAGCTATGAAGGACTTAAACAAGATTCTTAAGATTAAAGATGTATCTCTCCACACAAAGATTCAACTTGCCCAAGCCATGGTATTTTCGGTAACATCATATGGATGTAAAAGCTGGACAGTAAAACAGATTGACAGGAAGAAAATCAATGCCTTTGAATTATGGTGCTGGCAAAGAATACTATGCATACCATGAACTGCCCGAAGAACAAACCAGTCGGTACTAGAGATCAAACCAAACTTTCCTTAGACACTCAGATGACAAGACTTTGATTTTTCTACTTTGAACATATCAAGCAAAGAGAGAGATCATTAGAGAAAGACATCATGCTTGGCAAGGTTGAAGGTCCACACAAAAGAGGAAGGTCAGCAATATGATGGATCGATACAATAACAGCAACTATGAATACCACTTTGTCAACATCAGCCGCCTGACTGAAGACCAAACACAGTTTAGGACAACTATCCAGAGGGTCGCCATCAGTCAGTATCAACTCGACGGCACTAAATGACAAGAACATGCAAAATATAAAGATAATGGATGTACATTCTAAAAACTGATATATTCAAATCAGTAAATTGAAAATAATTTTTTTCTAATCCCATCTGTCCACGTTGCTGGAATCAGAGACAGGAGATTGCCAAACAGGTGGGAGTCAGGGACACAGCTCTAAAATCAGGGACAATCCCCAAAAATTGAGGATATCTGGTAACCTTATGCCTACTTTGACTTCCAAGGTAGGAGATCTGTTATAAACCTACCCTCAATGCCTGTTAATGGCATTAGCAAGCACTAAGGTGTTAGTACACTTCAGTAAATCTAGCCTGTAGAGAATTTTATGGAGGCAAAAATTCCACAGAAGAACTAGGCCATCGAAGGCCATGGCTTCCTCTATAACTCATCCTCTTCTTATCTCTTTCAATACAGGATATAAACAGTAGAGCATTCTGGCAACACTAATATTTCTCAAACTATTCAAAAGGATAATTTTAAGGAATATAGCAGTCACTTGTACCTCACAAAGTTTTATTTTATTTACTCATGATTGACTGGAGCAAGAGTGTGTAGCACTATAGGTCGAATTTGAAAAAGCATTACAGTGAGTATCAAGCTTGAGCAGTGAGAAATCATTTCAAAAGGATTAGGTTACATTAAAACAGAGTGACTGAAAGAAATAGGCCACTTCATAGTCAGTAGTGGGCAATGGAGATTAAGACAGTTTAGCTGTTGTGCATCCCTAATTGGCATTATTAGTAATATGGTGTACGTGACATAAGGCATATAAAGAAGGAGAACAAAACCATATTTACTTAGGGATAATTCTGCATGTTTCATCAGCTCAGAACATCACCGAGAATCCTGGCAATCATTCCCTTTGTAGAGATTGGTCAAGAGCTCAGGTATATTTTGTTTCTGTGTTCTGCCCGAATCTCTGCCAGTCACATAGTTGTCTTCAAGCTTTCTCTCTTAATTGTAATTAAAAGAAATTGGCAACTACTTTGCTGTCAACAAGATGAGTAGCTATCAAAGGGTGAATAATCATGCTGTTTAGAAGCAAGGATATCTAGAGAAATGAGTCTTCCTCCTATGTGGGCAGGATGTATACTAAAACAAATTCTAATTAATTTAGACTTGCCATCTTCACCTAATAAGGCCTAAAGAGATGAGACTGCACAAATGGATGGAGACAAATGACTCAAAAATATGAGGACACTGTTCTGTATAGGCACATAAATAAACTGAGCACCCTTGGTATGGGCTCTAAGATGACTGACTGGGTTAG
Source organism: Ichthyophis bannanicus (assembly GCA_033557465.1). Taxonomy (NCBI): domain Eukaryota; kingdom Metazoa; phylum Chordata; class Amphibia; order Gymnophiona; family Ichthyophiidae; genus Ichthyophis; species Ichthyophis bannanicus. Next base: position 594,168,654 of record CM066033.1, read on the forward strand.
AAACTGGTTAAGTGGGAGGTGGCAGAGGATAGTGGTAAATGGAGTTCACTCTAAAGATAAGGGCATCACCAGTAGTGTGCCACATGGATTGATCCTTAGCCTGGTTATTTAACATTTTTATAAGCAATATTGCAGAACAACTGTTGGGTAAGGTTTGCCTCTTTGTGGATGATACCAACATCTGCAATAAAATAGACAGCCTGGAAGGTGTGGATGACATAAGGAGGGAGTGAATGGTCTATAATTTGGAATATCAGATTTAATGCTAAAAAATGCAAGGTCATGCATTTGGGCTGCAAAAACCTAAGGGAGTTATACAGTAGAGGTAAAGTGCTTCTGTGCACAAAGGAAGAGCAGGATATGGAGGTAATCATATTGGATGATCTTAAGGTGACCAATAGATATAAAAGGTGATGGCAAAAGCCATAAGGATGATTGGATGCATGAAGAGAGTAATGGTCATCAGGAAAAAGAAGTGATAGGTGCCTCTGTATAGGTCTCTGGTGAGACCTCATTTGGAGTACTGTGTACATTTAAACAGGATATATATTTATTTATTTATTTATTTTATTTGAACAGTTTTTTTATACCGCTCCGTCCAGAGATCAGGGGCGGTTTACATGGAACTATAACTCAAAAGGTACATGGAACATGTTTAACTGCTACATATTTTGAACACGGAATTTGAAACAAGAACTATTTACATACCAGTGCACACTATTACAAAGGCATAGTGATGGCTGGATTCTCTTAGCTGTTTACAATGAGTTAAAGTTAGGGGATAGGAAATGTTAGGCCATTAAGGGGGTGGGCGGAAGGGTAGAATTATTGGATGTGTTGTTGGAGAGGGGAGCATTATAATATTCTGAGAAAAGGTGTGTTTTTAATTTCTTGTGGAATGTTAGGAGGTCTTTTATTTTGTCAGGGACAGCGTTCCAGAGTATAGGGGCTATGTATCTGAACTCCCTATTGCTTGTATACTGTTTGGTTTTGTGTATTAAGGATGGTATTTCCAGGAGGTTTTGTGTGCTCTTTCACCTGTGTCTAGTGTCAGTTTGAGATTTTATTATGGTGGAAAGGTAGGAGGGGGAGATATCATTATGCAATTTAAATGCAGTGATGATTTGCTTATATTTTATTCTGGAGGCTATTGGGAGCCAGTGGAGGTTATATAGTATAGGGGTAATGTGGTCAGATATGTTAGCTTTGGTTATTATCCTGGTAGATCCATTTTGGACAAGTTGGAGAGTGTGAATAGACTTCTTTGGGAGACCTTGTAAAATACTATTACAGTAGTCCAGATGAGGGTTTACTAGTGCCTGGACTATTGTCTGAAAGTCGTGTGGGTCTAGAATTGGTCTCAGGTGTTGAATAGTTTTAAGTTTATAGATTATTGTTCTAGCAGTAAGTTTGATCTGTGATGTCATGAGGATTATGTGCAATTTTGAAAAGTTTTAAAGACGTGGTTATGGAATACATTTTTTAAATTATACTTAATGTGAATTGTTTAAATGTAATTTTGTAATCTGCTTTGTATGTCTGTAGATTGTAAAAGCGGAATATAAGTGCTGTTATTCAATTAAATTAAATTACATACTTTCCCCAAACCCTGTTCATTTTATATGCAGAGCAAATCATCAGAAGTAGGACTGTATGAAGACAACTGAGCCATGAAGATCGGTGGAAGACTCATCGACAACCTTTGCTGTGCTAATGATACCAGTTTACTGCCTGGAAGTGAAGACGATCTAAAGCATCTGCCTATCAAGATCAAGGATCATAGTCTTAAAATGGGCTTACACCTTATTGTGAAGAAGACAAAGGGTATGAAATTTAAAATGATTAATCCGGTTAACAGACCTGCTAAGTGAGCTAATTGTGCTGACCCGGATATTCAGCTGCAATAACACTGAATATCTGAGAGTGCCGCTGCTAGGCTACCTGATGCTCGGCGGCTAGCACAGGGCATTCTGGGAGCAAAGCAGCGGTAGCGACTGGAGATAACCAGGCAGCGGCGATATTCACCCATTGCCCGGTTATCCCCACGGCAGTGAAAATTAGGCACAGTAAAGACTGTCTTAACTTTCACTGCCACAGCTAATTGGGCATCGGTTGAATATCACTGCTACTCCAATATCCAGCATCCCGATGCTTGCAAAAATCATTGAAAAAACAGTCTACAGGCAACTCCAAGATCATATCGACACCAATGCCCCACTGGATTCATCTCAACATGGATTTAGAGAGTCACATGGAGTTGAAACATTACTCACAACTCTCCTCAACACTGTAATCTCAGGCATTGATAACATACGACATGGCTTTGCGCTCATCATTTTAGATATAGCAGCGGCTTTCGACTCTGTTTGTCATGAGATTCTCATATACCGGCTAAGAGAAAAAGGCATCAGCGGATCAGCACTAGAGTGGTGCAGATCTTACCTGTCAGGAAGATGGCAACATGTTCGAATCAGACGTGGGCCACATCCGAACCATTTCCTCAAACTCAAGGAGTGCCTCAAGGATCCTCCATATCATCCTTGATGTTCAATATACATTCAACCCATCTGCAACATCATCAGATCGTTCAACGTGAGTTGTATGCTATACGCCGACGACGTACTGTTGTACATGCCGATTTCACTTGACTGCCCAAACCTTACCTCTCTGATTGCATGCTTCAACACCATATCCGATTGGCTGCTATCACAAAATTTAAGAATTCAACACAAGAAAACTGAGGTGCTTTTCATCTCGAGAAACCCTAACTTCACACCACCCAGTTGTTTGAAGGTACACAATGCCGAGCTACAAGTGAAATCAACTATTCGTTACCTTGGGGTGACGTTGGACCAACATCTTGACATGAAGCAACACATAGCTAACACTGTCAGAGCGGTCTACTTTAAAATTCGATCCCTCAGACACTTACGCCCGTTACTCGAGCCAGAAGATTTCCGCACCATTTACCAAGCCCTCATCATTCCTCATTTCGATTTTGCAAATGCCATCCTTCAAGGACTTCCCCGAGCAACCTTAAACCCCCTGCAACTGGCCATGAACAGTGCAGCACGGATACTATTCAGAGCCTCAAGGAGAGAACACATCACACCTCTCCTGAAACAGCTGCATTGGCTTCCCATTCAAGCCAGGATCTGTATTAAGACCTTGCTGATGACGTTCAAAGCTATCAAGGGGCTATCATCCCCCTCTCTCTCTGACGTCATACAATCGCCCGCCCCCTGCAGACTAAGAAGAACTGCAGAGACCAATATGTTATCTATACCTAAGGAAACAACAAACTGCACCAAAACAACATCCAACCGAGCCTTCAGTATTTGCGCCCCAAGTCTATGGAACACCCTACCACCACACATCAGAGCAATCCCCAACCTGAGCCAGTTCAGGAAGGCCCTGAAACATTTCCTCTTTATCAAACACCTTACCTACAGCCCTGAACCCCAGCCACTCTCATATAGTTCATCCCCAAAAATGTAAAACACCAAACAGGAGCCTTTTCCATTGAACTTCTTATGTATATAGTTCACCTTTGTTCTCCAAGTTCCTTTATATAGTTGATACTTGTTCTCCAAATCCTACTCCCTGTTCAATGTAATGACCAGACATATGCATTTTGTCGGATGTTTTTTGTTACATGTAAACCGCGCTGATTGCAAATAGTGCGGTATATAAGAATTGTAAAATAAATAATAAATAATAAATAATAAATAATAATAATAATAATACTCGGTTAGCTCCTGGGCTATCCGGCTGACCTGGATATTTGATGCTGGTGGCCAGATATCACCCTGGCATTGAAGATCTGGTTCTAAGGTTCAGCAGCAATGGCTAGCCGTTTTACAATGGCTAGACACCTCTACTGAATATCAGGCCCAAAGATCCTGACAGCTGGTCAGATGAAAAATTTCATCCATGATGGAGAAGAAATAGAACTTGGAGACAACTTTAACCTGCGTGGATCAATAATCCGATAAAGAAACAACAATCAGTCAAGAAATCCAATGACACATTTCTCCTAGGACAGGGGTGGGCAATTCCGGCCCTCGTGCACCACAATTCAGCCTGGTTTTCATGATGTCCCTAATGAATATTCATGGACCTATTTCCATACAATGGAAGGCAGTGGATGCAAATAGATCTCATGAATGTTCATTATGGACATCATGAAAACCAGGCTGGATTGTGGTGCATGAGGGCCGGAATTGCCCACCCCTGTCCTAGGAGAATGGCTGTGAAGGACATTGATAAGATTCTTGCTCAAGCCATGGTATTCTCAATAATGTCATATGGATGTGAAAGTTGGACAGTGAAGTAGAAAGACAGGAAGAAAATAGATGCCTTCAGATTATAGTGTTGGGGAAGAATACTGTCTATACTATGAACTGCCCGAAGATCAAGCCTAAGCTTTCCTTAGAAGCTCAAATGACAAGACTTTGACTTTCATACTTTGGACACATCATGTGAAGAGAAAGATCATTAGATAAAGACATCATGCTTGGCAAGGTTGAACGTCAACACAAAGAAGGAAGACTGGCAAAGTGATGAATGGATAGAATAATAACAGCTATGGGTGCCACTCTATCAACAATTAGCCATCTGATTGCAAACATAGTTTAAGACAACTATCCACAGGGTTCCCATGAATCAACATCAATTTGATGGCACTTAACAACAACATGTTAAGCTTAATTTATGAAAGCAAGTAAGCACTTACTTGTCTAGCATAATTGCATGTGCAGACATTTACAGCAACCCTCGAGCCGGTGTAAATGTCCATATCTATCTTTTGAGTCCACGCTTAAATTATGGATTTTATATTAATCAAAGCATGTTCTTGCATGCTCTGCCCATGTTCTGCGCAAACCCCATCTTTGTGCATGCCTACTGGCAAAGCATGTCCTTTTATGCAAGTCAGAATTTTATAAATGACTATGTACTTTACAAAACCGCCTCCAGAATTTTACATTGAAACATAAAGTGGTCTTTAAGTACAATGAAACAAAGAGAGGTACTGAATAAGCCTGTGCATCAAAATGTTTTTAAATATTTTTTTCCAGTGAATGTAGGACTTCTGATTTTTGTCAGTCTTCACTGGTATCCAGAGCTCTCTATCGATTTCACCACAGACAATGATAGTGTGAGCTTCCCATTACTGCCCTGATAAGGAGTCTCCTCAGGGGCACAACCAGTATTGATGAGAGTAATTCCATCTCCTTATAGATTCAATACTAGCATGTAAACAATACACATCACCTACATTTTAAAGTCATCATAGTTTTAATATGGTTGGGATCCCTAGTTTCTCATAATTCTGCATAGTTGTAAAACCTGCTCCTTGCCACAGAATTGGGCGAACTGGTCCCCATCAGCTGCAAGTCCTGCTGAAGAACTACCACAGAATCTCTAACCATACGGTAGGAAACCAGAAACTTTTACTTGACGCTGTGGAAATATCTTAGATCAATACTATCACTTTCCCAATATACAGAGAACATATGCTTTATTAGATGCATTTCCATTATGATAACACAGAAAATTATTACACGATAAAGCTTCATAATCTTTACCATCCATAAACTTGCATAACACTTGCACGCAAGGAACGTGGAAGGTCTGATATCAACTTGATACAACTTCAACCAAACTCATGCCATAACAGGCTTTAATCAGGCTGAATCACTGTACTTGCCTTAAGGTCTTACAACTCAGTTCTGACTAAACATTGTAATTCTTTCCTATCAAACTTTCCAGTAATTATGGTTGTTCAGATGGGCCGTATGTAGGCGCGTACTTTGAATTACATAACCCAAGTCTTCCACAAACAGAGTTTAGCACAACGGCTTCTGCGATGATATTTCACTAATGCTATTACAGTTCGCTCATTCTGAGAAATCTAACAGGTAGTGTTGTGACCTTAAAGTAAGATGTTGTGGCCATCAAGAAACGTTTTAAATGACATAAGCTTTTGTATATATAATATATCTCAGATTTAACAGTAAAAGGCCTTATTTGCTATTGTGAATTAACCAACAAAAGTGCATTAATGTACATTAATGAGGGTTAATTCATGTTAAAAACGTACAGGTTGATATTCCAAAGGACTTACCTTTATATTGAGCTCTGCTATATGAATAAGTCCCCTATCCCGGGCCAGCGCTACCATTAGTCAAACTAGGCAGCAACGTAGAGAGCCAATGGTGCAAAGGCTGCCCACTGCTGCTGCTACCTGCCCCTCTCTGGGACCAGCAGCAGTGATGATGGCTTTAAATGGCACTGCAGCGCTTACCTACACCTTCAGTGCTGTGGTGCCATTCCTGTTTCCACCGCTTTGATGCAGACTTCCTGTTTCCATGGGGGCAGAAGCAGCTGATACAAGGAGTCAAGGGGTAGAGGAAGGGAGGTCATAGGCAGTTTGGAAAAGATAGGTCTTTAGAAGGGATTTAACCTTTGGAAAGACAGTTCCAGGTGCAGGTCGGTAGGTAAGGAATTCCATAAAGAAGGGGCCAAAAAGAAAAATGCAGCATGGCGGGTTGATTCAAGATGTGCACATGAGGTGGGGAAGGTGGAGGCGATTTATGTGAATAGAGCTTAAGCTGTGGGATGGGTTGTGAAAAGTGAAGCAAATCTGAGAGGTATTGTGGTTTCTGAGTGCAGATGGAGCTGTGCACCAAAATGAGTATTTTGTAATGAATGTGATATTTAATAGGAGCCAGTGGAGATTAATGAGGATGGGGGTGATATGATCAGAATGTGTGGCATGTGAGAGAATCCTAGAGGCAGTGTTCTGGATTAGATGCACAAGATAGAGCTGGTATTGAGGAAGACTTGCGAGGACTGCATTGCAATAGTCGACATCACAAGGGACAGCAAAAGGGTAGTCATTGATGAGGTAGTCAAAAAGGGATGAAATGCACAGATTTGGAAGAGGGAATAGAAGGAAAATAGGATGAGCAGGGAAAGGTGATTGTGGAAAGACAGAGTAGAATCAAGGGTGACACCCAGGTAGCGGAGAGAGGAAACTAAGGGAACAGGGAAGCCAGAGAGGGTAGGGGCCAATGAAGGGCAGGGACTATTGAGGGCAAACCAGATAGATGATGTTTTTGAGGAATTCAGGTGAAGGTAATTTGAAGATAGCCAGCATGTGACATGTGAAAGGCAAGCATCCAATGGTGACAAATCAGGTGAAAGGAGATTCATTTTATGGAGGATAATAATGTCATTGGCATAATAGTATGCTAACAGCCCAGACTGTTGTATCAGCAAGGTGAGGGGAGCCAGAAAACAATGAAGAGGATCGGACAGGGCAGGGAAATAGTGAGTATAGTGAGTGAGGAGGAGGATCCAGTGACACAGCTAAGGAAATATCACCATGGTCATGTAAGGTGCGGAGCTCATTAAGAAAAGAAAGGAGAATGGTTTCCATGCTGTGACCGGGTCTGAAGTCTTACTGATGAGGGTGGAGAAAATGGATGGAAGAATTGAGAGAAGAATTGTGAGAATACAAACTTTTCCAGAAGCTTGGAGAGGAACTGAAGGTTGGATACGGGACGATAATGTGCAGGTCAGTGAGGTCAAGGGAAGGCTGCTTAAGGAGGAGGCAAACCAGAGCATGCTTCCAGATAGTGGGGAAAGTACTAGAAGACAGACTGAGGAAAAAGGGCAAGGGAGGGGATGGGGCCAAAATGGCTAGGGGGTTTGGAGGAGGAGATAAAAAGTTTAACAGTTCAGCCGATGTGATGAGCCAGAAAGTAGACCAGGTATGGGATAAGGAAGGCGAAGAGGGAGGTAATGAGGGAGGGGGTGATGAAAGTGGCAAAGGTCAGGCAAGGAAGGAAGAGTGGATTACCTGAATCTTGTTGGACAAGAAGGCTCCAAGTCAGGTAGGGCTGGGAGGTGATGGGAGGGATCAGAAAGATGGGAAGAGTGTGTAGACAATAGGGATCTCCAGACCAAGTACAGCTGATCAGAAGTGTTGGCAGATATGGCAATGAGATTAGAGTAATAAGACTGTTTGGAGGCATGGACTAGAGAGCGATAATGGCAGTGACAGGAATGAAAATAGGTTAGGGTCTTGGGAGTATGAAGCTTTTGCCAAAGGCATTCAGCCCGACGAAGATGGGTGCAGAACAACCAGAGACCATGATGGTACCATGAGTGATGAGGGCAAGTGTGGTGAGGATGGGGATGAAGTGGGGCCAAAGAGTTAAGGGCAGCGGATAAGCAGGAGTTCCAAGTACAGACTTGAAAGGGCATCAAAGTCCATGTGAAAGAGCTGGTCGGAGGGTGGGAAAAGCTCGAGGGTGGCAGGAGCAATGCATCGAGAGAGACAAGAAGGTGGTAGAGTGGGGAGGGAAGATGTAGAAGCATGAGAGACTAGAAAGGTCTCCAGAGAAAAGGTGATACAGGAGTGGTCTGAGCAGGGCAGCGGAGTGGCAGAAATGGAGGACAGAGAAAGAGAGGAGTCAGGGTGGGTGAGGACCAGATCGAGCGTGTGACCTGCAGTGTGCATGGGAAAGGGGATGTGTTTCAAGACAGTAAGGTCATGAACAAGGGTGATGAAGATATGGTCGCAGGACAAGATTGGGGAAAATAAATTAATGTTGAAGTCACCCAAGATCACAAGGTGGGGAAACTGGAGAGAGATTTCTGACAGTATGAGGTCATCCCAGAGGGGAGGGCTAATAGAAGGAGGGGAGTAGATAAGGTAAAAATGAATAGGGGGGAGGTATGCAGACAGAGAAGAAGGGATTCTGGATAATGTAGAGCAGGTAAATTAACTTGGGTCAGAGGTAGAGAGGAACGAAAGAAGGCGGCAACTCCCCCACCTGAGCGAACCATATGAGGGGAGACCAAAGCTGGTGGAAGACAGTGGCCAAGGAGAGGTCCTCCCCTCCCTCAGCCATGACTTGGTGACAAAGAAAATGTCCAGTGAGCTTTGGACAATGAGATCCTGAACCAAGAGTGTCTTAGATCTCAGAAAGCGCCAGTTAGCAAGGGCCAAACAGAGAGCTAGCTGGAAGGGGGCGGGTGGGGGGTCTCGGGGACCGAAATTAATCTGTGGGGATGCAGGGCATGAGATTGCTGGGAGTGCAAGAGGTTGCCAGGGAACAGAGGAAGTGTGGCCTGAGGGTACCCTCCCCCCTCATTCCCATAGGTTGGGAAGTATAGGACAGTTAATCAGACCTCTGTGGTGAGTACATTAATGGAAATGCTACGAAAACAGAGGATAGTGCAGTTTCTGAAATGTATTTGTTTTTTATGCTCATCTCCTACCAACCAGCCCATTCCCTTCATTCGCAAAGTATCTGTTGAGTATCCCTCTCATTGCTCATTCCTATTACAAAACAACTCGTAACTGCTTTTTTCCTTCTGGCACTGTTTCTTTGGAATCCCCTCCTCCTCTACCTCTATGTTGAACATTTCTACCAAAAATTTTAAATGACTATAAAGATTTAGGGCCCGATATTCAGTTGGACAGGCTTTGCACCCCTATCACGCATAGCCATGCTCGCTGACCTTTAATCCCGGATATTCAAAGCCAGGGTCATATGCAGTACCGGCATTGAATATCCAGGAATTGCCGTACATGCCGGAAGCCACAGTAGGTAACCGGGCAGCAGCGATATTGTATGCTGCCTGGTTAGCTCGTACGCTTTAAAGATAGTCGAGTTTTTATTCACCTATCTTTTAGGCACAGGTCGCTAACAGCATGCAATATCACAACTACCTGGTTAGTGACAGTCTCTGCCCTGAATCGCCCCCAACACGTCCCGATGCTAACCTCATAGCCTCAAGGCATGTAGTGGGGTTAGAAGGGGATATTCAATGGCATAACCATGTAAGTGCCTTTGAATATCTTGATTTAAGGCATTTACACTATTTACTGGGCTGTAAACCATGTAAATGTCTTTCGAATATCGGGCCCTTACTTTTGGAGATAGCCTTCATGAATCTGTTATAATCCTGCTTGTTGGTTACTGCCCATGACAGCTGAATCCATCATCGCCATTTCTTATCTGTCCTTTTTGCTCCGCCTCCTGATCTATGTACTATCCCTTTCCTATTAATTTTGTATTTTTTTTCCTTTTCCCTTTTCTGTTTAATTAGTGTAAATTGCATTGCTACTGGCCAGTAAGAGGTGATGAAGAAAGCACCGAATGAACTAAATTAAACTGAAGTACTTCAATGCATGAAAGAAGAGGGGAACATTTGGGAAACTGCTAGGTACGTATGACCTAGATTAGCCACTTTTGGAAACAGGATACTGGGTTTGATGGACCTTGGTTTGACCCAGTATGGCATATCTTATGTTCTTATGTTCTAAGAGTGGAACATTGTGGTAATCATATCTGACGATCTTAAGGTGGCCAAATAGGTAGAAAAAGTGATGGCAAAACCAAATGGATGCTTGGAAGCAAAAGGAGAGGAATGGCGAGCAGGAAAAAGGAGGTGATAGGGCCTCTGTATGAGTCTCTAGTGAGAACATAAGAACATAAGACATGCCATACTGGGTCAGACCAAGGTCCATCAAGCCCAGTATCCTGTTTCCAACAATGCCCAATCTAGGTCATACGTACCTAGCAATTTTCCCAAAAGACACAGGTTCCACAATGCTTGTAACTGGGTCAAGCATTGATATCCTGGGTCCCTTCTTAATAATGGTTTATGGACTTTTCCTCCAGGAACTTGTCCAAACCTTTTTTAAACCCAGCTACACTAACAGCCTTTACTACATCCTCCGGTAACAAATTCCAGAGTTTGATTACATGTTGAGTGAAAAAATATTTTCTTTTATTAGTCTTAAATAGTTTACCCTGTAGCTTCATTGCATGTCCCCTAGTCTTTCTATATTCTGATAATGTAAACAATCGATCTACGTTTACCCGTTCCACTCCGTTCATTAATTTATAGACTTCTATCATATCTCCCCTCAGCCGTCTCTTTTCCAGGTTAAAGAGCCCTAACCTTTTTAGCCTTTCTTCATAGGAGTATCCTTCCATCCCCTTTACCATTTTGGTGGCTCTTCTCTGAACCTGTTCTAATAACGCTATATCCTTTTTAAGATACGGCGACCAGAATTGCACACAATATTCAAGGTGCGGTCTCACCATGGAACGATATAGAGGCATTATAATATATTTTGTTTTATTTTCCATTCCTTTCTTTATGATACCTAGCATTCTATTTGCTCTCTTGGCCGCCGCTGCACATTGGGCCGAGGGTTTTAACATGTTATCAACAATGACGCCTAAATCTTTTTCCTGGGTGGTGGTTCCTAAAGTGGAACCTTGCATCATGTAACCATAGTTTGGGTTGTTCTTCCCTAGGTGCATAACTTTGCACTTGTCCACATTAAATTTCATCTGCCATTTTGATGCCCAGTCTTCCAGTTAATCAAGATCCTCTTGCAATTTTCCACAATCCTCTTGGGTTTTAACAACTTTAAATAGTTTTTGGTCATCTGCAAATTTGATAACCTCACTCGTTATTCCACTTTCCAGGTCATTTATGAATATGTCAAAAAGAAGCGGACCCAGCACAGATCCCTGGGGTACACTACTATTCACCTTTCTCCATTGGGAAAATTGGCCATTTAGCCCTACCCTCTGCTTTCTATCTTTTAACCAGTTCCCGATCCACAGTAGTACACTGCCTCCTATCCCATGACTCTTTAGTTTTGCCAAAAGTCTCTGATGAGGGACCTTGTCAAAGGCTTTCTGAAAGTCCAGATACACTATATCAACCGACTCACCTTTGTCCACCTGTTTATTCACACCTTCAAAAAAACATAACAGATTAGTAAGACAAGATCTTCCTTGTCTAAAGCCATGTTGGCTGTCTCCCATTAGGCCATGACTATCTAAATGCTGAGTAATTTTATTCTTTATGATGGTTTCTACCATTTTTCCCGGTACTGACGTCAGGCTCACCGGTCTGTAGTTTCCCTGATCACCCCTGGAATCCTTTTAAAAAATTGGTGTTACATTGGCGATCCTCCAATCTTCAGGTATTAGAGATGATTTTAATGATAGTTCACAGATTACTAACAGCAGGTCTGCAATCTCATATTTCAGTTCTTTTAACACCCTTGGATGTATACCATCCGGCCCAGGTGATTTGCTACTCTTCAGTTTATCTAATAGTTGTAATACATCTTCCCGATGTATTGATATTTCCTTCAATTCTTCCGCACCTTTAAATACCACTTCAGTCATGGGTATCATCCCTATATCTTCCTCAGTAAAGACCGAAGCAAAGAATTCATTCAGTCTCTCTGCTATCGCCTTGTTGCCTCTTAGTGCCCCTTTAACTCCTCTATCATCTAATGGACCAACTGACTCTCTCACAGGTTTTTTGCTATGAATGTACTTGAAAAAATCTTTATTTTGCGTTTTTGCTTCCGCAGCAAGCTTCTTCTCAAATTCTCCCTTTGCCTGCTTTATCAATGCTTTGCATCTGACTTGCCAGTGCTTGTGCTGTTTTAGGTTTCATTGTTTGGCTCTTTTTTCCATTTCCTGAAAGGTGCTTTTTTGGCAACAGCCTCTCTGACCTCACCTTTAAACCATGCTGGCAGTTTTTTTGACTTCCTTCCACTTTTCCTAAAGCGTGGAATAAAGCTGGCTTGGGCTTCCAAGATAGTATTTTTAAACAACACCCAAGCTTGATGTAAGTCTTTAACCTTTGCAACTCTCCTTTTAGTTTTTTCTTAACTGTTTTCCTCATTTTATCATAGTCTCCCTTTCGAAAGTTAAAAGGTAGTACTGTGGATTTCCTTATTAAATCAAAGGCGATCATGCTATGATCACTATTGCCAAGTGGCCCCAACACCCTTATCTCTTGCACTACATCTGGTGTTCCACTAAGGACTAGGTCTAATATTGCTTCCCCTCTGGTCGGTTCATGAACCAGCTGCTCCAAGAAGCAGTCTTTTATTTCATCTAGGAACTTTATCTCCCTAGAATATCCTGCCGTGACACTGACCCAGTCGATGCCGGGGTAATTGAAATCACCCATTATTATTACTGCGCTATAACTTTTGTTAGCTTCTTTGATTTCTTTGAGCATTTCATCATCCATTTGTTCATTCTGGCCAGGTGATCGATAGTACACCCCCATTGCCATCGCCTTCCCCTTTTTACATGGAATTTCAATCCATAGAGATTCTACAACAAATTTTGTTTCTTGCAAAACTTTAATCCTTTTTGACTCAATGCCCTCTCTAACATAGAATACAACCCCTCCACCAATTTGATCAGCTCTATCATTACGATATAGGTTGTACCCAGGTATCACAGTGTCCCACTGGTTGTCCTCCTTCCACCATGTCTCTGATATTCCAATCATATCTATCCTCTCGTTTAGTGCTATATATTCTAACTCTCCCATCTTGTTTTTTAGACTTCTAGCATTTGCATACAAGCATTTTAGAGACTGTATTTTATTCATACTAATTTGGCTATTGGTAGACATGGGTAATTTGGGATCTTTAAGCTCTGTCTGCTCCATATTCAAGGGCATTTGGGCTACTTTACTCTTTTTTGGAACCTCTCTGCTTTTGGTACTATCCTTCAAGGATACATTCTTCCAAACCATGCGCTCTTGTGGAACTGTCGGCTTTCCCCTATTATCTAGTTTAAAAGCTGCTCTATCTCTTTTTTAAAGGTTAATGCCAGCAGCCTGGTTCCATCCCGGTTAAGGTGAAGCCCGTCCCTTCAGAAGAGCCCCTCCTTTCCCCAGAATGTTCCCCAGTTCCTAACAAATCCAAAACCCTCATCTCTGCACCATCGTCTCATCCACGCATTGAGACTCTGGAGCTCTGCCTGCCTTTTGGGTCCTGCGCGTGGAACGGGAAGCATTTCGGAGAACGCTACCCTGGAAGTTCTGGATTTCAACTTCCTACCTAAGAGCCTAAATTTAGCCTCCAGAACCTCCCTACCAAATTTTCCTATGTCATTGGTACCGACAGTACCAAGACAGCAGACTCCTCCCCAACACTATCTAAGACCTTATCTAGGTGGCGCATGAGGTCCGCTACCTTTGCACCAGGCAGGCATGTTACCAGGCGATCCTCACGTCCACCAGCCACCCAGCTATCTACATGCCTAATGATCGAATCACCAACTATAACGGCTGTCCTAACCCTTCCCTCATGGGCACATGGCCCTGGAGAAACTTCCTCGGTGGAAGAGGGTTTTACATCACCTGGAGGACAGGTCCTATTTACAGGATCACTTCCTGCCACACCAAGGTGATGCTCTCCTGTCACGTGACCTCTCTCCTCCATGGCAACAGGGATGCTGCCAGATTGGAGGTGGGACTTCAGGACTATATCCCTGTAGGTCTCGTCTATGTACCTCTCTGTCTGTCTTATGTTTTCCAAGTCTGCTACTCTAGCCTCTAGAGAACGGACTCGTTCCCTGAGAGCAATGAGCTCCTTGCACCTAGTGCACACGTAAGACCTCTCACCAACTGGGAGAAAATCATACATGTGACACTCAATGCAAAAGACTGGAAAGCCCCCATCTCGCTGCTGGACTGCTGTCTGCATCTTAGTTTTAAGTTTGTTTTTAGATCTTTAAGTTCTTTACTTACTAAGTGTTGCTAAGGATATTTATACCAATAAAACTGTACCTAATATGTTTAATATACCTAGTTCACCTGAAGCTTAATTAATCTCAGATCCTTAGTGTATGACTGATTTGGGTAACGAGCTTCACCTGAGAGCACCTCCTGTCTTTAAAGATGTGTAAGTACCTATAAAGCTACGATTATCCCAGGGGTGGGTGGGTGTGGGGAGGGAGGGAGGGAGGGAAATAACACTTATTAAAAGAGGGCTGCTACACAGTACCCTGTCATGTGCTGCTGAGGTAAGCTATATTCTGATTTGATTTAAATTATAGCTCTTTGCAGCTGCTAGGCTCTAACCTATTATGACATTTAAACTACAAGCTCTCTGCTGGGTTCTAAATTTAACCAGAAAGCTCTCTTCTGTGTTTTAAATCGAAACTAAAAGTACTTTGCTGATGCTAGGCCCTGAGTGACTATTAAATTTAAACTACAGCTCTCTGCTGGGTATAAAAGGTAACCAGAAAGTTCTCTTCTGTGATTTAAATTTAAATTTAAACTTAAACTGCTGCTACTAGGCCCAGACTGATTTAACAAAAAATAGTGGGTTCACAGATTAATTAGCTTTAATAGAAAAAATTTCTTTCAGAAAAATTCCCAGAAGTATATACTCACAATTGCAGATCTCTCTCCAGAAGTAACAGTCCCCTTTTCTAGTCCTTCAAGACTGAGGATCACAGAGCTCTGGTTGAGCTATTTATGCTTGTGCTGCTGAGGTAAGCTGTGACCAACTTCCTGAGTAATTAACAGTCCTTGCTTGGATAGAAGGAGTCTTTCAAAATGGCCTTTTGAACTGCCACCTGGTGTTAACACCTATTGAAAAAGTTTCACAGGTCTCTTGCTCCCTACGTAGAAGGCCTCTTTGTAAAGGTCTCTAGAAGACTTTATTTGCTGCTCAAGGAGTACTGATCCTGTTTTGCCTTTTGCGCTAAGCTATATTCTGATTTGATTTAAATTATAGCTCTTTGCTGCTGCTAGGCTCTAACCTATTATGAAATTTAAACTACAAGCTCTCTGCTGGGTTCTAAATTTAACCAGAAAGCTCTCTTCTGTGTTTTAAATTGAAACTAAAAGTACTTTTGCTGATGCTAGGCCCTGAGTGACTATTAAATTTAAACATTTGGATCTCATTTGGAGTACTGAGAACATTTCTGGAGACAGGAAGAAGTCAGTACAGAGAGAAGCTACTAAAATAGAAAATTATCTTTGTCAGAAAGCATATGGAGATAAAGATCTCAGTATGTATACTTTGGAAAAAAGGTGGGAGATATAATAGGGACATTTCAATACCTCCATGGCATAACTGCAGAAGAGGTAGTCCTCTCAGTCGAAAGGGAGCTCTGGAAAGTGGAGTCACAGGGTGAAGGTGAAAGGGGATAAACTCAGGAGTAATCTGAGGCAATATTTTTTTAAGGAAAGGATGGTGGGATGCATGGAAGATCCTCCCAGTGGAGGTGGTGGAGATGAGAACTGTACCTGAATTCAAGAGAGCATGGGACAAGTACGGAGGATGTCTACGGGAGAGGAAGGGATTGTATGGTCTTTATCTGCTGTCATTGTCTGTATTTCTCTGTTATGCCTTTTATTTGTTGTGTCATTTATTATATATGCATGTTTATTTAGTTGGTTCACCAATGAAAGAAATTGTTATTGGATTTGCAGTATAGATGTGTTCTCTCATGTGCTGCTTTTTCCTGCCTACTGCATTATTGCATGCGCTGCTTGATGTCTTGCTTTAACTGCTGTGTAACATACTAAGTTAAAGCATAAAACTCGCCATGAAACATTATCGTTGCTTAAGAAATAACATGCAGTAGACAAGCTCATTGTTACTTCTCCATTTCCTTTAACCATAATACATAGTTTTCTAGCCTAAGTAAATCCAGTGCTTTTTTCTAGAAAAAAAGGTGCTAGTGCACAGATGCAGGGCTGTCTTTAAGGGCTGGGGTGACCCACAGTAGCCATGACCCCTGCAGCAAGCCACGGAGTCTAAGAAAAGGCAGCATTGCAAATATTACTCTAGTCCTTAAAACTCTCCTTGTTGGGAAAAGAGAACAAGCCACACAGCACCCATTCTGAGTACAGAAAGCATTGTTCATAAAATTCTTCATGCAAAATATGGCTAGAGCCTCATCAACTACAGAATAAATGACCACATATTACAAACAGAATGTGCAGAGCAAAGAGGCCAATTCAGGGCTGTACGTGCCTGGCCCATCCGGGCATTCAGAAATGGCAGGATCAGAATCGGATGCAACCAGCCTGGATGTTCAGGCCCAGCCCGGACGTGCAGACTGCACCCCAGTTCTGGGCTCCCAGATGTCCGGCACACTACCCGACTAACAGCCAGGCTCCTGCGTGAAGAAGCAGTGGCATGGCGTCTCATTGCCATGCCACCGCGGCTCCATGCAGGAGCCACGATCACCGGCCGCCCGCCAAACTCTTCTATCCCCACAGCCCAATCCCTGATCGGGCCTTCCATGATCAGAGTTGGGCTGCGGGGAATCCCCTGCACCCCCTCACCTTTCCTCTGCACCCTGGCGCTGCCGTCCCCGACATCCAGGAGGACTTACTGCATCTCTGAGATGGAATAAGTTCCCCATCTATCCTGGTGGACCCGGACGTACAGGGCCATGACTGGAATCAGCCCTGTATGACCAAGTTGTGCGCCCCGCCCCTGGCCTGCCCACTCTCCTCCCAGTCGCTGCCCATGCCTGCCCTCATCCAGTGCTCCCCGCACATCTCCTATATATGTGCGGGGAGCTTTGGGCAGGGAATACGGTCTTGAGCGTTTAGCGGGGATGGATGTCCGAATGGATGTCCATCCCCGCTAAACACGACTCGGAATCTACCCCAAACTGAATTGGACCAATCAAGGAGATGGACTCTTCTTTGCAGTAAAACAATGGAGAAAAAGAAATTAACATAAATTTCCTCCCATACTATGCACAATACAAAGATATCAAAGATATTGCACATTGAGATTGCCAAACTTAGCATATGGAAATCACTAAAGCAAAAATAAAAAACAAGTTTTCTACCTTTAAAGAGTACTTTTATAAGGAGGCACCTATTTTAAGCGTGAAAGTAGGTGCCTAAAAAGGACTAGTTTAGTCATTTTCACTCATAAATGCTCTGAAAAAATAGCATCCTGCATAAACGTGTGTGTGTGGATTTGTTGGTGCATATGTTCATTGTGGGTATGTACACAGGTGGAGTTTAAGCAGAATGTGGGTAGAGTTTGGGCAGAGTGTGGGTGGAGTGCAAAAGTATACACATAGATTATAAAATACCTTAATCCATATATGCTGTTGTTGTTAAATGCCGTTGAGTCAGTGTCAACTCATGGCGATCCTCTGGATAGCTGTCCTAAACTGTATTCGGTCTTCATTCAGGTGGCTCATAATTGATAGAGTGGCATCCATTGCTGCTGTTATTGTATCAATCCATCTCATTTCTGGCTTTCCTCTTTGACATTGACCTTCAACTTTGCCAAGGATAAGTCAAATCATTGTATGGAGAGAAACATCTCTGCTCTTGAGAATTTTGTCTAAGTCCTTCATAGTCATTCTGCCAAGAGCTGTAATGTCTCCCTGGCCGGCCTCCCCCAATACCAATTGCACAGACTCCAGCTTGTTCAAAACAGAGTGGCCCGTATTCTTATTGTTGGATTTCTTGACTGCTAGTCGTTTCTTTATTTCAAGCAAGTAAAGTTGTCCACTATTTCAGTTTCTTCTCCATCAACAATGAACTTATTGATTTTGCCAGTGTCAAGATCTTTGTCTTCTTTACTTTAAGGTACAGGCCCATTTTAAGACTATGTTCCTTGATCTTGAGAAGCAAATGTTTGATTGTCTTCACTTTCAGCCAGTATTGTGGTGTCATCAACATAGCCAAAGCAGTTGATGATTCTTCCACCAATCTTCACACCTCGGTTGTCTTCACACAATCCTGCTTCTCTGATGATTTGTTCTACATATAAATTAAACAAGAAAGGGAAACATATGCAGCCTTGACACACCTTTGCTGATTTTAAACCATTCTGCTTTTCCTTGTTCCATTCAAAGTGTTGTTTCTTGATTAATGTAAAGGGTGTGTAAGAGAACTATCAGGTGTTCTGGTATACCCTTGCTTCTTAATGTAGCCCAGAGTTTCTCATGGTTTACACAGTCAAAAGCCTTGCTGAAGTCAATAAAAGACATATAGATATCCTTTTGTCTTTTCAAGGATCCCTCTCACATCTGCAATGATGTCTCCATATATGCATAATCATTTACACCTACTTGCTAGGAGGTAGAAGTGATTATGCCTACATTCAAAAGTAAAGGTAAAGGTAACTACTTAAACTAGGTGCCCCTTATAAAATGATCTTCAAAAGTAATTTTATAAGATGCTGCCTAGATTTATGCATATGAATCTAGGCATTTTAGTCACATATGTGCCTAAGTGATCCCTTATGCTTGTAAATGACACAGTTGCTAATGTGTACATATCCGACCTTTCCTCCCTACCCCTTCTTGACTACAATGCTTCTCTCCCTTGTTATATCTTGTTTGGATTACTGTAATGTCTCCCTGGCCGGCCTCCCCCAATACCAATTGCACAGACTCCAGCTTGTTCAAAACACAGCGGCCCGTATTCTTATGCATGCCTCCCGCTCAGACCAAGTCATTCCCCTCCTTATTCACCTCTATTGGCTCCCTGTGGCCTTCCGCATTCAGTATAAAATTCTCATCTTCGTCCATAATGCAACTCAAACTAGCACACCTCATTATCTCTCTAACCTGATCCGCCTTCAGACCTCCCAGCGCTCACTCAGGTCCATACATTCGAACCGCATGTCCCTTCCCTCCCTCTCCCAGGCCCACCTGAAGTCCACCCGGTCCTCTGACTTCTCTTTCCTCGGCCCCAGACTTTGGAGCTCGCTTCCCCCAGCCCTCCACTTAGAGCCATCCTTTATCAACTTTAAAGTAAGACTGAAGACCCACCTTTCCCACCTAGCTTTTGACCTCGCTCCCCCACCCTCTCTCTCCGCCTACCCCCCTCTGCCTCAGGTCTCTCCCCTTGTGTTTTCTTCTCTTAAACTATCTCTTTCCTGTTTATTTACTGGCATTCTGTTTCCTTTCCTAGCAGCGCTTGGTGTTTTATTGTAAACCACTCTGATGTTCATGTGTGGGCGGTATATTAAAAGCTGAATAAAGATAAAGATAAAGATGCACGCACATTCAAATCACCTGTATTTTCATTGTGAGCATGAATGGGTCTGAATTTGGGTGTAATATGGGTAAAGCACAAAACTGCACACATGAATTATAACATCCTATAGTTTCTATGTGTTCCTTATAAATCTAGGAGCGGGCATTTGCATCATGTCTAGGGCTGGTGTAAATGATAATTTCTTAGCATGTGTTTTTAGCCATTCACACTTATATTTTATAAAGTCAAGTACAGCTCGGCCTCTGTAGCTGGTGGCTCCCACATTTTGCAGGTGCTGAACTATTATGTGCTGGCTGCAGCATGTATCTCCTCGGGTCTATGAGGACTGATGGAAGACAGTGCTTCCCTCATGGGGGGCACTGTCTATGGGGGATGTTTACTGAAGGGCATTAGCTGTTACCGCGGCGCTAACATGGGAAAATTATGCCGCAATGATAGCAGACATCGTGGATGCACGCCCCTCCTCTCACAGATAATGCAAAACATTTGCACCGACCGCAGCACTTTTTGCACTAACGCTCAACGTTAGCTGCAAAAGCCTATCACCCTTTGGTAAACACACCCCTATGTCTGCATTTAGTGCGTGTAGAGCTTGGGCTCTCTCATTAAGACTTGGGAACCATGGATCAAGTTTAACAGGTAATGGAAAAGATATTGGTACTCAATACCACCGAGTATCCCTTGAAAAAAGGCTCTGAGTAAATCAGATTAGAAATATTAGTTTTCCCACAGACAGGTTTATCAAAACTGCATTTCTCTTTAGATATAAGTTCAAGTTAGGTTCCTCCCCAATTGCCCAGGAGTTTTAGAATGTTTTAAAATGAATTATGACCAATGCAAATACCATGAGGGAAATGTAATGATAAATTGTTCTGCATAGTGTATATGGCAATTATGCCAAGAACATTGGAAAAACTAGTTCTGACAAATAAATAAAAGCCATTGCCTTAAGGCAAAAATTATGCATTTACCCATCCAAACCACAAGTTTAATAATTACCGTACTTGTAGCTATGGGCATATATATTTTCATATTTTTATAGGATGTGGGCATGGATTAATGAGATCAAAGGCTACACACATTTTTATGTATAATTTGTCTGTATAAAAATTGCACAAATTGCAACCACTTTTCTCTGTGCATGAGTTTAGTGTTATATTAGGTAAAGGTAATTATTTCAGAATAGTAGTCAAACTGCTTAGCTTCCACTCCTTATCACGACTGTGTTCAGGAAGAAAAAGTTGGAAAAATGAGAATGAATATGTGAAGGCACATTTTACAAATGACGTCAAAGTGCAATCTTGGACGTCCAAGTCAGAATGTCAGAAAAAAAGGCAGGCACATCCAAGTTCGGGCACAGTTTCACAAATGTAAATGTGCCCGATATGGACGTCTGCAGGGCTTTCTACATAGATATCCTCAGAATAGCATCCAAGACCGGAGACGTCAAGAGACATTCAGTGGTGGTTCAAACACAAAACAAGTTTCCCAATTACACAAAAAATATCATTTTGATTGTGGAGAGCACTGGGGATGGTGGAGTGCCATCTTTTCTACATCCTCCACATGTCTAACAGTCCAAAGAAGCACTTTCCAGATGCCTATTTGTGCCTTGGATGAGGTTGCAGATGTCTCTGACGTTTCTGGAATCAAACAGGGATGTATGTCTAAGTTTGTCATCCCACCCCAGACACACCTCCACCACATCCCTGCCTCACGCTGGGAACATCTTTACGCATCATTTGTAAAATGGATCCAGGGACATCTCCATGATTTGGATGTCCACATGCATGTTTTCGGATGTCCAAATTGCGAATAAGGCTTCTAAAATGACCGCCCTACATATATAGGCTTATTCCATCCCGGATATACACCCCCTCTGTAAGTCCGGTTTCACTGGACGTACAGAGGGGGTTGCGGTTCTGATCCCGCAGGGCACATCTAGCCCCGCAGGATCAGAATCACACTCAGTCATGTACGTGCAGGCTGGGACTGCAATTCAGCCTGGCCTGCTTATACAGGCCGTGCCCAACTAACTCAGTCAGGGCTTTTAAATGGAGATACAGAGCCATGGCACCGTGGCTCCATTTTAAAAAATGTGATGCCAGACACCGGAAAATAGAGCTTATTCCTCGTAGCCCGACCCCCGATCTGGCCTCCTAAGGGTAGGGTTGGACTGCGGGGAATGTCCTCTGGCCCCCCCCCCCCCCGCCCCATCCATGCCCCAGCCACAAAAAAAAGACATCCAGGGAAGTTATTCCACTTCGGAGATGGAATAACTTCCCCGCACATTAGAATCGGCCCTGTATATCCAGGGCCAGCGACCGCCCACCGCCTGCCCAGACTTTTCCCCTGAGCCATCCCTTCCCCACCCCCATCTAATTTCCCTGCACAACCAGTGGGGAGGTTAGACGCCGGCGGGGGAAGGCACGAATAGCTATTCGTGACACAGAATCGAGCCCATAAAAAATATGGATATCATAGAGGTGAAGAGAGAGAGAGGGTGATACAATAGACATTCATATATCTCCACAGTATAAATTTTGGCGTCAATACTAGGTCAGTCTTAAGTAAGCTGTTTGTCTCTCCTAGTGTGGTCAGTAAATTGAAGTATTGTGGTAAATGTTATTGTGCTATTCCACCCCTTTCCTCTTGTATTAATGTGGGTGTTCTTGGCACATGTGAAATTTGTTTTGTTTTTGTAAGAATGACAGTTTTGAACTGTATGTAAACTGCCTTGATGTCATTGTGCTAAAGGCAATATATCAAATACTTCATAAGTAAAACAAAATAAATAAAGTTATAAAATACTAGCACAAATCCTGCAAAAACCGCAGCTAATGGAACCCACGCACATTTCCAGCATGCTCAGTGGTGTAAATTCTGCCCCAGCAGGTCCTACAGAGTGTGTATGTGGGGGGAGGAGGGGTGGTAGAGGTGGTGTTGTGGGGGAGCTAGGCACTGTGGTGGTGAAGACAAAACATCACTTACTTAAAAACTGACATTTGCAATTACTCAACAGAGTGCTGCTTGGTTGCAAAGAGGCACCAAAAGGGCTATTTCCTCTAACTTAGCGATTGATGAACAGTAATCTATGAGTTACATTTTAATTTATGTCTGGTATGGCCAATACATAGCAACTGACAAAGGCTTATAGCAGCATATATATCTCCCTTAGTTTGGCAAGCTGTGGTTGATTTAAACGTATGTATAAATTGCTGAGTTGGATGATTAAATGTTTCTTCTAATTCCGAAGTGTGGGAGCAAATAACACATTTGTCACACTTAAAGTGCCCGAAACGTGAACTTCTCTTTTGATTCCTTACATTGCAAAGAACTGACTGAACTAAAAATCTCTCAGTTTTCCACTTTGAAATGCAAATCATTGATAATCTGCAGATATTGAATGCATTTATTATCTGATTTAATAACATCAATATCCAAAAAAAGATACTGTTGTGGAATCCACTAGTAATGAAAATTGTAAATTGGTATCCTGTCAATTTATTCTTATTCAAAATTCTTCTAGAATTTTATCTGGTCCATTCCAAATCAAAAATATATCATCTATAAAAGATACCCAAAGGGGTATGTTCACTAAAGAGCATTAAGGGCACACTGGTTAACAAGGTGTGAATAAACAGGTAGACAAAGGTGAGTCGGTTGATATAGTGTATTTGGACTATCAGAAAGCCTTTGACAGGGTCCCATCAGAGACCTTTGGCAAAACTAAAGAGTTATGGGATAGGAGGCAGCGTACTATTGTGAATCAGGAACTGGTTAAAAGATAGAAAGCAGAGGGTAGGGTTAAATGGCCAATTTTCCCAATGGAGAAAGGTGAATAGTGGTGTACCCCAGGGATCTGTGCTGGGTCCACTGCTTTTTGACATATTCATAAATGACTTGGAAAAGGGAATAACGAGTGAGGTAATCAAATTTGCAGATGACACAAAACTATTTAAAGTTGTTAAAACCCATGAGGATTGTGGAAAATTGCAAGAGGATCTTGATAAATTGGAAGACTGGGCATCGAAATGGCAGATGAAATTTAATGTGGACAAGTGCAAAGTTATGCACCTAGGGAAGTACAACCCAAACTATGGTTACACAATGCAAGGTTCCACATTAGGAACCACCACACAGGAAAAAGATTTAGGTGTCATTGTGGACAACATGTTAAAACCCTCCGCCCAGTGTGCAGCGGTAGCTAAGACAGCAAATAGAATGCTAGCTATCATAAGGAAAGGAATGGAAAATAAAACAAAGGATATTATAATGCCTCTGTATCGTTCCATAGTGCGACAGCACCTTGAATATTGTGTGAAATTCTGGTCGCCGTATCTTAAAAAGGATATAGAGTTATTAGAAAAGGTTCAGAGAAGAGCCACCAAAATGGTAAAGGGGATGGAAGGATACTCCTATGAAGAAAGGCTAAAAAGGTTAGGGCTCTTTAACCTGGAAAAGAGATGGCTGAGGGGAGATATGATAGAAGTCTATAAATTAATGAACGGAGTAGAATCAGTATATGTTGATCAATTGTTTACGTTATCAGAATATAGAAAGACTAGGGGACATGCAATGAAGTTACAGGGTAAACTATTTAAGACAAATAAGAGAAAATATTTTTTCACTCAATGTGTAATCAAACTCTGGAATTTGTTACCGGAGGTTGTAGTAAAGGCTGTTAGTGTATCTGGGTTTAAAAAAGGTTTGGACAAGTTCCTGGAGGAAAGGTCCATGAACCATTATTAAAAAGGGATCCAGGATGAGAGTCACGTGATGCGGTGAGGGCAACAGACGTGGTCTGTGTGTGCTCCGGTCTCTTCCGGCCCAAACCGGGTTTTTAGTGTCGTTTGGTGGGAAGCTTGTCCCCTAAAATCCAACTGTGCCTGAGCGATACGCCGGAGCGGAGTTCTGGGGTGTCCGGCGGGCTTTAGCGGCAAAATGGCAACCACAGTCAAGACTTTACGAAAGGAGAAGGAACGGGGGGTGGCCACGTCTAAGATGGCCGACAGCCATGTGCAGCCTTCCTCACCTGCTACCCCGGAGTATATCGAAGAAGTCTCTGGTGCAGTGGCGGCGGCGCTGGCCACACAATTTACAGCCTTGCACGAAAAAATGGATATTTTGCAGAGCTTGGTGAGTGCGCTGGGGTGCCGGATTCAAGAAGCAGAAGACCGCATTGGGAAAACTGAAGATAGCGTGCTTTCTCTCACGCAGGAGGTGGCAGCCCTGAAGTCGACTGTGCAATCCCATACCTCTAAATTGGACGATCTAGAGAATAGATCAAGACGGAACAATTTGAGGCTGATGGGTATACCTGATTCCATTGCGGACAAAGATTTGAAAAGACATTTGGAAGATATTCTCCCGCAGCTGGTTGAAGGACTTGATGGAGGCGCCAAAATGTTGATTGAACGGGCGCACCGCGTGGGAAGTAAGCAGGCCCGCGATCAGCGGCCCCGAGTCGTTCTTGCCAAGTTTCTCTATTTCCCACATAAGGAGGCTATTCTCCGAACGGCGCGTCAGAGAGGTGGCCTGCTGCATGAAAATGTAAAGATCCGAGTGGCTCCAGATTATTCTGTCTCCTTGAGCCAGCGACGAAAAGCCTACGCACCGCTTTGCCAAAAGCTGATTGAGGCTAATATAAAATTCTCCATGCAATACCCGGCACGGCTGCACGTGTTACATGGCGGAGATCATCGGACATTTGCATCGGTGGAGGAGGCGGCCTCCTATATTGATAGGATCGTGCAGCACAAAGGCCTTCATCAGCGTGGCCCTTGAGTTATCTTGGCACCCGTTTTTGGGGAGCTGTATTGCTAGGTGCCTTGTGCCGGATGTTGGGTGAACCTTGTATGCAGGGACTAAGTGATTTTTGCCCCAGCCGAGGCCTGGAGGATCGGAGTGGGCTGCTACACAATGTTATGGGTGCCCTATCTGAACTTTATCGGATCAGAAAGCTCTGCACAAGGTCCGGAGGCCAGGAGGGGCTGTGACTGTGTTCCTGCGGCTTGTATGAGGACCCGTGGCAGGCCTACCAAGTGGAGTGGCAGTTGCAGCGCGGAGCGCAGGACCTGTTCCCCCCCCCTGTTGTTCATCTTCTCCCTATATTTATGTGTTCAGGTTTGTGGGTTGTAGGAGACGGGGGGGGGGGGGGGGAGTCTCGCTGTTAACCAGGTCCTAGATCAGTTTTTTTTTTTTCTTATCTTTAACTTTACCTCCGCAGGGAGCAAAATGTGGACCTAACATGTGCTCTGTTAAGTGATGCCTATGTTACCTGTTATTGTATTGTTGTAAGCCTTGTCTTATAATGCTTTATTATACTGCGTTCTGGGTTAGTGGGTTGTTTTTGGTATAATGGGGATGAGAACTGGGGCGGGAGGTCGGAGGAGACCGCACGCATCTAAGTTGATTCTGTACGGGGAATATTATGCTACCCAATAGTGGGAGGGTAGGGCATAGCTTGCTAGGGGCAAGGGGGAGGGGGGTTAGAGGAGAGGGGAGGGAGGGGGGTGGGGGGCGGAAGGGGAAAAAGTCACGCTCAGGGCCTAGGGATGATGCTAGTCCCGTACCAATTGAGGGTCGGCTGGGGGGAGCTCCAGGCTGGGAGGGCCCCCCCCTGGAATTTGGTCACAGCCTTATTGTATAGTTGTGATATTGGCCTTCTAACCTGAAGATAATCTCCTGGAATGTTTGTGGCCTGGGAAGCCCTATTAAGCGGTCTAAAGTACTGCGGGCCCTAGCTCGGCATAAAGTAGATATTGCCTTACTCCAAGAGACCCACCAGACTGCCGACGATCATGGTAAACTACGCAGGGAATGGGTGGGTCAGGTATGGGGTGCCCCGGCCCAAAGAAAAAAGGGTGGTGTTGCTGTTCTGATTCATAAACGGGTTCGCCTCGCGGTTGAAAAGGAATTGGCGGATTCCTCAGGCCGCTTCGTATTTTTGCAGGGTACTCTTGAGGGGAAGCCTGTAATACTGGGTAATCTGTATGGTCCCAATGTATTAGACCTGGATTTTTACATTCGGGTGGCGGCTAAAATTGCGTTATTGCCTGAATGCCCAATGATACTGGGAGGAGATTTTAATGCTGTTATGGATGTGCTGTTGGATACGTCGCGGGGGAGTGGACCCCGGTAAAGATTCCAGACGGTGAAAGCTATGGTTCAGCTCTGTAATAGACTGGGCTTGGTGGACCCTTGGCGGTTGTTACACCCGTCCGAAAGGGATTATACGCACCAATCTCGGGCACATAATTCTAGTGTGCGCCTTGACTACTTGTTGGTCTCCTCGGGTTTGTTTGCCAGGGTGGCGGAGGCACAGATCGGCCCCACCGAAGTGTCCGACCATGCGTTTGTGTGGCTGGAGCTTCACTGGAGCGAGACCAACCAGAGGGCCCGGATTTGGCGTTTTCCCCTCGAGCTATATCGTGATGCTCAGTTTCGTCCCATTTTGCAAAGAAGGTGGCAGGAGTTTGAGTCCGATCACCGTGGTCATCGGGACGACCCTGAGCTGCTTTGGGAAACAGCTAAAGTGGTTCTAAGAGGAGACATTATTGGGTTCTTGGCAAGGAAACGGAGACTGATGGTAGAACGGATCATCTGTCTGGAGAAATTAGTGACGAAGCTGAGGCGCCAGTTGGCGCGAAACGCTACTGGGGTGCTTCGGCAGTGCCTGTGGGAAAGTCAGGTGGAGCTCAATGAGCTCCTACACCAGCGGGCTGTGAAGACTGTTTTGTATTACCGGTATCAATTGTACTGCTATGGCGATAAGCCAGGGAGGCTCTTGGCCCGCTGTCTGCGTGGTCCTCGGGGTTCCAGATTGGTGACTGCGCTTAGAGATTCCCACGGGGTGGTCCGGAGAGAGAGCCCAGAGATAGCCCGTATATTTCGGGCCTTCTTTCAGAAGCTATATGTGGCCGACCCGACTTCTCCCACGCCTATGAAGGATTATTTAGGGGGTTTGGAGCTTCCCCGGTTAACGGAGTCACAAAGGAGGCAATTAGATCAGCCTATTACGGTTGAAGAGGTGCAAGCAGTGACATTGAAAGCAAGTTGTTTTAAAACCCCAGGCTCCGACGGTTTTGGGGCAGAATTTTACAAGATTTTTGGCGACATGATTTCTCCCACCCTGGCGGCCGTACACAATCGGAGGACGGAGCAGGGTTACTATCGTTGGGGACATAATCATGCGCATATTGTTCTCATTCCAAAGCCAAACAAAGATCCCTTGCAGGCAGCTTCTTACTGACCCATTTCCTTGCTTAACTTTGATCTTAAATTACTGGCAAAAATTCTAGCGGAGCGCTTGGCGGCTTTTTGGGCCAACTGGTACATGAGTCCCAAGTCGGTTTTGTTAAAAGTCGGTATGCTGTTCGCAATCTGCGCAAAATTCTAGCCTCTCTGGAATGGATTCAGCATAGGTGCCAGTCGTCTCTGCTTGTAAACTTTGATGCCGAAAAGGTCTTTGACAGAGTGGACTGGCACTATTTGCAATATTTACTCCCGTGCTATGGTATTGGGAATACCTTCTGCCAAATGGTGGCTAGTTTGTATGTGCTACCGACTGCGGCGATTTTATGTAATGGGGTGCTTTCCGAAGAATTTCCGTTGCAGCAGGGGACCCGACAGGGATGTCCTCTGTCTCCCCTCCTTTTTGTTTTGTCCTTAGACCCCCTTATACGAAGAGTGGAATTTTCCCGAGAAATAAAGGGTGTGAATATTGGGCGCTATGAGTTTAAATTAGCCGCCTTCGCAGATGATCTCCTGGTACCCTTGCTTTCACCTCGTGAATCCCTACCTCGATTGTTGCAGGAACTTCATCTTTTTGGGACCTTTGCAGGTCTTAGCATTAATCGAGATAAATCGGAGGCACTGGATGTTTCCAGTCAGCTGAGGGGGAGTTGGCCGGGCGATTTCCCTCTGCAATGGGCGGAGGACCAATTTGTGTACTTGGGGATTGTGCTCCCATGTCGGGTCTCCCGGCTCTATGGGAGCAACCTCAACCGGGTGCTATTTAAGGTGCGGACCCAGCTGGAGTCTTGGAGGCATCTCCCCTTATCGCTTTTGGGGTGAATTGCAGCGATTAGGATGGTCATTCTGCCGTGGATATTGTATTGGCTGCAGCTGCTCCCTGTATGGTTATTGCGTCGAGATATTCGGAGGTTCGAGAGGGAATTCCGGAACTTTTTGTGGAGAGGAGGGCGAGCCCGTATTTCGTACTGGCATTTGCGAGGAAGGGGGCGGCACGGAGGCTGGGGGCTCCTGGATTTGAGCAGCTATGTCATGGCCTGCCAGGCACGTCATCTGGGTGATTGGTTGGGGGGTACTGAGAATTTTACTCCTAGAGCCATGGAGGAGGCTTATGTAGCACCACATACATTGCAAGCTTTGTTAGACCATGAGAGTCGTGTGGTTCCCCGACATCTGTCTGAAGGGGCCTTGGTGGCCCCGGTGCGACGGACATGGAGGCAGCTTAATATCTTTTGGGGCCGCGATTGGAAAGTGTCGAGTTGGCTGACGGTGCAGGGTAACCTTTGTTTCCCCCCCGGTTTGGATGCTGCGGCATTTCGTGTTTGGGCTGAGAGGGGTATTTGCAATCTGGGTCATGTTGTTGGTCCTAGTGGGAAAAGTAAGTCGTTTGTCTCTTTACGTCAGGAATATGAATTGGGGACTAAACACTTTTTTGCCTATATGCAGATCTCTCACTATGTGGCTTCCCTCCCTGCAGCAGAGCTGAGCAGTGATCGTTCTTTGCAGATTTTGCAGTTTTTTAGCTTGGGTGCGGAGGAGGCGCCCTCTATTAGTGTGTTGAATCAGCGATTTGAGACCCTTCGACCTGATCCG
This sequence comes from Ichthyophis bannanicus, assembly GCA_033557465.1. NCBI lineage: Eukaryota > Metazoa > Chordata > Amphibia > Gymnophiona > Ichthyophiidae > Ichthyophis > Ichthyophis bannanicus. The sequence continues at coordinate 594,198,366 of CM066033.1, forward strand.
GACTATAGTGCTGTGGAGAGGGCTTGGGCTGACGAGATGGGGCGAGAGATCCCCTCGGGCACTGTTCTCCTGGCTCTTCGGCGGATCGGGATTCTTGTTGATGGCGTACGATGGCGTGAAATGCAGTTTAAGTCTATTACCCGTGTATTTTTGTCGCCTCGGCGGGCCTTTCGATGCCACTTGACTTTGGATGGGAGCTGCCCGCGGTGTTCTTCCCCTTTGGCAACGTTGCTGCATATGTGGTGGGAATGCAAGTTTATCTGCCCGTACTGGCTGCGAATCTGCTCGTTTATGATGCGCATCTTGGAACAGCAAGTAGCCTGGGACGCCCCCTTTGTTGTCTTGGATCACCTGAAGGCCAACCGTCCCAAAGGGAAATGGGAAAGGTGGTTAGTGCGTAAGGCTTGTCTGGTGGGTAAGGGGCCTCTCTTACGTAAATGGCGGGAACAAAGTCCTCCGTCCTTTTGGGAATGGCGGAATTCCTTTCATCAATTGATGCTTATGGAGGGTAGGGGAGCCAGGGGTAATCCCAAACGGTGGACCTACTTTCAGCTGACCTAGGAACCCTACATTCAGGTGCTGAGCCCTCGATGCCGTAATCTTACTCTCCAGCAGGGGAGTTAGGGAGTAGCTCCTGTTTTGAGTGGCGCGGATGGCGTCAGCCATTTGAGGTATTTTCGGGGTCCTGAGCGTGGCGGGGTGGGGGGAGGGGGGAGGGGGGATAGGGAGCGGGTGGGGAGTTATGTCATTGGTAAAAATGCACCTGTAATTGTGAGTGTCCTCCACTTGGGGATAAGAATCAACCCCGGCGGGCGGCTGTTAATTGTTGTACTGGATATGTTTCACGATGTTTATAAATAAAGTTCTATAAAAAAAAAAAGGGATCCAGGATATCAATGCTTGACCCAATACAAGCATTGTGGAACCTGTGTCTTTTGGGAAAACTGCTAGGTACGTATGACCTAGATTGGCCATTGTTGGAAACAGGATACTGGGCTTGATGGATCTCGGTCTGACTCAGTATGTTCTTAAGTGTTAACCACAGCGGTAAGGGTGTTATCATGTGGTAAAGGCTGGGGCGGAGAGTAGGCATGCTGATGGTAAGGGTACTTAGCTCCACCTTAACGCCTGAAATATGGCAGTCATCATATCACAGGATAAAGGAGCCCTTGTGAAAATCATATTTCAGGTAATGGATGGAAGGAAGCATAAGACCTGATGGACATGTCATATCTATATGGATCCTACTTGTTAGACAGTAAATGGGATGATAATGTGGGAGGCAGCTGTACTGTATCAGTGAGGGATGATCACATAAGCTGCTTTAATGTCATTGTGTGGCAGAGGATTGGGAAAAAGGGTGCCCTGGAGGAGCCAGCATGGTTACGATGTGGCCATCAAAGTGGTGACGTGCAGATCAGTCATAGGAGAAGTGTGAGTGATACGTTGTAATGATGAAATTGTTCCTGTGCGGGTCATGGTGTAACAACTGGCAGGAGAATACAGACTGTACATAATGTGCATATGCTGATGGATGGACTGAAGGACGGATGGTGGTAGATGAGAGTGCAGTATGGCTTTGCTGCCCTGATGTACCTGATGTGACTGCAGAAATGCTGTTGTAGTGTGTGTGAAAAAATAATAGTTGTGCCAAGGGGAAGTCTCAATGCCATCTATGTCTGTATGACATCTGTCTCATCTTTTCTAACCACCATACAATCTTCCAGAAACATGTGCATATAACAATTGGACAAGTGTCTCTCATAATGGCCATATGGAGCAAATAAGAACATGTGATGATTTCTGCAGTTGGCCATGCCAGGAGTGGGACGTGCCTGCATGTACTGCAGACATGTGATGGAGCCAAAGATGTTCAGTCACAGTTACGATGAAATAGTCCAATCATGTACAAGTCATGTGTCAAAAGCTCAAAATGTAAACAACATAATAAGCCACTGGCAAACAATTGATTTATTTATTTTATTTTATTTTAGCTGTATTTATATCCCGCTTTTCACCGGGTCAAAGCGGTCAATTGGGAGATACATTTAACACGAGGGGATATGACACACATACAGGGAACATGGGCAATGGAGGGTTAAGTGGCTTGCCCAAGACCACAAGGAGTACCTTTAGGACTAGAAATCCCAGTCCCTCTAGCCTGAGATTGCTGTCCCCAGGTGAGACTTGAACCCCCGGCCCTCCGGCCTGAAGTACCTTGTCCTAACCACTAGTGATAGCACAATATTAGAGGAAAAAAGACCTCAGGAAGTTTATGCAAGGCCAACACAATGGCTCAAAACAGCTTTCAATACAGCAGCCAATATGCACAGGTTGTCTAAGATCCTGACTGCAATGGCCTAAACCCAGGACATGAAGCAACATGGCTGGCACATTCTGAAGCAGTGGTAAACCACACCTAGGCCCTGCCTGCAGCAGCACACATGCAGTATAGACTGCACTGGGCACTCAGTACTGCATCTACCTTACAGACACACAGCACAGAATAACTCTGACCGCCTGGCCAAAATGAAAAAATGGATGATGAAATGCTCAAAGAAATCAGGGAAGCTAGCAATATTTACAGTGCAGTAATAATAATGACTGGGTCAGTGTCATGGCAGGACATGCTAGGGAGATAAAGTTTCTCGATAAAATAAATGACTGCTTCTTGGAACAACTGGTTCATGAATGACAAGAGGGGAAGCCATCTTGGACTTAGTCCTTAGTGGAACACAAGATCTGGTGCAAGAGATAAGGGTGTTGGGGCCACCTGGCAATAGTGATCATAGCATGATCGCATTTGATTGAATAAATGGTGGAAGGACAACAAGGAAGTCCACAGTACTACCTTTTGACTTTCAAAAGGGAGACTATGATAAAATGAGGAAAACAGTTAAGAAAAAACTGAAAGGAGCAGCTGCAAAGGTTAAAGATTTACATCAAGCATGGGCGTTGTTTAAAAATACTATCTTGGAAGCCCAGACTAGCTGTATTCCACTCTTAAAGAAAAGTGGAAGGAAGTCGAAAAAACTGCCAGCATGGTTGAAAGGTGAGATCAGAGAGGCTGTTAGCCAGGGAAGGTCTAGTCTTACGAATCTGTTATATTATTTTGAAGGTGTAAATAAATAGGTAGACAAAGGTGAGTCAGTCAATGTAGCATATCTGGATTTTCAGAAAGCCTTTGACAAGGTCCCTCATGAGAGATTATTGCTGAAATTAAAAAATCATGGGAGAGGAAACAGTGTACTATTGTGGATCAGGAACTCGTTAAAAGATAGAAGGCAGAGGGTAGGGCTAAATGACCAATTTTCCCAATGGTGAAAGGTGAATAATGGAGTAACCCAGGGATCTGTGCTGGGTCCACTACTTTTTAACATAATCATAAGTGACCTGGAAATGGGTATAATGAGTGAGGTAATCAAGTTTGCAGATGACAGGTGTGGGAGAGGGACATCTTGTTAGTCTGTATGTTGCACAGCATTGATATGCTGCTGGTTCCATTGACATTTATGTCTTACATATGGTATCTGTCCTGCCAGAGGATCAGGCCATGATACATGAACACACACATTCCAGACCATGGCCGACCTTGCAGAATGACCAATATACCCATTTCCTGCTGTGTGCTTGTGGGCCAGTCATGGAAAGATCTCATATTTTGAAGACCACAATAATGAATTTAGATTCACAGGTAGCTTAGCTGGCTATAACTGACTGAGTAATTACTCATAGAGGAGTCACCAGTTCACAGACAGATTATGGTCATCATTTGCCAGATGAGGGAGCAGAATGATAATTTTTCCTCTGACATGGGCTATTAGTATATTGCATAGTAGTCCTGCCTCTTTGGCATCTTTTTTGCCCCACATGCACATATCTACGCACCATGTGCAAGTGGTGGGCATCCTGATCCCAGGGCCAGGTTATCCAATAGGCGACCTAGCCAGGTGGCAGGTTCCACCAATCATGGTAGACAGCATGCTGCCAAATCACTCCCTCCTTGCAAGCATGGCACAGCTGCCACTTCAGTGCGGCAGGTGGCTAGTCACAGCATGGCACTCCTGCCCTTCTGCAGTGGAGGATGTGGGCATGGGTGCTGCTGCCTTAGAGCTCAGAAGGCATGGATTACCATGCGCTCCACTGTCCCTGCCGATAACATGCTTGCCATGCAAATGACAGTGGAAACACCAGCATTGCACCTGACACACAAGGCTGTGACACAGATTTCTTTGGCACCAGGCCACAGCCTCTGTGACCCCTACCGCCACCCTCCCATAATGCTCACATGGCAACATGGTTGCAGTGGCACAAATCCTTTTGGACTGCACTAGCATGTATGTGTGCTGCCACTGTCACAGCACAGTCACACCAGACATCGCACATGTATACCCTAGGCAGCCACCTTGTCAGCCTGGTGGACCAACTAGCCCTACTGCATCAATAACGTGATACCTTCTTTGCCTATTTATCAGCAACTACCTGCCACCCTTTATTGATAGGACACCATGCTGTTCCTGCCAATGGAACACTTCTATTACTAATTTGAGGGCTACAGTGGGATGAGCACATTGCATACATCTAAATAGACTCTATCCCCTCATAAATAGCCCTTAACGCGAGCTTGGACATGACATTGGGGTTCCCAGAACCGGCTCCTCTACCACATGATGACAACAACTGACATTAAAGGGGCACACGCTATTCCTGCCCTGTCTCTGCCCCATTGATGCCCACTCTCCACCTCTTTTTCCTTAATGTTAAGGGACAAGCTACCGCATGTCAATCTTGCATTACTGGCACTTTCTGCAGCATAAACTGTTCGCGGGTGCCGATAACGCCTATTAACGGCACCTTTGCTCCCTTACTGCTCATTAGTAAACATAACCCAAAGTTTAATATATTGCCAGTATGATGACTTATACACAAAAAATTATTCAAACTCCATCACATAAAGACAAAATGCAGAGGGGACTAATATTGCCCTCATCATTGTACTTTCTATTTCAATTTCTATGTTGACCACAGGAATGAATAGCTACTTCATTGTATAATGAGCAAGCATTTTCAGTGAAAAGGAAGTTCTAGAAGATCATGAAATGGGGTTGAAGGAAGGTAGTTTTAAGAATAATGGGGGGGGGGGGGAATATTCAACAGTAGTAATCCTTGGGGCACTCTACTCCACTGTGAAAATTCACCATTCAGTCCTGTTCTCTGCTTCCTATCTTTTAGCCAGTTCCCAGTCCACCAGTTCCCAGTCCTCAGAGGTCTCTCATGAGAGATTTTGCCAAATGCCTTCTGAAAATCCAAGTGCACTCTGTATCAACTGACTCACCCATATCGACATGTTAACACTTTAAAAAAAAATCCAAGACTGGTAAAGCAAGACTTCCTTTTATAAAATCCATGTTTGCTCTACCCTGTTAAGCCATGTCTATCCATATAATCAGTAATTTTGTTTTTTATAATAGCTTCTTCCATTTTGCCTGGTACCAACATTTGGTTCACTAGTCTATAGTTTCCTGGATCACCCCTGGAGCCCTTTTTAAAGATTTGCTTTACATTGGCTACCCTCCAATCCTCAGGTGCCACATATGACTTTAATGATAGGTTACAGACTACTAGTAATATGTCTGCAATTTCATTTTTTGATTCTCTCAGAACTCTGGGATGAATCATACAATCTGACCCTGGTGATTTGTTATGCTTGTTAAGTTGTATACAGTGAATCCACATGCCTCACTGGCTCCTATGCTGAATATTTTGGAAAATAATTATTATCCAGTTATAATCGAAGGCCAGAGAGAGAGAGAGAGAGAGAGATGATTGAGGGTAATATGGATGATGAGAATCAAACAGCTATAAAGAAACTTCCACTCAATAAATCGCCTGACCCAGATGGGTTTTAGAATGAATTCTACTGAGCTTTCCTTGACATACATATTTCTAGGCTTAGAGATTTATTTTAGAGCTTTATTCATGTTTTTACACATGTATGTGCCAGCACATACTCCTGCAAATCATGTTCACAGGTTAATGGCTATTTTAGAAAGGGCTCAGAGTAGATGTGGATGTCTCCTTCATGTGTAAGTTACATGGGGGCATGTTGGGGCATAATTAGGGAATGGCTAGGGTAAATCAAAAATCTACATGTGTATTCCCTAATTCTTGTGGAAGCCAATTCTAATCTGCACATCCTGCCCCTATTCGGCCTGACAGAATCTGGTGTGAAGCGGTAGCACCTGATTCTGATCCCGCGGGAGCTAGACATGCCCACGGGATCAGAATCGGGTCTACCATCTGAACATGCAGGCCCCTCTCCTCTTTCTCCTTACATAGAGTGTCATTGGTTGGATGTTCTTTCCCTTAAATGCACAACAGAAGTCTTGTCCAAGGGGCTTGTTTACAATGGGGCCGCGGCTCCGATAACGATCGGAAACCGCTACCGCGGCTTTGTAAACAAACCCCAAGAGTTCTACACAGGGCCGGCCCAACCACCAGGCAACCAGGCAGTCACCTAGGGCATCAACTTCTGGGGAAAGGGGGACAGAGCAAGGCATTCAAAGCTAAACAATGGATATGACAACCATGGGTTGGGGGGGGGGGGAGGCTTAAGGTTCTATACTACTCCTACTAGGCTCAGAATCATTTCATTTTTATTTTTAGTCCCGCTTAATTAAAGTTCCTCACTGACAGAGGCAGTAGGCAATTAAAATGATACAAAACAATGAAATCCTTTTCATCATCATAATTACTGCCAGATGTATTTCATAAAAGCGCTTCAAAATTCTTTTTTTCAGATCAGTCAGGTTATCAGATGTTGCAAGAGAGACAGGGAGCTCATTTATCAATTTACATATGAAGCTTGCAAAAAATTGCAAATGTAGCCTTCAGGGTCTTTTAGATTTTTGACCTTATGGTTCCAAAAACTGCCTCTGAAGTTCAGCTAGTTAGATATTATACAGCTGTTAATAATTCCACTGAGTGGAGAGGACTAGTTAAAAGTGAATTCAGTGAGTTTGACATTGCCAGTCAGACTAGTTAGAGGAAAATGGGACATCAGTACAGGAATGAATACAAGCTGTGCAGCTGAAGAGCCCAGTGAGATCTGTACCTTTTCTGCAAAACTCTGTACAAGTATCACAGATAACTCCCATAGTAAAATTCGCCCTGGTTAAATCTCTCACCAAAACCACACAAGAGGATCACTACAATGACAAAATCAAGGCCCAAGCCCTAGCAGATCACTACGCTAGCAAACTAAACCCACATGTGGCCACAAAACCCACACAACCCCTGGACGAACCCCCCCCCCCCCCGCGCCAAAACTTAGCAAGATGACCAGCGAAACCCACATCACCAACTGGAACAACCTTTTGAGAATTGGAGACAAGCACATCATGAATATAATCACCAGCATTAACACCACAACCTCTCCGCTAGACCCATGCCCCGCTGCATGGGTCAAGGCAACGAAAGCAGAAACCGCCCAGCAAGTCGCTCATATAGTAAACCAATCACTCCAACAAGGAACTATGCCAGCACAACTTAAGAAATCCATCATAATACCGATACTTAAAAACAAAACACTCAATAAGGACAACCCAACATCCTATCGCCCAATATCCAGCATAGCCCTCCTTGCAAAGATTATTGAAAAGTCAGTCCTTCAACAACTGCAAGACGACCTTGACAACAATGGAACCCTAGACGAGCACCAATACGGCTTCAGGCAACACCATGGGGTTGAAACCCTGCTTATTGCACTACTGGACAACCTACTCAAAGGCATTGAAAACATAAAGAAAATGTTCATTCTCATATTTATTGACATTTCAGCGGCTTTCGATACAGTTCACCATCAAACACTCATAAACAGAATTGAAGCAATAGGAATATCGGGAACCCCCCTAAAATGGTTCTCATCGTATATCACAAACAGAATGCAACAAGTACAGTTTAACAATGAAAAAGCAAAGGCATTCCCCCAAACACAGGGCATACCACAAGGCTCAACCCTCTCCTCGCTTCTCTTCAACGTATACATGAAACCAATCTGTGAAATATTCAAAAAGCATAAAATCAACTACCACATATACGCTGACGATATTATGCTGTATACTCAATTTGACACAAACAACCCAAACTACACCCAACTTGAAGAATGCATAAGAGAGATGCAGTCATGGCTTCAACGAAACAATATGGCCATAAACCATAAAAAAACTGAAGTCATGTTCATCTCAAGAAAACCGGAGTTCAACCCACCTGCAACAATCTCCCTCTGCAAGAATACCTATCACAAAAAGAATGAAATAAAATACCTAGGGGTAACACTTGATAGTGAACTAAAGATGGTAAAACACCTCCGCATAGTAAACAGGGCCATTTTCCACAAGCTCAGAGTTCTGCAGCCACTAAGGAACATCATTGAAGCTAACGATTTCAGGACAGTAGCACAAGCCCTCATCATACCTCATTTCGACTACTGCAACGCAATTCTACAGTGCCTTCGGAAGAAAACCCTAAACATACTCCAAATGGCACAGAACGTCGTGGCCAGAGTCATCATGAAAACAGGCTTTGCTGAACACATCACACCGGTGCTAATCGAGCTACACTGGCTCCCCATCGTAGCTCGCATAAAATACAAAACCCTAATAACCACTTTCAAACTCATCCACAACATGGCACCAACTTTTCTCACTAACCTAATCGACATGCAACCTCCTAACAGAAACAGAAGAACAAACAACCTAAACACCCTATATGTACCAATAAGTATCAGATCTGTCAAAACCGCTACAAGCAACAGAGCACACTCCTACACTGCACCCACACTCTGGAACCAACTCCCACCAGAGCTGTGCTCTAACAACGACCTGATGGACTTCAGAAAAAAACTAAAGACATACCTATTCCAACAATCCTACAACATGATCTGAGCAGTAATGTACCAACTACTACCATCTGCAGAAACAAAAATGTATTTACGTGTAAAATGTATATATGTAAAAACCTTCTCCCTTTCCCTCCACTAACTGTGTGTCGTGAATATCCTGTAAATCACTTTGTACATATCGTGCATAGCCTGTAAATCACTTTGTACATATTGCGAAAATGCTTTGTCCGTGATCTGACAGTCTCCGTCATATAATCCTCTAAATCACTTTGTACATTTTTTGAAATTTGTCCTTGATCTGACAGCCTCCGTCATATAATCAAACTGCTCCTGAACGCTGGAAGTAGCGGTATACAAATGTATGCTAAATAAATAAATAGGGCATCTTTTACTAAAGGGAAGGTTGCCAGATGTTCTTGATTTTCATGGATTGTCTCCAATTTTAGAGCTGTGTCCCTGACTCCTATCTGTTCGGCAGCCTACGGTCCCCAGTTCCAGCAGTGGGGACAGAAGGGGTAGAAAAGAAATTGTATTTTCAATTTAGTGATTTGAATATGTCCATTTTCAGAATTCACATGCGGTCTCTTTATATTTTGCACAGTACAGAGGAAATGCACCACTGCTTTTATTTCACTGTCGATTTGTCTGCTTGGCAGTAATATTGTTGCCGTCATGTTATAGATGGGGGGGGGGGGGGAGGGGGGGGCGGGTAATGATTCCTCTTCTCTCTTTTACACCTTGCTACTCGAACCTGAAATTAAGGTATCCCTTCCTCCCTCCCTCCCCACTTTGGAAAAGCGTCCCAGATTGCCTGCAAAAAATCTGGTAACCCTACTAAAGGATACGAGCCGGCAGTGCGTGTTCTAGGGCCATGACGGAGCAGGACAGTTCCCATGCTAACTGTGCAGGCCACGTTAGGGTCAGGGTTAGGGGAGGAAAGTGGGCACGTGAGCTCTGCGCAGTTAGTGCAGGGCACTCACCGCGCAATAACTGCATCCCACGTAATTAGCATGGCTTCACCTAATACCGCCTCAATGGGCTTCAACGGCTTCATTCAGGAGCCTTGACTGAGTTAGCTGGGCAAGGCCTGTACATGCAGGCTGACCAGAATGGGGCATGTAGAGGCCTGGACATGATTCTGATCATGTGGGGCTAGATGTGCCCCGTGGGATCAGAATCCCATCTCACTCTGTGCGTCGGGTTCCAACTGGGCACACAGAGGGCCAGTAAGTCCAGAACAGAATCGGGCCCTATATGGATAAAGATTAATTGTAACAGGAATAAAAATGAAATAATAAGTCATTCAGTACCCAAAAGTAAAAATGCAAAGTAACAAAAATGAATGGTTACCAGTGTAAGAATGTCCTGATCAACTTTGATTTGAGCAAAAAATACAAACAATGTTGTCTACAATCAGAGACCTAAAAAAAACCCAAATGTCATTCACAAGCAGCTTTGATAAAACATACAGTAAAAGACATTTGATAAAAGAGAAATACTTTGAGCAAAGACCAATAAAAAGAATAAGAAAAAAATACCAGAGCTACAGCTGGTCAGAATTGCTGAAGTGCCTACAATAGTGGACATCTGTTATATCAAAAGATAATGCACTCATAAGAACTCTAAAAATCCATAAAGAACTCATAAAAAAACATTAAAAAAATCATATAAAGGATCCATAAGAAAACTTTAAAAAGGGGAGAAGGGAAGGAACACAAAGGTTCCCTTCCACATTAGAAACACTAACAAACAATTATTGAGATCAATATGGTCTTTTTCAATAAAGAACACTCTTAAAACATGGAACAGATGCCCGGAAGGGGGAGGAAGGGACAAGGGAGAGCGTGTTCACTCTTACAGCTTTGTAATTGTACTCTTAGAGCTTCCTTAGTCTATGTTTCTTTTTTTCCTCTCCCCCCCCCCTTTGTTTCCCTTTCCTTTACTCCTTCCTTTCCACATACACACACCCTCCCCATCTCCCTCTTCCCTTCTCCTTCTCCTCTTCCTCTTCTTTCCTTTCCGCTTCCCTCTTCCCTTCCTTCTTCCCCGTTCTCCCTTCCCCCTCCCTTTCCTTTCTGGGCATCTGTTCCACATATTAATGTTGCTCTCTTATAGCTTTGCAATTATGCTCTTACAGCTTCCTTATTCTATGTTTCTTTTTTCCCTTATCCCCCCCCCCCCCCTTTTTAATGAGTTCTTTATGGATTTTCTGAATTGTTTATGAGTGCATTATCTTCTGTCAATATAGAGGGTGTTCTCATCCTTTATTGTAGGAGCTCAGCAATTATGACCAGCTGTAGTTCTGGTATTGTATTATTTTTATTGGTTCTTATTCTTTTTATTCTTCTTGTTGGTCTTTGCTCATAGCATTTTTCTTTTATCATATGTCTTTTATTGTATGTTTTATCAAAGCTGCTTTTGAATGATATTTGATGTTATTTTTAGGTCTCTGTTGAAGAAATTGTTTGTATTTTTTGGTCTAACAAAAGTTGATCCATCCTTACACTGAAAACCATTCAATTTTATTACGTTGTGTTTTTATTACTTTGTATTTTTACTTGTGGGTACTGCATGGCTAATTATTTACTTTTTATTCTTTTATTTGTTACAATTGATTTTTTCCATGTTTTTTTTTATGTATGTTTGTATAGGATGTTTTATATGTATATGCACATTTTAGAGTATTTTGTTGATTTATTTTTGACCCCTGACTCAGGTGTTTTTGCTGAAACTTGGCTAAGTCAGGTATTGAATACAATTTTGCATCTGTGAAGGTATAGTTGGCGTGGCTGTGGTTCTTCTCCGCTCCATTGGTGTGCTGTTATTTAAGTGCCTGCCATGCAGTTTAAAAATGAAATCAGATCTTCAGTGCTGCAATCCGGATGTTTTCTGGTGCTGAATATCTGGTTTCACTGCTGTCCACTGGTGCTGTCCAGATAGTGGTAACATTCAGCATCTCTCTGGATAGCAAAAACTACATAAAGTTAGGCCACCTTATTTTTGAACAACATTTATCTGGTTAATGGGATGAAAATCACCATTGACTGGTTTAAGTCAGTGCACTACCCTCCCCCACTTACGGTCCATCAAGCACTATTTGGATAGTGCAATGGCAGTTAGAGAGGATTTTTGGCGGCGCTATCCAGATAAACCCTGCAGAGAGGGAGGATATTTGATGGCACTATCTGGTTAGCAGGTCCTGCAAACCAGACAATCCTTTTGAATAATCGGGCCCCAAGTTTGAAAAGTATGCTGCTGCTTCTAGAACTTTGACTGATGCTGAATTTCCATTGTTTATATGGGGAGATATCCCAAGGTTGGAGCCTCAATGGGTGGCGTTAAGTGCACCCACATGCTGGGTTGCGCACTGCCATTTCCTAGGCCCATACTAGCTGCACGGGGACAGAAGCACACACTCTTGAAGTTAACACTGAACCCTCCCGCTAGTAACGTGGCCCAAATGTGCATTTCTTAGTAACCGTGCCCCACTCAACTTCAGTTTCATCGTGAGGATTTTCTTTTTCACATACAGAAGCCAAATGCAAAACAAGCCAGCCAGTGGAAGCCAAAGAGCAGTCACAGCTTTTAAAAATGACATCAGAGATCTAGGACATGATTGGCACCTGTAAATCCTTTTCCTAAGCTAAGTTCCTAAGTATGGAGCTAGTAGCTGTGCAAGATGTGAGAGCTATACACTAATGTGATAATTGGTATATTGCGGTTGCTGTAATACTTCCTTGAACTGACAAGCAATTGTCCTTGAAAAGGCCTGTAGTTACCTATTTTATTTACATGGAAATAAAGCTGTTCAGAAAGTAGGCTGCTATCCATGTTCCAACAAGTATTGTTTACATTACAGCACAGCTTACAACCTGCTTTACTGCCAGAAGGCAGTATGTAATCCGGTCTTCCTTTCTGTTCTCTGAATAGTTCAACATCAGTCACAACAAGGCAAGAAACGTTTTTCTCACCAAATGTAAGAAAATCATGTGCAGCAGATCATTCGTACATAGAAGGCATGTATGTTCTTATCTGTGTGATTTTTTTTTGTGAACTTTGCCCACTAGAGGGAGCTGCTGTACTGGTCAAGAATGGTCAAGCCAGGCAGGTCAAGAAGTAAAGATAGGTGAACTTTAAAGAAATGTTTCAGAAAATCGGGCATTTGGTTCATGAAAATCCAGGCACAAGAAGTTATGTCAAATGTATCTGTTTATCTATTAGGGGTATGTGTACTAAGCTGGACTAACAGTTAACCTGGGCTATCTGCAACTATTTCCCATGTTATTCCATGGGACCTGGCTGCAGATAGCCCAAGTTAACCGTTAGCCCGGCTTAGTAGACATACCCCTTAGATATGTAGAAGGTTACTTTTACATGTGACAGTATGACCACCTAGATGTATAAATTGTATCCATGTGTATATAGCCATTTTAGAAAACACTTATTTTACCCGTGGATGACCACAGCATGTTGAAAGTAGATGGCAGCGTGTCAGGAGCGTGGCCTGGGTAGGAGAAAAATCTACACATGTATTCTCTATTTCAAATAGGAAATGCATATGTAAGCCCAAAATCGCCTGCATCCAGATTTAAACCTGTTCCCCAACACCAATAGGTATGGAAAAAGTGCTCACTTTGCAGAAGGAGGAAGTGGAGGAGTGGCCTAGTGGTTGGGGCAAGGTACTTCAGGCCGGAAGGTCAGGGGTTCAAATCCCACTAGAGGACAGCAACCTTGGGCCAGAAGGACTGGGGTTTCTAGTCCCACAAGTGCTCCTTGTGGTCTTGGGCAAGCCACTTAACCCTCCATAGCCCATGTTCCCTGTAAAATAGTTATCTCCAAGTTATAATGCCCTGTTCAATGTGATTTCAGTTTGTTCAATGTAAACCACACTGATGCAGAATAGTGCAGTATATAAGAGAACATAAATAAATAAACCCACAATGGTTATTTCCCCTCTGTAGCTGAGTAGCAGCCTTGGCATGTTTCTGTTTGCAGAATGGCTTAGACACCTGTGCCCACCGTGAAATGCCGTCACCGGGTTTCCTCCATCCATTTTCCCCACATGTATATTTCCAACATGGCTCCTCGTGCTGCAGGTGGATGCGTATTTTCGAAATGTCTCCATATTTGACAGAGCAGTTCCTAAAATACCATCAGACTAGAGTACGTCCTGACCTCGACATCTCAGCTCTGATCTGCAATTTCCACATCCTTTCTGAAATGTGCCTTCATGGGAGTCATTTCATAAGAAGCTATCTATTTTTAAGCAATATGTGAAAACAGGAAACCAGAGCAAAAAGTACAGTTGCACTAAAAGACTACCGGATAACCATATACCTCGAAAGTAATTTTTTTGTTGGGCTATTTGTACTCTGTTTTTTTGCTCTGGTTTTCCGTTTTCACATATCGATTGATTTGACTGTTTGGGTCACCTAGTTTTTAGTAGTTTGTGGGCATTTTCTATATTATCTTTTTTTAAGTGGAAACAATGCACATGAATATCAGTATTCTAGCTATTTGCTCATATTGCTTATGCATGTAAATGACTTCTTATAAAATACTGACCAGCACAAGACTACATACATTGTTTGCATTGCATGTGCCTTAACTGTGCGCATGCACGTGAGTGGAGATTGGGTGGAACGCAGACAGGGCATGTATTGATGAATGCTAAACTTGACATACACACTTGCAGAAAGTACACGCAGCATATCTAGGGTTAAAGAGAACAGAGTGACTCAGGAGCAGGGATCGTAGATTCAGATATGTGCTAAAGTTTACAAGCAGCTCCTTGGTCTGAGATTCTGGCAGCACTGTCTGTGAGTGAAAATCCTAGTGTTTTCTGTGCGCAAAGTCTGTTTTCCTGAGTGAATTGAGGAAAGTCCTCCGCACCTGTCAGTCTAGTTTGGAACTAGACTGCGGATGTGAATGGTGTGTGCATGAGAAATTCTCAGGCAGGGGGCAAAGTCATTACTTGTTTGAAGCAAGTAACTAGGGCAGGGACACAAAGGTTGTTAGAACCTTACACCTTTTTGCCCCTCCCCCCAAAATAGAGAACACAAGTCTTAGGATAAATGATTGAAATAAAACTGTTTTGGACCCGATGTGAGCACTATACTTAAAAGTCAAAATAACTGATCATCTAGATAGACACAGCTTAATGGGAATGAATCAGCATGGGTTCAACAAAGGCAAGTGTTGCCTTACCAATTTATTTGATTTTTTGAATATGTAAACAAACAAGTAGATATAGTGAACCACTTGATATGGATTTTCAGAAGGTGTTTGACAATGTTTCTCATGACAGACTCCTTAAGAAGATATGGAATCATGGGCTAGGAGGCTAAAAGACAGAGAATGGTCCATTATCCACATGGAAAAGAGTTGCTAGTGGAGTACCCAAGGGTTTGGTACTAGGACCTGAGCTGTTTGCCATGTCGCTCATCACTCCTATTCTGGAGATAGGAGTGATGAGTGTCATGATCAGAGTTGTGGATGACCCAAGATCAAAAGACATTAAAATGGCATAGGATTGTGAGGATTTCCAGAATCTTGTAAGACTAGGAAATTGGGCATCTAAATTTAATATGGATAAGTGCAAAT
The DNA here is from genome assembly GCA_033557465.1 of Ichthyophis bannanicus. NCBI lineage: Eukaryota > Metazoa > Chordata > Amphibia > Gymnophiona > Ichthyophiidae > Ichthyophis > Ichthyophis bannanicus. Next base: position 594,213,871 of record CM066033.1, read on the forward strand.
TGATGTATATAGGGAAAAATGAATGACAGCTACAAATTACTGGGTTCTGAGATAGCAATCACCACCCAAGAAAAAGATCTTGGAGTCACTGTAGATTAAACATTAGCATTTTTAGCTTAGTTTGCTCAGACTGCTAAAAAACCAAATAGAATGTTAGGGATTATCCAAAAAGGGATGGAGAACACACCTGAGAATATCACTGTGCCTCTGTACATGATGAAAGGGATGGAATGACTCTCCTTTGAGGACAGGTTAAAGAGTTAGGGCTCTTCAGCCTGGAGTAAAGATGACTGACAGAGGATATAGTAGAAGTTTGTGAAATCATGAGTGGGGTGGAATGGTTAAACGGGTAACGGTTGTTTAACCTATAAAACAGAAAACAAGAGAACATTTGATGAAAGTAATGATTCAGAGGATGTGGCAAAGGTGATCCAACATAGTGGGATTCAAAATAAAATTGGACGTTACTGGAAGAAAAGTCAATTAAAAAATAGTAGCCAAGCAGACTTGGGAAAGTCACAGCTTATCCCTGGAAATGATGTACTTTTTGGGATCTGCCAGGTTATTGTGACCTGAACTGGCCACTGTTGGAGATTGGACTCTGGGCTTGATGGATCTCCATGTGAGTTAGCTGGGCTTTTTTTGTGTTCTTACATTTAGTGATTGCTATCCTTGTGACCAACCTGTTGAATGCATTGGGGGTGATTCTGACCCGCAAATCATGGGGTTGGACATCCGGGTTGGACGTCCAACCTGTGCACAGCTCTGAGAACATATTCTGTTCCATTTGCTCTCCGCACATACAGAGCCGTTGTGCGGGGAATGCAGGATGGGGATGGGAGGGGGTGGCACTGGGGAAGAGTGAGGGTGTGGCCAGGTACCGGCATGTACAGAGGCCATTCAGATCTGGCCTCTGTATGTCTCCTGGCGCAGGGATGCATGCCTGACTTATTCCACCTCGGAGGTGCCAGGCGTGGGATTGATCGTGGCCTTCAGCCCCTCACCCACATGGCAATGCTGCAGAAGGGTTGCCGCCACGCAATCCCAGCCTTGGGATCTCCCGTCAAGGGTCGGGGAGCGGGCAAACGGTGCCGCTATGCATCCGAGCCATCTGTGTCTCCAGCCAGACATGCCAGTGACATTGGGACAGGATGCCACAGCACTGGCTCACCAGCCAGAGCATTGGGCTGGCTGACGGGGCAAATCCCTGGATGTCGCCCTCCTCTGAATAGGCTGCTAAGTGCCCTGATTCTGCAGCCGTGGGAACGTATAGCTCCTGTGGTTGTGGAATTGGGTACAACTCGGGGCCCTCCAGGTTTTGGCCATCCCCACAGCCCAGACATGTACTATTTCGAATCAGCCTCATTTTGTCCAGGTTGTGAGTTCTTAAAATCTTTTGAATTCTAATCTGTCATGTTGGGCATGGACTAACGCTAATAGGCTGTTTCAGCGGACTCTTGCATGCACCATATTGCCTTGTTTTTCTAAGTCAGTGTGACCGTAACAGCTGTGAAAATAAGCTCCCTCCTTCCCACTCATGTATGACTGTGGTCGGGACAGGGATGGGTGTGAGTGTGACCATCAAATGGAGGTGGGGATGGAGGCAGGTGGAACAGAAGACGTCCCAAAGCAACCCATCCAGGAGAACAATGAACCATTATATGTATGGATGAAATGGAAAAAAATCCTGCAGGTTTCTAGAGGACTGGTTTAGAATTCCCTAAGATGATAAGGGAAAACAGTTTCCCCTAAAAGGTGCCTTTACATTAGAGAAAATTGTGTCTTTCTGTAAGATTCGTGAATCTAAAATAGACGTAGTATCACAACCCAGTGGGATGTCTATTTACGGTTAAACTGCCAAGAAACCCCAGGAGCTGCTGGGATGTCAGGAGTCAGCATTGACTCAAAAGCACACATTGCATGGCATTGTGGCTACAGAAGGCATCATGATTACACCTAAGAGGCCTTACAGATTCCCAACAAGAGCTGCAAAAACAAATAAGAAAGTTGGCTGATAAAATAAGGATATCACAATCTCGTCATAACCAATCTGCCCTGCCAGTCTCTCTCTACCCTAAACTTGTGCAAACCCAGAACCAGGTTGCTAGCAACAATCTCTCCAATGATCCATAAGATACCAGGGTAAAAGCCTTGCTCGATAGCGAAGACAGCATTTTATTTATTTTAACGGGTTTTATAGACCGCTTCTTCCTTAAATTAAGGCAGTTTATATTGCAACTCAGTTTTTTACATTAAACAGTATAACAACTTCTTAGGGGTGTAACAAGCTAACAATTAATCAAGATCATCATTAATTCTAAGAGGATAACATTACATACAGGTACCCTTAACTTGTACCAGAACTTACATACAGTATGTATGTACAATATGGAGTGCTCATATATCAGGTGTCATATCATTAAGTGGTTCGTATTTAGTGTCATTGTGGTATGGCACTAAGTGATATTTCCAAAGTATTCTTTGTATAAATGCATTTTTAACTTTTTCCTGACATTTTTAATGTCCTTTATAGATCTGATATCTTCCGGTAATGTGTTCCATAGGGTTGGAGCTGTCAAGGAAAACGCTCTTTTGGATATGATGTGCTTGGACTTTGAGTAGATGCTGGCTGTAAGAATCATGATCTCGTTATTGGTCCTCTTAGGTCGGTTGTCTGGTTCTTTAGTAATTAGCTCCTGTAGTATGTCAGCCAAGTTCTTTCTTAGTATTTTGAATATATCGAGTGTTGTCTTAAACCTGACGTGATAGTGTATTGGTAGATAGTGTAAGTGGTTCAGTAGTGGCGTGATGTGTTCATATTTTGCAGAGCCTATGATGATGCGAGCCACCGTGTTTTGTACCATCTGAAGTGTGTGGTTGGCATGTTTTGGTATAGCCTGACAGACTGAGTTACAGTAGTCCAGTAGTGGTGTAATGACAGCTTGGACTACTGTGCGGAAGTTATCCTGACTGAGCAGTGGTTTCAACCTCTGTAATACTTTTATTTTATGGTATGCAGTGTGTGTGGTCTTATTTATGTGTAATTGTAGGTTTAAGGTCTGCTCCAGAGTTACTCCTAGGTATCGGACTTCGTTTTTTACATCTATACTGCGGCTTGACAGTTGAATCATGCATGGTGGTTTCTTGTTATGAAGAGGGCCTCTGTTTCCTTGTAGTTTATGTTGAGGTTGTGGCTGCTTAGCCATGTGATTGTGTCTTCGAGACAATTAATTAATTTTGTGGCATCCGGCTTATCTGTATCTACAGTTCTCTACTGCACTGCTCCACATGCTGTGCCTGGGCCCGTAACTGCCCTCCTAAACCTTTAACCTTCTCAGCCCTTTCCCACCTATAAATCTTTTGGTTAGAAATTGCTTCGGAAGTTCAAATGTACATTTTCTGATAAGGCAGCAAAGAAATTTTCTTTCCAGGTGCAATGAGAGCAGACATTAAAAATGGCTCCTTTAAGAAGTGTCTCTGCAAGAAAGAATGTCTTTCTCTCTCGAAGGACAAAAATGCTGACCTTCAGCTGTGTTGCAATGAGTGTGGATTTTTTTCCCGTGCCTGCCTTTGCTTTGCTCACTTTGCCATGCTGATAAATCTTAAGAAACAAATAATGGGCCTGATAATAAAAAAGGCTGATATGCAATGCTACGATGGTCACTTGCGTGTGACAGTATCCAGATAGGTGCTGCGGCTGAATATCTGGGTGCTGGTACTTATCTGGTCAGTGTGATATTCAGCCAGCACTTATCTGGACTGCCACTTAAGCTTGCTTTTCATATGGCCAACATTGTCTGTATAAGTGCCCATTGAATATCCAAATAGTGCCACGGAATAGGACGATCAGCACCTTTAACTGGACAGTCTCCATTGGCGGTCTGGCTAACGGGTTTGAATATCGGCCCAACTATTTCTTATCCAATACAATTATGCCACGTCTAAAGAAAAGCTTCATTTCTGTGAACGCTGGCATTATTTTGAGGAAAAGCCAGACATTTAAACCACGGTGATCAGCATTGTTTCAACACTGGCCACCGCAGTTAACTAGTATCCGGATATTCAGACTCAATATCTGCATAGCGGTTGGTGCCGAAGATCCGGATGCTGCAGTGAGCATCAGTGATATTCAACTGTTATCGGGAAGAACAAGCCACATAGCACTTAGGACAACCTTTTTGCTCTCCCAAATGATGCGGAATATCATCACTGTCTGGATAAGTGCTGGCTCCAGCCCCAGCTCCACCCACAGACGGCCCCGGCACTTTCTGGATAGTACCAAGGCCATCAGAGGGAACGAGCAGTGGTCTTGTCCGGATCCTGCTCCAGAATATGCCTCTCAGTAAGACTTATCTAGTTAGCAGCCTCTACTAAGTGGATAAGTCCTTTTGAATATTGAGAGCTTAGAAAACTTTGAGGTATGCAGCTACCTCCACTGTGTAAAGAGATTGTGGTACAAAGCTGCATTTTGGAGTCTAATTTCAGAATATTTTTGAAAGCAATACCTGCTAACTTTCATTTTGTTGCCATAAGCTCATTATTATGACATATGTGCATATGCCTGTATATTAATGTTTGGTAACTCAATTTTTTAAAAAAGAAATAATGCAATTAGATATACACTATAGACATTGTATAATTAATTTAAGTATGTAATTTTCAGAAATTTTAAGATCTTATTATGTCCAGTTTAGTAATATAGCTGCCTGTACACTGCAGAGCAGCTCAGCCTTACTTTTACCCTTGAGATGAAACTTTTGTAGTCATAGGTCGAATACTACCTCGAGCTGAAATACTATCACAGGAAGAAAATTAACTACATCCAATAATTTTCTTCAGATGATGAAGAAGAGAAACCACTAGAGGGAAATAAATCTAATTTTAAGGATACTTAAAATGTTCTTAGAGTGTCTAGGAGGCCCTTTTACTAAAGTATGTTAGCTTTTTCCACTTAACACCTGTTTAGCTCAAAATCTAATGTGCGTTAAGTGCGAAGCTTCCCTGGTAACTGCCGTGGATATGGCCAGCATGTTCCCAACAGTTAACGTGCAGATACGTACCCTAACATATAGCATCAATACTCAGGGTGCACCGAATGCCATTCATTTCACAGCACACGATATGTCCCCCTGTGCTAAGTGCTATGTGCTCACCATGCTCACTCTCCCATTCAGCACTCTCCACGGGCCTGAGCACACAATTAACATACTACGAATCACGCATTAACTGCATAGCACACTTTAGTAAAAGGACACCTAAGAATCAATCTGAAGTTACAGTGAAAAGCTCATTTAAATATCTATGATGTGTAATAGCATATGTGCTAAATGAATAACTAAGGACCCGGTATTCAATACGATTAATGCAGTGAGCAGACCGGGATATTCGGTGACAGAATATCTGTGGGGACCGCTGCTAGGTGCCCTAATGCTAGCCAGTTAGCATCAGGGGGGCGTTCTGGAGGCGGAGTGGGGCAGCACCCTGGGATAACTTGCTGGATATCCCTTGGAGGTGATAGACAGATTATAGGCTACCGATTAGCTTCAATGCTTTCGAATGACCTGAATATTCAATGCTGGTGGCTGATATGGTCCCAGCATTGAATGTCCGGATCTTAGGTTCAGCAATGATAGCTGATATGGTCCCAGCATTGAATGTCCGGATCTTAGGTTCAGCAATGATGGCTGATATGGTCCCAGCATTGAATGTCCGGATCTTAGGTTCAGCAATGATGGCTGATATGGTCCCAGCATTGTATGTCCGGATCTTAGGTTCAGCAATGATAGCTGATATGGTCCCAGCATTGAATGTCCGGATCTTAGGTTCAGCAATGATGGCTGATATGGTCCCAGCATTGAATGTCCGGATCTTAGGTTCAGCAATGATGGCTGATATGGTCCCCGCATTGAATGTCCGGATCTTAGGTTCAGCAATGATAGCTGATATGGTCCCAGCATTGAATATCCGGATCTTAGGTTCAGCAATGATAGCTGATATGGTCCCAGCACTGAATGTCCGGATCTTAGGTTCAGCAATGATAGCTGATATGGTCCCAGCATTGAATGTCCGGATCTTAGGTTCAGCAATGATAGCTGATATGGTCCCCGCATTGAATGTACGGATCTTAGGTTCAGCAATGATAGCTGATATGGTCCCCGCATTGAATGTCCGGATCTTAGGTTCAGCAATGATGGCTGATATGGTCCCAGCATTGTATGTCCGGATCTTAGGTTCAGCAATGATAGCTGATATGGTCCCCGCATTGAATGTCCGGATCTTAGGTTCAGCAATGATAGCTGATATGGTCCCAGCATTGAATGTCCGGATCTTAGGTTCAGCAATGATAGCTGATATGGTCCCCGCATTGAATATCCGGATCTTAGGTTCAGCAATGATAGCTGATATGGTCCCAGCATTGAATATCCGGATCTTAGGTTCAGCAATGATAGCTGATATGGTCCCAGCATTGAATGTCCGGATCTTAGGTTCAGCAATGATGGCTGATATGGTCCCAGCATTGTATGTCCGGATCTTAGGTACAGCAATGATAGCTGATATGGTCCCAGCATTGAATGTCCGGATCTTAGGTTCAGCAATGATAGCTGATATGGTCTCAGCATTGAATGTCCGGATCTTAGGTTCAGCAATGATAGCTGATATGGTCCCAGCATTGTATGTCCGGATCTTAGGTTCAGCAATGATAGCTGATATGGTCCCCGCATTGAATATCTGGATCTTAGGTTCAGCAATGATGGCTGATATGGTCCCAGCATTGTATGTCCGGATCTTAGGTTCAGCAATGATGGCTGATATGGTCCCAGCATTGTATGTCCGGATCTTAGGTTCAGCAATGATAGCTGATATGGTCCCAGCATTGTATGTCCGGATCTTAGGTTCAGCAATGATAGCTGGCAGCTTTGCTGAATTTCAGACCCTACGTTCACCGTTGAGATGGAATTTTAAATATTTTTTATTTAGATAAATAAGTTTAAAGATTAAAATCATTAACATTTCTGAAGCTTCAGCCAATGTAAGAACTAATTTCAAAAAAGCGTAACGTGCTGCAACCCTATTGCACAAATTCTGAAAGAAATTCTTTTCCAAAACTACCTACAACACCACTGTTATTTTACACAGATTTCAATTTTGTTTCAAGAAATCTGGTCACTTTCCAGATAAGCATCAACAATACACCACTGTCAACACAATTGCTTAAAAATGAGACATACGAACATATGAACATATGGTCCTGAAATGTAGTGAAGATGGACCAGGGGTGACCAGAGCCAGAAGGAGACTCCCTCTCAGAGGGGGGGGGGGGGGCAAGGGAGAGCTGGAGAGAGAAGATCAGTGCTTTATTTTAGGAAGTTCCAGCATCACAGTAAAACGTGTGACAATGAAAGCCAGTGGTGAGGGGGTGGCAGAAGTGATGGTCAGAGTGGGGAAGTTTATCGGGAACCCAGGTAAAGCACTGAAAAAGGTAAAAACTGCTCCACAACTGTTTCAGTGCTGTGGCAGGGCAGGGATGAACAAGGGGAACTAAACTGAACATGGGAGGATTTAAAAAGGCATTTTGGGAAGCATTTTTAAATTTTTGAAATGCTTTAAAATATTTTCTTCCTGCCTCGGAGGAAGTAACAAGATGGCGGCAGGAGCAGCCGTGCTGTGAGGCGGCATCTCTGGGTCTTTGGTCTGTTGAGGTGTGCTCCTTACCTTGCTGGAATGGGGCGGAAAAAAGGCAAGCAGGCTACCTTGCCTCCTGGATGGACTTGCCGGCTTCAGCAAGCCAGCGAACGCTGAGTGATTGTGGCTTCGCAGCCGGCGTCGGAACAGCGTCTTCGGCAGGGGCGTCAGGTGGAGTGTCGTCCCTGAGCGCGTCGGGGGTTTGGCTCTCTCCAGAGCTGCGCTCCCCCCCCCCCCCGGGAACCTGGAAGTGTTTCCCTGGTTGGAGCTGCACTGCCTGAGAGGCTGACAACGAGCACACCAGTGCAGAATGTGCTAGGAAGTGCTCCAGCGAGTTTCTTTCCTTCTCCTGGCGTGGATGTGCAGCAGAGGGCAGTTTTGGGAGATGTTTCATCGGAGGGGACAACTGCACTTGCACCTGGTCAAGAGGAGGAACTCTCGGGGCTACGTATGTTGGTGAGACCGGCGGTGATTACAATTGAATCGCTGTGGGACGGACTGGCAGCTCTAAACACCTCCCTAATGAATGTATTGGGTTCTGTGAGTAATGAGATTGTTGGGGTGAAGTCTACTTGTGCTACCCTCTCTGGTGTCCAGGATAAAGCAAGCTGGGAGAATCTCCAAGTTGGAAAAGGACATTGGGCAGCTTCAGGAGTTAGTTGCTGCCCAGATTAAGGACAGGACTGTGTCTCTCAGAAAAATGAAATATTTGGAAAATCAGGTCCGTCTGTGTAACTTGCGGTTCCTGAATTTCCCTAGCTCTCCTGTGTTTTCACCTGTGGAGATGGTGAGGAAGTACTTTGGGGAAATTTTGAAGATCCCCCCCAGAGCACTTCCCACCTCTGATTAGGGCCCAGTATCTGTCTTTGGGATTAAATAATCCTCCTGTTTCTCCTGGGGCTGGTGACCTCACAGGGTTTTTCGAATCTTCCCTGGAGGTTATTACAGATCAAGCTACTCTCCTTGTAACCCTGGCACTGGAGTCGAATAAATTTTATCTTCTTAGATTATATTTCAAAAACTTTAATGATGTTTTTCTAGGCTCTAAGGTGCGAATATTTCCTTATGTATCTCGTATGTCACAGCTGAGAAGGAAGGACTTTTTGGCCCTTCGCCCCAGGGTGTTAGCTCTTGGGGCAACTTTTCAGCTTAAATTTCCTGCTAAGTGTTGTGTGTTATTTAAACAGAAAGTTTATATGTTTTTTGACCATAGGCAACTTCAGGAGTTTTTGAAAGCTAGGGAGGTTATGTTGGTTGAAGCTGCTGTTCCTTCTCATTTGGCTGACTCTTTAGTCTCTGCCTGCCTGTATTATGTTTGTGATTATGTAGTTTAGGACCTTTTAGGGGGTTCTTTACTGTTCATGAAAAGTTTCCTAGTACTTCCTCAATATTTCTTCATTTGGGGTCTAATATTGTAAATGGGGGATTGGTTTGTTAGGTGGTATGTTCTTGTTTCTTTTTTTTTTTTTTGCTTCCCCATTTTCTTTTCATTCAATGTAACTTTTGGATGTATTATTCATTAATAATTGATAAATAAAAAAAAATATATATATATATTCTTTAAATTATAGGCTTTCCCATTAAAATCTATGGATGTTGCTATAGGAACAGTTGAAAATATCAAACATTCCATTACAGACAGTTGCGGAATCGCAAGGTGTTAGGGAAGCTAACCTTGGATGCCCTATTAGTGTTTCCTTGGAGAATACCTAGAGACACCATGGAAATACCCCAGAGTCAGCACCATCATCCTAGCAGCACCATTAGCTTCCAGTCAGATATCGCAAGGGGCATTTGAGCAGACCTATTTGCTTGCTTTTGAATGTGGAGAGCTTATTTTTTGGACATGTGACTGTGTGAGTGTGATGGTTAATTGAAGTGGGAGCTGTTTGCAGTTTTTACTTGGCTTTTGGAGATTTTGGAAAAAAACATGAATTTTTTTTAAAAGACTTGGGGTCATTCTGAGGCGTGAATAGCGGGAATAGACGTCCTGTTGGGACATCCTGTGGTAGGCTATGGCCTAGCATGGCCTGCTACTATGAAAGGCCTGTAAGTTAGGCCTGGATCCTAACTCCCATTATAGCTAGAAAAGAACCAAAAATCTGTGAAAAATGAGAAAACTGTTTTAAAATGCTTAATAAGAAGTTTTTATGAATTCATAAGTCTTCCTTTATTCTCTTGTGTGTGAAAGAACAGAAATGTTTCAATATATGCATTCCCGGAGCTAGGGATAACCTTGCAGTAGAGAAGTAACGAAATCAAGAACTGCACCATTGTTAGAGCAATCCTAAGGGAGGGGGCTGGTTGCTAGGCTCCGGAGGGATTTCCAATTGGACAGGTGCAGGGAATGTAAGACCAATGAGAAGTTTGCATGTATCGAGTTGGAACCAATAGAAAGTTCTCATGTATCAAACTGAAAAAGAGGTATAAATGGTTATGTCTCTAGAAACATTTGCTCAGTTCCTTTTGAAGCTTTGACTGACTGGGCCTGTGTACAATAAACTGGCTTGGACCCTGTCAATTGACTCCTGGACTTATTCATTGATTGCACTTTGCTACAGCATATTCTTGGTGCGTTGGCTGGGAAGTGCGAGTGGTAAATGGTATTCAAGTGAATAATCCACGCAATTCGCCTTGAGGTTTGGCCCGGTTGGAACTGTGTCTGTCCGACCGTGGGGGAAACCTCAGGCGCCACCGGCCCCTTTGTGCCGGAGAGGGTTCCGCCTGCCTTGGCGGGCCATCAGGTCCAGCTGGCCAACACCTCCGACCCAGGGGAATCCAGGTTCCAACTCAGCAGCTGGTGTGATATCGGGGACCGGATCCGGTGAGTAGACATTTTTGTGATTCGATAGTCAGAAAGAACAGCCTGGGACAACGTCTTGCGTGCGCAGGACTAATTTGGTATATTTGGTATAGACTAACTGGGAAATCTCGCATGAGTGTGGGCGAGACAAGGGAGCCTGATCACCTCCCATAAGGGTGGTCCTAGTAAGCTCCGCGTAAGAGAAAGCGGAAGCCGAAGCCATTGACCCTTCTTGTTTGGAATAGTCAGTTAGTCAGAAAACTTGGGCACTTGAAATATGATATCTTGTTGAAATATGCTTGCTTGTGTGAGTGAGAGGCCTTGAAATACAGACCGAGCGAGAGCGGACTCCTAAGTAGCGCAGTTCCTGGCCGGGCGACCGCGTCCAGGTCGCAAACAGGAGGAAGTGAGTGGTGTTTGTCCCCCCCGTGTTCTGTGGGCTGTACGGACCCCTTACCTGCAGCCAAACTACCTATCCTTATTGTTTGTTGTCTTGTACGTCATTACATGTACGTAGAGTACGTAGCATACGTAGGTACGTTGAGTACGTAGGTAGTGTACGTAGGTACGTTCAGATTATGGGAGGGACGGAGTCCACGCAAACTCCATTGGCATGTATGATCAAGAATTTCCGTAAAGGATTTTCGGGTGATTATGGTATGAAAATGACTCTGTCTAGATTAAAAATGTTATGTGAAAGGGAGTGGCCTGCGTTAGCTGCTTCATGGCCTCGGGGGGGGGGGCACCTTTGATTTAGAAACAGTTTTACGAATTCATCAGCTTATACAAAGAGTGCATCCTGACCAGTTCCCCTATATCGATTCCTGGTTAAGTGTGTGTGAACAGCAGCCCTCATGGATGAAGCGCTGTTATGAGGAGTGCTGTAAAATATTTGTGGCTACTACTAGGGGAACCAGAAAAGCTAAGGAAGAGAAGCCGCCTGTGTATTCTGCCCCAGAGTCCCCAGATATTCTGGATAGGTTACCCCAGCACCCACCGAAGTTAGTTTCCACAGCACCACGACCTGAAGTAGAGCCAGAAGAGGAGCCCCAGAAAATACTGATACAGCAGCCTAAGAAGCACCCTACCCTGAGTGATAGTCCCGAGTCAGGCCCAAGCACAACAGGGGGACTCGAGTCCTCTGATGAGATAGAAAGCGGAGGCTCTCCTGCCAGTTCAGGGTCACCCACCAAGGAGATTTGTGCCCGGGAGCCTTATGATTTAAGAAGCATAACTCTCAAGAAGAAGGAGAAAGCAGGGCACCTAATGCCATTACGCCAAGTGCCTGGAATACTGTTTTAAATGATCAGGGCCAGATGGCACCAGGACCAACCAGCTTAGTTTATGTACCCTTTTCCACCACAGATTTATTGAACTGGAAAACGCATTATGCATCCTATACAGCCAAGCCTCAGGAATTAACAGAATTAATGTCTAGCATTATGCAAACCCATCAGCCTACCTGGGCCGATTGTCACCAGCTCCTGTCTACCCTCTTTACTACTGAGGAGCGAGGGTGAATCGGGCAAGCAGCCCTCCGTTGGTTAGAAGAAAACCCTGTAGAAGGGGGAGGAATAAATCCCCCACAAGCAGCTGTTGCAGAATATCCCAATGAAGATCCCGGGTGGGACCCGAATGATGAAAGGGGGGCAGCGGCCCTAACCAGATTTCACCAGGCCTTATTGCAGGGCCTGAAGAAGGGAGGCCAGAGGGCCATGAATATCGGGAAAGTATTGGAAGTTCTCCAGGGTCCAGATGAGAGCCCAGCGGCCTTTTATGAGCGGTTGTCTGAAGCTTATAGATTGTATACCCCATATGATCCCGCCGCTCAGGAAAATTTACGCATGGTAAATTTTGTTAGTCAGTCCCAGAGAGACATAAAGCGAAAATTGCAGAAATTGGATGGATTTGCGGGCATGAATACAGCTCAGTTAATGGAAGTCGCTCAGAAAGTATTTGTGAATCGTGAAAATGAACGAGACAGAGAAAGTGAACGAAAGATGAAGAAGAAGGCAGATCTTCTTGCTGCTGCTATAACCAAACGACGTGGAGGAGGTTTTCCTAATCAAAGGACCAGAGGACGTGGAAGAGACCGCGGAAGTGAAAGGCCTCAGTTGGGTGCAAATCAGTGCGCCTACTGCAAGGAAGGACATTGGAGAAATGAGTGCCCGCATCTGGACTCCGCCCCTGCGAGGGGAGGAGGGAGTCCCTGGAGGCCAGGAGGACGATTTTGAAGGAGGGGAGGAATGAACCGAACACAGTTCCAGCAGGAGAGGGAGGAAGCCATTGAGGGAGTGGCAGTAGCAATGGGCTATGACCTGGACGACATAGATGAAGACTAGGCCAGACCGGGCTCCAAGTTCACCCTGGGTCCCCAGGAGCCTATGGTCAGTTTAAAGATAGGGGACCAATACATGGAGTTCATGGTAGATACAGGAGCAGAACATTCAGTAGTAGCCAAGCCAGTAGCTCCTCTGTCCTCACGATCTGTCACCATTGTGGGAGCCACTGGAAATAAAGCCACAAAGTCATTCTTGCAGAACCGCATGTGTGAACTAGGGGGACAGAAGATAACGCACCAGTTCTTCTATATGCCTGAGTGCCCTATTCCACTACTGGGCCGAGACATGCTTGCCAAGCTCCAGGCACAAATATCCTTTGCTGAAGGGGGAGAAATGAAAATGACTGTGAACCCAAAGCCTGCTGGATTGATGGTGCTTACTGTTCCCCGAGAAGAAGTGTGGCAATTCTATAGTGCACCTCCAATAAAGTCAACTAGTCCCTGTATACCTACCAACCTCATAGCCCCACCTGAAGTATGGGCAGAAGATAATCCACTTGGCCTAGCGAAGAACATAGCCCCTGTCATTGTCACCCTCAAGCCAGGAGTTGAACCAGTGCATGTGAAGCAGTATCCTCTCCCTCGACCAGCCATAGAAGGAATCCACTGCCATTTGATGAAACTGCTGAAGTACGGACTTCTCAAGGAATGCCAGTCACCTTGGAACACCCCCCTTCTCCCAGTAAAGAAGCCTGGGACAGGGGACTACCACCCAGTACAAGATCTAAGGCGAGTAAATGATGCAGTTGAAACTATACACCCAGTAGTACCAAACCCTTATACTCTCTTGGGACTGATCCCCGCTGAGGCTACTCACTTCACCGTCCTGGACCTGAAAGATGCCTTTTTCTGTGTGCGCCTAGCCCCCACCAGTCAACTTTTATTTGCTTTTGAATGGCAAGACCCCACAACAGGAAGGCGAGGCCAGCTCACCTGGACCAGATTACCCCAAGGATTCAAAAATTCACCTACCCTCTTCAGTGCTGCCCTGAATCAAGATCTCTCAAGTTATCCAGTTGACCCAGGAAAGAGGGTTCTTCTTCAGTATGTAGATGACTTGCTTATAGCCATCAACTCAGAAAATGAATGCCTACAAGCCACTAGTGAACTCTTGTACCTTCTCAAAGAGGCTGGATACAAAGTCTCAAGAGCCAAAGCACAACTATGCCAAACTGAAGTCAAGTATTTAGGATTCCAGTTGTCCAGTGGGATCCGATGTCTAGGACCAGAATGCAAAGAAGCTGTATGTAATATCCCCATTCCAACCACCAGGAGGCAAGTAAGAGCCTTCCTGGGGGCCGCGGGATACTGTCACATATGGATCCCCAACTTCGCGCTGATTGCAAACCCCAACTGTTTGGCCCCTCTGCCGACCCCGACTAACTTTTCCATACGTTGTATGGGGAGGTTAGATGGGGTGGGAAAGAGGCATTGTGAGGGAGGAGTTAGGGCAGGCAGTGGGGGATGGCAGGCCCAGGGTGCAAAAAAGGTGGGAGGGGGTAGAGAGGTGATTCCCCGCAGCCCAACCCTGGCCTTGGGAGACCAGATTGGGGGTCGGGCTGCGAGGAATGAATATTTCTTTCCAGTGGCCAGGGATTGCGGCTTCAGGAGCCTTGACTGAGAGCCAGGCTAGGCCTGTACATGCAGGCCGACCAGAATCAGGGTCCCAGCCTGCAAGTACAAGCCTGGAAGTGCCTAGACTTGCCCAGAATCCAGTCTATCTCTCTGCATCCAGTTCCGACCGGGCACACAGAGGGCTGGGATGTCCAGGACAGAATTGGGCCCTTTATGTCTAACCAGAAAGGAAAATGATACTTCTTGCATAGCAGGGCAGTGGCACTGAATTCATTTGATTCTAGTCTTTGATCTCATACTTCATAAGGATGGAGGCACCTAGTTGAAGGTGGTCACGTTTATAGTGAAGCTGTGAAAGCAAAGCACTGGCAACCTAACCTAATTACTTTTAAAGTGGTTGTGAGCGCTGAATGGAGTTGAGTGTATATTCAGTGTGAGAAAAAAATGTGTATGAGTGAATAAAGGAGAACTTATGATCTCTTAATTAGTCAGGGCCTAATAATGATCAATTCTTTTAAAAGCAGGTAGAGACTGTGTAGAAGCAGGCAAACCTATAATCCAGGTCTATTTTGCAAATAAATCCCAGAAATAAAATATTTATGTTAAAGAAACTATTAGGGAAGCTTAGTTAGTATTTTAGTTTATTTGAGTTAGGCAGTAGGTGTACCAGGACAAGAAGCAAAAAGAGCAAGAGAAATCTACTAAGGAAGATGTCACCTTTTGCAGAACCTAAAAGAACAAAGAAAAAAAACTGTCCAGAAAGATTAAGGGGCATGTTTACAAAAGGTTAATGCATGTTAAGTAAAGTTAGCTTGCGTTAAGTGCTGCAATGGCCCATAGAAATGAATGGACTTCAGCAGCACTTAACGTGCATTAATGTTACTGAACATGCATCAACTTTAATGTGCATTAACCTTCAATAAACATGCCCCTAAGTGTGACCACATCCATGCTCAGGACCATATAGAGTTAGAAATGTGCCCTGTGCAACTTGTGCCCCTCCCCCACCCATCTGTGCACAGGACCTCACTCTTCTCAGGCTTCATGGAAGCCCAGTGATGACATCAGAGCTCCTTCCATACGTGCTCCCTGAGCAGGCACACTGTTTTCACAAACCTTGGTATGGCCCTGCCAACACTGTCAGGTACCCTAGCCAAGCTTAAACTTTACATGTACTTTACTTAATAAGACCTAAGTAGAGGAAAGGATTTTTTTTGGGGGGGGGGAGACTTCCCCCCCCCTTTTTTAGGAGTTTACACTATACATTTAGGGCAGGTATGGCCAAAGTGGCGCATTGCATGATTAGAAGTGGCGCATTGCCACGCTAAGCAGTGGGAGTTAAGGGCTGCTTTGGGGCATATGGAGCTGGACAGCACGTTAGCTTGACAGTTGGCAGGTGAGCGGGCTGATCGCATGGTGCAGTATGGGGATATTTTAGGGCAGCACTGCTTTTTGCCGTCAGGTGTGTTTGGAGGGCAGGAACGGACACAGAGTTTTTTCCTCCTCGCATTTTCTTGTTTTGGAGGGGGAAAGCCTTCAAACTCAAGTTTTCTGATAGAATTAAAAAAAGGAAAACAAAGGATATTCAGCTTCACTTTGTGAACAATTGAAGTTTTGAACTTTTTGAAACTTAAGGTTTGTTTTTACAGTCATTCACAGTGCAAAAGAAAATGAGCAAAAGAACAGCAGAAAATGATAGTAAGTATCAATTTAATGAACAGTGGGAAAATGAGTTCTTATTTATTGTGGGTCCATCAGAAAAACTGTTGTACATTGTTTGTGAAAACACTCTCTCAGATAATAGAAGACATGATGTTAATAGACACTATAGGAAACATCAGGCTCAAATAGAAGAAAAACTGAAGATAGTTCTTGGGTCTGAGTTACAGAAAGAGTATGGGGTCTATTCCGAGCAACGAATAGCGGAGATGTATGCCCTGCCTGGACATACATCTTCATTATTCTTCCGCCTTGTAGTCCCCATGCCAGGCTCCCTGTATGAACAGTGGAGTTGTACGTGGAACCTTAGACGGGGGCGAGAGGGAGCGGTGGAAGGTGGAGCAAGGAAGGTGCATGGGTGGGCCGTCACCCTGGATGTACAGGGCTGATTCTGAGGTTGGCCGTGTACGTCCGGGATATGCCAGTTAGACAGGGGACTTATTCCACCTCAGAGGTGGAATAAATCCCCCAGGGTGTAGGATAGCAACAACAGCCAATGGGGAGAAAGCAGAGAGGCATACAGGAGGTTCCCCACAGCTGGATCCTTGCCAAGGCAAGCCAGATCGGGGGTCTGGCTGCGGCGAAAGGACAATCTTGGTGGTGAGTGGTGTTTGCAGCTCCATAATGGAACTAGGCTGAGTTAGCTGGCTATGTGGCTGGGCGTGTGGCCGATCAGAATCGGGGCCAACCTGCACATCCAAGCTGGTACACCTGATTCTGCCTAGCCACACAAGGAGCTGGACATCCATTTGTGACTAGGCCTCTTAGTGATTAAGAAACAGGATGAAATAAAAAGATGACAAAATATACGAGTATTTGTTTAAAGAAGTTGTGAAAGTTTGGTGATAAAGGAAGCGTCCTACGAAATTCACTTTGCGTTGGCTAAAACACAGAAGTCTTTCTCTGATGGAGAAGAAATTGTTAAGCTTTGTCTCCAAATATTTGCAAGATGTCTTGGTGATAAAAATATTGAAAGAAAAGTGGATGAAATCTCTCTGTCAAAGCAAACAGTTACAAGACACACCGAAGAACTTTCCCATGATGTATCTGAGTAACTGGAAGACCCTGCCCATGATTGTACCTTCTTTTCTTTAGCTTTGGATGAATCTGCTGACATATGTGATGTAGCCCAGGTAAGCATTTTTATAAGAGGAATTAATGATAATTTTAACATTTATTCATTTATTTATTTAACAGGTTTTATATACTGCTCTATCCTTTAATCAGAGCGGTTTACAAGATATATAGTCTTACATGTAAACATTGGTATAACTAACGCTTAATTTCAATAAACATTGGATTGCATTGGGGTTATAAGGGAGCATTTGGGAGAGGAGGGAGCAGTAGCGAGGGAGGTTCTAGACTGGGAGTTTGAGGGGAGCTATTTACAGTGGATGGTATTTGCAGAGGGAGGAATGTTGGAAGGAGTGCTGAGGGGGTTCAAGAGACCCTATTTACAAATAAGTGAGCTATATACAGCGAGGGAGTAAGCTGGGGTAAGGGCTTTACTGACGGTAGGAGGAAGATAGGGTAGATTATGTGATGGCCCCATAGTAGTCGGTGAATAGGAAGGTCTTTAGTTTTGTTTGAAGATCTTATCAGTCTTGAGTCACTTCATGGAATAACAAGAGGATCAGACATATTTGACAAACTAAAGTCATGCCTAGAAAATCTTCAACTAGATTATAGTAAAATCATCAGTGTTTGCACTGATGGAGCACCGTCAATCATACTTTGCTTGAAATCTTTTTAGGTCGTCCTCTACTAAAATATCACTGCATTATTAAACTAGAAAATAGGGGAAAGCCGACAGTCGCCTAAGAGTGGATGGTTCGGAAGAATGTATCCTTGAAGGATACTACCAAAAGCAGAGAGGTTCCAAAAAAAGTAAAGTAGCCCAAATGCCCTCGAGTATGGAGCAGACAGATCTTGTTGTTGTTGTTAAGTGCCGTCAAGTCGGAGTCGACTCATGGCGACCCTCTGGATAGCTATCCTAAATTGTGTTCAGTCTTGAGTCAGGCGGCTCATTGTTGACAGACTGGTACCCGTAGCTGCTGTTATTGTATCGATCCATCTCATTGCTGGCCTTCCTCTTTTGCGTTGACCTTCTATCTTGCCAAGCATGATGTCTTTCTCTAATGATCTCTCTCTTCGCATGATGTGTCCAAAGTATGAAAGTCGAAGTCTTGTCATCTGAGCTTCTAAAGAAAGCTTAGGTTTGATCTCCTCTAGTACTGACTGGTTTGTTCTTCGGGCAGTCCATGGTATACACAGTATTTGCCGCCAGCACCATAATTCAAAGGCATCAATTTTCTTCCTGTTTATCTTTTTCACTGTCCAGCTTTCACATCCATATGATGTTATTGAAAATACCATGGCTTGAACAAGTCGAATCTTTGTATGGAGAGAGACATCTCTGCTCTTGAGAATCTTATCTAGGTCTTTTATAGCCATTCTGCCAAGAGCAATGCGTCATCTAATTTCTTGACTGCTTGTTGCTTCTTTATTGATAGTTGATCCAAGTAGGTTAAAGTTGTTCACGATTTCAATTTCTTCTCCTTCAACGATGAACCTGTTGATTATGCCAGTTGTCATGATCTTTGTCTTCTTTACATTAAGGTGCAGGCCTATTTTGAGACTATGTTCTTTGATTGTGAGAAGCAAATGTTTCAGATCATCTTCACTTTCAGCCAGTAATGTAGTATCATCAGCATAGCGAAGGTTGTTGATGAGTCTTCCACCAATCTTCACACCTCTGTTGTCTTCATACAATCCTGCTTCTCTGATGATTTGTTCTGCATATAAATTAAACAGGTAGGGGGAAAGTATGCAGCCTTATCTTACACCTTTGCTTATTTTAAACCATTCTGTTTCTCCTTGTTCCGTTCAAACTGTTGCTTCTTGATCAATGACAGAGCTTAAAGACAGAGCTTAAAGATCCCAAATTACCCATGTCTACCAATAGCCAAATTAATATGAATAAAATACAGTCTCTAAAATGCTTGTATGCAAATGCTAGAAGTCGAAAAAATAAGATGGGAGAGTTAGAATATATAGCACTAAATGAGAGGTTAGATATGATTGGAATATCAGAGACATGCTGGAAGGAGGACAACCTGTGGGACACTGTGATACCTGGGTACAAACTATATCATAATGATAGAGCTGATCAAATTGGTGTAGGGGTTGCGCTCTATGTTAGAGAGGGCATTGAGTCAGAAAGGATTAAAGTTTTGCAGGAAACAAAATTTGCTGTAGAATCTCTATGGATTGAAATTCCATGTAAAAAAGGGAAGGCGATGGCAGTGGGGGTGTACTATCGACCGCCTGGCCAGAATGAACAAATGGATGATGAAATGCTCAAAGAAATCAAGGAAGCTAACAAACATTACAGCACAGTAATAATAATGGGTGATTTCAATTACCCCGGTATCGACTGGGTCAGTGTCACGGCAGGACATGCTAGGGAGATAAAGTTCCTAGATGACGTAAATGACTGCTTCTTGGAGCAGCTGGTTCATGAACTGACCAGAGGGGAAGCCATATTAGACCTAGTCCTTAGTGGAACACCAGATCTAGTGCAAGAGATAAGGGTGTTGGGGCCACTTGGCAATAGTGATCATAGCATGATCGCCTTTGATTTAATTAGTGGAGGAGGGCTAGTACGGAAATCCACAGTACTACCTTTTAACTTTCGAAAGGGAGACTATGATAAAATGAGGAAAGTAGTTAAGAAAAAACTAAAAGGAGCAGTTGCAAAGGTTAAAGACTTACATCAAGCTTGGGTATTGTTGAAAAATACTATCTTGGCAGCCCAGACCAGCTGTATTCCACGCTTTAATAAAAGTGGAAGGAAGTCCAAAAAACTGCCGGCATGGTTTAAAGGTGAGGTCAGAGAGGCTGTTGTTGCCAAAAAAGCATCTTTCAGGAAATGGAAAAAAGAGCCAAATGACGAAACCTGGAAACAGCACAAGCACTGGCAAGTCAAATGCAAGGCATTGATAAAGCAGGCAAAGGGAAAATTTGAGAAGAAGCTTGCTGCGGAAGCAAAAACGCGACATAAAGATTTTTTCAAGTACATTCGTAGCAAAAAACCTGTGAGAGAGTCAGTTGGTCCATTAGAT
Organism: Ichthyophis bannanicus; assembly: GCA_033557465.1. Lineage (NCBI taxonomy): Eukaryota > Metazoa > Chordata > Amphibia > Gymnophiona > Ichthyophiidae > Ichthyophis > Ichthyophis bannanicus. The sequence continues at coordinate 594,234,116 of CM066033.1, forward strand.
GATAGAGGAATTAAAGGGGCACTAAGAGGCGACAAGGCGATAGCGGAGAGACTGAATGAATTCTTTGCTTCGGTCTTTACTGAGGAAGATGTAGGGATGTTACCCATGACTGAAGTGGTATTTAAAGGTGTGGAAGAATTGAAGGAAATATCGATACATCGGGAAGATGTATTACAACTATTAGATAAACTGAAGAGTAACAAATCACCTGGGCCGGATGGTATACATCCAAGGGTGTTGAAAGAACTGAAATATGAGATTGCAGACCTGCTATTAGTAATCTGTGAACTGTCATTAAAATCATCTGTAATAGCTGAAGATTGGAGGATGGCAAACGTAACACCAATTTTTAAAAAGGGTTCCAGGGGTGATCAGGGAAACTACAGACCGGTGAGCCTCATCATAAAAAATAAAATTACTCAGCATGTACATAGTCATGGCCTAATGGGAGACAGCCAACATGGTTTTAGACAAGGAAGATCTTGTCTTACTAATCTGTTATGTTTTTTTGAAAGTATGAATAAACAGGTGGACAAAGGTGAGTTGGTTGATATAGTGTATCTGGACTTTCAGAAAGCCTTTGACAAGGTCCCTCATCAGAGACTTTTGGCAAAACTAAAGAGTCATGGGATAGGAGGCAGTGTACTACTGTGGATCAGCAACTAGTTAAAAGATAGAAAGCAGAGAGTAGGGCTAAATGGCCAATTTTCCCAATGGAGAAAGGTGAATAATGGTGTACCCCAGGGATCTGTGCTGGGTCCACTGCTTTTTGACATATTCATAAATGACCTGAAAGTGGAATAACGAGGGAGGTTATCAAATTTGCAGATGACACAAAACTATTTAAAGTTGTTAAAACCCAAGAGGATTGTGGAAAATTGCAAGAGGATCATGATAAATTAGAAGACTGGGCATCAAAATGGCAGATGAAATTTAATGTGGACAAGTTCAAGGTTATGCACCTAGGGAAGAACAACCCAAACTATGGTTACACGATGCAAGGTTCCACATTAGGAACCACCACCCAGGAAAAAGATTGAGGCGTCATTGTGGATAACATGTTAAAACCCTCGGCCCAGTGGGCAGCGGCGGCCAAGAGAGCAAATAGAACGCTAGGTATCATAAGGAAAGGAATGGAAAATATAACAAAAGATATTATAATGCCTCTATATCGTTCCATGGTGAGACCGCACCTTGAATATTGTGTGCAATTCTGGTCGCCGTATCTTAAAAAGGATATAGTGTTATTAGAAAAGGTTCAGAGAAGAGCCACCAAAATGGTAAAGGGGATGGAAGGATACTCCTATGAATAAAGGCTAAAAAGGTTAGGGCTCTTTAACCTGGAAAAGAGACGGCTGAGGGGAGATATGATAGAAGTCTATAAATTAATGAACGGAGTGGAACGGGTAAACGTAGATCGATTGTTTACATTATCAGAATATAGAAAGACTAGGGGACATGCAATGAAGCTACAGGGTAAACTGTTTAAGACTAATAAAAGAAAATATTTTTTCACTCAACGTGTAATCAAACTCTGGAATTTGTTACCGGAGGATGTAGTAAAGGCTGTTAGTGTAGCTGGGTTTAAAAAAGGTTTGGACAAGTTCCTGGAGGAAAGGTCCATAAACCATTATTAAGAAGGGACCCAGGATATTAATGCTTGACCCAGTACAAGCATTGCGGAACCTGTGTCTTTTGGGGAAACTGCTAGGTACGTATGACCTAGATTGGCCACTGTTGGAAACAGGATACTGGGCTTGATGGATCTTGGTCTGACCCAGTATGGCATATCTTATGTTCTTATACACCAAGGGGTATGTTTACTAAAGGACGTTAAGAGAGCCAGTGTGCCATTAACACCTGTTATTGGCACCCTTGTACCCTTAACAAAGCAAAAAAGCTGCTTTAACAGGCATTAAAGGCTTTAGTAGCATTAAGGACAAAGTAATCAGAGAGTGGGCATTAACGAGGCAGAGAGTGAGTGTTAACAGCGTGTGTGCCTGTTGTGCAAAGTTTTAACATCCCTTTAATGCTGGGAACCTTAACGCCAAGTAAAATCTTGTGGAAAGAGTGTATTTAGTGGGGAGAGAGCCTATTTAAACATCTGCAATGTTATGCACTGATAGGGGAATCCCAGGCAGTGATAGTAGTGCTCCTTTAGCAGCAACAGCATGGTGCCCAAGTATGAAAGGGCACTATGTTGATGGTGCAAATGGGGCAAAGGAGGTAGTACGTGGGGGTTGCTGGTGCAAAGGGCAGATCAGGCAGCTGCCCAAGTGGCACATAAGAACATAAGATCATAAGATATGCCATATTGGGTCAGACCAAGGTCCATCAAGCCCAGTATCCTGTGTCCAACAGTTACAATTATCAATTCCTTTATAAAAATGCTTAACTGGGCTACATCACATATACCTAGCAGTTTCCCCAAATGACACAAAGGTTCCACAATGCCTGTATTGGGGCAAGCAGTGGATTTCCTGGGTCCCCTTGAATAATGTTTATGGACCTTTTCTCCAGGAACTTGTCCAAACCTTATTAAACCCAGCTAAACAAACAGCTTTTACTACATCCTTCAGTAATGAATTCCAGACTTTGATTATGTGTTGACTGAAAAAATATTTTCTCTTAGTAGTCTTAAATAGATTACACCGTAGCTTCATTGCATGTCCCCTAGTCTTTCTACATTTTGATGGTGTAAACAATCAATCTACGTTTACCCATTCCACTCCATTCATTAATATATAGACCTCTATCATATCTCATTTCAACTGTGTCTTCTCCGGGTTGAAGAGCCCCAACCTTTTTAGTCTCTCCTCATAGGGGTATCCTTTCAACTGCATCACCATCTGTGATTTCCGTCATGATCCCACAGTGACAGTGGCGGCACACAGACATGCTGCTGCTGCGGAAAGGTGATGTGTCATATGGGGCAGTCCAAGGGTCCTGACACCTTAGGCCAGGGGTGGACAATACTGGCCCTTGTTCACCACAATCCAGCCTGGTTTTCATGATGCCCCTAATGAATATTCATGAGATATATTTGCATCCACTGCCTTCCATTGTATGGAAATAGGTCCATGAATATTCATTAGGGTCATCATGAAAACCAGGCTGGATTGTGGTGCACGAGGGCTGGAATTGCCCACCCCTGCCTTAGGCAGAGACCCCAGCTAGCCCTCCCCCATGGTCACTGAACACAGCTGTGGAGGAAGAGGCTGATAGCGCCATCAGCTGTAGCTGTCCAGGTAGCTGCAAAATGCAAGTGTCTGGGGAACTACCATAGCAGTGGCTGTCATCCTCCTCCCGAGACGTATCAGTGGCAGGAGGTGATGGGGTCCCTACAGAGGCAGATGGTTGGGGAGGGGGCTGTGTGGCCATCCATGTGTGCCTCTGCTCCCCCCTCTGGACTTTGCACCCTAGGCACCTGCCAAACCCGCATGTTGGACGGGCTAGGACTGCGCACTACCACCACTGACAGCAGGCGGAGTATTGGTGGCAAGGGCAGTGGCACCTACCTGCAGCAGACCAAAGCCATATCCTGGTCCTGTGTGCTTTGCGCATTGCAACATGTGCCAAGGTCTGACTGATGGGGAGCATGTCAGACGAAGAGACTTTTGCATCCATATAGCAGCACTGTGGTTCAACACACACATTCAGTGTGTATATGAACAGAGGGTCACAGGTCCAAGTCCTGGCTGTGGATTATGTATTGCATATCCCTGTGGCTAAACTTTAGCCTACAGTGCAAGTACAGCACCAGCATGTGCAATCCCCAGTGAATTGGCCAGCAAGGTTACAAACACCCATTAGCCACACAGACAGGCTCCACTATCCCCAGCATGATGGAGAGGCAGGCTGATAGCACCTGCATACTGAACTGGTGCTAACAATGGGTGTTCATGTCAAAGCATGCTAGTGCCTGCAGAATGAGCATGCATTAACAACGCTTGAGCTGATATGGAGACCAACGTGGCAGGCATGAATGCCAACCATTCCCATTTTTGCACAGCATGGCAACACGAGTGTGTGTGTATGTCTCTCCATTGTTCTGTGGCTTTCTGCACTACACTGTGCCTCACATTGCCAAAGCTGTTCCCAGCATTAGTCTGCAAATGTGCATGACAAGGAGCAGTGGATTGTGGGTATGGCCTGAAACAGAGCGGACTGGCCAGGATGTGTCTGCCTCAGTGGTAGAGTCAATGGCTTAGGTATTGTAGTGACCGTCTGCCATGTGCATCGCCTGGGTGGCCACAGCATGTCATGCTGAGACGGCACTCTCATTCTGACCAAGCAGTGACTATAGCACAGCTATGTATCCACATAATGCTATATAATCAGCCTCCAGTGATATGAGTGCAATCTTTGTCTGGTGAGCCCAATCACTGAGCCAAATGCTGGGTATCCATGTCACTCTGTGTACATGCATTGTGTGCTGACTGGCTGCAACTGGCACATGCATGGCTGAAACAGCTCAGTGGTGGGCAGCAGGGGCAGTCTGACTGAGCTTGCTGTGGTGAATTGTTAGTCCTAGATGGTTGGGATAGCAGTTGTTCCTGCCCTACTCACAGTGGTCATGGCAGACAGCATCAGCAGCACCACACAAGTCTAGAAGCCCCACTGCATTTGGCATCCATGGCATCAGCTTTTTAACACTGGGCACCAACATGCACTGTTCACGGAGGGTCCCTGTCCAATAGGGGCAGGACACAGGTCCCTGCTGTGACTGGCACCTACAGCATGGTGCAATTGTGCAGGAAATAAGGTGACCATCATAACACATTGGCACTGATGTGGACCTACTACATGGGTGGTAGAGAGCATCTCTATCTGTGCAAGTTCTGGGGACCAGATGCTGGGCACCCATCCTCACCCTCAGGGTGACTGCTAAAACTGCTCAAGTACTACTACTAATACTACTATTCAGCACTTATATAGTGCCATGCACACAACGCTATACAGACATACATACAAGAGACAGTCCCTGCTCATCAGAGTCCTGCTCATCCGAGCTTACAATCTAGTCAAGACAATACAGAGCATTAGTCAATTTGGTGCAAAACACAACATACAGAACATTAGTCAATTCGGTGCAAAACACAATCTGGTCTTTACAAATCAGTCATGAAAATTGACGGGAGTCAGGTTAAGATAAAGGATAGAAGTCAGGATCTGAAAGCGACAGTGAAGAGGTGGGTCTTCAACCAGGATTTGAAGAGGGCCAGGGAGGGTGCTTGGCGTATAGACACAGGTAGGCTGTTCCAGGCGTAAGGTGCAGCAACGTGAAAGGAGCGAAGTCAGGAGTTAGTGGTGCAAGTGAAAGGTCTAGATAGAAGTAATTTGTTAGAGGAGTGAAGTTCCCAGGAGGGGAGGTAGGGAGAGATAAAAGATGAGAGGTATTGAGGAGTCATAGAGTGAATGCATTTATAGGTCAGTAGGAGAAGTTTGAATTGGATGCAGAATTGGATAGGGAGCCAGTGAAGCGACTTGAGAAGAGGAGTAATGTGGGTATGGCGAGACTGGTGGAAGATTAGTCGAGCAGCATAATTTTGTATAGATTGAAGGGGAAAGAGACAGCTCACGGGGAGACCAGCAAGGAGTAGGTTGCAGTAGTCGAGGCGAAAGAAGATTAAGGAGTGGAAAAGTGTTTTGGTAGTGTGTTCAGAAAGGAAGGGGCAGATTTTGCTAATGTAGAAAAAGAAGCGGCAGGCCTTAGTTACGAGCTGGATATGTGTGGAGAAGGAGAGAGAGGTGTCAAAGATAACTTCCAGATTCTGGGCCGAGGGAACAGAAAGGATCGTAGATCCATCCACGGAGACTGAGAAAGGGGGAAGAGGAGGGGAGCAGTTGGGGGTGAAAGAAGGCGTTCAGTCTTGGCCATGTTCAATTTCAAGTGGCGGTGAGACATCCAGACAGCAATGTCAGAAAGGCAGGCAGAGATCTTGGTCTGGATTGCTGGAGAGATATTAGGTGTAGAGAGGTAGATTTGGGAGTCATCGGCATAGAGATGGTACTGGAAGCCATGGGAGGAGATAAGCTCGCCAAGGGATTGGGTATAGAGAGAGAAAAGGAGGGGGCCCAAGACGGATCCCTGGGGTACACCAACATGGAGCGGGGTGGGAGAGGAGGAGGAGCCACCAGAGCATACACTAAAGGAGCGATGGGAGAGGTAGGAGGAGAACCAGGATAGTATGGAGCCCTTGAAACAAAGCGAGGAGAGGGTGGTGAGGAGAAGATTGTGGTCAAAAGTGTCAAAGGCAGCGGAGAGGTCGAGAACGATGAGAACAGAGTAGAGGCCCTTAGATTTAGCCAGGAACAAGTAGTTGGAGACTTTTGGAAGAGCCATTTCAGTGGAGTGTAGGGGACGGAAGTTGGATTGTAGTGGGTCCAGGAGGGCCTGGGAGGTGAGAAAGTCGAGGCAGCGGAAGTGGACTGCTTGTTCTAGTAGTTTAGATATGAAGGGAAGGAGGGAGATATGAAGGGAAGGGAAGGAGGGAGATATGAAGGGAAGGAGGTCGACAGTTAGAAGGACAGGTGGGATCGAGTGAGGGTTTCTTGAGGAGAGGTGTGACAACAGCATGTTTGAAGCCTACAGGGACAGTTGCAGTGGAGAGTGAAAGGTTGAGAATATGAGAGATGGAGGGGACAATGGTGGGGGAGATGGGGTGTAGAAGATGGGTGGGGATAGGGTCAGAGGAACAGGTGGTGGGTTTGGATGAGGAAAGAAGGAGTCCGGTTTCCTCTTCGGAGATTGTGGGGAAGGAGGAGAGGGTAGCAGAGGAAGTAAGGATGGGGTGGGCTAGAATTGGGGAGGGGGGAAGGTAGATGAGGAAGTGTGGAATTGGAGGGTAATCTTGTGGATTTTGTCATGGAAGTAGTCGTCTAGGGTTTGGGCAGAAAGGGAGGGCAGGAACAGGGCGGTGGCACCTTGAGGAGAGAATTGAGGTTGTTAAAGAGGCTGTGAGGATCAGAGGCATGGGAGTTAGTCAGATGGACATAGTATTCTTGTTTGGCAAGTGCTATGGCTGACTGGAAGGAGCCGAGCATGAATTTGAAGTGTAGAAGGTCTTCCGGGGAGCGGGATTTGGTCCAAGCATGTTCAGCAGAATGGGCACAGGTGCATAAATAGCGGGTAGTGGATGAAAGCCAGGGCTGGAGAGCAGAATGTCTGACAGGATGTCGGGTGGGTGGGGCAAGAGTGTCAAGAGCCGAGGATAGTGCAGAATTATAAGATGTTACTGCCTCGTCAATGGACATGGAGGACATAATGGAGGAAAGAGATGAAGAAATGGTGGAGGAGAGAGTCAAGAGATCAATATTATGAAGGTTTCTAAATAGGTTGGAGGAGACAGGATGAGGTTGAGACAGCAGAAGCTGAAGATTAAAGGTTAAAAGGTGATGGTCAGATGAGGGAAGGATTGAGTTGCGGAAGTTGAGGGAGAGGAATTAGAGAAGAGTATCAGGTCAAGGCAGTGGCTGTGGAGGTGGGTGGGGGCAGTGGAGCACAGTTGGAGATCAAACAAGGAGGTGAGGGCAAGGAACTTTAAAGCACAGGGATTGGAGGGGTTATTGACGTGAATGTTAAAATCGCCAAGAATAAGAGTGGGGGAAGAGGGATCCAGAAAGACGGAAAGCCAGGAGTTGAAGTCGGTAAGGAACGTGGATGCGGATTTGTTGGGTGGGTGATAGATAACAGCTACTCAGAGGAGAAGTGGTGTGAGGGGGCAAATGGAGTGGACTTCAAAAGAGAGGGAGGAGTGTGACTGAGGCAGCAGGAGGGGTTGGAATTGGCAAGAGGGAGAAAGTAGAAGCCCAACACCACCACCGCGGCCAGTGGATCGAGGTGTATGGGAGAACTGGTAGCCCCCGTGGCAGAGAGCAGCAGTGGATGCGGTATCGTCTGGGAGGAGCCAGGTCTCAGTTAGGGCAAGAAGATGTAGCGCATTAGAGATAAAGAGATCATGAGCAAAAGCAAGTTTGTTAGAGACTGAGCATGTGTTCCATAGGGCACATGAGAATGGGAGAGAGGAGGGGGAAAGGAGAGGGATATAGATAAGGTTGGACAAGTTACGTGAGGATTTCTTTTCAGAGTAAGACAGCAATCTAGGGGGGCCATTACGTGAGGATCTATTTCCAGAGTAATACAGAGATCTAGAGGGACCAGGGTATGGGTGAGTGTCTCTGTATGAGGGACATGAGGGAGGGGAAGTAAAAGAAGAATGAAGGGGGATATTGATGATATTAGATAGGTTACATGAGGATCTCTTCTTAGAGTGAGACAGAACTCTAAAGGGATAGGTTTGGGGTTGATATCTCTGGATGAGTGATTGGGGCATGAGTGAGGGAGGGTGGAAGGGGAAAGGAGAGGGATGTGGATGAGATTAGATAAGTTACGTGAGGAACTCTTCTTAGAGTGCTAGGTATGTATGACCTAGATTGGCCACTGTTGGAAACAGGATACTGGGCTTGATGGACCTTGGTCTGACCCAGTATGGCATATCTTATGTTCTTATGAGTGAGAAAGAAATCGAGGGGGACCAGGGTTGGGGTTGATATTACCTGATGAGAGAAGGAGAAGGAGTAGTAGAGAGCAGGGTAAAGCGGAGGTGGTATGGCAGAAGTGAGGGTGGGGTTGCCTTAAAGAGAGAGGGGCTGGTTGAATGAGGGTGAGGGTGTGCTGAAGCTCAAGAGCAGATGCTAGGTTAGAAGACAGAATGGAGGGAGAAGTGAGGAAGGTAGAGGGAGAGTAGGGGGAGAGGAGTGAAGGTGCTGGTAGGAGGGGAGGCAGTTGGGGAGTATGAGGAAGAGAAGGACAATGTGATATGGGGCCATAGCAAAGGAGTAGTGGGGGCTATGCGGCGTATGTAATCTTACAAGCAATGAGGTGGCTAAGGATTCTACACACTATGCAGTATAAGTTGAGTTTCAAGTGGGGACTACACTCTATGCAATATAGGTTAAAATACAAGCAATGGGTAGTGGGGAGACTATAGCCTGTGCAGCACAGTTCAATGAAAAGCAATGGGTAGCAAGTTCAATACAAGCAATGGGTAGTTTGGTGCCTCCCTCCCTTCTGTAATGTAGGTCGTGTCAGAGAAGGGAGGGACCAGACCAGCCATTCAAGCACAGATTTACAAAGACCCGCGTTTGAGGGATCATATAAGTGTGGAGGAAAGATCCGCATGTTTTGTTTTGTTTTTAAATTTGAAATCAGGTCTGCTCCGCTGCTGCGGCACCACCGCGAAAACCAAAAGTGGTGGCAGCAGAGCAAGGGCAGGCAGCCGGCTGGTCAGAGGTATGCAACTGACCCCGGATGTACAGGGCCAATGCAGAGGTTGGCCTTGCACATCTGGGGTCTTCAATGTAGACAGGGGACTTCTTCCACCTTGAAGGTGGAATAAGTCTCCCTGGAAGGCAGGGGATCGTGGCGCGGGACCCAGAGGAGCAGGTGAGTGGGTGCAGGGGGTTCCCTGCAGCCCAACCCTATCATTGGAAGGCCCGATCAGGGATTGGGCCATGGGGAAACACAGATCTGTTTGTTCTCTGGTGACTGTGGCTCCTAAACGGAGCTGTGGTGCCATGGCAATGGGATACCATGTCACTGCTGCTTGATTCAGGAGCATGGCTGAGTTTGCCGAGTAGGTGCAGAACATACGACCACTCAGAATTGGGGCCCAGCCTGCACATCCAGGCCAGTAGACCTGATTCTGATCCTGCGGGCATGTCTAGCCCCCATGGGATCAGAATCGGGCCTACTGCTGCATGCCCTGATTCAGACAGGCTGTACAGGGGGTGGACAGCCAGCACAGAATGACCCCCAATATGGTTATAAACTACAAAAAAACAGACATTTTATATGTCACCAAAGACATCAACTTCACCTCACCCACCAAGTTAACCATTGCAGGAGCACGGCTGCAAGTAAAACCTAGACTACGTCTGACCTTAGCTCCACATATTACCAACATTACAAGAACCATACATCACAAAATAAAAACAGTCCAGCAACCTCAACCCACTTCTGAATATATAAGACTTTTGCACAGTGTTCCAGGCAATTATATTCCCCCACTGACTACTGTAATATTCTCTTCCAAGGCCTGTCAAAATATGTGCTTCATCCCCTTCAGCTGGCCCAAAACATTGCCGCACATATCCTCTGCAATGCCTCAAGATCTGACCACATAACCCTATTATTCAAGCAGTCACACTGGCTGCCCATCGTGGAACAAATAAAATACAAGCTCTACCTCACAATATTCCAAGTTGCTCATGGCCTCTCGTCTGTTTACCTCCACTCACTAATACAAAAACCACCCAACAACAGATCCAGGAGGACAAACTCCCTAAACACATTCACTATTCCCACCATAAACACAAAAAGCAACCAGACAACATCCAACAGGCCCCTTTCACTATACGCCCCAATCTCATAGAATGCACTCCCAGAGAACCTATATGCCATTAATGACCTAGCTGACTTCCGAAGGAAACTAAAAAGACACCTCCTCTTGGGACACTTCACCGACGAGACATAGCTATAACATCCCACAAGGAACTGCATGATTCTACCATGTTTCGCCATACTCCAGGCTACATAGTACCCAGTATAATAGTTTCAAAGTTAATGTTGCCTGTTACTTAGTTTAACTAGGTTTGATGTAATGCCATTTTGAGCCATGTTGTTCATTATGTAAACCATTTTAACTTATGTAGATAGTGGTATATAAGAATAGCTAAATAAATAAATAAATAGTTCCGAGTTTGAGCAACCAGGCATGCCCCCTCATCCATCCCATGATATAACAATATCATTTCCAAGTAGACAAACTGACATAGAAATAGAAACATTGATGTATTCCTCCCATACTGTGCAAAATATAAAGATAATGGATGTAAATGCTAAAAGCTGACATATTCCAGTCACTAAATTGAAAATACATTTTTTTTCTACTCCCTCTGTCCCCATTGCTGGAATTGGGGATAGGAAGCTGACAAACAGGTGATAGTTGGGGACACAGCTCGAAAGTTGGGGACAATCCCAGAAAATTGTGGATTTCTGGTAACCTTACTAATGGTATAGCAACAGCACAGTTCAGGACTCCCAGGGACTACAACTCCCAACATTCCCTGTGCTCACTTACTTTCAGGGTTGTCCTATATCATCTGGCACTCCCTCTAGCCACAAAACTGAGATGCAGGAATACACCACCCAGTGTGTCCCACTGAAGGAAAAGAGAGTATAGTATTCATTATCTAACACTGCTAACGTATTGTTTGCGAAGCTGCATCTCTACAAAGTGCAGACTCTAGTTTGAATAACATGAAAATAAATTGGCAATTCTGAGGTACGCAGCCATCGCTAATAAACAATCATATCTTGGGCACAAAGTCAATGTCAGATGTAAATTAAATACATCCTTTATAGTAATTCTAAGCTGCTTGCATTATGCTGTTAGTTAGTATAGCTGCCTGAGGTGTGTTTGGGCGGCTGTTTGATAATAAATCAATAAGATTGATGTTAGCATGTGAGATCCTCCAGATTTTTGCTTTTTATACAATGTGGTTGCTTCTAACCTGCCATAACAGAACTGTCTCGTAATTATTTAGTTTCAGGAAGAGATACAGTATGAATATGTTACAGATGCTTTATTGGAACTTCTCCAAGTTTGTCAGGTGTCAATTCTTATTTTTGTGCATTACCAAATAGAAGCTGAAACTTCTTCTCAGGGGATCAAAGTTAATTTCATTCCAATGCCATTGTTGCATGGTAGGTGCCAAAAGCTCTCTGGGAACAGTCTGAAAATATTTTTAACTATTCATGTGAATGAATGAATGAATGTAGTGTGTAATTGGACATGACCAAAGTGATAGCTATAGAAAAATGTAGAAAATATATAGTGTACGTTGTAATTATAACTAAATTGCCTCCGGTACAGCCTTAGATTGTATACCCTCCAGGGACAGGAAGATACAGTACCTCCTGTAACTGAACGTAATTCACCTAGAACCACTACTGAGAAACCATGAGCTAAGTCAAAATATTACAAAACTCATTTTTTTTTGTAAGTTCTATTTTTCTGAGTTAAAAGATTGCTTTTTCCCCATTGAGCTCACCTAGGGGGTCTTTTACTAAAAGGCATTAGCTGTCAACAGGTGTTATGGCATCAGCTGAAGGCACGTTGGGACACACATGGATGATTAGTGTAGGGCCATGATGACAGTTAGAGTATGTCAATTCCACGCTAACTGTGACTCGTGTGTTGAGGTATTAGAGGTGTGTGTGTGTGTGGGGGGGGGTGTAGTGAGCACTGCACAGTTAGCATGGGGTAAACACAGTGTGTTAATTGCGACCCTTGCAATTAGCATGGGTTCAGCTGATGCTACCTCAACAGGTGGAGTTAAGGGCATCTGCGATATCTTTATGCCATGCTAGGGCACAGGGCTCCACATTAAGTGCTGGGAACATGCTTTCCACGTCCCTGACAATTAACACGGTGGTGTTGCACCTAACACAACATGGTTTTAGTGCTATTGGCACATTTGGTGCAACACCATAATGCCCTTTAATAAAAGGGCCCCCTAGAGTTAAAAGAATTAATCTGAGTTTTGTTTTCCAGAATTTTAAGTTCCTATACGTATTTACTCTGTAGCCAGAAGTTGTGTTTTAGGGAAAAGTTTAAATTTTAGGGGCCAATATTCAACGACAGCGGCCATCTCGAGTAGAGTGGCTGACCATCGCCGTTATAAATTAGACCCAGATGTTCAATGCTGGGGACTTATCCAGCCACCGGCATAGACTATCCAGATTGCCTGGCTAGCATTTTAGCTAAGTGGGAGTGACGATATTCATCCGCTGCCTGGTTAGCTAAACTGGCTAAAATTAAGCCAACCTTTTTTGTGCCTAACCTTAGCCAGTTTACGTTAACCAGCCAGCGACTAAATAATGCAAGTGTCACTCCCAGAGCGCCATTAGCATCAGGGCGCACAGCAGCATTAGGCGTTTTGCGCCACTGAATGTCCCCTTCTAGGTGCCGCTGGATATCCCACTCACTAGGATTAATGCCCTCCTTCATTTTCACATGGTTTCTTAAATTATGCATTTATTTTCTGTATAATATGTTGTCTGTGTCTATGCGGAGCTGTGACAGTATTTATTTGTAGAGTGGAGCGAGTGTACATGTACTGTGCGCGGCTGAGGTATGAGCGTAGATGAATATGATTCTGCCTATGTTACACCCAAACATCTCCCCCAAACACGCCACCTCTCAGAGCATGGAAAAATCCATGTCTTCTTTTAACTGAACACACGTTTGCATGGGGTATGTTTACAAGAGGTATTTTATGTACAAAAAGGCCTTTATAAAATTACCTTCAAGGAGGGTAGTTTTACAAAGATAACCAGTTTCACCATTTTTTGCGTCAACGCTGGCAGGACTTCGAGATGAATCATCGGGGCCATGCAGAGGACCCAGAGCTCTTATGGGAGACTGCCACTTCTACCTTGGCAGTCTCCCACAAGAGCTCTGGGTCCTCTGCATGGCCCCGATGATTCATCTCGAAGTCCTGCCAGCGTTGACGCAAAAAATGGTGAAACTGGTTATCTTTGTATAACTCTAAGGGGAATCTCCATATGCGATACTGACTAGTTCTGCCGCCCCCCCCCCCCCCCCAGTGCAGTTCCAGCCAGATTAAGGCATGGTCCGAAATTTCTATGGGGCTGATTTGTGCTTCCCCCACCTGAGCAAATAGTGTTTCCGAAATCAGCAGGTAGTCGATTCGTGCACTGGTCCCATGTGCTCTAGACTGGTGCGTATAATCTCGCTCTGTGGGGTGCAGCAGTCTCCAAGGGTCTACTAAGCCTAACCGAGTTCGAAACTGCTGCATCACCTCAGCCGTTTGCCTCCTTTCCCGGGTCCCCTTCCCCGCCGTAATGTCCAGCTCCACTTCAAACACCCCATTAAAATCACCCCCTAAAATTAGTGGGACTTCTGGTAACTGTTCCGCCTTCGCTACTACTGTAGTACTGAGAGGTGATATAATCGGCTTTGCGGCACGGAAGCGTAGATTGATAGCGGAACAAATTATTAGACTTGAGCAGCAAGTGGCACAGGCGCGGCGTATAAATGGGCAGTTTCCTACTGCACAAAACAGGAAGCAACTGTGGGAAATCCAGGTAGCCTTAAATGAGGTACTACATCAGAGGGCTAAGAAATCACTAATGTACTATAAGTATAAATTATACTGTTATGGTGATAAACCCGGCAAGCTATTGGGGAGATGCCTGAAAGGCCAGGGAGGTGCGCGATCAGTAGTGGCAATTCGGGATGATCGAGGGAACCTTCAGAGGAATAGAGAAGCAATAGCCGGAGTTTTTAAGGATTTTTATCAAACGTTATATACGGCAGAGGAAATGTCTCTCTCTAGAATGGAAGAATATCTGCAGGGACTAGATCTGCCCCAAATAAGTACGGAACAACGGGCCCAGTTAGGCCGACCAATAACTGAGCAGGAGGTACAACAGGTGATTTCGAAGCCTGCTGTTATAAGACCTCAGGCCCGGATGGGTACGGGGCAGAATTTTACAAATTGTTGTCCGCTTCAGTGGGTCCTCTCTTAACGGCCACGTACCGTAGAAGGACAGATAGCGGTACCATGCGATGGGGGAGTAACCAGGCATACATAACGTTAATCCCCAAACCGGGCAAAGATCCAATCCAGACGGCCTCATACTGACCCATATCTTTATTGAACTTTGACATGAAGATACTGGCCAAGGTACTGGCGGACCGCCTGGCGGATGTACTGGGCGATGTGATACACGAGTCACAGATGGGATTCGTGAAGGGCCGCTATACAGTGCGTATTTTGCGTAAGATTCTAACATCCCTGGAGTGGGTGCAGGAGCACCAACTGCAGTCCCTATTAGTGAGCTTTGATGCGGAAAAAGCATTTGATAGGGTTAACTGGCAGTACCTTCAAAGCTTGCTACCCCGTTATGGTTTGGGAGATTCTTTTTGTACGATGGTGCGATGTCTCTACGTAAACCCGACGGCAAGGGTGCTGTGCAATGGAGCTCTATCAGATCAATTTTGCCTGTACAGAAGTACCAGACAGGGGTGTCCTTTGTCCCCGTTACTGTTTGTCCTATCCCTGGACCCCTTGATCCGCAGAATAGAACTGGACCGACAGATTCGAGGGGTGGGTTTTGGTAGGTACGGGTTCAAGATCTCGGCATTCGCAGATGATCTGCTGGTGCATTTGCTCTCCCCTAGGGAATCACTCCCTCGACTAATGGCAGAGTTTACGTTATTTGGTACCTTTGCGGGCCTCCGTATAAATAAAGATAAATCAGAGGCGCTGGATATTTCGGGGAAGCTCCAGGGGACTTGGGGGGAAGGGAATTTCCCCCTAAAATGGACAGCTAATAAATTTGTTTATCTGGGAATTGTATTGACAAAAACGCCGCAAGACTTATACAGGGCTAACTTTGAAAAAGGTTTGGCTAAAGTGAGGCTTCAACTGACGGTGTGGAATCCCCTCCCACTGTCTTTGTTAGGAAGGGTGGCGGCGGTAAATATGGTAGTCCTGCCGCGAATATTATACTGGATGCAGACATTGCCGGTGTGGTTACTCCACCGGGACCTACATAGATTAGAACAGGAGATACAACGGTTTCTGTGGAAAGGGGCACGACCCCGTATCCCGATGCGCCGCATGATAGGAGCATGGGATAAGGGTGGGCTTGGACTCCCCGACTTTTGGCTTTATGCACTGGCTTGCCAGGCCCGACATTTGGGCGACTGGCTGGGGGAAACAGAAACGTATACGCCTAGGGCACTGGAAGAGGAGTGGGCTTCCCCTCATTCGCTGCTAGCGGTTCTGCACATGGACAATGCCCAATTGCCGAGTCGAATCAGACGGAGTAGTATGTTTACTTCTATGAGACGTACATGGCGTCAATTGAATGGCTATTGGCAAAGGGATTGGAAGGTATCGAGCTGGCTACCTCTGCAAGGTAATGTGAATTTTACACCGGGATCTGAGACGAAGGTATTTCAATCATGGAGTGAGAAGGGGCTAAGAAGTGTAGGTCACGTAGTTGATCTTTCTGGTAAATGTAAGCCCTTTCCCTTGTGCGAGGAGTATGAGTTGAGACCTTCCCAATGCTTTGCCTACCTGCAACTTTCCCATTATGTGGCTGGCCTGCCTAAAGCGGAACTCAGTGTCGATAGATCGGCACAGATTCTCGAATTTTTCGATATTGGGGGAGATAACCCCCCTCGATAGCGGGGTTGAAAGCCAGGTTAGAGTGCCATCGAGCAGAGGCAGATTATAGTGCTGTGGAAAGGGCATGGAGCTTGGAACTGGGCCGGGAGGTGCTGCCGGGCTCTGTTAAAAAGGCCCTGGGGAGGATAAGTGAATTGGCAGAAGGTGCCAGGTGGAGGGAAATACAATATAAATCAATCTCCCGAGTGCATTTTTCACCCAGGCGGGCTTTGCGCAGCCATATTACCCAAGATGGGAGTTGCCCTAGGTGTTCTGAGCAGCTGGCTGACTTAACTCATATGTGGTGGAAATGTAAGTACATCCACACATACTGGACCAGAATCAGCAAATATATAACGGGGATTATCCAGCAAAGATTTCCTTGGTCTGGGTCGTTAGTAGTACTGGATCAGCTTAACCAGACCCTTCCCAGGGGGAGAGGAGAGAGGCTTCTGGTGTGAAAAGCCTGTCTGGTGGGTAAAGGCCCCATCCTGAACAGATGGAGGGAGCCAAATCCGCCGACGTTCTTGGAGTGGCGCAATAGTTTTCACCAACTGATGCTAGCGGAGCGATGGAGAGCTAAGGGCAATGTTAAGCGGTGGTCCACCTTTATGTTAACTTGGGAGCCGTATATTCAGAGCCTGGGGTCATATTGTAGAAATGAAATACTCAATGTGGGATATTAGGGGTAATGGAGTATCTATAATAGATAGGTGGGGGGGAGGGGGAGATTAGTCAAGTTTAGAGGGCACGTATATGGCGATGGGGCTCAGTGATTGCGATGGGAGGGGGTGGAGGGGGTGGGGGGAAATATTTCTATTTCTATAATTTGGAAAATTATGGTAACGTTTTTTTTATAATGCTATATCACGAATGTAACTGAACCTTACCTCAGGGCGGGGATAAGAGTACACTCCGCCAGAGGTTTTCTTGTAAATAGCTTTGTAGTGTTTTGATTTCGTGGTTATGTATCGATGGTTATTAAATAAAACATTTTAAAAAAAGTGCCAACCCTATCCCTAACCTAAAATTTGAAAAACACCCTACTTAAGCTGACATCCTAAATATCCCCTCCCCATAGGGCCACAAGTCAATCCCCTGCTTAGAATTAGGAACCTTGCAGTTCTGAGTCAAATACCTACACTTGGCATCAAACCCTTCCCTGCCTCAAACCTCCTATTGTTAAAAAGCTGTCTCCAGTGGATCCCCTTCCCAGTCAGTAGCCCTTTCCCAAACATAAATTGTTAAATCCTACCCTCACTTAAAAATCCTTTTCTCCACTGTCAAGTTACCTGGTGCCATTTTGAATAACACCACTGGCATGGCAGGAGCAATTGGGGTTGGCTGAAGATCCAGGAGGCAGTGGGATTGTGGGAACTAACATTGGTTAGGAGACATTTGGGAGTTTTTGGAAGGGGTCCAGATTTAATCATTTATACTTTGGGGAGGGCATGCTGACCAAGGAGGACCTGCAGGAGGTTTGGTGGGGGGAGGAGGAGGGGAGATACAGTGTCAGATATGGTGATTTGGTTTGGAACTTCTGGCACTTTTACCCATCAGCAGGGGCAGGTGGAACTGGATTTGTCTGTCCATAGCTGCAGGAAGAATTCCCACTGCAATATTTATTAGATGACAGGAATCACCATGCTTTAGCGAATACCAGAAGTACTAACCCACAGTTAAACGAGACATTAAGAGCTGATTTACTAAACCAAATAGACACCACAGAATCAAACACATTTCAGTGTTAAGTTGGAGGTAATTATTGCTCCCCTACACCTCACCCAAAAAGTTCTTTATACGTGTTTTCAGATGTTAATGTTTATATAAATAAATATATATATGAATGTATATTAGGATGATCCACAAACCAATGCAAAATGTTAATGTTTGTAGAAACATTTTTCCACAAGGCTTATCTTTGTCCATAGCTTGCTTACCTATGAAATTTCAGCCTGAATGTGAAACATTTAGAGGGCGCCCCATTCTGAACATTTTATGAACAGGAAAAAGGCATTTATGTATTGAAAATATTTCTTTTTAAGGCTCAGTTCAGGATGACTGCACATGAGTCCATGAATATCACAGATTTGTCTCTATTTGTCAGTCTTGTTTATGCCACACAGTGGAGTGAAGCACCATTTGCAATCTGAGCTCTTCTCAATGACATCAATTTTTTATTTATTTATTTAATTTATTTATTTGGTTTTATATACCACACTTTTGTAATCAGCGAGGTTTACATTAGTTCTTCCAAACCAGACTGTTGCATTTTCAAAGTACCTCTGGTTTTTGTCTGAACATTTGGCAGCCTTAGCCCTTTTTGATGACAGAGTCTCAGCAGAAACAAAGAAAAATATGGTGCAGAACCTTCAGCATTCACCGTTACCAGACATTCCAGTTGTCTGTTGTTTAGTTCAGATGACATAAAAACTGCCAAATGGGGTGACCTCTAAATGTTATTTTCATTAAAATTTTGTGTGTTTGTTATAAATATGATAGAGAACAAAACCAGCCCTGTGGAGAACTGAAATCTGTTACTTTGTTTTTTTGGACCGCGCTAATCCATATATATATATATATATATATATACATACATACAATCTGTACACTCACTGCTTCTTGTTCAAATTAAATCATGCTCATCATTTCATTTCTCTGTTCATACCAGCGCAGATAAATGTAAGCTATCTGAGGAGTAAAGCCTTTTGCATGGTTGGCAATGAGGCTTAAAGTATTAACTGCTCCAGCTTTTCCGACACAGAACACCAGAGGAACTGCGGCATTGCTGGTAATGCAATGTTTAAAACGTAGACAAGATAGCCCTAGCAGTTTAGGTATCCTCTGATGCTGGTGGAAGTGTCTCCCTTAATTGTAGTTTCATGTTATAAGCTGCTACTGTTGCTTGCAGTTATGCTTTTTAATATGTTAAGGCATACTCAACTAACTTATCCGTACTATGCTTTCTTTTTTCAGATCAGTGCAAAATGAGCTTATCCTTCACAGGGTGAAAGGTTTGGGGTGTTTTTTGTTTAAGGTGGTTTTAAATACAGGATTGAAAGTCAGTTGTCATGTTTTTGTTTGTTTAGATTAATTATGTGATTTCTATTTTTGTAACTTATTATGTAAACCGCTTTGGATGACTTTTGCTGGTAAGACGGTATATAAGCTTTGAAATAAATAATAAATGAATCCTCGCTCAAAACATCTCAAATATTTATTTAGCCAACAAATAGATGCCATCTACACTGTTTCAAACTTTTTTTTTTAAAGATATTTTCTTTGCTAATGGAATATCTGGCAATTTTTCCATTCATACTGTTCTGATCTGAAGAAGGATGGTTCAACTCCTGAAAGCTAGTCAGAAAACGTGTTATTAGCCCAATACAAAGGTATTATCTTACATTACTGGCATACCAAGGGTGAGGCAGTGTGTGCAGCCTGCCTGGGTGCTGGCCAGGAGGGGAGTGCACCCCCACTGGGCCCACACAGCAGACCCAGTGTGGCGAACTTAACTTAAAGCCATGAGTGGCTTGCTATGCTGCCTTCACTCCAGGTCAGGAGGCTGCTCTCTCCTGGCCAGTCTTGTGAATTGCGAGACTTCGGACAAGGAGAGAGCAGCCGTTGGGACTGGAGCTGAGGCAGTGCGGCAAGCCACCCACGGCTTTAGGTTTGCTGCACTGGCTCCACCATTTGGGCCTGACCAGGGGGCACCAGCTGCAAGGCGTGGACATTGCTGGCCACAAGGGGAGGGCACCCACCCAGGTGCCCACATGGCTTGGAACGCCACTGCCTTACATTCTATTTGTTGTTTTTATTTATTATCTATTCATATCTACATTATTGATACTTCCATATCCTGTGCCTCTAAACAACTTTCTTAAAACCTTTGAATAGTTTTGATGAATTACTAGCAGTTAAATTACAGCTTAATCCACAGTGAATGCTGCTGTCCAGTGCCATTATATTATATTCACCCTCCTACAGGAGTGGAGGAGTTGCCTAATGGTTAGAGCAGTGGCTTGGTGACCGAGAGGACAGGCCTTGTGACTCACCTGTGACTCCTTGTGGCCATGCGCAACTGACCTCACCCTCCATCGCTTTGGAAGAAAGGCCTGGCAATCTATTTCTGGTCACACTGTGCCAAGAAAACCCAAGGGCTGCTGGACCAGTATTGATTCAACAACACATTTTGTATTATTGTGAGCCACAGTAAATAACGAGCATTAACGCATGTTGGGGTTGATAACTAAACTGTATTATAAACAATAAGCAAAATCGGTGTTAATATTTGATATTGTTAACTGCTTAGGATTAAGATTTATGGCACCTAAATACTTTTTAAATAAATACATACATTTCTTGCTAAGATGATAACAAAGTTTAAGCAAAATCGAAATGAACCAGGACCAAACAATAAAAGCAGAGAAAACATTTTTTATGGCTACAGGATGAGAAAAGGCACAAAATGAACCTTCTCGTCCCACACTCCCACCACCCATCAGTGACCTGCTGCAAATATATCCAGGCATCGCGTGCAAATGTTAGTATATCCCCAAGGCTTAACAGAAACTACACTTTCAGGTCACTGGGAAACAACAGGTATATCCAGTTCTGCCTTTGTACTCACCCGCACGCAAATTAAAGGCTTAAGTACAGTAGCAGGAATCATAGCCAAAGAGGGGAGAAGGCAAAGCCCTCATTCTGAAAGGGATCCAGGAAGATTCCCTCACATTCGGTGCATTTCTCCATAGGGGGTCGGTTGACATAACTTTTCCTGTGCATGTCATTTATATCTAGAAGGAAGCACAAAGACAGATCCCGACAGGGCATCATAAACGGATTTAACTCTTTTTCCTGTGCTGGCAGGCAGCGCCTTTCTGCCAGGTAAATAGTTGATGACTCGGGTAAACAGACCATCCCAAACTACCTGCGCTGTCCATGGGTTGTGTCTGTTTAACCATATAGTCGCTTGGGCAGTGCCTGTACCTGCTGAGGCCCCTCATATTCGGTACATGAATGTCTATTTTGGCAGGCTGCCCTGTAAAGCCATTCCTGTGATGCATCGGTTCTGTCATACTAGGGAGGAGGGAGCTTCTGCTGCATTGCTCATGGACCAGTCTATAGATGCTTCATGGCAGTTAGCCTCTGGAGTCGCTCGGGGTTGTGTACTCTCACCACTATTATTTAAAATTTATGTATACCCACTAGAGAAAGCACAGTTACTTACCTGTAACAGGTGATCTCTGGGAACAGCAGGAATAAGTCTTCACATATGGGTACGTCGGTACCGACGGAGTCCGCGCGGGAACGCTTCCCAGCGTCCAATCAGAAAGCTTTTGGAAGCATCCCAACACGCCTGCGTGCTGCCTTCCCGCCTTCCCAACTGCCTCTCCTCAGTTAAGTTTTAAAGCTGAGACAAAGAGAGAGAGAGCAAGGAAGGGAAAGATAGAGATAGAGAAAAAGCAACTTCTAGGGGAGGTGGGTGGGTTGTGAAGATTTATTCCTGCTGTTCCCAGAGATCACCTGTTACAGGTAAGTAACTGTGCTATCTCCAGGAACAAGCAGGAATGAGTCTTCACATATGGGGACTCCCAAGCTCAGATGCCCAGAGGGAGTCCTAGTATGTTGCAAGTCTAGAACGAGCCATGCTATTCCTCAGGACCTCAGGCATCCTGGGGATGGAGGGTAGGAGTTGAATACAGAAAAGGAGCTGTAGAACAGCTGGCTAGAACAGGGCTTCAAAAGGGGAAGACCTTGTACAGAGGGCATTTAGTAGTATAATATTGTAATCTGGACCTCCCTTGTTGGCACTGCACAAGTCCACTGAGCTACATATGGATCTGTTAGAAGAGCCAGTGAATGTGCTCAAGGGGTACCTCACTGAGAAGTAGAGGTAATAAAGTAGAACAAAAACAAGTGGAGGTCAGAACCCTTCAGGGTGAGAAATAGCCCGAGTGGAAAAACTGGGGTAGTATAAGAGGTAGAGCTTCAGCGGAGACGCAGAAGGTACTATGAAAGAAAGCTTAAGCTGTTTTGGTCCAAAAACAGTACAAACCTTGGACCAAGAGAAAAAATGAGTCTGACCTAACTGGACTGGGGTTGGAATCAGTCCATGTAGGGGAGAAAGGATATGGAGACCCTTGTATCTGATAAGAAAGTAAGGACAGACTCAGGAGCGCCAAGCTTTAGAGTAACTGAAGCTCCGCAATGTCTTTCCTAAATGGGGTCAAGTAGGAAAGAAAAAAGGTACATGGAGAGCTTCAGGAGTACCTAACCTGAAAGGTTATGGTAGGGAAAAAAATTGTTAATTACCACAGGAAGTGGTTATAGCTGTAGCCCTCTAAGAATGCTGGCACAGCATTGATAGAGGTAGTGCCCATCTGTCAGGCCTATATAGGAATGTAGGGATATCTGAACCTGACAGACAGATAGATAAGTAGATGGATACAGATCTATCTAAAAATATATCTCATTATAACTATAAACATATATATATATATCTATATATATATATATATATATATATATATTTATATACATATATATATATATATATACACATATATATCTATTTAAATATATACACCTAGAGGGTATATAGGCATATAACTATAAGAGATATGTATGGGCAGAAGACACACCGATAGATATAGATAAGTATATATATGTATCTATATATATATCTATATATACCTATATGAATAGGCAGGCATATAGACACATGTCTCCAGGTATAAGGGTGGAGAGATGTCCATAAAACCTCATCCCCCCTAGGGATATAGGTAGAGAGAAAGATTTATCTGACAGCAAGAAGGTTGATACCTGCTTGAATAGATACATAGAGAATCCTCTTTTCCTGGTTATGACTGGCAGAGTCAGAGGAGAGGTCTCCCTGACAAGAAGAAGTCTGAATTCCCTGCAGAATTTGAGCTCTTGGATAACCAGGATGGCCTACGTGAAAATGGCAGAGGATAGCTTCAGTCTGCAGACAGGAAGTCCAGGTATCTCCAGAATTGCAGTATGGAGAATGGAGAGAGGATGCCTCTGGAGGAAGATACTCTTGTGACCCGCCTATGAGGGCAAGAAGGGTATTAGGCGTCCTCTAGCTGCCATTGAAGAAATTTACCTCTGACGAGAAGACACAAGGAGATATGGGCCAAGCTAGGGATTTGGCCCTCCTTAAGTTTTTCACGTAATGAAAGACCTGAGGCGTATGCCTCAAAAGAGATTTAAGATGAGATGGTAAGGGTAGGGAATACCTGCCAGACATGAATATGACTGGGGGAACCCCCCCTAACCATCTGGGGTTATCTGCTAGGCAAGATACTAATGCTCTCTAGCAAGGGCCCATAGTGCAAAGCTACTCTGTAGAGATGCAGAGAGCATGCTGCAGGTTGGTTAGAAGAAAAAACTGGCTGTGAAAAGCCAGCAGGTAACCAACTATTCTGCCAAGGACAAGGGGGCGAAGAATAGAAGTTAACCAACCAGACTGTGATAATAGGGTTTCCCAAAGGAGGTTGATAACCCGTTTGGGACTGAGCACTGAGGCAAAGAGGATTGCTAGTGGAGGGGAATCCCTGGTTCTGTAGTGAAACAAAACCAGTGGCTTAACCACTAGGAATTGCTGTATCTGCAGCAACTACCAGAGCAGCATTGAAAAGTTCTTTTCCCTGCTCCTTTTTTAGACTGGGAAAAAGAAACAACAGGCATGATAGGAGTCCCTATTGTCTGATGAGCTGCTCTAAGGTAACAAGGGGGGGAGACATCTCCAGAAGAGAGAATCCCCCGGTAGAAGACCCGTTTAAAGAGCCCCTCTTACAAAACAAATATTGTAGTAAGAGGGAGGTAAGACAGAGTTGCAAGAGACCGACTATGGAGGAGGTCTCGGACAGATGAGATGATACATGCCAGTACAGGGAAACAACTGTCTATTGATAGTTGCTACCTCTCTTTCCTCCAAGAGGAAGAGGAAAATCTGTTAATGATGGGCATGATTATCATAAAGACAGAGTTAGAGGAAAGATGTCTCATGAAGAGATATCTAGGTAGGTTAGGATAAAAATTAGTGCAGACTCTTCAAGTGAAAAGAAGCAGACTGCCAACCTAACCCCCAACCAAGAGGGACAATGATCTATTTGAAACCCTGCGCCTGCTGGGTTTGTTGACCCTGTTGAGGTTGTGGATTCTTCAGACTAGGGCGATGTTTCCCCTGTTTGGGAACATCTGTATGATGGGCAGATGATGGGTAAAACCTTCTCCCCCTAGGGGAAGAAAGTTTGGTAGGACATTTCCTACCTACTGGGAAAGAAGAAGGCGTAGAACAGCCTCTGGCAAAAGGAAAATCAGTGGATAACTGAGTAACCTGGAGTAAAGACTCCTTGTTGAAGAGATTTTCTCCAGTGCAAGGGGTATTTTCCAGTCTTTCTTGTGCCCATTTGTCCAAGTCTGAAGCTTGAAGCCAGGCTCTATGTCGTGCCCCTATAGCTATAGCAGAAGTCCTGCTAACAGACTCAAAGGAGTCTAGGGTAGCACGAGTAAGAAACCTAGAGATATTTTGAGTATGACTAACCAGTGAGGAATAGTCTGTACACCTGGGCTCTTGAAGAAAAGGAGTCAAAAGATGTAATTGCTTTGTGACCTCCTCAAGAGATAGACCCATATAAAAAATATAGGAGAGAATTCTTGCTGAAAGCATGGATGTCTGGAAGGTTTGACGTCCAAAGGCATCTAGTGTCTTAGTCTCATGACCTGGCGGACAAGAAGAGTGCTTTTTATTACTCTTCACTTGCCTCATTGCTGATTCTACCACAATGGAATGATGAGGAAGTTGAGTCTTTTGAAACCCTGGCGAGGGGGGCACCTGATATAGAAGATCAGTTGCTGTGGAAGGTGGGGGTACCTTTAAAGGAGCTTCCCACATTCGTAAAAGGAGATCCTGCAAGGAATGATGCAAAGGAAGCATTATGTTCTCCTTTGCTTTGGTAGGAACAGAGAGGTATTCTGTATTCCCTTGTGTAGGATCTTGTCCAGGAACAGGAATGGCAAGTGATTTTGCCATATCCAGGAGGAAAGTCTGGAAAGAAGGATCCCCAGAGGGAACTTCCCCTGGATAGGCTAGATCTGATGAAGAACTAGTGTTGGCACCGAGGGATCTATCTAAGTATATAGAAATAGAAGATCCTGAATGGTGCAGTATGGGATCCCTAGATGGTGGTCGCTGGTACTGTAGATCAGGACCAGCGACAGTCGGTAACAGATCATCCATGCTAGGGATCGATTCCAAACTCGGCATCGAGGGAAGCGAGCCTGATGAGAGAAGCATGGAAGGCTAAGTGCAAAAAGGCTACTGCCAATAGAGCCTTCTCCCTATTTGCACCCATGACCTGGAATGCCCTCCCCACTGAGCTCTGTTCCACCCCAGACCTATTGTCATTTAGAAAAGCCCTCAAACAGCACCTTTTCCTCATCCATTACCCAAATTGTAACTTCTTT
The DNA here is from genome assembly GCA_033557465.1 of Ichthyophis bannanicus. Classification (NCBI taxonomy): domain Eukaryota; kingdom Metazoa; phylum Chordata; class Amphibia; order Gymnophiona; family Ichthyophiidae; genus Ichthyophis; species Ichthyophis bannanicus. The sequence continues at coordinate 594,259,880 of CM066033.1, forward strand.
TCCTTCTTTCTAGCTATTGTATTGATTGTTTTATAAGTTTTTATTTGTTTTTATATTGTACACCGCTCTGATCTTCCTGAATGAGCGGTATATCAAATTTTAATAAACATAAACAAACATAAACATAAACAATCCAATCCCAGAAACAACCACCCATCCTCACATCCTACACCCTACTCCACCCCACCCAAAATCCAACACCATAAAGAAAATGACTAGCTCTACCACCATATCCCCTCTCTTATTTATTATTGGTACTGATCACACATCTTATTGATTAAACCTCTTATAAATATGTTGAAACTAAGCTATACTATATGTATAATTTCTCACCATACTATATGTATAATTTCTTACCATACTCCATGAATAATTACTCTGTAATTAGTTACCCCTGTTACCTCCAGGTTATCTCGTCCATGTTCAATGTAAAAACTCAATTGTCGTGTGACATTGCAGTATGTTTTTTGTTCAATTGTAAACCGCACTGATTTCAATAGCGCGGTATATAAGAGAAGTAAATAAATAAATAAATAAAATAAAGGCACCGACAGCAATGGTAATGTGGATATCGGTACCGACTTCGGTACTGTATCTGATACCGGTGGATGAAGGGCCAGCCGGTGGCAACTCTAATGGTATCGGAGGAACCGAGAGCTGCAGATCCGAAGTATCGGAACCGAGCCTTCGGTACCGACGGGAGTCGGTACCAAGGCGAGTCGGTACCCAGTCCTCCAGACTGGAGATCGATTCCAGACTCGGCATCGAAGGAAGCGAGTCGATCGATGCACGTCTGGAGGGTACCGATGTCGGTACTAGTATCGGTGTCGGTACCGATACTGGAATGTCGGTCTGGAGCGTATCCACCGGGCCCACAGGTACCGAGGACGCCAGACGACGATCCCTGGTGAGGAATGTTTCATCCAACACCAGTGCCGATGCCGGGGTATCGGTACCGCTCGAAGCGGATGCCACCACCAGGCATGGCTCAGGTATGTTCTGTGAGGGGTGAACCTCAGGAACAACCTGAAACCCCACACAGGCTTTGGAGGCCGAAGACTCCCACTGGGGTTTTGAAACCAGTAGATTCTCGAGGACAAGGCCAGAGGCATCTCCATGCTGTGCATGAGAACTGCCGCTCGAGGACTGGCTAGTCTTAACAGACTGTTTTTGGGTTACCTGATCCTGTGGAGAAGAAGATATGGTCGGTGCCCTGAAGTTGGAGGGGGACCGCGTGTCGAGGACGCGATGTTGAAAACTTCTTCTCACAAAACTATTGCCCGAGGGCTCCGGAGGAAAACGGTCAGGACCCAAGCAAGTTAGACACCAATTGTGAGTGTTGTCCCCTGCAGCCCCCTCTGGTGGCGGCGTAGTGTTTCCACCGAAGAGCTGGGGAGCGCACAAGATTAGGGGTATTTGGGTTGGCCAGGTGCGAGGGTCAAAGGTAGCGGTCCTTTGTGCCGACCTCGTTACCAACTTCCCAAAAGAGTAACTTCACACCCAAGTGGAGGGAAAAAGAAAAAGGCTTTATTTCTCCTTTACGCAAACATGGTTCAAAACATACGGCTTTGGAAAGCAACAGGATTGTATCAGTCCTTACATCAGGTTCAACGCATACAAAAAGGGTCAAAGTAACAACTGTTAACTTCACAGTAACAAAAGTAAAATGAATCCTGCATTTACTTTATGCATTCATTGAACTTCCAAACAGGCTATAGCTTCACTGCTGTACAATATGTACATTCCATTGGTTCCTCAGCCTCCTCACCCCCAGATTCCACTGGCATCCATTCCATATCAGATAGCTCTGAGTCTGACGCTTCGGTAGGGCTGAGTTCTGGCTTTTTAAAAACATGCCATACAGTTTTCCAGTGTTTGTTTGTTAGCTTAGGGTGTCGGCTTCTGGCTACAGGATAGAACAATGGCTGTTCATCCGCTATAGTTTTAAAAGCACTCTTGTCACAACATTTAATACTGGCAGTTTTCTTCTTAGGGAAATTATCTGTTAATCTCTGCTTATAAGTATCATTGTTATACAGATAAACTTCTTTCCTCTGGCTTTCTTCTGTGCTAGGCCTAAGCAAACAATCACAAGAAATGGCTGCTTTACCTTTGAGCTTTCTTCTGTCTTTTCCAGGGAAGGCTTGAGGCCTAGTCTGGTTATCCTCCAACTCTTGCTGGCCCAAGTATTCCCACAGTGTCTCTCTTTCCTTAGTGTGTGGAGAAACCCCTCTGAGGCAAGGCTGCAGCTGTTGCCATCGGCCTTTGCTTCCACTCCTGTGGCTGTTGTCTGGTGGCCGCGCCCTTTCAGCTTCTCCCTGTTCACCAGGCCTCTGAGTTCTCCACTTTCCTCTCCAGTTACTTCTATAGATATCCCTCTGAGTACCTTTCTCTCCTTGGATATCTTTTCCAGCTGGATATCTTTTCACTGGAGGCCTTTCCTCCACGTCATTCCTCGCATGTCTTTCCTTGACTGCTCCCACTTCAACTGCTCTTTCCTTGACTGTCCTCTCCTTGACTGCTCTGCTGGATTCAGGACTGCCTCTCCTTAAATCGGAACTGACTGGGCCTAAGTCCTGCCCATAGAGGCGTGGTTCTTCTGAATCTATGCTGGCTCTCCTGCTCCCTCTATGTGGACCTTCAGGATATTGCATCTGAAACCTGTTTTTTTTCTAAATTTAAAACTTTTTTTCCTTCTGCAAGAGGGTCCGCTGCATCACAGTGTCTAAAAATAAAGTTGTACCGCCACAGTTTGTACATTTCTTGGGGAAAGTGGCTGGCGGTTCCATGAAGGAAATGGAGAGGCCTAGAAGGCCCGAGAGACCGTGAGACACTAAGAAAGAAAAATATTCCTTAAAAAGGAAAAATTTTTACAAGATAAGAAAAAAGAAACACCGACGGTACCGGTGGCGTCGGGGAAGGCAGCCGCGACCACAAGAAAACTAAAAAATAAAAGAAGAATGTTCTGCGGTGACAGGAGGACGTCCTGCCGGCTCTGCGGAAAAACGAAAACTGAGGAGAGGCAGTTGGGAAGGCGGGAAGGCAGCACACAGGCGTGTTGGGATGCTTCCAAAAGCTTTCTGATTGGACGCTGGGAAGCGTTCTCGCGCGGACTCCGTCGGTACCGACGTACCCGTATGTGAAGACTCATTCCTGCTTGTTCCTGGAGATAACAATTCAGCACTCTAGTGTAAAATAATAATTTCACCCAGCTATGTATACCATTGGGTGCTAAGAGGCTGGATTCATTAAATAACTTAAAAGCCTGCCTAGAGGCTTTTAGTTTTGGTTGGGCTGCAGCAAATTAAAATTGAATCTGAATTGTTATGGGTAGCCAAGGACTCTACTGCTAGTCCTAATTTTACAATTGCTGTGGAGAAAAGTGCATATAGCCTTGGTGTCTTGGAGGCCTGTTTACTGAGGTGCAGTAAGGGTTTTGCACTTGTTGTTGTTGTTAAGTGCCGTCGAGTCGGAGTCGACTCATGGCGACCCTCTGGATAGCTATCCTAAATTGTGTTCGGTCTTCAGTCAGGTGGCTCATTGTTGACAGACTGGTACCTGTAGCTGCTGTTATTGTATCGATCCATCTCATTGCTGGCCTTCCTCTTTTGCGTTGACCTTCTATCTTGCCAAGCATGATGTCTTTCTCTAATGATCTCTCTCTCCGCATGATGTGTCCAAAGTATGAAAGTCAAAGTCTTGTCATCTGAGCTTCTAAAGAAAGCTTAGGTTTGATCTCCACTAGTACAGACTGGTTTGTTCTTCAGGCAGTCCATGGTATACACAGTATTCGCCGCCAGCACCATAATTCAAAGGCATCAATTTTCTTCCTGTCTATCTTTTTATGTTTATGTTTATGTTTATTAAAACTTGATTGACCGCCCTTCAGTAAAATCAAAGCGGTGTACAATAAATAAAAATCAATAAAAGGCACGAAGCCGGAAAGGAAAGGAAATTTACAATTTAAAAGCAAAGTGGGGTAAGAAGCAGTAGGGGAGAGAAATAGAATTATAGGGGGGAAGAGGAGGTAGGGAGGTTAAAGGCCATGGAAAAAAGGTGGGTTTTTAGCTGCTGTTTGAATGCTGCATGACAGGGTTCTAAACGAAGGGAAGTGGGAAGGGAATTCCATAGTGCGGGGCCAATAAAGAAGAAAGCTGAAGAGCGGGTGGATTGAAGACGGGCAGCAGCAGGGGAAGGAAGGGTGAGACGGTTCAGATGGAATGAGTGGGGGGTGTGCCTGGGAGTGTGAAAATGAATAAGGTCAGCTAGATATTGTGGGGTACTGGTGTGAAGGGCCTTGTGAACTAAGGTGAGTAGTCTTCCATATCAACACATAGTCTTCCATATTTCTTGGCAGAGCCTTGTAAGTATGGTAACAGCTGCATCAGATTGCTGTAATACTTCTATGGGAATGCAATCAATGCCTGGTGCTTTGTTCTTTGATAAGGCTTTCAATGCTGCTTCAACTTCTTCTTTCATCACCAATGGTTCCAGATCATAAGGTACAGGTTGAAACGGCTGTTGGTCCACTTGATCTTTATCATATAAAAACTCTGTATATTCCTTCCATCTTTTCTTGATCTTCTCAGCATCATTCAACATAGAACCTTGAGCATCTTGTAACATTCCAATTCGAGGCTGGAACTTTTTCTTTAACTCTCGTAGCTTTAGGAAAGCTGATCTTGTTCTTCCTCTAATAGTTTCTGCTTCTATTTCATTGCATGCGTCATTGTAGTACTTTTCCTTGTCCTGTCTTGCTGCACGTTGGAAATCTCTGTTGAGTTCTGTGATTGTCTTTCTTTCTCCTCTGGCTTTAGCTTCTCTGAGTTTCTGGGCAATTTTCAGAGTTTCTTCTTCCGTCATCCATTTTGGCCGTTTTTTCTTTTTTACCTTTTGTAGAGACTTCTCGCTTTCTTCCAACACAACCTTCTTGATGTCATTCCATAACTCTTCTGGAACTCTATCATTTGTATCTAAAGCAGCAAATCGATTTTGCAGGCAGTCTTTAAATTCCAGTGGTATATTCTCAAGGTCATATTTTGCTGCATTCATGAGTGGTTTGCTCTTTTTCAGCTTTAGCTTGAGTTTGCATACTAGTAGTTGATGATCTGTACCACAGTCAGCTCCAGGTTTAGTCTTTGTTGATGTTATAGAGCTTTTCCATCGTTGACTTCCACAGATGTAGTCAATTTGATTTTTATACAATCCATTGGGTGAAGTCCATGTGTACAGTCGCCGCTTGTGTTGCTGGAAGAAGGTGTTCGAGATGAATAGATCGTTGGTCTTGCAGAATTCTATCAGTCTTTCTCCAGCTTCATTTCTGTTGCCAAGTCCATATTTTCCAACTACTTTGTCTTCTTCTTTGTTGCCAACCTTTTCATTCCAATCACCCATGACTATCAGGATATCCTGCTTGCATGTTCTGTCAATTTCAGCTTGTACTTGTTCATAGAACTCTTCAATTTCATTCTCTTCTGCAGCTGTTGTTGGGGCATATACTTGAATTATAGTTGTGTTGATAGGCATTCCTCGTAGACGAATAGAGATTAAGCGTTCGCTGACTGCATTGTATTTCATTACAGTTCTTGCAAGTTTCTTCTTTATTATAAATGCAACACCATTTCTTCTTTGTCTTTCATTTCCAGCATAGTAGACCATGTGATCTTCTGATGCAAAGTGCCCGATGCCAGTCCATTTCAGTTCACTGACACCCAACAGATCAAGCTGTACACATTCCATTTCATTCTTGACCACCTCCAACTTCCCTTGGTTCATGCTTCGTACGTTCCATGTTCCAATGTGTAACATTTCATGCGCAGCTACATCAGCAGTCAGACGTCCCGAGGGCTTTGATCCAACCACATCATAAATGCTGGCTTTACTCTGAAAAGTCTTCAGCTCTTCCCCAGTAGCTAGTTGAGTGCCTTTCAACCTGGGGCTCTCATCTTCCAGCACTACAGCACAATTTGTTTTGTTGTAACTGTCCATTGGGTTTTCATGGCAAGATACAGAAGTAGATTGCCGGGCCTTTCTTCCGCGCAGTTTAAGTTTGGTGTTGTTGCCGTTGTCACAGAAATGTGATCCTCCGCTGTCAACACTATCCCATTCTGCTGCTGCCTAGATGGGTGGTTTGTCTTGGTCTGGCATCTCAGCTGAGACCTGTCCATCTTGGGAGACCCTGCCAGTAGTTAAACTACCGATAGTTTAGCTCTCAGCATCACTGATGCACACAAGCCCTCACAGCACGACAAGCTGCAAACCAAGTGAGGGGTTTTGCACTTACCACATGGTATATGCAAAAATGCAGTGTGGTAGGTGAAAAACCTTTGCGGTAAATGCAGAGAGCGTGCCCAGCATCTGCCCTGCATTTACCACACGGGACTGGTAATTACTGCATGGGTTCATGTTCTCCCAAGGTGAAAACATGCTGGGTAGTTCAGGTCCTAATCTGACGTGGTTAAGTTCATGTTCTCTGCAGTAGCAGGCAGCACGGGGGCACCTGCATCATACCACTAGGGGGCAGTATCGTGAGACTGGCACATTTTACATGCTACCAGGGATGGAGCAGGAGCAAAGGGGGACTGCTCCAGCCCCAAACACAACGGGACCACTGCCTTTTCCCGGTCCCATCTACCTTCCCCACGTCTTGTATGGGGAAGATATACGGGGGTGGGGAAGGGGAGGATCGGGGCAGCATTAGGGTGGGCAATGGGCGGTCATCAACCCCAGACATACAGGGTCAATTCTAATGTTGGCCCTCTACGTCCAGGGCCGACGACTTGCACGGGGAACTTATTTCACCTCTAAGATGGAATAGGTTCCCCTAGTCATCAGGGATCAGTGGGCCCAGAGCACGGATGGGGCAGGGGGAGGGGATGAGAACATAGTTTCCCCTGTTATCCAAGTTTTTCTGACCTGTTATTTGTAACACAGAACTATGTACATGTTCTGATTTTTCTGTTCCATGTAAACCGCGCTGATGTCGAATAGTGCGGTATATAAGAAACTGTAAATAAATAAATAAATTCCCCACAGCCCGACCCTGGCCTTAGTAGACCAGATCTGGGGCCGGGCTGCAGGGAAATCACTGCTGGAGCCGGCAGCCAGGGATCGCGGCTCTTCAATGGAGCTGTGATGCCATGGCAACCGGATGCCATGGTGCCACGGTTCCATTGAAGAGCCATGACTGAGTTAGCCAGGGAAGGCCTGTACATACAGGCCTGTTCATGATTCTGATCCTGTGAGGCTAGACGTGCCCCGCAGGATCAGAATCGTGACTCCCTCTGTGCGTCCGGTTCTGGACGGATGCACAGAGGACCTGGACGTGCGTGATAGAATCAGGCCCAAAGCATTTTGTACAAGAGTTTGTGGCAGGCTATGGCCTATGATAGCCTGTAAATATGAAAGGTCTGTAAGTTAGGCCCTGATTCCAACCCCCATCTAAGAGAAAGAACCAAAAATCTGTGAAAAATGAGAAAACTGTTTTAAGCTGCTTAATAAGAAGTTTTCATGAATGCATAAATCTTTCATTATTCCCTTGAGCTATAAGATAGAAATGTTTCAATACTTGCATTCCTAGAGCCAGAAACGACCTTGCAGTAGAGAAGTATCCAAACCTAGAAACTGTACCATTGTTAGAACAGTCCTAGAGGAGGGAGCTGGGTGCTAGGCCCAGGAGGGATCTCCGATTGGACAAATGCAGGGGGCGTTGGGGCCAATAGAAAGTCTGCATGTATCAAACTAGAAAGAAATGTATAAATGAATATGTTTCTGTAAGAACTTTGCTCAGTCCTTTTGAAGCTTGACTAACTGGGCCTTGTGCACAATAAATTGGCTTGGACCCTGTAAATTGACTCCTGGATTTATTCATTGTCTGCACTTCGCTGCTACATATTCTTGGTGCGTTGCCCGGGAATGTGCGAGTAGTGAATGGTATTCAAGCGAATATTCCAAGCAATTCGCCTCCAGGTTTGGCCCGGTCGGAACCATGTCTGTCCGACTGCAGGGGAAACCTCAGGCGCCGCCAGTCCCCTTGTATCGGAGAGGGTTCCGCCTTGCCTCGGCGGGCCACTGGGTCTGGCCGGCCAACACCTCCGAACCTGAGGGGAGTCCAGGATCCAACCCAAAAACTGGTTTGGTATCGGGAACCGGATCCGGTGAGTAGACATTTTCTTGTTCAATAGTCAGTGAAGCCTGGGGAAAGTCTTGCATGAGTGCGCGAGACTGATTTGGTATAGACTAACTGGGAAAGTCTTGCATGAGTGTGCGAGACAAGAGAGCTTGATCACCTCTCATAAGGGCGGTCCTAGTACGCTCCACATAAGGGTTAGCGGAAGCCGAAGCCATCGACCCTTTGGTTGGGAATAGTCAGTTAGTCAGAAAACCTTGGGCATTTGAGAAATAATTTCTTGTGATGGTATGATTGCCTGCGTGACTGAGAGGTCTTGAGACACAGACCGAGTGAGAGCGGACTCCTGAGTAGCGCAGTTCCTGGCCAGGCGACTGCGCCCAGGTCGCGAAAAGGAGGAAGTGTGTGGTGTTTGTTCCCCTCAGTGTTCTGTGGGCTGTATGGACCCCTTACCTACAGCCATACTACCTATCCTTACTGTTTGTTGTCTTGTACGTCATTACGTGTATGCCATTACGATTATGGGAGGGACGGAGTCCACGCAAACTCCGTTGGAATGTATGATCACGAATTTCTGTAAAGGATTTTCAGGAGACTACGGCATAAGAATGTCTCCGTCTAGATTAAGAATGTTATGTGATAGGGAGTGGCCTGTGCTAGCTACTTCATGGCTCCATGGGGGCACCTTTGATGTAGAAATAGTTTCCCGTGTTCATCAGCTTGTACAAAAAGCGCACCCTGATCAGTTCCCCTACATAGATTCCTGGTTGAGTGTTTGCGAAAGGCAGCTCTCTTGGGTAAAGCGCTGCTATGAGGAACAGTGTAGAATATTAGATTCTTCTCTTTCCTTTCATGCTCATATTTCGACTCTTACCAGCCATTCTTTTGCTGCACTACGTCGGATCAGAGCTGTTTGCTCCCTCCTTCCCACTAGTTCCTTGATCACTTTGGTGTTGGCATTAATCACTAGTAGGCTGGACTATTGTAACATCTTCATGGCTAATCTGCCAGCTTATCAGCTGCAACGTCTTCAGCTCATACAGAATACCGCTGCTCGCCTAATTACGTTTGCTCGTCGCTTTGACCATGTCTCCCCTATTCTCTATCATCTTCACTAGTTGCCTCTTCGTTTCCGGTTTCAATATAAATTTCTCATTCTGATGCATAGAGCTGTTCATACATCTACCCCACTGTACTTATGTAACCTTATTTACCTCCATACACCGTATCGTCACTTACGTTCCTTACATGCTAATCGTTTGTCTTTGCCGTCACCATCCCAGGCACATCTCGAACAAACCCGTCACGCAGCTTTCTTTTTTCTTAGCCCGGTTCTTTGGAACGCCCTTCCTACTTCCCTCTGTCTAGAACCCTCTTATTCAAAATTCAAAGAGCTATTAAAAACCCATTTATTTCAACAAGCTTTTGATCTGCCCATTACCGTCCCCTCCTGAGTTTGGTCTTGTTATGTTTGTGGTATTTTACTGTTTGTTTGCACTGTCCTTTTTCCCTCTATCCTATTTTTATTATGGCGTTCTTTTTTCTATAGTTAGGGAGCGTAGTCTTTTTTATTATTGTAAACCTCTTACATGTTTCGACCAAAGCGGTATATTAAGTTTGGGAATAAAGATAAAGATAACCACTAGGGGGACCCGGAAGGTTGAGGAGAGGAAGCCGCCTGTGTATTCCGCCTCAGAGTCCCAAGAAATCCTGACCCGTTTACCCCAGTATCCGCATAGGTTAGTTCCCCCAGCTCCTCTACCTGAAGCTGAACCTGATGAGGTACCTCAGCAATTACCGCTGCAGCAGCAAAAGAAGCCCACTTCCCCGAGTGATAGCCCCGAGTCTGGCCCAAGTACATCGGGGGGGGGGGGGGCCAGGGTCCTCCGATGATACAGAAAGCGGAGGCTCTCCTGCCAGTTCAGGGTCACCCACCAAGGAAGCTTATACCCGGGAGCCGTATGATTTAAGAAGTGTAACCCCGAAGAAGAAGGAGAAAGCAGGGCGCCTAATGCCATTGCGTCAAGTGCCTGGTTTACCTATCCTAAATGATCAGGGCCAGATGGCGCCAGGACCAACTAGTCTAATCTACGTGCCTTTTTCCACTACTGATTTATTAAACTGGAAAACGCATAATGCATCCTATACTGAGAAGCCCCAAGAATTGACAGAGTTAATGTCTAGTATAATGCAAACTCATCAGCCTACCTGGACTGATTGTCGCCAGCTTCTGTCCACTCTCTTTACTACTGAGGAGCGAGTGCGGATTGTGCAAGCAGCCATCCGGTGGTTAGAAGAGAATCCCGTAGAGGCGGGGGAAATGAATCTCCCACAAGTAGCCGCCGCAGCTTTCCCAAATGAAGATCCTAGATGGGATCCAAATGATGAAAGGGGGGCGGTGGCCCTAACGCAATTTCGCCAGGCCTTGCTGCAGGGCCTGAGGAAGGGAGGCCAGAGGGCCATGAATATCGGGAAGGTATCTGAAGTTATCCAGGGTCCAGATGAGAGCCCAGCGGCCTTTCATGAGTGGTTGTCTGAAGCCTATAGATTATATACCCCATATGATCCCGCCGCTCAGGAGAATTTGCACATGGTAAATGCAGCCTTTGTTAGTCAGTCCCAGAGAGACATAAAACGAAAATTACAGAAACTGGATGGATTTGCGGGCATGAATACAGCACAGTTAATGGAAGTTGCTCAGAAAGTGTTTGTGAATCGTGAAAATGAGCGTGACAGAGAAAGTGAACGTAAAATGAAGAAGAAAGCAGATCTTCTTGCTGCCGCTTTAGTTGAACGACGTGAAGGAGGTTTTCCTAACCAAAGGACTAGAGAACATGGAAGAGGCCGCGGAAATAGCAGACCTCCTTTGGGCGCGAATCAGTGCGCCCATTGTAGAGAAGAAGGACATTGGAGAAATGAAGGCCCGCATCTTGACTCCACCCCCAGGAGGGGAGGAGGGAGTCCCTGGAGAACAGGAGGCCGATTTCAGAGTTGTGGCGGAATGAACCGAGCACAGTTCCAGCGAGAGAGAGAAGAAGCCATTGAGGGAGTGGCAGTAGCAACGGGCTATGACATGGATGAAGTGGATGAAGACTAGGCCAGACCGGGCTCCAAGTTCACCCTGGGTCCCCAGGAGTCTATGGTCAGTTTGAAAGTAGGGGACCAATATATGGACTTTATGGTAGATACAGGAGCAGAACATTCAGTGGTGGCAAAGCCAGTGGCTCCTCTTTCCTCTCGATTTGTTACCATTGTTGGTGCCACTGGGAACAGGGCCACCAAGTCATTCCTGCAGAACCGTATGTGTGAACTAGGGGGACAGAAAATAACGCACCAGTTCTTGTATATGCCTGAATGCCCTATTCCACTCTTGGGCCGAGATATGCTTGCAAAGCTTCAGGCACAAATATCCTTTGCTGAAGGGGGAGAAATGCAAATGACTGTGAACCCAAAGCCTGCTGGATTGATGGTGCTAACTGTTCCCGGAGAAGAAGAATGGCGGTTCTATAGTACACCTCCAATCAAGTCAACCAGTTCCTGTATACCCACCAACCTTATAGCCCCGCCTGAAGTATGGGCAGAAGATAATCCACCTGGCCTAGCGAAGAACATAGCCCCTGTCATTGTCACCCTCAAGCCAGAAGCGGAACCAGTGCATGTGAAGCAGTATCCTCTTCCCTGACCAGCCATTGAAGGAATCCATTGCCATCTGATGAAACTGCTGAAGTATGGACTTCTCAAAGAGTGCCAGTCACCTTGGAACACCCCTCTTCTCCCAGTCAAGAAACCTGGGACAGGGGATTACCGCTCAGTACAAGATTTAAGGCAGGTAAATGATGCAGTTGAAACTATACACCCAGTGGTACCAAATCCTTATACTCTCTTGGGACTGATCTCCGCTGAGGCTACTCATTTCACCGTCCTGGACCTGAAAGATGCCTTTTTCTGCATACGCCTAGCCCCCACCAGTCAGCTTTTGTTTGCTTTTGAATGGCAAGACCCCACAACAGGGAGGCGGGGCCAGCTTACCTGGACCCAATTACCTCAAGGATTCAAGAATTCACCTACTCTCTTCAGTGCTGCCCTGAATCAAGATCTTTCAAGTTACTCAGTGAACCCAGGACAAAGGGTTCTCCTTCAGTATGTGGATGACCTGCTCATAGCCACCAATTCAGAAAGTGAATGTCTACATGCCACCAGTGAACTCCTGTACCTTCTGAATGAGGCTGGATACAAAGTCTCCAGAGCCAAGGCGCAACTGTGTCAAACTAAAGTTAAGTATCTAGGGTTCCAGTTGTCCAGTGGAATTTGACGCTTGGGACCCGAACGTAAAGAAGCTGTATGCAGTATTCCCACTCCAACCACCAGGAGACAAGTAAGAGCCTTCCTGGGGGCCGTAGGATACTGTCGCATATGGATCCCCAATTTTGCGCTGCTAGCAAAACCATTGTATCAAGTTACCAAAGGAATGGAAAAGTCTCCACTGGAGTGGGGACCTGAACAGGATGCAGCATTCCAATCTCTGAAAACCGCTCTGATGTCATCACCAGCTCTGGGTCTACCAGATGTCCAGAAGCCTTTCCGCCTCTATGTCCATGAGTCACAAGGAAATGCGTTGGGGGTACTGACTCAATCTCTTGGATTGTGGCAACGGCCAGTAGCCTACTTGTCAAAACAGTTGGATGTGGTAGCAAGAGGTTGGCCGCCTTGTTTGAGAGCTGTTGCAGCAACAGCCATTTTAGTGAGCGAAGCAGACAAGCTCACTCTGGGACAGAATCTTCAAGTGACTGTGCCGCATTCTGTCCTGACCCTCATGGAACACAAAGGAAGTTTCTGGCTAACGAATTCCCGAATGTTGAAATATCAGAGTATGCTGTGTGAAACCCCCCAGATACAGTTAAAAGTCAGTCAAGCCCTGAATCCTGCTATGTTGTTCCCGATTGGTCCTGGGCCCCCTGATCATGACTGTTTAGAAACTATGGACACTGTATTTTCAAGTCGCCCGGATTTAACTGATGTCCCTCTGGAGGACCCTGAACGGACTTTCTTTGTGGATGGAAGCAGTCTTGTCATCAATGGACATTGTTGTGCCGGATATGCAGTGGTGACCCTTGATGTGGTAGTTGAGTCCTCAGCTCTGGCCCCAGGAACTTCAGCACAGAAGGCTGAACTGATAGCTCTCACTAGAGCACTGACATTAGGAGAAGGACTCCGCTGAAATGTGTACACAGATTCCAAGTATGCCTTTACAACTTTGCACGCACATGAAGCCTTGTATAAGGAATGGGGGTTGATCACCTCAGGGGGCAAGTCCATTAGGTATGGGCCCGAGATATTGATATTATAAGATGCTGTATGTATTTTTAGATTGTGAGCCCCAATCCGATGTATAAAGTATCTAATTGCTATTTCCTGTGTTATTTAAATCATTGCTCAATCAAAATGTATATCTTAAAAATTCTCTGTATTGTACAATACATTATGATTCTGTAAAGTAAACTGCTGCTGATCGTAGGAAGCAGCGGTATACAAATTTTTACTAAATAACATAAATAAATAAATAAATAAATAAATGCTGTATGGGCCCCTAAGCAAGTTGCAGTCATGCACTGTCGAGGTCATCAGGCAGGAGCAGGAGAAGGAGAAGTTACCCGAGGGAACAGGTTTGCTGATGCCACAGCCCGAAAAGCAGCTACGACTGGTCGAGCTGTGACCCAAGATACTCCGATGCAAGCAGCTTTATTTCTTGTGCCCCTTAGCTCATGAGCTCCCCGATGTACTACAAGAGAGTTAGATTATTTCTGTGAAAAAGAGGGAGGGGTCCTAACAGAGAAAGGTTGGATAGTGCTGCCACCCCCAGAGGGTAGCTCACCTCCAGGTCCCACAGTCATTCCTGAAGCATTGGGGCCAGCCTTTGTTCATGCTTTTCATCAGACCACACATTATGGGAAAACGGCCATGGAAAGAGCCCTAAGATCCCATTTCTATATCTCACTATTAGGACCCCTGTCCACTTCAGTGGCACAGCAGTGTTTGACATGTGCCAGGAATAATGCAAAGCAAGGTCCCATTCCACCACCAAGAGTTCAGTCAGTAGGGGTGACCCCTATGAGTGATATTCAGGTGGATTTTACTGAAATGCCACGAGCAAACGGATATCACTACCTGTTAGTTCTAGTATGCACATTTTCTGGGAGGGTAGAAGCCTGTCCCACCCGAACTGAGAAAGCTCGAGAAGTCACTAAAATACTGCTCCATGAGATTATTCCTTGATTTGGACTACCATTGACTATAGGATCAGACAATGGACCCTTATTTGTGTCCCAAGTGACTCAACAGTTAGCTCGAGCTCTACAGATACAATGGAAGCTGCACACTGCCTATAGACCCCAGAGTTCAGGGAAAGGAGAGCACATGAATAGAACCCTGAAGTCTCAGTTGACCAAGCTTTGTCAAGAAACACACCTAAAGTGGCTCCAGGTTCTCCCTATAGCCCTTCTTAGGATATGTTCTGCTCCAACCAAGTCTTTAGGAGTTTCCCCTTTTGAGATTTTGTATGGGCAACCTCCACCCATTGTACAGGGAATCAAAGGAGATATGAAACAAATTGGATCTGAAATAACTAGACAAGAACTATTGGCTTTAGGTACTGTTTTGCAGAGTCTTCATACCTGGGTGCAAGATCGATTGCCCATTAACCTCACAGAGCCTCTGCATCCCAGGAGTGTCAAGCCAGGAGTGTCAGTGTAGATCAAGGAGTGGAGAAAGACCCCGCTGGCACTGCATTGGAAGGGACCTTATGTTGTCATCTTGTCAACCCCAACTGCAGTAAAAGTTGCAGAACTCGAACCCTGGATCCATCACAGTCGAGTGAAGCCAGCAGTTGCTCTTGAACCTGGTCAATGGACCTCAGTAAATGACCCTGAGACTCCATTGTGACTCACATGGCAGAGACAACCAGCATTGTAAGAGTCTTCAGAATCTACAATCCCACCCCTGTCATGCAAGGGTGGCAGTCGAAGCAGAGAAGAAGAAAAAAACTCTACAAGCTCATCGTACCCGATATTTCAGTTGACCTCTAAAGACTGTAATCATGTTGTTCCTCTACTACTGTTTTATGGGGGTAATAACCCTGGGATTCCTGGAAAAGACTTTTGCCTTACCCCCTTGTGCAGCTTGTATAACTACCACCCGAACTGGACTGAAGGTCACTCAGACTTTACTTTATCATTCCTACTATACTTGCACTGGTATAGTTAGCCGGTGTGTGTATAATGGTACAGAGTTAAATATCTGTACGAAGGGGAAAAGTAAGACTTGTTATAACCCCCGGCAGAACCCCTCTTATTATGTACTTGAGATACGATGGAATGATGAGGATGGAGCCCTCATAAATGCCACACGACAGCTCCCTGATCCCACGAAGCATGTTACCCTGAGCTTTGATGCTTGTGATGTAATAAACAGAAATGCCTATCACAAGTGTGGATATTGGGAGCAAGCCTACTACTATGATGATAAATATATGTGTCCTGAAGGAGCATACGGATAGGGAAAGTGTACTGGGAAATCTTCCCCAACCGTCTACAGTACATCATCCAAAGATGCTTACTATTGTCCCAAGTGGGAATGTGTGTATTATGCTACTTGGATTTGTGCGCCTATGGGACGAGATGGAGATAAATGAGTGGCCGTTTTGGAAAAATTATCATTGCCAGAACCTCGGAAGTGCAAGAAAGGTGCCTGTAATCCGGTGCGGCTCATCATACTCAACCCCAGCCAGTGGAAGCAGGGGTATAGATTTGGGTTACGAATAGCAGGAGGAGGTATAGATCCTGGAACTTTTATACATATACAGCTGAATACTAAGACTCATGTATCTGCACCTTATCGAATACATCACTCCTTTTATGAAGCCATGAAGGCAGAGTTTGAGATTCCTCATGCCTCCCAAAACTTGTTCATTGAGCTCGCCGGGGCAGTAGCATCTAGTCTCCACATTTCAGACTGCTTCTTCTGTGGAGGAACTAAGATGGGAGACCAATGGCCCTGGGAGGCACAAGAAGTGAACTATTCTATTCCTTATAATCAGACTGATTTACATAATACTACTAGTGAGTGGGTACTGGCCCACCCCATTGTTGGTAACTTGTGTTTTGCTCACTCTGGACCACAGTTTAACATGGAGGTTGGACAGCTGGTCTGTCTCAATCAGACGTTCTACAACAGTACCACCAAGAAGACATCCTGGTGGTCAGGAATCAACGCTCCAGAGCCCAACAACCCTTTAGTCCGTTTCCCTAATCTTGCCAGCATCTGGACTAATCTAGCATCTTATAATACCTGGCAAGCACCACCTGGACTGTACTGGATTTGTGGAACCCGAGCATATGCTAGGCTTCCTCACCACTGGGGAGGAGCATGTGCATTGGGAACCATACGACCTTCCTTTTTCCTGTTGCCTATGTCCCATGGAGAACACCTGGGTTTTCCCATGTACAGGAGTCGACAGAAACGAGAGGTCTTGAAAATAGGCCAATGGGACAAGTGGAAGGATGAGGAGTGGCCACCTGAGAGAATCATTTCATACTATGGACCTGCTACTTGGGAGCAAGATGGAACCTGGGGATATCGTACTCCTGTGTATATGATAAATCGTATTATACGCTTACAAGCTGTTGTGGAAATAATAACCAATGAAACTAGTAAAGCACTAACTCTTTTAGCTAAACAGAGTACACAAATGCATACAGCTATTTATCAGAATCGTTTAGCTCTAGATTATTTGTTAGCAGCTGAAGGTGGAGTGTTTGGAAAATTGAATTTAACCAACTGTTGTTTGCAGATTGATAATAATGGACATGTTGTTGAAGATATAGCTACTCAAATGCGCACACAAGCATATGTGCCTGTTCAGACCTGGCATGGCCTGAAGCTCGATGGGTGGTTTGGTTCAGCATTTTCATGGTTGGGTGGTCTGAAGACCCTTGTGTTTATTGTATTACTCATATTAGCTGTATGCTTGTTGCTCCCATGTCTCCTACCCCTTTGCTTACGCATGATAACCTCAGTTATTGATAATACTGTAGAACGGAAGGCAGCTACGAAAATATTAGCTATGTGGCAATATTACCCTATACCCCAAGCTGATACTGTTACACGAGTATAATATGTGATTTAATTCTCACCCTTTCTCACTTGCGGGTGAGAATAATCAAAGGGGGGAATGTGGCAGGCTATGGCCTATGATAGCCTGTAAATATGAAAGGCCTGTAAGTTAGGCCCTGATTCCAACCCCCATCTAAGAGAAAGAACCAAAAATCTGTGAAAAATGAGAAAACTGTTTTAAACTGCTTAATAAGAAGTTTTCATGAATGCATAAATCTTTCATTATTCTCTTGAGCTATAAGATAGAAATGTTTCAATACTTGCATTCCTAGAGCCAGAAACGACCTTGCAGTAGAGAAGTATCCAAACCTAGAAACTGTACCATTGTTAGAATAGTCCTAGAGGAGGGAGCTGGGTGCTAGGCCCAGGAGGGATCTCCGATTGGACAAATGCAGGGGGCGTTGGGGCCAATAGAATGTCTGCATTTATCAAACTGGAAAGAAATGTATAAATGAATATGTTTCTGTAAGAACTTTGCTCAGTCCTTTTGAAGCTTGACTAACTGGGCCTTGTGCACAATAATTTGGCTTGGACCCTGTAAATTGACTCCTGGATTTATTCATTGTCTGCACTTCGCTGCTACAAGTTGACTTATCTAAATTCACTCGGACGTTGCAAGTATAACATCTTTTTTGCACATTCTAAGGTCAGAATCTCTGATTGTTCTTATTTTAGGAATATTTCTAAGTGAACACCCCCAGGCACCCCCGATCCTTAATACATATATTTCAGCCATTGGTTTTAAACGATATCTCTCAAATTGAACAGAAAAAGCATAGAATATTGTTTATCTTCTCTAAGGAATAATCCAAAGTGTACATGAGCTTAGAAACAATCATACAATTATCAAATCTTCTGACAAATGAGGTGTGGTAGATTATCCAAGACAGAGCGAAGGATAGTGCAGAAATAGAACAGCAATTGGCCAACTGCGCCGTCTATGTTCTTTTCAATAGGGATCCTATTCCCACCTTGCAGTCAGAGATTTTGGATATTTGGGTATTCGGACTAGGTATTTGACCTATAGAGAGTGGACATTTTGGAGGTTAAACACCCTGTGGCCCCACAATCTATACACTCCCTAAGATAGACAAGTCTTTGGAATCTCCACCTGGTTGGCCCGTTGTGTCCTCTAATGGTTCAGTTTTAGAACCTTTGCCAATTTTCACTGATGTCTTTAAAACCTTTAGTACTTGATATGCCCTCCTATTTCAAAAGACTTGTCTCATGTAATCTCTCTTTTAAATAACTTAAATCTAGACACTTCACAGTTGTTTTTAGTCACTTTTGATATCAAATCTCTTTATACTAACATCCCACAAGGTGAAGTCCTTGATATCATTAAATCTAAATACCAGAATTGGCCCTTTGAAAGTTCCTACTGAGTTTGTCAAACTAGAAGCTATTGCATTAAGAAAACGTTTTTTTTTTAGATTTTGTGACATTTATTATCAACAAATCAAAGCGACTGCTATGGGGCCACTATGGTCCCATATATTGCAAATTTATATGTACATAGTTTCAAACAAAAATATTAAATGCATCATCAATTTCAAGATAAGTCATTCTGGAAGTGATATATCGCTGATATTTTCATGCTGTGGCATAATAATATTCAAGAGTGGGAACAGTTTTTTACCAGGCTTAATACAAAGTTTCGGATGCTTTTTAATGAGTATGAAATATATATTTTTTTTTTAGATATTTAAGCACAAAACAGCACAACCACTACAATACATAGAAACCCTCAGATGCAGATTGCTTCATTATCATAGTCACTATGTGAGACGTTTGAAAGAAAACCTCCCTGTCAGCCAATTTTTGAGGCTGAGAAGGTTATGTACCACTGAGAAAAAATTTGAGGCGGGGGAAATAAGGAAAAAATGTAAAGAAAACACTTAACCTGATAACTGTATACAGAAAGCCAAAGAAAGATTAAGAACAAGGGAATGAGGCACATAATTTGTTGATGATATTAAGATGATTACAGAGTATGCGAGTAGAGGAACTGGAGGCATCACGAAGTAAAGACAAGGAACTTCGGGGACTTTACCAGTTGTCTGTGTTATTTTTGAGTTTGATTTTTGTCCTGTATATACTTCAGTTTTGGGGATACGCTTAATAAAAGATGATTCTTAAATGAAAAAATCCTTGGAGCTTTCTTTCAAGACTCTTGACGGTTTTTGCCTTCCTCGTCCAGCACATCCCCTTATAATATGTGTTTTTCTAGTATTTTTATGTATCTCTCTGGGGCTACTCTCATCCAATTGGTGGTAATGCCGATTGTATACATGCTTTTGAAAAACAATATCCAGCATTTAAATGCATAACTTTGACCATCTAGATTTCTAAAGAGCCGAACTAAAAGGCTGCATTTGATGTTTAACACAGCTATTTATGTGTGTTAACAGCAAAGCACCATGTTAACTGTTTGCACCTGCTATTTGCCATGAATGGAGGAGTAGCCTAGTGCTTAGAGCAACTGCCTAGTACCCAGAAGATCAAGGGTTCATTCCCACTGGTACTCCATGTGACCTTGGGCAAGTCTCATTACCCTCCAAGGCCTTGCAATCTACTTCTGGTCATACCTTGCCAAGAAACCCAGGGGCTGCTGGGTTGCCAGAAGTCTGCATTGACTTGATGGCACTTTAAAAAAATTGCCAAGTCAAATATATAACATGGAAATTCCTATTAGGAGGCATTACATAGGAGGGGTTGGGTGGGAACTGTACCTTGCACCATGAAGTTCATTATCACACATCAGCTGCTAACAAGGGAATTAACAAAGTCAAATCACCTGCACTCCAGAGGCGGCTGACTGCATTCTGCATTAGTGGCTGTGTCGTTAATGCACAGTAGACATTTTTATTTATTTATTTATGGGCCTTTGCTATACCTCCCTAGGAACTGGAAAGTCATCAAGGCAATTTACAAAATCGTATAACGAGACAGCAGGGCAGGGCACAAGAAAGCCAGAGGAAAGGATTTGCCATCCTTGCACATCTAGTTGCCCAGCAAGGTGGCTTTGTGTGGATCACCCCCTCTCCCCCATTCCTTTGTTTAGGGTTGAATCCACCACTCTATGCAGGTCACTCCCTCTATTTGTTGAAGTATGAAAGATTTAAGTTTGTTTTGATTTTATCCTTTTGCTATAAAGGGATCCACTGGGTCTGCCTCATGCCATTTTGAATTCCGTAACTTTTTTTGCCCCTACTACCTCCATCAAGAGGGCATTCACGTCATATCTGTTCCATAAAACCATTTTTGTAATTTTAAGCGCTTCATACCTTAATTCATGTTCTAGTTTCATCTCAGTTCGATTATTGTAACATAGGGCCTGATATTCCAAAGCTTGGGCAGTGGTAAGGCAGAGAAAACGTGGTGTTACACATTTAAGTGGCACATATCTGGATATCTGCCCTCCTCAGTCAGCCGCTGACAGATGAATATTCAAGCAGTGTGCATGGCATAAACAGGATATCGGCAGGGGTGCAATATGCCCAGTTAACAAAGATATTCAGCGGTGTAGGGCACTGAGCTGAATGCCATAAACATCTTTAGCCTAGGATTTTGGGCACATTTGACCTGGTGATACACCAGTACACTTTGCATGGAGCATCAACAAAAACGGGTATTAGCTTTAACTGCGGACAGAAACTGCCCGTGCAATGTGGGGCCTGCATGTACTGTAATGGAGGTGGAGGTGGAGATGCCACCAATGTGTCAGGGAACAGGGGCAGCAGCACAATGTGCAGCAGCCACAGCAGCCATTGACCCAGTGTGAGAGGTGCACATACTGTACTCCATAGATATACAGACCGAGGGTAACACACCTACAACTGTTGGAGGAGGAGGTGCACCAATGCTACCGGCTGAACAGTGACACCATAACAGAGCTGTAAGGGATGTTGTGCAGGAGGTTGGAGCCAGCCATCACCCAAAGCCACGCACTGCCAGTGGCTCTGAAGGTGACCACTGCACTGGGGTTCCTGGCTTCCAGCTTGCCAGCACTGCTGGCAAAACTCTGTCTGCCACATGCCACTGTAGTGATGCCTTAACCACTGCCACGCTGAGAAGGATGTAAACCGACATCGCCTTCCCCACCATGCCTGAGTAAAGACAGGAGACAACGCAGGCATTTTATGAGATAGCTAGCTTCCCATCGGTGATTGGTATCATTGACTGCATACATGTTGCACTGAGGTCACCGGGTCAGGACCAGAGTGCATTTCAAAACCATCAGAATTACAACTCTATGAATATGCAAGTGGTAGTCAAGGCTCACGTGCTCATTACTGACGTATGTGTCCATTTCCTGTGTTCCTGTCACGCTGCCTTTATCCTGTCATAGTCTGGCCTGGGACAAGCAGCATAAACAAACGGAGAGTAAGTAGTAGCAGGTTCAACCTTTATTACAGTGATACCCCAAACCATTTCGGCATACGCCATCCTCACGGTGTTATAACCTCATGTAAAACATAAACAATAAAACAACAATAAATATAAATATATGAAATAGAAATAAAGTAAAAAACATCATACATATAATAAAAACTGAAAACATAAGTACAATCAATAGGTAAAAGTATAAATAGATAATAATTTATTTTATTTATTTATTTGAACATACTTTTATACCGCCCCTTCCCAAGATCAGGGGCAGTTTACATTACAACAAAACTGAACTTGAACTTGTACACAGAACAGTATAAATGCATGAAACCCTAAGTAATTACATAGTGTAATTGAATAATTTATTATCTTTTATTTATTTACATTCTCTTATATACCGCGCTATTCTGCATCAGTGCGGTTTACATTGAACAAACTGAAATTACATTGAACAGAGCATTATAACTTGGAGATAACTATTTTACAGGGAACATTAAAATGAAAGCCTCCTGAAAGAAAGGATATAACCAAAAGTTAAAAGTGCATACATGAAAATATCTTTATAGTATATCATATTGAAACATAAAAACATAGAAATACGACGACAGAAAAAAGACCACATGGCCTATCTAGTCTGTCCTTCCATATCAACAACTACAACAGTCCCCTTTTTTTCCTTTTGTGCATAAAGTGAAAAAATGTTTTAACAAAAGGACAGACAGACTTCAACAAGTGCCAGCATGGCGAAAATCAAGTGCTAGAGAATCTAATGTAAACTAATGACACCACCAAACATGGTGAAGGAAATAAATGAGACGAGGAGGATGACAGTGTGTTTTATAGCAGAATTCCTAAAAATAAGTGACAATAACAGACCATACAATAAATTATATATTCAAATTATGTCTGCATGGAGACAGAGGCACTTACTCTTATATCAATAAGAGTACTCCTACACTAATGTTAAAAAGTAGTGCCAAAGTCTAAAATAAGAAAAAGGGGGGACAAATCACAGGAGGAGATAGAATAGGTTTAAAAACATTCCAAGGTAATATTGCAGATATTTGTCTATAAATCATTTCACTATCTTAATAGACTGGACCTAAACTGAACGATACCTGGAATCTAAACGTGCCGCAAATCAAAAGTATGAACGGGGAAAAGCATCCTGTCCCTAAACGAGCCTACAGGGTAAAGCAATAAAAATGAAAAGAGGATAGAATTTCAACATAATCAATCTCAAAACCACAAAGTCAAAAGAGAAGTCAAAACGTTCTGGAAATTCAAATGAAATGTACATGATACAACTTGCCTGAAAAAGTAATTGTGCAGCCTGCAATAGTGCTGTAGTAAGGAGACCCGTCAAGCCTAAGTGTGCTTTTTTAAACGCTGAACTTCGCTTAATCAAAGGTCAAAGGGCATGTTCGCTGGTGCAAACAAATGACAACTTATGACAACATCAAAAACCTTCTGATGGTAACAAAATAAGAATCCTGGTCATAGCAAGGCAGTATACATAATTATCAATCACAATACTACAACATTACAATAAAAATGAAAATTCCTCCTTAAGGACTGTCCGACAAAATCACTGACCATACAGGATTTTAAAAAACATCGACACATGAGAATGAACTATAATCTGTTTATGAAGATCAAGCTAGTCCATAGAAAACCTACATCAGTAAAGAAGTCAGAAAAAGCTTGAAAGAACAGATAGGGGACTAAGCCCATATGTTTTAATTAATTAAATAATTAAAAGATAATGAATAAACAGACAGAGGAGGGGGGAGCGGGGGGGGGGGGTGGCATATATGGAAAACAAATGGATCATGAACCACAAGATGAATAAATAATTAAAAGAACATAAGAGAAACAGTGCCAAAGTAAAAAAAAACCATTAAAAAGACATAATTCAACTGCACTATACCATGAATAACACGTACAGGATTGAGCACAGTAGCTAAACTGACAAAATGCCATAGTTACAAGAAGCATGATAAACCAAAAAAAGGGGAGAGTATAAAAACTCCCAAACCAACTTCTCAGAGGATTACATTCATAATCCGGTAACCGAGGTATCCGGATGCCCAACCCGGCATGTGCCCCCCACCCCCACCCCATTTCCTTCCCCCACCGCCACCCCCCCCCCCCCCACCGACAAAACCACACAGACATCAGGTATTGGTGCAAACATTGCTTGGTCGCAGCTTTTATTAAACGGTAATAACACCGGCCCAACATGGGCCAACTCAGCAATATAACCCCCCACCCATCATCCGGATGGTGCCCCCCACCAGCCATTTGAAGCAAAGTGGAGCACCATCCAACCCCCCCCCCCCCGTTACCCCCTCGCGCCCGCCTAGCCGTTATAGCAAAGGCCGGCTGAAGGGGTTGCCAATTTCCGGGTAGAGACCCCAGCCGGGACGTCTCCCCCAACCTGAAGAGCCGTGCCGCTCACCTGAAGCGGCATACAGCTGAACTGAGGCGCCGGGTCAACGAGCACCAGCTCGCCACCCCGCCTGCCCGACCCAAAGGGGCACCCCCCCCCCCCACCCGCGGCAACGACATCCATCACACTCACCCTTCCCCCCCCCCCGGCCAAAAACAAGGGAGGGAGGGAGGGAAACCTTTCTCAGCGCGAGCAAGGGAGGAAGAGAGGGATCGCCGGCCGGTGAACCCCCATTGCTCGCGCTGCCTGCCCACGTGTCCGCCTACGCGGGCCAATCACCGGGCTCCCAGAGCAGCGTGGGGCCAAGTGCACGTACGCGCGTGCCCGCACGCCCCGCCCCCACCACCCAGCGGTAAGTGGCCTGCCTCCCAGTCGGGCCCCGGAACCCGGTTACCAGGCCGGCCGCGGGACCGGGGCCCAGCAGCCCAGCCAGTCATAACCGAGGTATCCGGATGCCCAACCCGGCATGTGCCCCCCACCCCCACCCCATTTCCTTCCCCCACCGCCACCCCCCCCCCACCGACAAAACCACACAGACATCAGGTATTGGTGCAAACATTGCTTGGTCGCAGCTTTTATTAAACGGTAATAACACCGGCCCAACATGGGCCAACTCAGCAATCATAACAATAACTAAATAACCCCCCACCCATCATCCGGATGGTGCCCCCCACCAGCCATTTGAAGCAAAGTGGAGCACCATCCAACCCCCCCCCCCGTTACCCCCTCGCGCCCGCCTAGCCGTTATAGCAAAGGCCGGCTGAAGGGGTTGCCAATTTCCGGGTAGAGACCCCAGCCGGGACGTCTCCCCCAACCTGAAGAGCCGTGCCGCTCACCTGAAGCGGCATACAGCTGAACTGAGGCGCCGGGTCAACGAGCACCAGCTCGCCACCCCGCCACCGGTGCTAGGTAGCGAGCTATCCTAGCGCCGCCCCCCCCACCGAAAGCTGCGACCTGCACCAAGACTCCAATGCCTCCTGCCAGTCATTCAAGAGTAAGTCCCGTCCCACCGGGGCAAGGGGCAAGCAGGGCGAGTTATAATGTCCGACCAGGTGATGGCCACCCCGGGAAGGACCTCCCGCAACAGAGCAATATCGCCCTGAACAGTCAGTATGAGTTGTCGGCAAGCCCAGCCAGCAACCTCATTGCCCCCGAGGTGGAGCAGCAGCCGGACTGGCCGCTGCCGCCGTCCAAGTTCCACATGCACATGATCCAGGAGCTGTCCCCAGTGCATGCCGCGGTGACCCATCCAGCACAGCCGCACTCCCGCCACGGCGAGACCAAGGTGAGCACCCAACGGCCGAACCGCCGCTCGACGCTCCGCCCAGTAGACGAAGGAGTGCCCGATGAGCCACCAGTCCCCAGCGGACACACCACCTGAAAGCAGAAAAGAGCGGACTGCCACCAGCAAGCAATTCTGCAACAGGAAGAAAATGATTAGTACCCCCCGGCCCCCCCCCGCACCGCACCGTAGGCAGACCACCGCCCCGGCACCGCCCGGCACTAAGCCGCACCACCAGGAGCCAACGGGCGAACTGATCCGGCATAAGCCCCCGACCGCCATCTGCCAATGCGCTGAATAACCCACGTGTCAAGACCCGCAGCCGCCGCGCTAGTAGCCGCCCCAATCCGGAACGAGTGCGAAGCAGAACTTCGCTCATTGCAACCCAATGCACGCAAAACCAAGCGCAGCACAGCCGTAAACTGAAAATTGAGTCACCAGCTTGCCGTCCGCGTGAATGAAGAATGGGCCACGTGCTGCCGGTCGCTGCTGCACGTACGCCCCCAGAGCCCGAACAGGGCAGGACACCAAGGGGGGGGGGGTCGCACGAAGCAGGACCCAGCCCCCGTTCCCGGATTGGTCCGTCTTGGACCGTGGTAAGAAAATTCGCACCCGCACAGGATCCACCCGGACATGCCCAACTTCGAGCCCGCCAAAAGTCCCAAGTCTCGCAGACCGAGGGACAAGCTCAGATACCCGGAAGGCACCGAAGAAAGCCGCCGTAAACAGCGCAGGGAACAATACTGCCTCGAAACAGGAGGCCGCCACCCGCGGTAAAACCGCACAAACCCGCAACAGAAGCTCGTGGGATATCGGGAGCCCAGCCAGCGAGCAATCGCCCAACTAAGAAGGAAACACGCGGGTTCCCCCAACCAGCAGCTTTACAAAAAAAGAGAAACCCGCCAATGCTCCAGTAACCGCCGACCGGGCCCAGCCCTCATTCTTCGCCCACAGCACGAAACGACCGACCAAGCCGTCAGGCACCGCCCCCCCAGACCACCCCTGGGCGCACAAAAAGCACTCACCTGAGAGTACCCCCTCCGATACGTCGCCCAGGTACTACGAGCCACCGACGCTGCCAGCAGAACCAGTAAGTCAGGGTCCCAATTCTCAGGAGATGCTCCGGAACCCGTGAGAGCAGCTCGGCCGCCTGAGGAGCCAGCCGCCGGAACTGCGCCCATTGAAATCGGGATAAAGCGTCAGGAATGGAGTTCTGGGAGCCCGGCACGTGCCGGGCTCGAGCGGTGACATGCGGGCGCAAGCAGGTCAACACGAACACCCTCATCAAGGAAGCTACCCTGGGGCACCGGGGCGCATGACGGTTAATGACCTCAACTACTGCCGCATTGTCGCACCGGAAGACAACCCGCCGATCGCGCAACCGATCCGGCCATAAAGCCACCACAATCGGGAAAAGCTCCAAGAAGGCGATATTCCGGGTCAGGCCGGTGCGCACCCAATCCGCCGGCCAAGGCTCAGCACACCAGGAACCGTGACAAAGGCCCCAAAACCCGAACCACCCGCCGCATCGGTAAACAATTGCAGGTCGAGATTCGAGAGCTCGGGCAACTGCAGGACGGAGCACTCAGCGAAGCCAGCCAGAAACGCGTCCCAGAACCCGCAGATCCGCCCGCATCCCCGAGGACACCCTGATACGATGGTGGGGCAGCCGCAGCCCCGCCATTGCCAAGGATAGGTGACGCGTGAAGGGGCGCCCCATGGGAAGGACACGACAAGCAAAGTTGAGATGCCCAACCAACGACTGAAGGACCCGGAGGGAAGTCTTAGAAGCAGATCCTACGGAGGCCACCAACTCCCGGAGGCGACGGATCCTTTGCGCCGGCAAGCGCACTACCATAGCCACCGTGTCAATCTCGATGCCGAGAAAATTGAGACAAGTAACCGGCCCGACCGTTTTTTGTTTTTTTTTTGTTTGTTTTTTTGTTTTTTTTTAACGGGAATGCCAAACGCGGCAGCCACCCGCAAAAAAGTGCTCAAGAGAGTGGGACACGTGGGTGGCCGCTCAGGCCCGACAAACAGAAAGTCATCCAGATAGTACACTATGGATGCGACCCCTGACTGCCGTTCGACAACCCAATGCAAGAAAGTACTGAAGGCCTCGAAATAAGCACACGAGATTGCGCAGCCCATGGGCATGCACATGTCGAAATAGTACCGCGCCTCGAAGCGAAAACCAAGCAAAGGGAAAGCCGAGGGATGCACCGGCAACAAACGGAAAGCCGATTCAATGTCCACTTTGGCGAGAAGGGCACCCGGCCCGCATTGACGAACCAGGGAGACAGCGGCATCGAAAGAGGAGTAATGGACCGTGCAGAGCTCGCGAGGTATGCAGTCGTTGACCGAATCGCCCGGAGGGCATGAGAGGTTGTGTATCAACCGGAACTTGCCCGGCTCCTTCTTTGGAACCACCCCCAACGGCGAGACCGTAAACGGGGAAAAGGGGGGTGCCAGGAAAGGGCCATCGACGCGACCCAGCGCACACTCCTCGGAAATCTTCCGCCGCACGAAATCCCCATGAAGCCGTACGGAGGCGGCATTGCGGGACCCACCACGCGCGGACACACCCCGGACAGGAATGCGAAAACCCCGAGAAAACCCGCCCAAAGCAACCCAGCCATCCTCCCCCGACGGGAACGCCCGTACGCAAGCAACCAAGGGCGCATCACCTCAATGCGCACAGGGAACGGGCCAATACCCCCTCCTTCGCACTTCGCCGCCGAGGGGGCCCCCCGCAACCCCTTTCGCCGCACTTCGCGGCCGCATGGGCACCCCCACACAAGGAGCAGGCATGCTTAAATTTGCAGTCGGGGAAGGGGCAGGACGCCTTGTTGAAGCGCCAGCAGACGGCCCCCCCGCCGACGCCCCCCTTTGGCTGAGGCAAAGCCGAGCCGGAGGCACGAAAGGAACGCCCCCCCCGACGGCAGCGGAGACGGTCCCGCCCTGACAGCCGCCCCACTCAATCCCCAAGCACGACCCCGCACGGACATCTGGGTCAACCATAGGTTGATGTCCTTCGTCCCCCACGGCAAGAGACTGTTCTCCGCCATCTGGTCACGAAACTCCTCGTCAAAATTCAACCAAGCCCCATCCCTCGTGGGCCCGGGACGCCGCCAGGATATTGGCGGCATAGGCCAGCAGGGCCCCATACTGCTCCGGGAAGTAATGCCCCCAGACGTTCGCCAAGCGCCAGAAAGCCCGGGTCCAGTTAAGGGTGTTGCGAGAAACCTTACGCACCCTGCCCGCCTTTTCGTCCTCCTGGCGTTTTTCCGGCTCTCACCGGAACGCTTCCGACCATCGAGGAGACGGAAGATGTCAATACATTTTCGACGCTTAATCCGCCGCCGCAACTTCCGCGGAATGGCCTCCCACAACTCAGAGCAAGGAAGAGGACGCTCGCCTGCAGCGCCGAGCCCGCGTGCGCTTACCGGTCACCTTCCCAACCCCCGCGGGGCCCGGAGTGGAATCAAGGGCCCCCCCCCCGCAGCGCCAGCAGCATACTCACCACTCCCCTGAGGAGGCGACGGGAGCCACTCCAGTGGATCCGCCAGGCGCCGGAGCCCCCAGCCCAGTCGTGGAACCCGAGGGGGCCGCACCAGCCAACCGGCCGGAAGAAGCCATGGAGGAAGATGGCGGCGAAATCCGGAGAACCTGGGAAGAAGAGGAAGAGAAACAAGCAGCCAAAGCCCCCAGGGGTACTGGGCACCGCCGGCGACCCGGCCCCCCAAACTCGAGCCGAAGGCCCCAACCCCCGGCCTCCCAAGCCGCCGCACCCCCGGCCACCCCACGCACATCCCCGAACCAGCCCCCCCCCAAAAGCCCTGCACCCCCCCACGGGGGCCGCCCCGAACGCCCAAGGGCCCGCTGGACCTAGAAAACCCGGGAGAGGAGGGGGAACCCAGGGGGGGGGAAGGACCCCCCCGCCCATGGGAGGGGGCGAGAACGGGGGCCAGCCCTCCCCGGCTGCAGGAAGCGGGGGGCGGCCAGAGCCCGCGGGGACCCAGGGCCATCGACAACCGAGCAGCCCGGCACCTCCCCCCCCCCGAGCGCCGCCGGCGCAGTGATCCCGCCCGGGGCCCCCCCAGGAGAGGCCCCCTCCTTCCGGGAGGCAAGCGCAGCCGCACACACGGGCGCAGGAACCCCGCGAGCCGCCCACCGCCCCCAGGCCCGCCTAACCCCCACTATGCCCACGGCCCTGCCGAGCCTCGGGCAGGCCACAGGGAGCCGGGGACACAGCGCGGCCTGCCCTGCCACGGCCCCCGAGCGAGGCCCCAGCCGCACAGCTCCCCGCCCTCGGGCAGCGTCGTTAGACCGCTTTTGGCGGTGGTTTTTTTTTTTTTGTTTGTTTTGGAAGCCCCCCTGCCGCACTCAAGCCACGCGGCCGGCGAGGACGGCCTGCCTACCCGAGGCAGGCCGCAGCTGAGCCCTGCCTGGCGAACCCTGCCCCCCCCCACCACGAGCCCGGCAGCCAACGAACACGCGGTGTGCTGCCGGACCCAATGCATCCAACAATGCAATTGCAAGGTGCACTTCGGGACCGAGAAGCGCACCGCAGACCGCCCAAGACAAGGCCGCAAGGCCCAAACCCACCCGCACCCGAGGAGCAGCCCCACACCAAACCTTTCTCAGCGCGAGCAAGGGAGGAAGAGAGGGATCGCCGGCCGGCGAACCCCCATTGCTCGCGCTGCCTGCCCACGTGTCCGCCTACGCGGGCCAATCACCGGGCTCCCAGAGCAGCGTGGGGCCAAGTGCACGTACGCGCGTGCCCGCACGCCCCGCCCCCACCACCCAGCGGTAAGTAGCCTGCCTCCCAGTCGGGCCCCGGAACCCGGTTACCAGGCCGGCCGCGGGACCGGGGCCCGGCAGCCCAGCCAGTCAATGGAGCATCTAAAAGCGAATGGTATCTACCACCCAAATATCCTTCGGAGGGGAGGCTATAGAAAGTAAATAAAAAGGGGATAAAATGTATATTAATAAAATTATCAGAAAATGCCATATGATAGATTAATAATAAACTAGCAATAAATAATTAAATAAATAAATTACATCTGAAGTGTGTCAATAGCTACCTATGAAACCCTTAAAAATTGGGTAGAACCACCCAAATAAAACAGAAGGCCAAAAAGTAAAAACCAACCAACTTAAAACACAGATAAAAACAATAATAGATAGTAATAAAAGGATACAAAAAATGGGTTTATCCGGGCAGGACGCCATGATGTGCCATACTAGAGGTTGTAAAAAATGTGAAAGTTAAACCAATAAAATATGAAACATCAAAAGAATTAAGAAATTAAAATATGTGTTCATGAACCGGGGGAGTGGGAGAGGGGGAAAGGGGGAGGAAGAAGGAGGCAGGGAAGGGGAGAGGGAAGGGGGAGGGAAAGAGGAGAGGGAAGGGGAGGGGGAGGGAGAAAGGAAAGCAAGAGTGAGAGAGGAGAGGAAGAGAGAGACAGTGAAGGAGGGTGAAGAAAGGGAAAAGTGGGAAGGGGAGGAAGGGAAAGAGAAGGGGGAGAGGGAGAGGGGGAGGGAAGGGGAAGGGGAAAGGGGGAGGGAGGGGAAGAGGATGAGGGTATGTATGAGGTAGTGGGTAAATAATTTAGGTCTTTAAGTAAAAATACTAATAATAGTAAAATCTAAAGAGGACTGAAACTACCGGACACTAGTGTATGCTGAGAATACACAGAAAAACTGCAAAGTTGTGTTCATTATTTAATCCATATGGTGCTACTGTATTAAAAGTAAAAATGAATTTCTGCTCCAATTTAAGTAGAGCTTGTCAATATCCCCACCCCTCCAATGGGGGTGTACTCTTTTCAACACCAAAAATGTAAGGTCCTTCAAGGTGTGCCCGAGAGCCATCCCAGTGTGAAACCAAGGGCTTATCCGGCAACTTTTGAAGTATACAATTCTTCTGTTTGACAATCCGAGTACGGATGGTTCTTTTTGTTTTTCCTATATATAAAAGCTAGCAAGGACAAAAAATTAAATAAATCATGTGTGTTGATTCACAGTTAGAATATCCCTCTAAAAAGAATGCATAAAAGTCTTTGATGATGAACGCATTCTCACATTGAGCACCAGCCACATTTGAAATGTCCTTTGATTCTTGGTATAATCTTCGGCTTACTGAGGGTGGATGGCTCCAAAATATTTGCTAAATTGTGATTCCTCCTGTAAGCTATCATCAATGGATGATTACGGAAAACGGAAAAAAACTAAAGTGGATAGAATATGCCATTCTTCTTTCAGAATACATTAAATCTGATGAGATAAAGATGAAAAAGTCAAAGCACATACCATCCTACTTGGCTCCGAGATCGTTGTTCCTTTTAATAAGTCCTCTCTGTCAGAATTCTTAGCTCTAGAATAGGCATGCTGGATGCAACTCTTCAGATAACCATGTTCAGAAAACTGTAGCTTCATCTGTGCAGCATGGTGCTCGAAATCCTGATCTTTAGTGCAGACTCTCCGTATTCTATGAAACTGTCCTATAGACAAATTAGTCTTCAATAATTTGTTATGAAAACTATCAAAATGTAATAGTGAGTTCCTATCTGTTGGCTTACGGTACAGGCTGGTGACAAATCCACCTTGTTCTTTCCTGATCATAATGTCTAAATAAGGTATACGGTCCACACTAAATTGACTCTGAAAATGTAGGTTACAATCTAAAGAGTTAAGCCACTGGAGAAATTGCGGGAGAAGGTCTTCACTCCTCTCCCAGATCATGTACACATCATTGATATATCTTTTCCACATTCTAATATTAGGTGTAAAGGCATTTCTTGTTGTCAAAAATTTCTTCTCAAAATGTACGATGTATAAATTGGCCACGTCAGGCACCATAGAAGAGCCCTCTTAATTTGCTTATAAAAAAAACTTCCCTAAAACAAAAGAAGTTTTCTCTCTTCACCAAGATGGCTAATTGTACAAGAAATCTAGTGGGTGTACAAACTGGGCATGTTCTCCTATTAGAGGAGTCCCTCACGTAAGAAGGTGTTTGAGAGACAAAGGGTCTCAAGAAGGTATCCAAATATTTGGATATCAGTTTGAAGAGGGAACCTATGGCAGAAATGATTGGTTGACCTGAAGGGTTCTCTAATGATTTGTGAATTTTAGGAAGTATATATATCGTATGCGTGACCGGTTGGTCCACGGTCAGAAATTCATATTCTTTTTTCATCAAATAACCTGTCTCTGACCCAAGAAACAGCACTGTATCTACTCTTTTCTGTATCTACTTTTTGATAAAAAGTGCTGTCATTAATTTGTCTATAAATCTCATCGATATGAGCTTGTTGGTTCATCAAAATCAGGACCCCACCTTTGTCAGCAGGTTTTATGACAATCTCATTGCTATTTTTCAAAGCCTCCAATGCACATTGTGAGGTTGAAATATGCTCTATGTTTTTCTTTGTGTAATTCCTCTACCCTTTGCTTGACTACCATTTCAAAAGCTTCTATAAGGGCATACCCTGAATTGGGTGGAACCCATGATGTGATCTTTTTACAACTGAATGATCTGTAAAAGTATCTGGTTGGCTCTCAAAAAATTGTGCAATACGTAGTTTACGAAAAAAATATATATAATTCTACGCAACTCAGAAAAGGATGATGTTTAGTAGTGGGAACAAATGACAAACTTTTTCTAAGAACTTGTTTCTTTAAATCTATAAGGACGTAGTTCGACAGATTAAAAATGTCATCTAGTACTCCCTGTAAGTCCCTCCTCTCCCCCTGCCCTGTCCCCTTTGTGGGTAGTGGGAGTTGTGAAACTCTAATTATTTCCAGGGCTGTGATTGTGTGTGTTTGTATTCTACCCCCTTCCAGAGTGCATCCATTTGCAGATCCTGTTGTTGGTTCCTGGTAGTGTTGAAGAGAACGGGGGGGGGGGGGGGGGGGGGGCTGAGGTGTCAAGGGGGGGGGGGGGGTCCTCTGCCTGATTCCAACTTCATTTTCTCTGAGGTTCTATTTCTATCTCTGTAGATCATTGTCTAGACCTAACTTTAGAGGTATGTTGTGTTCTTGAACATTCATTTTTCCTCCTGCGTGATTCACTCCTAGGCACTTGTTGGTTATTCATCCAATGATACGCAGTGCCCGTTTTGTAGCCTCCTCATTCCTCTTATATTTTTTTATCTTCCTGTCTTTAATCAGTTTTTTATAATCCATTACATTAGTATCAAAATCTCGTTTATGATTCTCTAATTGGGCATCCTTTTGTTTTAAAATATCTCCTTTATTGTCAACGTCCGTCCTCAATGCTGTAGTCTTAAGTTTAAAGGTGTTAATTAACAGAATCATAAGAAAAAGTGAACATTTGTTTAAAATCTTGATCCAGTCAGCCATAAAAACTTTATCATCAGTATACATTCCAGGGGCTTTGTTAATACTTAAGCCCCTCGGAATAATCTTGTTATGGCAATGTTCTAAAGCGAGGATTCATGCATATCCTCACAAATCAGCTTCTGAGTGGGACGCACTGCCTCCCTCTGGCTTACTTCTCTCTATGCCCTTTTCTTCCACTGCCAACTCCAGACTTCGATCCTTTCACCTTGCTGCTCCTTATGCCTGGAACAAACTACCTGAATCTATACGTCAGGTTTCATCTCTTCCCCCTTTTCAAAACCATGCTAAAGGCTCATCTCTTTGAGGCTGCTTTTGGATCCTGATCCTTTGTTGTCCTTGTGTCTCCTTACCTTTCCCTATTTGTATCCTTATTCTCATCTATTGTACTGTCTGTCTTGATTAGACACTAAGCTCTAATGAGTAAGGACCATCTTTTATATGTATCTTAACAGCGCTGCATATGCCTTGTAGCACTATATAAATGATTAATAGTAGTAGTAAGTGTGATAGAAATGTAAGTCATGTAACTATGTGTGGAGTCACCCCAGAATGGACACAGTAGTGTGAGCACATGATATCTGATACCCCACAACATAGGTGTATAGTCAAACACGAGAATTGCAGGGCCAGGATGAGAGGCTGCACATTAGTGATGCAGTTACAGGGGGAACACGTCCAAACAGTAGCAGGTGACCCCAATGGAGAAAAGCAGGCCAGAAGTAGCAAAGTCTCAGAATGCGCTGAAACAGTGCATCTTCAAGACAGGGCAAGAGTCTGAGCAGCAGCCATGCAATGACATGCTGCCCAGAGCTCTGCAGGAAATATCACCAGCATACATTGCCTCATGTCAAAGTCATATGAAAGGAAATGTAAATAGGTCCACCACCTCTCCAACCCTAACAAACCTGGCACAGATGCTGTACTGATGTGTGCTTGTCCCCCCCGCTCCCACAGGTGACCATGGATATCCTCTCTGACCATGGCTACTGACACTTGTGTGCCATCCACAGACCCTGCAAGAGAAGCTTTACAACCAAGTACACCAGAGGACCAGGGCAGTGGTGGAACAGGCAATTGAGGTCCTCAAAACTACTTCCGATGCCTAGACCGCAGTTGGGGTGAGCTGCTGTACAGCCCTGAACATGTGTTCGGGATCTTCACAGCCTGCTGCATCATACTTAACCTTGCTATACAGCACGGCATCCCCATCCCTGAAGATGAGGTGATAAAAGGGGACAGAGGCTGCTCAGAGGGGGAACCAACAGCAGATGGCATTAGCACTTGCCACTAGGAACAGATTCATCCATGAAACCTTCTAGAGTAAGTGCTGTTAGATTTATTACAGTGAAGTTAAACATTACATACATAAACGGTGCCTTCTTACCATCTTCACCACCCACTCATGATCAGGCCCTGCCGGCTTCCCGCAGTCTCAGAGGCATTGCTCACCATGTCCTCACCCTCCTCTGCGATGGAGCCACTATCATGTGCCTCATTGCCCTCTGATGCTGCTGCAGGGGTCCCCTCTTGAAGGACAGCTGTATCCTGCCCTTGGTGGGAGGCCAACAACTGGTGACAGGTGTTTCACATGGAAGCCATGTAGACTGCCATCTCCCTGAGGAGCCGAGCCTGTGCCTCCCTGTGCTTTTGCTCCATCACTTGATGGTCCAGCAGCATCTGATTGCTTGCCTGCAGCTCCTAGCAGATGGTGCATAACTCAGAGTGGATGCCCTCTGTGCACTCCATTAAACGTGATCCCTCCCAACGCATCTGTTGGTCCATCGTGTCTGCCGCAGGATCTCCCAGGTCCTCCTGGATAGGGAAGGCCAGTTCACCAGGCTGTGCAGGGCCATGTTCCTCATCCCTGCTTGACATGGTATGCTGCTCTACTCTGGAGCAAATGGGGCTTGGCTGAGGTTACTGTGCTGCACCTGCAAGAGCAGTGAAGCTGCCACTCCCTGGCTGGACGCTATCTGCTTGAACCACTGTGGACTGCAATGGTCCTGGCTCTGGCTGGTCTGTAGGAGAGTAAGAGGGACACAGGTCAGGCCTTGGTACTAGCCAATGGAACAGGGAAGGGAATCCATTGAGTGCACACCAGCCCTGATAAGCAAGGGGCTGGTGGTCCCAATGCAGTTCCCTACCACAGTAGCCATATCTCAATACCAGGTATGTGTGAGAGGTACAATTACAGTGTGTTGCAAGTAGTGGAGAGGTGTCATACATCACTAGTAGGTAAAGCAGGTCTGCATAGAATGCATGTCTGTCCAGGTTTTTAATGCAGCCTGCAGAAAGCTACAAAGGGTGGATGTGTGTATTTGGCAACATAGCCCCTGCCTGTTACAGATTCCCACAGCATATGCCCAAGGCAGCAGCCAGCTACCAACCAGCTACACATCAAGGAGCAGGACACAAGAGGGAAGGGCTACATTACACTGTCTGTTTACCTGTTTGTGCAGGGCACAGTGAGCAGACATTGTAAAGAGCCCTGCTGTCCCTCCTACTTGTGCATACACAAACATGCCATGAAGTCTACTGTAGGGGCACACCCCTTACTCATAACTGTCCCCAACCGTACTTTTCAGGTATGAGTCCCATCACCTATGAGAGAACAGCTCTGATGTGCTTTCTGGATGCACAAAATGGAGTCCCAGACATAGCTGGAGGATACGGTATCATCTGCCAAGGGACAGCAGTGGTCACATAGCACTATATGGTTCTTCCCCTGATGGCACCATAAACCACCCCCTAACCCAGCAATGGGACATGTGAAAACACATCTGCATCTCTGTCTATGAACAGGTGGGGGAGGGAAATAGCTAGGTGAGTCACTAGTAGTGAATGGCAGTCAGGATGGGCCATGGGAGGGCATGGAGGATGGCATGCTTGGGCCAGATGTGAGGGTGCTACATGGGAGCGGAATGTCAGATGTGCAACAGCAGTATGGCTGACACCCTAGTACCCTGGGTCATAAGGCAAAACAATCTAGTATGTGACACACCAGCCAGGGAGCAGGAGCAGAGCTATCATGATCCGCAATGCCACTGATGGTGATTTCATCCATTAACTGCAGCACCTGCTCTTCCAACAGTGGCCAATCTAGGTCATACGTACCTAGCAGTTTCCCCAAAAGACACAGGTTCCACAATGCTTGTACTGGATCAAGCATTGATATCCTGGGTCCCTTCTTAATAATGGTTTATAGACCTGTACCTTATGAGGTATGTGGCTGCTGGGCGAGGCACAGGGGTGTATGGCTAGCAGTGTAGTCTAGGAGCAGGGCACAGGGAGGCTGATTGGTGTGCACTCACAGAGAGACACACAATCTTTAGATGCTGGAGTGCTATGTGTGGGGAACAGCGAATTGCAGGTGGAGCTATGTCCTTAGAGGGAAAGGACATGACATGCCACACAGGAGTCACACTTGACCAGCACCTCGACCTCAAATCGCACATAAGCAACACTGTCAAGAAAGTCTACCATAAGATGAGGACAATTCGACATCTCCAACCCTTACTGCAACCAGAGGACTTCCGGACAGTCTTTCAGGTGCTAGTAACCCCCCACTTTGACTATGCCAATGTGATCTTTCATGGGCTCCCTAAGAACACACTTAACCCCCTACAGTTAGCTATGAATGCCACTGCCCGATTCCTACTCGGGGCCTCTAGGAGAGAGCACATCACTCCAATCCTAAAGGACCTCCACTGGCTACCAATCTTCTGCCGATTCATCTACAAAGTTGCTCTCTTAATGGCTTTGAAAGTTAACAAAAAAACCTCCGGCTCTTTGACAAAACTTATCCACCCCACACCCTCATCCAGAGCAAGAAGGTCCTTCGCCACCAACACACTAATAACCCCCAGTGAAGTAACAAAATGCACTCAGGCAACAAAAAACAGAGCGTTCATGTTCTATGCACCTAACTGCTGGAACGAGCTCCCAGTGTCCATCCGCATGATCACTGACCTCGCACAATTTATAAAAGCACTAAAGCACCACCTTTTTCTCCTGCACTATGCCCAGGCTAATAACACATCCCTACCCGACACAACCTTATGACCCAATTTATACCCCTGTACATAGCTTGCAAGGAAAACCATGTAACCATAGCCGCGCAGCGACTTCCTGTCCACACTGTATATAACCTGTATTTACCTTCCCATGGTTATTAACCCAAGTTGTATTTCCTGTTCAATGTAAGTGCGAAGCAGGCTCTTCCTGCTCTGCACAAAATGTTATCTGTAAACCACACTGATTTTAAAAAGCGCGGTATATAAACACATTAAATAAATAAATATAAATAAATAAATAGTTCATTGCAGTCTCCAGTCTGGAAAAACTGCAGATAGTCAAAACACAGTAATTAGATTACTCACAAAAGCTTCAGAATATGACCATGTATCCCCTCTGCTTTACCAGTATCACCAGCTTCCCCATTCTAGAAACATAGAAATATGACGACAGAAAAAGACCACATGGCCTATCGAGTCTGTCCTTCCATATCAACAACTACAACAGTCCCCTTTTACATAGAGATCCTCTATGTTTGTCCCATGCTTTTTTGAATTCAGCTACTGTCCTCATCTCTACCACCTCCACTGGGAGACTATTCCATGGATCCACTACTCTTTCTGTAAAGAAATATTTCCGCATATCACTCCTGAATCTATCCCCCTTCACCCTCATCCCATGTCCCCTGGTAGCAGAACTTGCTTTCAATTGAAAGAGGCTCTCTCCATGAACATTTATGCCATGGAGGTATTTAAACATCTCAATCATATCACCTCTATCCCGCTTTTCCTCTAAGATGTACATATTAAGATCCTTAAGTGTGTCCTCATATGCTTTATAATGAAGACCACTAACCATTTTAGTAGCCACCCTCTGCACCGACTCCATCCTGTTCACATCCTTTTGAAGTGCGGTCTCCAGAATTGCACACTATACTCCAAATGAGGTCACACCAAACACATATACAGAGGCACTATCACCTTCTTTTTTCTGCTAGCCATTCCTCTCCTTATGCACACCCAAGTATCCTTCTAGCTTTTGCCGTCACCTTTTCTACCTGTTTAGCTACTTTAAGATCATCAGACACAACCACACCTAGGTCCCGCTCTTCTTTAGTGGACAAAAGTACTTCGCCCCCTATACTATATTGCGCCCTTGGATTGCTGCAGCCCAAATGCATGATTTTACATTTTTTAAGATTAAATCCCAGCTGCCAAATTCTAGACCATTCTTCAAGCTTAGCTAGATCCCTCCTCATGTTATCTATACCTTCCTGGGTGTCTACTCTATTGCAGATTTTGGTATCATCCGCAAAAAAGGCAAACCTTACCCGACAGCCCTTCTGCTATATCACTAACAAAGATGTTAAAAAGAATCGGACCAAGGAAAGATCCCTGGGGCTCACCACTGGTAACATCCTTCTCCTCAGAGTGAGCTCCATTTACCTGTACTCTTTGTCGCCTTCCACCCAACCAATTTCTAACCCAAGCAGTAACTTTAGGGTCCATCAGGTAATCAGGCCCACTAACTCCTGATTAGGTGTCAGCCGTTCCCTAAATCTGAGAAGGTTACTAGAGTTCAACAACCTACTCTGCTCAAGGAAATATTTCTACTAAAGCACAAAAAAGAAAGTAACTTTGCTTTAAAATTATACAAAAACCCTTTTAAGAGCTCCCAGTCAGAGAGCTAGCAATTTAATAAAAATAAACCCTCAAATCCTTACCGTTGTTTAATCTGTAGAGCCCCTTTAAGAATGCCTCAAGAGGGCAGGGCTCCGGAGCCTTTTATGCAGGCCTCAGCTGCTCTCAGGTAACCAGGCCCACTAACTCCTGATTAGGTGTCAGTTCTTACCATTTTCGATTTACAGTTTTGGTATTTATTTATTTATTTATTTAGCTGGTTTTATATACCGTCTTTCAAAATGTCAATGCAGTTTATATAGAACATCTGAACATAAAGTACTTGGAATGTTTAAAAGAGAAAAAACAAATTGGACAATGAGCATCAATAGAACCTTAAGTTAAACACAGGCTTCCCGATTTATTTGTCATCTTTATTAATTCCCAACTGCCCCACTTGATGTCTTTGCTCCCAAAACAAAAATCTCTTAATCCTGTCTTCACCATCCCTTGCAAAATACGAATCCACTCATCACGCTGCTATTTTTGGCCCCTTTTCTCAGGAATTTCCTTCCAGACCATATTTGTCTAGAGTCTTCTTTTAAAAGGTTTAAGTCTGCCTTGAAGACTCATTACATTGAATCTAGGAAACAGTATTTGTTTTTATTTGTATAGTTTACCTGTTAGGAACTCAGCAAAGGAAAAAAAACATGCCATTTTCCTATCTGTCCTGTTCTTCTCTTATACAATATATTGATGGAGTTCCTTCCTCTTTCTAACTTTTTTGATATAGTGTAGATCGCTTTGATACCAGTGTGTGGTGATACAGCAGATTTTAATAAACATAAACATTCCATAAGGGGATATTCAAAGCCATTTAGGTGTTTTGCAGACCTACAAACTGCCTAAATGGTGCTCAATGGGATATTCAGTGGCACTAATGCGATTAGTGCCACTGAATATTCCCAATTTAAGCCTCTAAGCACCTGACATTAGCTGGCTAGCGGCAATATTCCTCTGCTAGCCGGTTATCCTAAAGCAATGATGTTAGGCACTTGAAAGGCTCGCCTAACTTTAGCCGCTTTAGCTACTAGCCGCTAGCCAGTTAGGCAACCTGGATATTCAATGCCGGTGGTCGGCTATGGGGCCAGCACTGACTCTCTGGGTTCAAGGTACAGTGGCGATGGATGGCTGCTTTCTCAACGCTAGCCGCCACTGCGGAATATCCCCCTCCACCTCCTTTGGTGGAGATGATTTGCATAACTAAAGCAGGATCACCACCATAAGCCTAGAAGATGCAATAAATCAAACCGACAAAATTCTTCAACAGCAACAAATTCAGATGTCCTGAAAGAGCTCAACGTGAAATTGCTAACCTGTTACTAGGAATCTGCAACCTATTGTTCAAAGCAACCATGATACCAGAAAATTGGAGGGTGGCCAATATGAAGCCAGTTTTCAGTTCTAATGCTTTCTTTGGCTTCTTGACAACAAAGTACATATTATATCATATACAGTATCTATATCTATCTATACATCTATAAATAGTTATAGTTATATATAATATATGAAAGCAAGCAACATTGAGTGCATATAGAAAAAGAAAAACGAACCAACAGAACAAGCTTCTAACACAAACATGATGCCAATGCCATCTCTTCACTTTACACAGAGCATTGATTATAGAGGTGTCAGTCCCAAGCAACTATTGCATTACGGGAGGGAGAAGATCTTCAAGTACCAAGAAATGCAGTCAGAGACCAAGAAAATGTAGTAAAGAGAAACCAAATTATTTCCCATTGTATTTGAGTGCCACAGGCTTGATTAAGAGGAATTTCCAAGCACACCTTGATGAGTTATCCATACATGTTACATCTTAGGAACTCCAGTAGGAGGCTCTCTTTGGCACGATGCAAGTACTACATAGAGCATTAGCAGTAAATTTGAGAGATCAAACTCCACATACCCTGGCTTAGAAGTGAGGTTCATGACTGTCATGGGATGTGCAAAACTAACTCATTGGAGAAACTACCCAAAATCTATCCAAGCAGCCCACACTTTATAGTGCTGAGCGGGTCTACCTTTTTTTTGCTGCCATAGCAGACTTCATCCCATCCTGAATGTACATTAACATTTGTGTTACCCTTCCTATTATTTAATATTTCTTTAATAGCCACCACTAACAGAATATCAATTACTTAGCTTCCTGAGAAGTTAACCCTCTCAGGAGAACCATAGATTGTTATAAAGGGTTCTAGGGGTGATCTGGAAAACTATAGACCAGTGATCCTGACATCGGTGCCAGGAAAAATGGTATACTAAAAAGCAAAATACTGACTATAAGACAGACACGGCTTAATGAAAATGAATCAGCATGGGTTCAACAAATGCAATTCTTGCCTTACCAGTTTATTCGATTTCTTTTTTTTTGCAGATGTAAACAAGTGGATAATGGTGACATCGATTTTCAGAAGGCATTTGACAAGGACCCTCATAAGAGGTCCTTAGGAAATTAGAGATACATGGCATAGGATGCCATGTCTTCTTGTGGACTGATAAATGGTGAAAAGACAGAAACAGGGAGTAGGACTAAATGGTCAATTATCCTTATGGACAAGGATCTGTAATGGGACCTGCGCTGTTTAACAAATTCATAAATGATCTGGAGATAGGAGTGATGAACGAAGTGATCAAATTAGTGGATGAAACAAAATTACTCAGAGTCTCTAAAACAGATGATTGTGAGGATTTGTAGAAGGTTCTTGTGAGATTAGGAGACTGGGCATCTAAATGAAACCTAGTCATAGCAGCATAGTAAATGACACTAGATACAAGCCAGCATAGTCCATCTAGTCTGCCCAGGAAGGTGGCTAAAGCACTGCCTGCTGCTCTGAGCAGGTTACCCCTCTCTAGTTTTTGAAGCGTAAAAGTTAGTAATTAAAGTTTGCTTTGATTCCTTCCTCTTGCTAAATAGGGATCCTCTGTGTCTGTCCCATGTCTTTTATGAATTATGCCAGTTTTTGCCCTCAACACCTCCATTTGGAGGACATTTCAGGCATCCACCGCTCTTTTCATGAAAAAGAATTGTAGATTGAAAGTTTGCATATTATTACATAAAAGTAAAGCAAAATGATTAAAATGTCCTTTATTTTTGGTGCAACATTTACATTGATTACTTCTTGGATACACTCATTAACACACATTTACCACAGGCCCCATTTTATCCAATGGAACATATTTATTAATAATACCTATTAATGGTGTTATTGTGCACAGTAACTCAATCTAATAAATCTAGGGCCTATTCAAAGGCATTTACACGGTTTACAGAGCTACAAAACACGTAAATGCCCCTAAGCAGGATATTCAGCGGCATTAACACGGTTAGCGCTACTGAATATTCCCGAGTAGTGCCGCTATACACCCCCATGCTAACCGCTTAGCATTGGGGTATGTCGTAGGCGTTCCCCGGGGATAACCGTGCAGTGTTGATATTCAGCCGCTGCCCGGTTATCCCTCAGTGGTGAACGTTAGGCGCAGCAAAAGCTGTCCTATCTTTTGCTGCTGAAGCTAACCGGGCAACAGCTGAATATTGCTGCTGTATGATTATCTTCTGCTCTGTGTGTGGCGAACCCAGATATTCAATGCCGGTGGCCGGATATGGCCTCGGATTGAATATCTGGAATTAAGTTTGGCG
This sequence comes from Ichthyophis bannanicus, assembly GCA_033557465.1. Classification (NCBI taxonomy): domain Eukaryota; kingdom Metazoa; phylum Chordata; class Amphibia; order Gymnophiona; family Ichthyophiidae; genus Ichthyophis; species Ichthyophis bannanicus. The sequence continues at coordinate 594,303,002 of CM066033.1, forward strand.
GTGACGACTAGGCGCCTGAGAGTGGAGGAGTGGCCTAGTGGTTGGGGCAAGGTACTTCAGGCCAGAAGGTCGGGGGTTCAAATCCCACTAGAGGACAGCAACCTTGGGCCAGAAGGACTGGGGTTTCTAGTCCCACAGGTGCTCCTTGTGGTCTTGGGCAAGCCACTTAACCCTCCATAGCCCATGTTCCCTGTAAAATAGTTCTCTGTGTGCTGTGCTTTCCTGTCTAATCAATGTGTTTATACCTCAAAAACTTCCTGTCATGATTTGACAATTTCCAATCTGTAATCAAACCGCTGCTGATCACTGGAAGTAGCGGTATACAAATGTATACTAAATAAATAAATAAATGAATATCGGGACTGAAACCCTGTGCTGTTTTTCTCCTTTCTCCTTGGGATGAGGATGGATGGATTAAAACAGAAATTAAGCCTTACCTGCTAATTGTCTTTCCTGAAAATCTCTCCGGGCCAGTCCAGGAACAAGAGGGTTGTCAATCTTCTCCAGTAACTGAGGACTGAAATCTGAAGTTTTGCAGACCTGGTATCTGGCTCCCCCTGCTGGTCGTACTTCAGTCTACCCTTGTCCAAGCAGTTGAAGAAAGAAACCGAACAATATAGAAATAAATTAAGAACAGAACAAACCTTACCAGCAGTGAACATACTGGAAATCAGCTATTGGAGAACTACTACATTCCCCCCTTTTTCATGGGTATGGCCTTTTTCAGGTCTTTTTCCCTTTTTTTTTTTGTTTGGTATCATGCGTTGTATCGTTTGATTGTTTTGATTGCTGTCATGGTCTTGCCCCACGACCTCTCCCCGAGGGAGCCCCAGAGACCCCCCATGGACAGACCTTACCGAAACGGCCATACTGACGGCCGAGCAAAAATACGATTCTCGACTGCTAAAAGACATCTTCCATCCGAGACCGCTGTGCAACTAGAAAGACCGACAAATGTCAAAAATAGGTGGGTCCTGGACTGGCCCGGAGAGATCTCCAGGAAAGAAAATTAGCAGGTAAGGCCTAATTTCTGTTTCCTGATCGTCTCTCCGGGCCAGTCCAGGAACAAGAGGGAAGTACCAGAGCAGTACCTAACCACGGGAGAGACCCGCAAGGCCCGCAATGACAGCCGAAGCCCCCACATTTGCGTTCGTCCTGGCCAAAACATCCAACCTGTAATGTCTAGCAAACGTGTGAAGAGATGACCAAGTCGCTGCTCGACATATGTCAGCGGGCGGAATCAAAGCATACTCGGCCCAGGACGCTGCCTGGCTATGAGTAGAATGACCTCGCAGCACCTCCGGAGGGGCTTTCCCCTTGGCCCGATACGCCGCTACGATCGCTTGCTTCACCCATCTAGCAATGGATGCCTTGGACGCTGCTTCGCCCTTTCGAGGGCCTGCAAATAGTACAAATAACCTGTCCGTCCTACGAAACGGCTTAGTTCTCTTCAGGTATTTCTTGAGTAACCTGCCTAAATCCAATTTCTGTAACACGCCATCAATAGGCAAGCCCTCCTTGATCCGAAAAGTGGGGAGCGAAATAGACTGATTCACATGAAATTTGGAAACCACCTTCGGGAGAAACGAGGGAACGGTTCTCAACAGGACCCTGTCCTCTGAAAATTGAAGATAGGGAGCCCTACAAGAAAGCGCTTGGAGATCAGAGATCCTCCTCGCCGAACACAGGGCCACTAAGAAGGCCACTTTCCAAGAAAACTCCCGCATCGGGATGTCGTTAGACGGATGAAAAGGAGGACGCGCTAAGGCTTCAAGAACGAGATTCAAATCCCAAGGGGGAACCACGCTGCGAAGAGGAGGGCGGATGTTCTGAACCGCCTGAAAGAACCGAAGCACATCTGGATGGGCGGACAGTCTAGCCCCCTTCACGCCTTCTCGAAAACAGGAAATCGTAGCCAAGTGAACCCTAATGGTGCTGAGGGCCAAACCTTTATCCAGCCCGTCCTGCAGAAAGGACAACACATGTGGCACTGAGGCGTCTCGCGGCCTGACGCTCCGCTGCACACACCAAGACTCAAAGACTCTCCACACTCGGACATAAGCCAGAGAAGTCGACCGCCGACGAGCCTGCAACAGAGTGGACACGACAGAAGGCGAATACCCCCGACGCATCAGTCGGTCCCTCTCAATAGCCAAGCCGTAAGCGAGAAGCGATCCACATTTGGCATGAGTAGCGGACCTTGAACCAGTAGATCCGCCCGCGAAGGAAGCCTCCAGGGACGGTCTACGAGTAGACGAACCAGATCCACATACCACGCTCTCCGGGGCCAATCTGGCGCAATGAGAATTACTCAATTCCGGTGATTGTCTATCCGCCGAACCACCCTGCCTATCATTGGCCATGGCGGAAAAATGTAAAGAAGACCGCTGTTCGGCCAGGGTTGAGACAGGCCGTTGAGACCCTCTGACATGCGCTCCCTGCGCCTGCTGAAAAATCTGTGGGCTTTGGCATTGTTGAAGGTGGCCATGAGGTCCATTATCGGCTGCCCCCATCGAAGTGTTAAAGTGTGAAACACCGCCGCGTTCAATTCCCACTCGCCTGGATCCACTACATGCCGGCTGAGGAAATCTGCTTGTACATTGTCCCGACCCTCGACATGCACTGCCGATAGTGCCACCAGATGCTCTTCCGCCCAGGACATGAGTTGTTGACTTTCCTCCAGCAACACTGCACTTCCTGTCCCCCCTTGTCGGTTGATATAGGACACTGTCACCGCATTGTCCGAGAAAAATCTCACTGCTTTGTGCTGTATCAGCAGGCAAAACTCCTGAAGAGCTAAATAAACCGCACTGAGCTCCAACAGATTTATAGAGCAAAGCTGTACTTCCGGCGGCCAAACTCCCTGAGCCAAGCTCCCCAAACAATCAGCCCCCCCAGCCCCCGAGGCTGGCATCAGTCGTGATGAGCACCCAGTCCGGTTGACGTAAGGGAACCCCTGCCCGCAGATGAATGGGATCTAACCACCACTGGAGACTGACTGAGGCACTGTGTAACCGGGGCAACCTGCAATCCAGAGGATGCTCCTGAGGCGACCATCTCGACAGCAAAGCCTGTTGCAACAGTCGCATGTGGGCCCTCGCCCATGGCACGAGCACCCTGCTCTCCGGTAGGAAAACGGCTCCTAACTCGGTATCGAAGACGGCCCCCAAGTAAAGGAGACGCGTGACCGGCTGCAATTGGCTTTTGTCCTGGTTGATCACCCAACCAAGTTGTTCCAGGAGGCTGACCACTCACGCCGTGGCCATCCGGGACTCCATGATTCGGGACATCCGGGATTCGGTGCCCGAATTAGCCAATCGTCGAGGTAAGGATGCATGAGGACTCCTTCTTTGCGCAAGGCCGCTGCTACTACTACCATCACCTTGGTGAAGATACGGGGCGCCGTAGCCAGGCCAAATGGTAAGGCTCGGAATTGGAAATGACCCAAATGGACCGCAAAACGTAGAAATTTCTGATGCTCGGGCCTTATGGGGATATGAAGACAGGCCTCTGTAAGGTCTATTGATGTCAGCACTTCCATCGGTTGCACTGAGCCAATGACAGAGCGTAGCGTCTCCATGCGGAAGTGTGGAACCCGCAAGCAACGGTTGACGTTTTTGAGAACCAAAATAGGCCGAAAAGAACCCTCCTTCTTGGGTACCACAAAATAAATCGAGTATTGACCTGATCCTAATTGGTCTGGAGGAACTGGAACCACCGCCTGAAGACGTAACAACCGTCGGAGGGTCTGAGCAACCGCTGCGCGCTTTTCCGCCGAACCGCAGGGAGACACCACGAAAGCCTCGGACACCGGACGAGCGAACTCTAGGGAGTACCCCTCGCGAATGATTTCTAGGACCCACTGGTCGGAAGTGATGTTGGCCCAGGCCGACAGGAAGGCTTGAAGCCGTCCCCCCACCGGGAAATCCGCCTGGACCAACCTCACTTCATTGCGGCTTCTTGGTGGCATTCTGCTGGGATACGAAGTATCCTCTTCCGAAACCTCGAGCCCCCCGAAAGGACTGCCCCCTGGCCAAAAAGCGACCTCTCTGATAGGGAGTAAACCGAGAACCTCTGAATCTGCGAAACTCCCGAGACGCCCCCCTGTGTAAATTGGTCGGTTTCGACGGTTTCTGTCGGTCTTCTGGAAGCTGACCTCCCTTAGAATCCCCAAGATCCTTCACAATCTTTTCCAAAGCTGCCCCAAAAAGCAGCGAACCTTTATAAGGGAGTTTACTGAGTTGTGCTTTGGAGGAGGCGTCTGCCGCCCAATTCCGCAACCAAAGAAATCTACGAGCTGCGACTACTGCAGCCATGGACTTGGCGGAAATCCGCACCAGATCGTAAAAGGTATCGGCCAGGTAAGCCACCGCTGACACTAGCTTTGCGCCTTCATCCTGCTCGGGGCGTGTGAGAGAGCCCCCCTGAATCCACCGAATGGACGCCCGGGAAACATACGCCCCACATATAGCCGCTCGCAACGATAGAGCACATGACTCAAAAGTTTGTTTTAACAAGGCCTCTAGCTTTCTATCGTGCAGATCCTTGAGGGCCGCATCGCCTTCTACCGGAATGGTGGTTTTCTTGGTGACCGCCGTCCCTAAAGCATCCACCTTAGGCATCTTCAATAACTCAAGCTCTTTCTGCGGCAAAGGATACAAGCGGCCAATAGCCCACGCTCCTCTCAAAGAAGCCTCCGGGCATTCCCACTCAGATTCCACCATCTGCTTCATGACTCTGTGCACTGGGAAACACCTTTGATCCATTTTAAACCCTTGCAGCAGGGGATCCTCCAAAGGTTCCACCGGAGCCGCTGGCAACGAAATATTCAAGGCCGACAAAGTCTGGGCAATGAACGCCCCCAATTCCTCTTTCCTAAAGACGCAAAACGTGTTGGGATCCTCGCCAGCTCCCATTTCCGCTTCATCTAAGTCAGTAGCCCACTCTAAACCTGAGTCAGATAGGAGTTCTCCTTCCTCCACTCCTTAGAGGTCCGAGAAGTTCTGATTAGTCTTGTCCGCACTAACTGCCGCTAATTGGACTACTTTAGATGAACCCTCACCCGGATCTGACAGAGAAGGCAGAGAGTCTACACCATGCTCAGCCATCGGAGCAGAGGGCTTGGTTTGGGCCTGCTGCCACTTTATACAATTAGCCTGATGAAGAGCCAAAATAAAATCAGCAGAAAACACAGACTGCAAACCCTGAGGAATATCAGACAGAGCCTGTGGAGAAGCATTCTCCACCTGTCCTTGCCGCTTGGATTTGGCTCTCTTTTTTGCAGGTTTCTCCTGAGTTGGTAAAATCACTTGAGCTGCTTCAGAAATGGCTGCCGTTCCCTCCAAACCTGAACTGCCCTGAGGGCGTCCTTCTGAGGTACACTCCATGAGCGGTATCCCCAGAAAGACCCTAAAACAGCCTTTGCAGACCACCGAGCAAGAAACAAGCAGCCCTCAGAAAGGAAAAACAACCCTGCAGCGAAAACCGCAACGAAAACCGGCACAGAGCTCCCTGCCGCGCTGAAAAGAACTGCCTGTCTGAGCCTACAGCAACTGCTGAAAACAAACACGCTGCCCCGACAAGCTTAAGCAAAGTTAAAACATACCTCACACCAGAAAAAACAGGCTCTGCGCCGCTAGAACTCGATTCGGCCCTCACTCCCACTGCTAGTGGGAAAGTAACCGAAATCGCCGAGGGCAGCAGGAAGGTATCTGGGGCCCCCAGCACTGCACTGCTCCCTCCCTCGATGACCGGAGCTGATTAAAAGACAGGCCCTGTCTCTATCAGCTCCGTTAGCATCTGCACCCACAGATCTGTGAGAACCGCTCCGTTTTTGTAACCGGAGGGGGGGGGGGGAAGAACCCTGCTAGGGCTCTACCCAGAAAACATCTGAAAAAAATAGCCAAATAAATAAAAATAAACTCTCTGAAAAGGAGCCAGCCAGGAACGTCCCTTCCAGCTGCTGAGGACTGAAAAGACTGAAGTACGACCAGCAGGGGGAGCCAGATACCAGGTCTGCAAAACTTCAGATTTCAGTCCTCAGTTGCTGGAGAAGATTGACAATCCTCTTGTTCCTGGACTGGCCCGGAGAGACGATCAGGAAATCCTCCTTTCCAGAACCCAAAAGAGAGCAAAGGGGAAACCTACATGCAGTGACCCTTCCTTCTTCAGCAGTTCTACCCTGGCTTTTCAGCAGGGCTTAATTTGTAGATAAGAAAGAAGTGGAATTGAGTGAGGGGATGGACAGGCCAGGGCAATAGCGACAGAAGAGGGGCTGGATTAGGGAGAGGAGTGACTGTTCTCTTCTTTGCTCCAGGCTCCCCACCCCCCTCTCCTCTTCTCTACAGGCTGCCTGAAAGGGAGGGGCAAAACAGAGCACCTTTATTACTCTGGAGTCTGTGTTTCAGGCTGTTCCCCCAGAAATTAAGCCCTGCTTTTAAGGATTAACACAAAAATCAAATAAAGGTTCAGTAGAGCACGTACGACACCACTTATTTCGCTCACTTAAGATTAGAATGAGCACAGGATGTGATCACGCATTAGCTGAATCAACTAAAATTATGCCAGGAATGCAGGGAAACAGGAGGAGATTCTGCTTCCACCAGACTCAACTGAAAAGCCAAACCTTCTCTAGGGGTCTCCATTTATTATACAATTAGGAAAATTACAATGCAACATGCCTCAAGGCGTTGCTGGAGTAACATAACACAAGTCTCTTAACTACTCTACTGGATGTGCTCCTTCTGCCGAGACATATGCAGGGGCCAGTGTAAGAAGCCATGATTTAGAATGCTGTGCTAAGCTTCAATGCACAGGATTTAACACACACATGCTCATACTGAAAAAAAATCTTTTATTCCTAATGCAGTAACCTAATGCCATGCTGTTAAAAACTATGCGCCGACAGAAAAAAAGCATATACCACTGCAATAATCTGCAGCAATTTGCTGCAAAGGGAATAAATATCTCCTTTCCTGCCACTGTGCGAACAGGCATTAGCTCATATACTGACAGAAGGGAGACATTTAAAAGAAAGTGCCTGGACTCCCCACGTCTCACCCCATCCCCACTACATAAAAATTCTCTGATAGTCCAGTGGGTCCCAAAACCCTTTGTACCACCCCTAGATCTGCTGACCTCCCCCGGGACTGCCTAGTCTAGGACACTCCAGGTTAGGGCACCCTTGGCTTGGGCATTCCTGGCATGGGCACAGGGAAGTCCTTAACTAGACAGCCTCCATGCTGCAAGATCAGATGTCCCACAGACCAATAATACTTACCTGGTATGGAGACAAGCTGTGTCCTTCTCCTCCAGCCGCCATCTTACAAATGACACCACTTGACCCCTAGGAGTGAGTTGGGATGAACCGTTAGGAGATCCATCTGACAGATAAGCGATTGCCTCCCAATAAAGTCAATGAGCTAAATGCTGTTTTTTTTTTTTTTTACCTCATAGCTCCCTTTGCAATACTGAATCTTTACTCCAGCTCAGTATGGGAGGCAATACCTTATTTGGAAGATGGACCTCTTAACAGTTTATCAGGACACACTGCTAAGGGGTCAGGCACCATCATTTTGGAAGATGGCGACACCAGAAGCAAAAACACACAAAAAAAGCAAAACACATGTTAAATTGCTAAAACTTTGTTTTAAATGAAGATTAACCAACCTTTATTTGGCCCAACACATCCCAAAAAATTACTGTGGGCTCAATGGCTGAACCAAAACACTACTAAGAAACACAATAAAATTACAAAGGGTTCACAGGCTCAAATAATACAACCCCTCCATACTTGACACTTCCTTCCACTCCATCAGTCCATGCTCCCTGAATCACCTCAACCGAGACTGAAGATCCCACCACCCACAAACCAGCACCCCACCCTAGACAGCAGAATGGGGTGGACCACTAAGGTCATGGCCCAACTAATATTTTGCCCAATACAAGACTATAGATTGGTCTGTTTGACCCTCTGATCAAAAAGGTATTCTGCTGCTCCTACCCCCATGATGACTCTCTTAGCCGATAGTACCAAACACCCTTGACACCATGTCTCATCCAACCAATTTCCATTCAAATCCCTACCCACTGATACCACCTACATATAATATCTTACCAACTGCACCGTCCACACAAGATTTCTTAATCTACTAACCTCATCCTTCTCTCAATCCCCATCTATTAATTACACCTCCACTAAAACCCCCATCCATTAACTCTCTATTCAATAGTTCACCCTACTCAAGCCTCTCACATCATATCCATTTAGTCAATATCAGAGGCAGAAGAAATGTCACCGGCTGAGCTGCACACTATGCCCTACAAACATTCAGGACATAGTATCACACAAGTTCAGCTCAACTAGCTTCATTCTAAATACAGGATTCTGGATGTTGAGGCTCTAATGGAAGAGACTGACTTGGATTTAGTGGCAGCTACTAAGACATGGTTTATGAAGAACCACAACTGGGATGTAATAATACTGGACTATAATTTATTTAGGAAGGACAGGGTAGGACGAAAGGGAGGAGGTGTGGCACTATAAAGTAAAAAATAATATTAAAGCTACAGAATTGCAGGGCTTATGAGGGAAGGGGGAGGCAGTAATGCAGTGCAAGCCTTTGAGTCAATGCTGACTTCTGGTGACCCAGCATGGGTTAAAATGGAAAGAGGGAATGGAGCATCCATTTGCAGTGGTGTGATATACAGACCTCCTTCAGAGGAAGAAGAGGAGCACAGAGATTTAATTAAAGATATTGCAGTATTGCTATGAAAGGAGAGGTGCTGCTGATAGGTGATTTCAATATGCTGGATGTTGATTGGAACATCCCTGCTGCAGTATCATCTAGAAGTACAGAGATCCTGGATTCTCTACAGGGAGAACTATTCCGGTAAACAGGGCCAGTCTGTCCACTCGTCAGACTAGGCAGCTGCCTAGGGTGGCAGACTCTGGTGGGCAGCACACCAGGATTTTTTAAAGTGGCAACTTTGTGCTGCTGCTTTGGTGCTCATGGAGAGCCAGAAAATCAGCAATCAAAACCTAAAAAAACATTCATGAAATCCAAAATTCCTATTAGAATAAACAATTTTTAATGTCGGGATCCGCAGACAAGAGCCGGGGAGGGGAGAAAATCCCCGCTCAGTGTCGGCAGAAGCCTTTTGTTTGTTTTATCAAAAACCAAAAACACAGTAGTGCAAATCACTTATCTGATGGTGAACCAAGAGGGCAGCATAAATCCTAACAGCGACATGCATGTTTCGAGCCAGGAAGGCTCTGTATCAAGCTGATTTCCAGAGCCTTCCTGGCTCGAAACATGCATGTCGCTGTTAGGATTTATGCTGCCCTCTTGGTTCACCATCAGATAAGTGATTTGCACTACTGTGTTTTTGGTTTTTGATAAAACAAACAAAAGGCTTCTGCCGACACTGAGCGGGGATTTTCTCCCCTCCCCGGCTCTTGTCTGCGGATCCCGACATTAAAAATTGTTTATTCTAATAGGAATTTTGGATTTCATTAATGTTTTTTTAGGTTTTGATTGCTGATTTTCTGGCTCTCCATGTTTTGACTTTTGTATCATTGTTGTGACTTTGGGTCATCACATTTTTGAAGGTTTTTGCTTTTCGCTTTGGTGCTCATGGCAGGCCATGACTTTCAGCATGAAAATCATGGCCTGCTGGTCCTGCCTCCCTATGACTCAACTTCCTGCTGGAGACTGGCAGGCCATGTGTGCCAAAGCACATGGCCTGCTGTAGGCACCACAGTGGTAGCACGAAGCTGCTGCTTTCAAAACAGTTGTGCCTCTGCTGCTATCCTCTGCAGGATGAAAAGATGGATTTGGGGAGCAGCGGCCATGGCAGGGGGAGTTGTGCAGGGTGGTGGTGGAAGGGGCATCTGTGCAGGGCAGCAGTGGCAGGAGGGGGTTGTGGCAGCGATGGCAGCAGGGGGGCTTCTGCTTGAGGTGGCAGAAACCCTTGGGCTGGCCCTGCCTGCAACTGGTAATGGAACTTCAACGTGAGGGGGCTATACTGGACCTGGTGTTTACAAATGAGAAGACTGCTTCTGATGTTATAGTGGATGATCATCTTGCATCCAGTGATCACTGGATGCTGTGTTCAGTATTAGGACAAGTGCTGATATAGTACATTCAAAAATGAGGGTCATAGACTTTAGAAAAGCTAACTTTGTCAAGATGTGACAATACCTCAATGTGTCGTTAGTGGAATGGGATGAGCTCGAGGATGTAGAAAAGCACTAAGCAAAATTGAAAGGAGATAGTTTAAAGGCTACAAACATTTTTGCTAGGAAAGTATATAAATATAAAAGAAAAAGAAGGCCACTGAATAGGTGAAGAAAAAGAGGGTAACCTTCATAAAATACAAAAGATCACAGAAAGAGGAAGACAAACATCAATATTTGGAAAAGCTAAGAGAAACTAGGAAAGTAGTCAGGAAAACAAAGATAAAAATGGAAGAAAAAACAGCCAATGCAGTAAAGTGTGAGGAGAAAACATTTCTCAGATATCTTAGTGAGAGGAGGAAGTGCAAGGGGTGAAGGGGTGGAAAATGTAGTAGCTGATGAGGATAAACTGAAATTGCTTAACAAATATTTCTGTTCTGTGTTCACAGTGGAAGGACCAGGAGCAGGACCTCCAAAAAACACAAACAAATAGGATAAAAGTGAGATGGAACTTGCACAATTTTCAGAAGACTGTTTGCGGGGAATTAGCTAAGCTAAAAGGGGGGAGGATATTCAGCAGTGGCGGCGAGCTCTGCTAGCCATCACCGCTGAAAACTAACCCCTGATATTCAATGCTGGGGCCATATCCGGCCACTGGCATTGACTATCCAGGTTGCCGCAGAAGACAGAAGCTATCCGGGTAGTGGAAATATTGAACCACTGCCCAGTTAACTTCCATGGGTAAAGTTAGGCCAGCCTTTGCTGCACCTTATTTTACCCACAAACTGCTAACTGGGCAGCAGCTAAATATTGCTGCTGCCTGGTTAGTGATGAGTGTTGCCTCTGCTACACCCCAGAATGCCCTGATGCTAATCATGTAGGAGTGGGGTGTATCACGGCAGCACCTGCGGATATCAAGCTAACCATGTTAGTGCCGCCGAATATCCTAACTGGCATTTACAGATTTTGCAGGTCTGCAAACCATGTAAATGTCTTTGAATATCCCCCCCCCCCCAAACTATGCAAAGCGATGGGGCCAGATGGGTATTGAGGGAACTAAGGGAAGTTCTATGGCTCCACAGTCTGATCTTTTCAATGCTTCTTTAGAGCTGGGAATGGTCCCAGAGGACTAGAAATGGATGCATGTGGTTCCTTTATACAAAAGCAGAAGAAAGAATGAGGTTGGGAAGTATAGGCCAGTTAGTCTGACTCTGTGGTAAGTAAATTAATGGAAAGGCTGCTAAAACAGAGGATAGTGAGGCTTCTGAAATCCAGTGGATAGCAGGATCCAAAGCAGCATGGTTTTACTAGAGGTACTATCAGACAAATCTCATTACTTTCTTGGACTGGGTGACCGGAGTGTTGGACCAAGGGATATCCCTACATATAGTGTACTTTCAGTGATGCCTTTCACATTGTTCATCCTAGGGATGGATCCTAAAGTGACTGAGTGGGTTAGAAATTGGTTGAGTAGGAGGAAACAAAGAGTTCAGGTAAATGGAGCTCACTCGGAGGAGAAGGATGTTACCAGTGGTGTGCCACAAGGATCTATCCCTGGACCGATTATTTTTAATGTTTTTGTAAGTGATATTATGGAAGGGCTATCAGGTAAGGTTTGCCTCTTTGCGGATGATGCCAAAATCTGCAATAGAGTAGAAACCCAGGAAGGTGTAGATAACATGAGGCAGGATCTAACGAAGCTTGAAGAATGGTAAAGAATTTGGCAGCTGAGATTTAATATTGAAAAAGGCAGGGCCATGCATTTGGGTGGTACAGTATAGGGGGTGAAGTACTTCTGTCTACAAAAGAAGAGTGGGATCTGGGGGTGATTGTTTCTGATGATCTGAAGGTGGCTAAATGGGTAGAAAAGGTGATGCAAAAGCCAGGAGGATGCCTGGGTACACATGCAGAGGAATGACCAGCAGAAAGAAGGTGATTGTGCCTCTGTGTAAGTCTTTGATGAGACCTCATTTGGAGGATTGTGTGCAATTCTGGAAACCACATCTTCAAGAGGATATAAACAGGATGTAGTGTAGAGGATGGCCACCAAAATGGTCAGTGGGCTTCATCCTAAGGCATATGGGGACAAATTTAAAGATATAAATATGAATACTTTGGAAGAAAGGTGGAAGAGGGTAGATATGACAGAGATGTTGAAGTATCTCCATGGCAAAAATGCACAGGATGAGAGCTTCTTTCAAATGAAAGAAAACTCTGCAACAAGGGGGCATAGGACGAAGATGACAGGTGAGACTCGGAAGTAAGTTGCAGAAATATTTCTTCACAGAAAGAGTTGGAGATGAGTGGAATAGTCTCTCAGTGGAGATTAGTAGAGACAAAAACTTTCTGAATTCAAGAAAGTGTGGGACAAACACAAGGATCTCTAAAGAAAAAAATGGACTATAAGTTTAGTATTTTGTATGGAAGGGCAGACTGGATAGGCTGTATGGTCTTAACTGCCATAGAAACATGGTGGCAGAAAAAGACCATACAGCCTTTCCAATCTGCCCTTCCATACCAACTACTATAGTCTCTTTTTTTTTCTTTAGAGATCTTCTGTGTTTGTCCCATGCTTTTTTGAATTTGGATACTGTCATAGTCTCTACTACCTCTAATCTACCACCTCTATATTGTTATAAGTTAGGCAGAAAGACTTCTTCCTGCTTCAGATGCTGCTGTCCTGAAAGAGATTTATTTCATCTGATCTCATAAGAACAGAAGATCATAAGATATGCCATACTGGGTCAGACCAAGGTCCATCAAGCCCAGTATTCTGTTTCCAACAGTGGCCAATCTAGGTCATATGTACCTAGCAGTTTCCCCAAGGGATACAGGTTCCACAATGCTTGTATTGGTTCAAGCATTGATATCCTGGGTCCCTTCTTAATAATGGTTTATGGACCTTTCCTCCAGGAACTTGTCCAAACCTTTTTTAAACCCAGCTACACTAACAGCCTTACTACATCCTCCAGTAACAAATTCCAGAGTTTGATTACACGTTGAGTGAAAAAATATTTTCTTTTATTAGTCTTAAATAGTTTACCCTGTAGCTTCATTGCATGTCCCCTAGTCTTTCTATATTCTGATAAGGTAAACAATCGATCTACGTTTACCCGTTCCACTCCGTTCATCAATTTATAGACTTCTATCATATCTCCCCTCAGCCGTCTCTTTTCCAGGTTAAAGAGCCCTAACCTTTTTAGCCTTTCTTCATAGGAGTATCCTTCCATCCCCTTTACCATTTTGGTGGCTCTTCTCTGAACCTTTTCTAAAATCGCTATATCCTTTTTAAGATACGGCGACCAGAATTGCACACAATATTCAAGGTGCGGTCTCACCATGGAACGATATAGAGGCATTATAATATCTTTTTTTTTATTTTCCATTCCTTTCCTTATCATACCTAGCATTCTATTTGCTCTCTTGGCTGCTGCTGCACACTGAGCCGAGGGTTTTAACATGGTATCCACAATGACGCCTAAATCTTTTTCCTGGGTGGCAGTTCCTAATGTGGAACCTTGCATCGTGTAACCATAGTTTGGGTTGTTCTTCCCTAGGTGCATAACCTTGCACTTGTCCACATTAAATTTCATCTGCCATTTTGATGCCCAGTCTTCCAATTTATCAAGATCCTCTTGCAATTTTCCACAATCCCTTGGGTTTTAACAACTTTAAATAGTTTTGTGTCATCTGCAAATTTGATAATCTCACTCGTTATTCCACTTTCCAGGTCATTTATGAATATGTCAAAAAGCAGCGGACCCAGCACAGATCCCTGGGGTACACCACTATTCACCTTTTTCCATTGGGAAAATTGGCCATTTAGCCCTACCCTCTGCTTTCTATCTTTTAACCAGTTCCTGATCCACAATAGTACACTGCCTCCTATCCCATGACTCTTTAGTTTTGCCAAAGGTCTCTCATGAGGTACTTTGTCAAAGGCTTTCTGAAAGTCCAGATACACAATATCAACCGACTCACCTTTGTCCACCTGATTATTCACTCCTTCAAAAAAACATAACAGATTAGTAAGACAAGATCTTCCTTGTCTAAAGCCATGTTGGCTGTCTCCCATTAGGTCATGACTATCTACATGCTGAGTAATTTTATTCTTTATGATGGTTTCTACCATTTTTCCTGGTACTGATGTCAGGCTCACCGGTCTGTAGTTTCCCGGATCACCCCTGGAACCCTTTTTAAAAATTGGTGTTACATTGGCGATCCTCCAATCTTCAGGTATTAGAGATGATTTTAATGATAGTTCACGGATCACTAATAGCAGGTCTGCAATCTCATATTTCAGTTCTTTCAACACCCTTGGATGTATACCATCCGGCCCAGGTGATTTGCTACTCTTCAGTTTATCTAATAGTTGTAATACATCTTCCCGATGTATCGATATTTCCTTCAATTCTTCCGCACCTTTAAATACCACTTCAGTCATGGGTAGCATCCCTACATCTTCCTCAGTAAAGACTGAAGCAAAGAATTCATTCAGTCTCTCCGCTATTGCCTTGTCGCCTCTTAATGCTCCTTTAACCCCTTTATCATCTAATGGACCAACTGACTCTCTCACAGGTTTTTTGCTACGAATGTACTTGAAAAGGTCTTTACTTCGCGTTTTTGCTTCCGCAGCAAGCTTCTTCTCAAACTCTCCCTTTGCCTGCCTTATCAATGCCTTGCATTTGACTTGCCAGTGCTTGTGCTGTTTCCAGGTTTCGTCGTTTGGCTCTTTTTTCCATTTCCTGAAAGATGCTTTTTTGGCAACAACAGCCTCTCTGACCTCACCTTTAAACCATGCTGGCAGTTTTTTGGACTTCCTTCCACTTTTCTTAAAGCGTGGAATACAGCTGGTCTGGGCTTCCAAGATAGTATTTTTCAACAACAGCCAAGCCTGATGTATGTCTTTAACCTTTGCAACTGCTCCTTTTAGTTTTTTCTTAAATATTTTCCTCATTTTATCATAGTCTCCCTTTCGAAAGTTAAAAGGAAGTACTGTGCATTTCCTTACTATCCCTCCTCCACTAATTAAATCAAAGGTGATCATGCTATGATCACTATTGCCAAGCGGCCCCAACAACCTTATCTCTTGCACTAGATCTGGTGTTCCACTAAGGACTAGGTCTAATATGACTTCCCCTCTGGTCGGTTCATGAACCAGCTGCTCCAAGAAGCAGTCATTTATTTCATCTAGGAACTTTATCTCCCTAGCATGTCCTGACGTGACACTGACCCAGTCGATACCGGGGTAGTTGAAATCACCCATTATTATTACTGCGCTGTAACTTTTGTTAGCTTCCTTGATCTCTTTGAGCATTTCATCATCCATTTGTTAATTCTGGCCAGGCGCTCGATAGTACACCCCCACTGCCATTGCCTTCCCCCTTTTACATGGAATTTCAATCCATATAGATTCTACAGCAGATTTTGTTTCCTGCAAAACTTTAATCCTTTCTGACTCAATGCCCTCTCTAACATAGAGAGCAACCCCTCCACCAATTTGATCAGCTCTATCATTACGATATAGTTTGTACCCAGGTATCACAGTGTCCCACTGGTTGTCCTCCTTCCACCATGTCTCTGATATTCCAATCATATCTAACCTTTCATTTAGTGCTATATATTCTAACTCTCCCATCTTATTTTTTAGACTTCTAGCATTTGCATACAAGCATTTTAGAGAATGTATTTTATTCATATCAATTTGGCTATTGTTAGACACGGGTAATTTGGGATCTTTAAGCTCTGTCTGCTCCATACTTGAGGGCAATTGGGCTACTTTACTCTTATGTGGAACCTCTCTGCTTTTGATAGTATCCTTCAAAGATACATTCTTCCGAACCATCCGCTCTTGGGCGACTGTCGGCTTTCCCCTAATATCTAGTTTAAAAGCTGCTCTATCTCCTTTTTAAAGGTTAATGCCAGCAGCCTGGTTCCATCTCAGTTAAGGTGAAGCCCATCCCTTCGGAAGAGCCCCTCCTTTCCCCAGTTCCTAACAAATCCAAAACCCTCATCTCTGCACCATTGTCTCATCCACGCATTGAGACTCCAGAGCTCTGCCTGCCTTTTGGGTCCTGCGCGTGGAACAGGAAGCATTTCGGAGAATGCTACCCTGGAAGTTCTGGATTTCAACTTCCTACCTAAAAGCCTAAATTTAGCCTCCAGAACCTCCCTACCACATTTTCCTATGTCATTGGTACTGACATGTACCAAGACAGCAGACTCCTCCTCAGCACTATCTAAGACCTTATCTAGGTGGTGCGTGAGGTCCGCTACCTTCGCACCAGGCAGGCATGTTACCAGGCGATCCTCATGTCCA
This sequence comes from Ichthyophis bannanicus, assembly GCA_033557465.1. Classification (NCBI taxonomy): domain Eukaryota; kingdom Metazoa; phylum Chordata; class Amphibia; order Gymnophiona; family Ichthyophiidae; genus Ichthyophis; species Ichthyophis bannanicus. The sequence goes on from CM066033.1 coordinate 594,319,498, forward strand.
CCAGCCACCCAGCTATCTACATGCCTAATGATCGAATCACCAACTATAACGGCTGTCCTAACCTTTCCCTCATGGGCACATGGCCCTGCAGAAGCTTCCTCGTGCGAGAGGGTTTTACATCACCTGGAGGACAGGTCCTAGTTACAGGATCACTTCCTGCCACACCAGGGTGATGCTCTCCTGTCACATGACCTCTCTCCTCCATGGCAACAGGGATGCTGCCAGACTGGAGGTGGGACTTCAGGAATATATTGTGATAAGGAAGCTTATCATAGCTCAGGTAGGAGCTATAGAAAAGATGATGTGACTCTGAGCAAGCAACCTGTCAGTTCTGGTAGAAGCAAGAAAACAGAGTTTTCACATAAAAGACTACCAGTCCCAGAATGCACCAGGTTTCCAGCAGCCATGAGGGGGGCTGAAGTGAGAAAACGTGTGTGCAATCAAGAGAGCTATGAGGTAATCCCTAAGCACTCATCTCAAAGGGCAGGGCCTGATTCAACACAGCTGCGCTGTGTTAGGGAGGAGCACACATTAGAACAGAATAAGAATAGAGCTTATTCTTCAGATAAGAGCTTCAGGAACAGCTTCAGGAAAGGAGACAGCAACAGCTTCAAGCTCAAGCACCAACATCATCTCGAGAAGCAGAAGCCAAGCCAAGCGGATAGAGAGAGAAGGAAACTCTCTGGAAGGAAGAGAAGAAAGGCCATTGGAAGGTCTGGGAGATTCCAAGGCAGTACCCATACTGGGAGGTATTCCAAATGCCAGCAGAGTCCATTGGACTGGAGTCAGCCAGAGGAATGGAATGGCAGAGATAGGAATCACCAGTGGCTACCTGGAAGAGAGAAGACTGCACGTGGAAAGGACTTTCAGACCAAGGCCAGAAGGTATGTGAGGAGATCCAGTGTCCAGGGATCAAGATTGGAAGGCTGGACATCAGAATTGGATTACATACTGGCCAGGCTATACAGAGAGGAATTATGATAGCAGGAGAGGCTCAGGTATGAACACTGATCCAGACCCTATCTATAATAGAGAATGGCAGCAAGGGAATAAGCATTCTCATGATAGTGCCTTAATGAAAGACTCGTCTGTGCCAATGTATGATAGTGACCCTATGCTGATTGATGAAGGGGGAGATACAGCAGATGAAACTATTAATTACATGGACTGTTCTCTATCTAAATGCTATTGCTAGCTTTCTGTGAGCAAACACATCAGCCATCACAAAGAAACCTAACTTTGTTCTTTATTTCCACTGCAATCAGCTCTTAAAGCAGGATTTGGGTTCACACAGTAGCAGCCAGCCAGCTAAAGGCTTTCAGCTGGTCAATTGATAGTAATTAAAGCTGCACCTGATTGTGTGTGTGAGCAAGGGAGAATCACTGCTGGGATCTGCGTGGAAAATAAGCAGAAGTTAACCTAACAAGCAAAGTTTATTCATTTCTTTGTGCCTTTTCATTTGGTAATTATTTGCTAAGAAAACATTAGCTAATTGCCTGACAAGCTGAAGGTTGTTTTCTGATTTGCTTTGTGACTTTATGTTATCCATTTAAACACTGCAAGCAAGTAACCTCATTTATATTGCTAACAAGCATACTTGTGCTGGGTGAATTAAACCCCATCAATAAAAGAAGTATTTTATTGGCTTTCCCCACTGGTTTCACAACTCAATTATTGTCTTCAGCTGTGTTAGGAGTGAAAGAACTACATTACCCACAATACCTTGCAAGAATCATATGAATATATGCATCGTCAAGATTGTGTAAGTTCTCACCCTAGGCAGCCGTCTGACAAATGGCGTAGTTTTTCGGATTGCTTTTGCACCAAGAGGATTTATTTGCTGTGGATTACAAATAAAATTCAAGTTTGAAGCTGAAAGAAGATTTTTTTTCCCTCATCTACACTTTGGAGGAGAAGTGGTTGTTCCAGGAAGCTGTCCCAGATGAAAAGACCCTGTGAAAAGCTGGATTCATCACTGAGACAAGGTAATATGTACCTGGGCATGTCTAGTGGTGGATGTGTGTAAGCAAAGGGGGTAATTGAAAAAAAAAAAAAAAGTTGAAAAAAAAAAAAACAAACACACCTGGTTGGAAGGTGGTGCACTTTGGGTTTTTTTTTTTTTCTTTATTTCTTGCAGGGGTCAAGATGGATCCGAGGGAGATGGCTCAATGGATGGCAGCCCAATTTAGCAAGCAGCAGGAGCTATCACAGCAGGCCCAGGACACTGCTATGAAGGCCTTAATGGAACAGCAGAAACCAGTGCTTGATCTGGTGCAAGCTCTAGTTCAGCTGCAGAGCCAAAGTGGAACAGATGCAAGACCAGCAGTTAGTACTGGTACACCACATGTGGACAGTGTGGGACTCAATCAAGGGATTGGGGCATTTAATTTTGGGAAATTAACTCCAGATGATAATGTTGATGATTTTCTAGAGTCTTTTGAAAGAGTGGCACAGGCTTTAGCATGGCCAGAGACCCAGTGGGCAGTAAGGCTGGCAGCCTCATTAACTGGTGAGGCACTTGCAGCTTACAGAGCAATGCCAGCAGCCCAGGCTTTGATTTATAAGGATGTAAAGGCAGCTATTAGAGATCGCCTAGGGTTGTCTATTTCAGAGTATAGGCGAATGTTTAGAGCTGTTACATTGAAAGTGGGTGAGACACCCAGGGCTCTGAGTCAGAGAATCAGAAGTTTAGCTGTAAAATGGTTGGAGCCTGAGCAAAAGACAGTAGAAATGTTATTAGATATTATAATGCTGGAACAATTTATGCTTGGGGTACCTAAAGATTTGAATGTTTTTCTTATACAGCAAAATTGCCAAAATCTTGGAGAGGCAACCATGCTAGCAGAGAGATTCTTGGAAGCCACGCAGGCTTGCCATAGAATGGGTGGCCCTCTAAAGATGGATGCTGAGGCTAAATGTGCTGTATCAGAAAAGAGAATAATTAAGAATGTTTCTGAAAATGAATGTACTGTATCAAACCAGATGACACAGTGGAATAGAAAGAAATGTTTCAAGTGTGGAAAATTGGGACATTTAGAGAAGAGATGCCAGACACACACTAGTTTAATGGGTCTGGATTTAAAACAGCCCAAGGAAGGATTTCTTTTGATGGTTGATGTGCAGGGAATTACCACAAATGCTTTATTAGACTCTGGGGCAGACCAGAGTATGATGTCAAAAAGGCTTTGGAAGAGGATAGAGGCCCAAGAAAGATTTGTGCCTAGAACCCCTGAAAGCCAAGTTCACATCAGATGCATTCATGGTGCTGCATCATCATATCCCACCTATAGGCTAAAGGTTAAGTGCCTAGGGAAACAAGAGGAAGTCCTATTAGCAGTGGTGCCTAGGCTACCCTTTGATTTGGTTCTAGGAAGAGACTGGCCAAGATTTAAGCAGGGTCTAGTGGAAGGACTAGGAAAGAAGGAGGGAGAAGGTTTAATGGTAGTAGCTCCCGGGCCTTTATTTGGAAGTCCTCAGACCCCAGCTAAAAAGATGGTTAAGCGTCCAGAAGACCAAGCTACCCCAAAGCAGATATTTGTCCTAAAGTACCATAAGGTCTCTGAGAAGGCCCAAGCTCCTAAGCGGGCAACCCCTCAATCTGCTGGGTTTGACCTGTGCAGCATAGAAAATGTGACTGTACCTAGCCAAGGGAGAGCCCTGGTTGACACCGGTCTCCAAGTGGCAATACCAATTGGATGTTATGGGAGAGTAGCCCCAAGGTCCGGATTAGCCCTTAAATATTTCATCGATGTGGGTGCGGGAGTAATTGATCCCGATTACAGGGGCAATATTAAAGTTCTGTTGTTTAACTTTGGACAGAATGAGTATCATGTGAAGACAGGAGACAAAATTGCCCAATTGATCTGTGAGAGGCTGGGTTTTCCACCTGTGGAGGAGGTCACATCCCTAGAGAATTCTGAACGTGGAGCCAAAGGCTTTGGTTCTACTGATGTCAAAGGGGTTAAAAGCTTAGCTGCCACCTGTGCCCGAGAGAGGGAGGTGAGTGAAGAGGAAGATTTGGGACCCCAGATATCTGATTGTAAAGAAAAATCAGAGCCCCAAATAGGTGAGGACCTGACAATGGTACAACAGGAAGAAATTAGGAAGTTGCTTAAGGAATTCCCAGATGTGTTGACACCCATACCTGGGGAGACCCATTTGGTGGCCCATGAAATAATAACTCCACCTGGGAAATTGGTTCGTCAAAGGCCATACCGCTTGCCCAAAGCCAAAAGACAGGAGGTAGTGGCACAAGTCCAGGAGATGTTGGACATGGGGGTAATAGAGGAGTCAAAGAGTCCCTGGAATAGCCCCATAGTCCTGGTGCCGAAGCCTGATGGATCCTTAAGATTTTGTATTGACTTCCGGCAGGTAAACGCCATATCAGTTTTTGATGCATATCCAATGCCAAGAATTGAGGAGCTGTTAGACCAGCTGGGACAGGCTCAATACTTAACCACCCTTGATATGACAAAAGGATATTGGCAAATCCCTCTCACCAGGGAGTCGAAGCCAAAGACTGCGTTCAGCACCCCCGTTGGCCTTTTCCAGTTCAAGAGGATGCCTTTCGGACTGCATGGAGCAGCGGCTACCTGCCAAAGGTTAGTGGATCAGGTACTTCGACCCCACCAAAGTTATGCTTTTGCATACATGGATGATGTCATAATCCATAGTAACACCTGGGCGGAGCATTTGAAGAGGATCAGGGCAGTCTTGTGCTCCATGAAGCAAGCGGGAATCACTTTAAACCCGAAGAAGTGTGCCTTTGCAAATAGGGAGGTAAAATACCTAGGCCACCTAGTGGGAAGAGGAAAAATTAAACCTCTATTAAGCAAAATAGATAGCATCAGGAATTTTCCTCCTCCAACAACCAAGAAACAACTAAGAAGTTTCTTAGGACTTATTGGATACTACCGCCGGTTTATACCGCAATTCACAGAGAAAAGTGCCATTTTCACGGATATGCTGCGAAAGAATTGTCCAAACCAGATAAAGTGGACACCAGAAGCTGAAAAAGCGTTTTCAGTCTTAAAAGAAAAATTGTGTACAGGACCGGTACTGAAAGGAGTAGACTTCAAGAAACCCTTTCTGGTTCAAACCGATGCATCGGATGTAGGGCTAGGAGCGGTCCTATCCCAGTGCCATGATGGGGAGGAGCATCCTGTGATGTACCTGAGCAGGAAGTTGTCACCGGCTGAACAAAAGTATTCTACGATAGAAAAAGAGTGTTTGGCTATCAAGTGGTCAGTGGAGGCGTTAAGGTTTTACCTTACAGGGAGAAAGTTCCAGTTGGTCACGGACCATGCCCCACTTAAGTGGTTGCAGCAAATGAAGAACCACAATGCCAGGTTGACACGCTGGTACATGGCCTTACAGGCGTTTGATTTCCAAGTTGAACATCGTGCCGGGAAGTTACACAAGAATGCGGATGCACTTTCCCGTATTACGGACTGTAGAGAAGAAGTTTCACCAGTAAAACCAGTCCGTAATAACTTAAGCAGGGGGGTATGTGATAAGGAAGCTTATCATAGCTCAGGTAGGAGCTATAGAAAAGATGATGTGACTCTGAGCAAGCAACCTGTCAGTTCTGGTAGAAGCAAGAAAACAGAGTTTTCACATAAAAGACTACCAGTCCCAGAATGCACCAGGTTTCCAGCAGCCATGAGGGGGGCTGAAGTGAGAAAACGTGTGTGCAATCAAGAGAGCTATGAGGTAATCCCTAAGCACTCATCTCAAAGGGCAGGGCCTGATTCAACACAGCTGCGCTGTGTTAGGGAGGAGCACACATTAGAACAGAATAAGAATAGAGCTTATTCTTCAGATAAGAGCTTCAGGAACAGCTTCAGGAAAGGAGACAGCAACAGCTTCAAGCTCAAGCACCAACATCATCTCGAAAAGCAGAAGCCAAGCCAAGCGGATAGAGAGAGAAGGAAACTCTCTGGAAGGAAGAGAAGAAAGGCCATTGGAAGGTCTGGGAGATTCCAAGGCAGTACCCATACTGGGAGGTATTCCAAATGCCAGCAGAGTCCATTGGACTGGAGTCAGCCAGAGGAATGGAATGGCAGAGATAGGAATCACCAGTGGCTACCTGGAAGAGAGAAGACTGCACGTGGAAAGGACTTTCAGACCAAGGCCAGAAGGTATGTGAGAGGAGATCCAGTGTCCAGGGATCAAGATTGGAAGGCTGGACATCAGAATTGGATTACATACTGGCCAGGCTATACAGAGAGGAATTATGATAGCAGGAGAGGCTCAGGTATGAACACTGATCCAGACCCTATCTATAATAGAGAATGGCAGCAAGGGAATAAGCATTCTCATGATAGTGCCTTAATGAAAGACTCGTCTGTGCCAATGTATGATAGTGACCCTATGCTGATTGATGAAGGGGGAGATACAGCAGATGAAACTATTAATTACATGGACTGTTCTCTATCTAAATGCTATTGCTAGCTTTCTGTGAGCAAACACATCAGCCATCACAAAGAAACCTAACTTTGTTCTTTATTTCCACTGCAAACAGCTCTTAAAGCAGGATTTGGGTTCACACAGTAGCAGCCAGCCAGCTAAAGGCTTTCAGCTGGTCAATTGATAGTAATTAAAGCTGCACCTGATTGTGTGTGTGAGCAAGGGAGAATCACTGCTGGGATCTGCGTGGAAAATAAGCAGAAGTTAACCTAACAAGCAAAGTTTATTCATTTCTTTGTGCCTTTTCATTTGGTAATTATTTGCTAAGAAAACATTAGCTAATTGCCTGACAAGCTGAAGGTTGTTTTCTGATTTGCTCTGTGACTTTATGTTATCCATTTAAACACTGCAAGCAAGTAACCTCATTTATATTGCTAACAAGCATACTTGTGCTGGGTGAATTAAACCCCATCAATAAAAGAAGTATTTTATTGGCTTTCCCCACTGGTTTCACAACTCAATTATTGTCTTCAGTTGTGTTTGGAGTGAAAGAACTACATTACCCACAATACCTTGCAAGAATCATATGAATATATGCATCGTCAAGATTGTGTAAGTTCTCACCCTAGGCAGCCGTCTGACAATATCCATGTAGGTCTCGTCTATATACCTCTCTGTCTCTCTTATGCTTTCCAAGTCTGCTACTTTAGCCTCTAGAGAATGGACTCGTTCCCTGAGAGCAGAGCTCCTTGTGTTTAGATCTAAGTTCTTTACTTACTAAGGGTTGCTATGGATATTTATACTAATAAAACTGTACCTAATACGTGTAATATACCTTGTTCACCTGAAGCTTAACTAATCTCAGGTCCTTAGTGTATGACTGATTTGGGTAATGAGCTTCACCTGAGAGCACCTCCTGCCTTTTAAGATGTGTAAGTACCTATAAAGCTACGATTATCCCAGGGGTGGGTGGGTGTGGGGAGGGAAATAACACTTATTAAAAGAGGGCTGCTACACAGTACCCTGTCTTGTGCTGCTGAGGTAAGCTATATTCTGATTTGATTTAAATTATAGCTCTTAGCTGCTGCTAGGCTCTAACTTCTTATGAAATTTAAACTACAAGCTCTCTGCTGGGTTCCAAATGTAACCAGAAAGCTCTCTTCTGTGTCTTAAATTTAAACTAAAAGTACTTTGCTGTTACTAGGCCATGAGTGACTATTAAATTTAAATTACAAGCTCTCTGCTGGGTATGAAATGTAACCAGAAAGTTCTCCTGTGTGTTTTAAATGTAAACTTAAACTGCTGCTACTAGGCCCTGACTGATTTAACAAAAATAGTGGGTTCACAGATTAATTAGCTTTAATACAAAGAATTCCTTTTAGAAAATTACCAGAAGTATATACTCACAGTTGCAGATCTCTCTCCAGAAGTAGCAGTCCCTTTTTCTAGTCCTTCAAGACAGAAGCTAAGAAGGACTGAGCCTGTCTAGTACTTGGATGGGAGACCACCCTGGAATCCAGGTGCTATAGGATTACTTTGTGGAAGAAAGGCCTGGTGGTCTACTTCTGATTGCGCATCACCAAGAAAACCCAGGTGCTTTGTTCCCAGGAAGGGGCACTGACTCGATGGCAACAACATGCTCTAAAGGGGTGGAGGGTTGAAGTGTCTTTTGAGAGAGGTCCAGGGAGTTGAGTGGAGGAAGAAGCTGCTGAAAAGCAGGTTAGTGGAGATGTTGATGGTTGACTGAAAATTGGTGGCTAGGTATGGAGTAGGGTTAGAATTAGGGGATGGGGAATGTGTGCAGTGAGGATTGCCTAAGTATAATTGTGTGAGGTAGGGGTTAGGGTTACGTAGGTCTGCTGAGCCCAAGTAAATGCTTTGTTGAGGAATAGGGTGTTATTTGGTGAGATTATTGAACCTATTTAAATCCAATTGTTTAAGGATGTGGGGAGGGGGAAGGAGATTGCCGTATCACCAAACCTATGCACATTTCTTTGTGTACATAGGGTTAGATTTTAGTTGGGCGCCAGGCTCAAGCTGAAGCATAGGTTCCCAACTTCTCTGATTATGTGGACCCCTTATTAATCTCCAAGAAGTTCAGGGACCCTCAGCTCATCCTCACTACTCTTCCTGGATCCCCATGCCTCAGTACAAATCCTGTCTATGCTAGCCCTATTAATCTCCCTTCCTCTTCCTGTCTCCATCAGTCTCTCTCTCTCTCTCTCCCCCAACCATTCCCCACCAGTATTACTCTCTTTCTCCCCCTCCCCCCAACCAGTTCCCTCCAGTCTCTCTCTCTTCCCCAGAACCAATTCCCTCCAGTCTCCACTGTGCTAATCCATATTGCTCATGGTGGTATAGTTTTTGTTGGGCCACAAAGCCCATGCAAATTTCTTTATCGAAAATGGGGGTTTGAACGGGATGTTGTATAGTCCAATAAAAATTCTATTGTGTATTGTGGTTGAGGGGTATCCTCAGAGCTACTGGGAGCCCCAGTTCTGGGGTTCTCATATCTAGGTGTCCTGAGCCTGATTTTCAGGCTATTGGGTTTGAGGAACTTGTGTCTTTTGGGGAAACTGCCAGGTACTTGTGACCTAGATTGGCCACTATTGGAAACAGGATACTGGGCTTGATGGACCTTGGTCTGACCCAGAACAGCATATCTTATGTTCTTATGTCCTTGGTAAGAGGCTCCAAGGCTCTTGGATTTGTAAACCATATCATCTACAGTTCTGACAAACCATAGCATCCCTTCATTTAATCAGCAACCCAAACTACAGCAATATTGTATTATACAGAACTCTCTAGTCCAGAACTCTCAAGCAGGACTGGCTCTATAGTATTTTTTCATTAACATACTTTTCAACATACCAATTCCTCTTAATACACATCATAAAACTCAAATAATTTGTATATCATAGCATCATTAGCTTACTATATGGGTAATACAGCTAATTTGTTAACAAACACCTTAAAGAAATGAAATATAGTCAAACATGTTCTTCAGCCACTTTACTGTAACAATGCAATCCTATAGAGTTTAGAATGAGATTATAAAAATAATAAAGATTGAAAAATCAGTGCAAATATTTTTTTCTTAAAACCACCAAGATCAGTCAGGATGCCACTTCAGCCCTCCTTCAGCTGTAAACGCTTTGTTTGTCTTCTTTCTAAATTATCACCCCTCGATTAAACGTGATTTCAACGACCCTGCTTTTATTGTCTTTGTTCCTCTAAAACAGGTAGTTTGGGAGAAGAAAGCAAGGGATGGAATAGGAACTTGGAAGAACCAGGCAGAGATTAGTGGCTTTCCAGTCCCTGCACCGGCTCACGCGATGGGAACTTTGCACGCACAGGAAAACTTAGAAGCTATAATAAAAGCACTAAGCAGCTGGGGGTTGGCTGGGGATTTTTTTTTCAAACTCAATGAAAACTCCTGCGATCCCACAGTCACGTATGTATTTCCGCAGGAGCCCCTCACTGAGGCGTTCCCAAGGGAATCACATACATAAATAGCCGAAGTAGCTGGCAAGAAGAAAGGGGAGTTGGGAAGGCGGCAAAGTCTAATCAGGGATTATTGCAGCTCTAGCATGATAGTGATAGTGGGGTCCAATGGTGAAGAGTTGGGCGGCGATTCGTCCTGGCACACGTTACCAATCTGAGCATTTCTATATAAACTCCGAGGAAGTGTACAGCCGATCCGGAGTGAAGGGATTAAGGACCCCTCTCCTTCTCAAAGCAGCAGCAGGGATCTTTTTCAGATGCAACCATAGGATGCCGAGACCTCCTACACCCTGCCCCCTGAGCAGCACCTAACCAGGAGATCGCTGTGGGGAAAATTTACTCAAACTTCTACTACCGAAAAGTAAAGGAATATCTGGGCTGCGCGTAGATGTGCAGGAGGAGAAACTTTCACGTACAGAGGAATCACGATGCAACAGGCAATTTACTTTTGCCGTACTCTGAAATGAGCTAGTGACAGCGTTAGTAATTGCTTTGTTTTTCAATGACTCAGATACATACACCGTTATGAGATTTCTATTTCTTTGCAATTGCCATGCTGGAAGTGCAGATACTACACATTACCTATTATTTATAAAAACTCTTCGTGGTTTCCAATTTGTTTTCTCATTAGGAGATAGGGTTTAGTTAAATTATTTATTTTAATAGAAAAGTACCTCCGTTGTGTCCACTAATTATGCATTTCAATTGTGCCCAGAATTTCGGAACACACTGTTCTAAGTGGCAAATGAGCGGATACGTTTCTATTTTTGCAAACCACACGTGGAAGCTTTTTTCCCATTTGTCAGACTGTCTGATCCTTTCATCACAATTGCAGAAAGCAGGATTTAAGTAAATGCATACATTTATTTATTTTATTTATTTACATTCTCTTATATACCGCGCTATTAGTAACCATATGTTAATTCTGATACAGTGTCAGCACCCCGCCTGCAGATTTATGTACATATTTTACTCATGTTATCTTAGCCTTTACTCTTGTTCTTTGTAAATATTTTATGTATATACTTCACCCATGTTATCCAAGTTTGTACTCCTGTTCTCTGTAAAACCGAACAGCTTGTTGTTCTGGTCATTTTGTTATAATGTAAATCGCGCTGATATCGAATAGTGCGGTATATAAGACATTGTAATAAATAAATAAATATTCTGCATCAGTGCGGTTTACATTGAACAAACTGAAATTACATTGAACAGGGCATTATAACTTGGAGATAACTATTTAATAATAACTAACTACATAATAATATAGTAATTGTTATTGTTCTCGTTGCAGCAGATCCACCATGGCCATAGAAAAGGTGTACGAAGAGCTGTCCACACCAGATCTGCATCACGTTTTGCTGTTCTGCCTGTCCATACTAATGACCGTCTACGCCTGGAGGTGGATAAGGAGGATGGGGAAGAGAATTGAGCCCCCGGGTCCCTTCCCCTGGCCCCTGATCGGCAACGTCGCTCAGCTGGGCAGCAACCCGCACATCTCCTTCGCTGGCTTGGCGCGCAAATACGGAGACGTCTTCCAGATCAAGTTGGGCAGCCAGAGCGTGGTGGTCCTGAACGGCGAGCATGCCATCCGGCGAGCGCTGCTCGGCAAGGCGACAGAGTTCGCGGGCAGGCCGGACTTCACCTCTTTCAAGGTGGTCTCCGGGGGCAGGAGTCTGGCTTTCGGCGGCTACAGCGCGCAGTGGAAGCTTCACCGGCGGCTCGCGCACTCCACGGTGCGCGCCTTCTCCACTGCCAACGTGCAGACGCGCCAAGCCCTGGAGCGGCACGTGCTGGGCGAGGCGCGCGAGCTCGTGCGCCTCTTCCTTGGCCGGAGTGCGGGCGGCGCCTACTTCGACCCGGCGCGCGACGTCGTCGTGGCCATCGCCAACGTGATGAGCGCCGTGTGCTTCGGACGCAGGTACAACCACGAGGACGGCGAGTTCCACGCGCTGCTTAGCCGCAACGAGCAGTTCGGGCGCGCGGTGGGCGCCGGCAGCCTGGTGGACGTGCTGCCCTGGCTCCGGCGCTTCCCCAATCCTGTTCGCACCCTCTTCGGCGACTTCGTGCGGCTCAACCGCGACTTCTACGCCTTCGTGCATGACAAGTACGTGCAGCACCTGCGCAGTTTCCGGGAGGGACTCACCAGGGACATGATGGACTCCTTCATCCAGGCGCTGGCGGGACCGCCGGGGCTGCTGCAGCGGGAGCACGTGCCGGCCACCGTCACCGACATCTTCGGGGCAAGCCAGGACACTCTCTCTACGGCTCTGCAGTGGCTCATCCTCTTCCTGGTCAGGTAGGAGCCTGGGGTCTGACCCTCCTTTTCCTCCCTCCTAGCTCAGATGCGTACATGAGGTTTAGCGCTAGATTGGGTTTCTGAAAATAATCTGCTCCCGCTTTAAACCCCTTGCAAACCATCATAGTTCCCTTCCTAACTGGAGAGAGGAATTCGGATTAGAGTGGCCCTATTAAAACGGTGCGAGGCTGCGTTCTGAATATTGTGAAGCAATTGCAGCTCAACACTCTGGTCCTGCTACTTTTTTTTTCTTTTGAAAAGACGCGTCTTGGCCATTACTGATTAAGAGTCAGCTAGCAAAAGTAAAGGTAACCCCTCCCCCTTTTCCTCAAGGGAAGAATTAAAGCTGGTGGTTGCCCTGTCATTCATTAAGTCTGAAAGCGGATCCTCTTTCCGTTTAAGTGTATTTTTCTCTCAGGGCTATTGCTGGTGGAGAGCAGGAAAGTGCTCCTGCTTTAAATATTACAAGAGTCTCTAGAGCTTCCTGCATAGCCGCTTAAACATATTAGTTTATACTAGTTAGGGACCGGTGGGTCTGATAATTTCATAATACTACTTCAAGGCAGGTGCAAGGATATTGGGAGCCTTTGCCTGGTAGTCTCATGCCAATCACGTTTTGCATATGGGAAACAATAAAAAAATTATATTTCAATTTACATCGATACATTTCATTTCCAGTGGAGTGGAGGGTAGCCTAGTGGTTAGAGTAACTATCTAATCCCCAGAAAATAAAGTGTTTGATTCCCATTGGTACTCCTTGAGCAAGTCACCTTACCCTCCATTGTTTCAGAAGAAAAGGCTGGCAATCCACTTCTGGTTATACATTGCCAAGAAAACCCTGAGGCAGCTGGGTTGCCAGGAGTCAGCACTGACTTGAGGACACTTAAAAAAAAAATGGTACCTGAAGTTGCTAAAATTAACTCCTCTATGGCTGTTGGACAAAAACTTAGTAAATTAGATCCTCCATCTTTGAAAATTTACCACAATAAGCAGAATTCATTTTTATGTTAACTTTTCATAACTAGCTATGATTGGATCTTGATCTCCTTGTTCTCCTGATTTATCACCTATCTGTATCCTGCCATTACACTAGTCCCTAGTTGTTGTGTTGTCTGTCTTAATTAAATTGTAAGTTCTGATGAGCAGGTACTGTCTCTTACTTGTACATGTACAGCACTGTGTATATCTTGTAGCACTACATAAATGATAAATAGTAGTAGTTATGCCCCACCCCCATAATATTTTGCTAATTAAACTCAGCACTCATGATCGACCCAACCCTTCCACAAAATTCCTGTTAAAAATTCATAACTGTAAATTATAGTTGTAAAAATTAAACTTTGCTTTGTATGTGTGTGAGCTCACTCTTCCTTCAGGTAATAGAATGTGCTGCTGGCTGTTTGAGTGCATGGGTGCCTGCACCCTCACGCCTCCTCTCCTCACCCCCCCCCCCTTTACATCCCTCACTTCCCCCTCCATTCTGTCTTCTAACCAATTATCAGCTCTTGAGCTTCATCACTTTCTCCCTCTCACCCAACCTTCTCTCTCTCCCTAAGGCAACCTCGCCCTCGTTTCCGGCATACTGTCTCCTCTCTACCCCGCACTCTGCTACTCCTCCTCCTCCTCCTCTCATCTGGTGATATCAACCCCAATCTTGGTCCCCCTAGTTTTCAGTCTCACTCTGAGAAGAGATCCTCATGCAACTTGTCTAATCTTATTCATATCCCTCTCCTTTCCCCCTCCACTCTCCCTTTCTCATGTGCCTTATGGGAACACACATTCTGTCTCTAATAAACTCACTTTTACTCATGATCTCTTTATCTCCAATGCTCTACACCTTCTTGCTCTAACTGAGACCTGGCTCCTCCCTGATGATACCGCATCTCCTGCTGCCCTCTGCCGTGGAAGCTATCAGTTCTCCCACACACCTCGTCCCACTGGCCGTAGTGGTAGTGTTGGGTTTCTACTTTCTCCCTCCTGCCAATTCCAACCCCTCCTGCTGTCTCAATCTCACTCCTTTCTCTCTTTCGAAGTCCACTCCATCCGCCTCTTCACTCCACTTTCTCTCCGGGTAGCTGTTGTTTATCGTCCTCCTGACAAGCCTGCTTCTACCTTTCTCTCTGACATTGACTCGTGGCTCTCTTTCTTTCTGGACTCCTCTTCCCCCACTCTTATTCTTGGGGTTTTTAACATTCATGTCGATAACCCCTCTGATCCTCATGCTCTAAAGCTCCTCTCCCTCACCTCCTCGTTTGACCTCCAACTTTGTTCCACTGCCCCCACTACCCAGCATGGCCACTGCCTGGACCTGATATTTTTCTCTAGTTTCTTACCCTCGAACCTCTGTAACTCAGTTCTTCCCTTATCTGACCATCACCTTTTAAGCTTTAATCTTCATCTCCCACCGTCTCAGCCCCGTCCTATCTCCGCCAACCTTTTTAGAAACCTTCATGCTATTGATCCCTTGACTCTCTCTTCCACCATTTCTCCATCTCTTTCTTCCACTATGTCATCCAAGTCTGTCGATGAGGCAGTAGCTTCCTATAATGCTGCACGTTCTTCAGCTCTGGATGCTCTCGCTCCACCCACTCCATGTCCTGTGAGACGTTCTCCACCCCAGCCCTGGCTTTCATCCACTACCCGCTATCTACGTTCCTGTGCCCGTTCTGCTGAGCATGCTTGGCTCAAATCACATTCCCCTGAAGATCATCTACACTTCAAATTCATGCTTGTCTCTTTCCAGTCAGCCATGGCTCTTGCCAAACAAGACTACTATGTCCATCTGACTAACTCTCTTGCCTCTGATCCTCACCGTCTCTTTACTACTCTTAGCTCTCTCCTTAAAGTACCTCTGCCTCCAATCCCTCCCTCCCTTTCTGCCCAAACCCTAGCTATTTCCATGACAAAATTCACAAGATCACCCTCCAATTCCCCACAAACTCAGCTATTTCCCCTCCTCCCCCTTTCCACTCCCAACTCTCCCCCCCCCCTTGCTACCCTCTCTTCTTTTCCTGTCATCTCTGATGAGGAAACTGCACACCACCTTTCTTCCTCCAAACTCACCACCTGCTCCTCTGATCCTATCCCCACCCACCTCCTAAGCTCCATCTCCTCCACCGTTGTCCCTTCCATCTCCCATATTCTCAACCTTTCGCTCTCCACTGCAACTGTCCCTGCAAACTTCAAGCATGCTGTGGTCACACCTCTCCTCAAGAAACCCTCACTTGATCCTACCTGTCCTTCTAACTATTGACCCATCTCTCTCCTTCCCTTCATTTCTAAACTACTTGAACGTGTGGTTTACCACCGCTGCCTTGACTTCCTCTCCTCTCATGCCCTCCTGGATCCCTTACAGTTTGGCTTTTGTCCTTTACACTCTACTGAAACGGCTCTTGTCAAAGTCTCTATTGACTTGTTCCTGGCTAAATCCAAGGGCCTGTACTTTGTCCTCATCCTTCTTGACCTCTCTGCTGTTTTCGACACCACTGACCACAACCTTCTCCTCGACACCCTGTCCTCGCTTGGCTTCAAGGGCTCCATACTATCCTGGTTCTCCTCCTATCTCTCCCATCGCTCCTTCAGTGTGTGTTCTGGTGGCTCCTCCTCCTCCGCTACCCCGCTCCCAGTTGGTGTACCCCAGGGATCTGTCTTGGGTCTTTCTCCTTTACTCTCTCTATACCCAGTCCCTTGGTGCGCTTATCTCTTCCCATGGCTTTCAGTACCATCTGTATGCTGATGACTCCCAGATCTACCTCTCTACACCCGAACTCTCCCCAGCAATCCAGACCCAGATCTCTGCCTGCCTTTCTGACATTGCTGCCTGGATGTCTCACCGCCACTTGAAATTGAACATGGACAAGACTGAACTTCTTATCTTTCCCCCTAAAACCTCCTCTCCTCTTCCTCTTTTCTCAGTCTCTGTGGATAACTCTGTACTCCTTCCTGTTTCCTCGGCCTGTAATCTGGGGGTTGTCTTTGACTCCTCTCTCTCTTTCTCCACACACATCCATCTCATAGCTAAGACCTGCTGTTTCTTTCTCTATAACATTATTAAAATCCGCCCCTTCCTTTCTGAACACAGTATTAAAACGCTTATCCACTCCTTAATCACCTCCCGTCTTGACTACTGTAACCTACTCCTTGCTGGTCTCCCTTTGAATCATCTCTCTCCCCTTCAATCTGTTCAACACTCCGCTGCACAGCTAATCTTCCGTCAGCCTCGTCATGCCCTTATTACCCCTCTTCTCAAGTCACTTCACTGGCTCCCTATCCGTTTCCACATCCAGTTCAAACTTCTCCTGCTGACCTATAAATGCATTCACTCTGCGGCTCCTCGGTACCTTTCTTCTCTTATCTCTCCTTACAACCCCCCTCGGGAACTCCGCTCTTCTGGCCAACTGCTTCTATCTGTGCCCTTCTCTTCTACTGCCAACTCCAGACTTCGCTCCTTTCACCTTGCTGCACCTTACGCCTGGAACAAACTACCTGTGTCTGTACGCCAGACACCTTCTCTGACCCTCTTCAAGTCCAGGCTGAAAGCTCACCTCTTTGCTGCTGCTTTGGATCTTGACTCACCTGATCTCCTTTTCCCTCCCTTGCTCTAGCCCTGCCTACACCTCCCGTGTTTCGTGTGTTTTGTCTTGACTAGATTGTAAGCTCTGATGAGCAGGGATTGTCTCTTACATGTCTGTGCTGCGTATGACTGGTAGCGCTATATAAATGCTGAGTAGTAGTAGTAGATCTATTGTTTTGTTTTGACTGCTGCTACTGTAAGCTGCCCCTCAGAAACTGCTGTCCTAGTAACTGCCTAATGGTTGAGCTATCTTGGCCACCATCACCTCTGTTGCATAATTAATTTTGCATTCTTGCTTTGCATTGACACTACCAAAGTCTCTTCCTCAAGCAAACACTTGCATTTTTAAACATTATGGGCCTGATAATGAGCTAGGCTCATTTTTGAAGGGCCATGTGCCTCGTCGGTGTATAGCCCTCCTCGCCGACCTCTAATCCGGATATTCAATGCCGTGGCAACAACAATGAATATCCAGGGATCGCCGCACACACCAGAAAGTGCCAAAGCTAACCGGGCAACAGCAATATTGCATGCTCCTGTGCCTTAAAGATAGGGGAGGTGTTTCCTCATCTGTCTTTTCAGCGCAGATCGCTAATCAGGCAGCGTGCAATATCGCTACTGCCTGGTTATCAGTTGTTGCCGCCTCTGCTCTGCCCTGGAACACCCCTGACATGCCCTGATGCTAATCGGATAGCATCGGGGTGCGCAGGGGAATTAGAGGGGGATATCAATCTATACAAAATCACGCTGCTCGTCTAATCTTCTGCCAGCCTCGCCATGCCCACATTACTCCTCTTCTCAAGTCGCTTCACTGGCTCCCTGTCCAGTTCCGCATCCAATTCAAGCTTCTCCTGCCGACCTATAAATGCATTCACTCTATGGCCCCTCAGTACCTTTTATCTCTTATCTCTCCCTACGTCCCCTCTCGATATTTGTGCTCCACTAACAAATGACTTCTTTCAATGCCTTACACCTTGCTGCACCTTACGCCTGGAACAGCCTACCTGCGTCTGTGTGCCAGGCATCCTCCCTGGCCCTCTTCAAATCCAGGTTGAAGACCCACCTCTTCACCGTTGCATTTAGATCCTGACTCCTTCCTCATCCCACACCAACCCCCGTCAACGTTTATGACCAAACTACAGACGAAACTGTACCACACCGTCCCTTAACTAATGTACTATTGTAACTAGATTGTAAGCTCTGATGAGCATGACTCTGACGGGCAGGGACTGTCTCTTGTATGTTGACTACCTCTTGTAGGTTAGCTGTGCAGCGCTGCGTGCATGGCGCTCTAGAAATGCGAAATAGATAGATATTCAATGGTACTAACCATGTAAGTGCTGTTGAATATCTCAGTTTAAGGCATTTACATGGTTTACTGGGCTGTAAACTGTGTAAATGCCTTTCAAAAATCAGGCCCTACGTAACTGTCAAAATTTTAGTGTAGTAGCCCTCCACTTGGTGGGGATAAGGGTGATCCTGGAGGCAGTACAAACAGTAGATCTGTAGGTGGTTATGGCCAAAACCTCATACTTTTTTCCAGTACACAGAACATAGATGAAGGGTCCCAAATGGTGGCACAAAAACTCCTTCCCTCAACCCCAGCAAGAGCAGACAATCCAGGCTGGCAAAACACACAAGTCTATAAGTCATCTATAGAATAAAAATACCTGTTTGTTGGCCACTCTCCTGAGTAAACAAAATAGATAGACGGCCAGTAAAAAATAACGAGAGCCTATAGCTGCCAACTGTAGGTAAAAAAAAAAATCTGGATATCTAGTTCTGGCATCTGGATACCAACAGACTTGAATATGCAGATTTAGAGATTTAGCGGACAGCGCTGGGTAGCGGTGATATTCAGCTACTATCCAGATAGGGCAGATTTTTTTTGCTGTCCTACGTTATTGTAGTGGTGCTGGAAACAGATAAGTGCTGTCTCAGCTGCATCCATGGACCCCCCACAGTATCCAGATAGCAGAATATCTCTCACCGTGACTTTTCCAGCTAGAAGATCTGCAACATAAGTCTTTTGGATATTAACCCAGTTTGTGGAAGCTTTCAGATGATCACAAAATATATTGTCTGCTCACAGTCTTTAGGTTCTCCCCTGGGCGTTCTGAAACAGGGCTCCTTAGTTGTACAGGTGCTAGATCCTCCTCAGGCACTTTGCTCCTTTTGACCCTCCAGACAACTGCCTGAGTAGCTTCTCTCCCCCTCAGTGCAGCTAAGCCCTTGGGACTCTGAATGGACCCCTTTTGTCTCTCCTTTCTCAGGGCAGCTACACCACAACCACAAGCAAACAGTTCCTCCCTCTCTTAATCACTCCTCCTCTTCACAGTCCGGTCACTCCAGTCCCCTCCTGGCAAGACTAGCAGAATGCACCCGGGGACTCAAGTCCTGCGGCTTTCCTCTCCAGGGGCTTCCTTGTCTTTTCCTATTTGGAAGTACCAGGGCTGGATTTAGGATTTCATTGTCGGGAACAGAAGGTGAGGGCATGGATCCTTCCTTGTAGCTCGGAGGGCCAAGGGGAGGGGGCTGGAGACTGGAAAGCAGGTGTGAGGGTGTTTGAACCAGAGTGCCATGGTGTTGCCTCTGAAGTAAGAGAAGACTTTCCTTTTAGACTGGACACTTGTTGTCTTTAACATTCGTCACTCTTTGTCTAAGTCCGTGTCTGGGAAATACACCAACACAAAACATCATTCTACACCGAAGCTCATTTTTTTGTTAGTTTTATTCTCTGAATGGTATGTCACCTGAAGATTTTAGGCAAGACTGCTTAGAAACCTAAATTTTGATTTTAAAAAAATCCAGCATGCAGTCTCCTGAATCCTTTTGTAAATTGTTTTTCTAGAGGCTGCATCGGGCGATTCACTCAGGTCTTTTGTGACCTATTTCTAGGTCCTGAGCCACAGGTTGCGTCACTGCAGTAGAGGGTTACTATTAGCTCAAACCGAAGTTATAGGAACACATCCAAGGAATACATAACTTAGATGATTTTAAAAGAAAATAAACCCTTTTATAGACATAGGGTGGGAAAGGCAATAAAATAGCTACATAGAAACAAGGTGTGGTCAGGATCAAAAAGACGATAGAACTAAGATAAAGTGTTCACGCTATTTTTATGTTTTGCCTATAATGTGTTCCTTTCTGGTGCTTGCGTGACGTGAGGAAAACCTGCATGCTCACATTTAGAGACATTACGTCCTGTAGTAAGTAGTGTACTTTTTATTGACTTTAGAGGGGGAAGTGGTTTTAAGCTCCCAGAATTGCTGTGTTAGTCCTTTTTAGTCTGCAGTAAGCTGGTGAAATGAAAAGCTTGAAAGCTAGTCACAAATATAGGTTTGTTTTGTTGGACTATCACTTGCAGCTCTTTTACATGTTCTCTATAAATTCCAGAGAACTCGGTGTAAGTCTTGTTTTCTTTACACACATTCATAGAAGAAATTCAAATACTCCCTAAAGGGATAATTTTATAATGGGTTTTGCCCACATAAACAGAAATCTCTTATAATATTACTTCATGGGATACACAGTGACAAGAAGGTGTGCGTTTTTTTTTTGTCAGTGTGTTTGAGGGCATGGTTTGTGTATGTGTATTTTATACATATGCATCTATGTGCCTACTTTATCCATGTACACTTAGATCTGCTTCTGAGCACTTGTTAATGTAATGGATGCATTTTAGCTGCAGTAGTGTCTTTTTAAAATAACCACATAATCTGCACAAGTGCCAGTGTGTGCTTGTGAAATAGCCTCAATAGAAACATAATTGGGCTTTCAACGTAGGAAATTACTTTCAGTTGGGTTCAGATGCACACTGATATCCAGGTGAGAAAAGAGCCTTTGTTTTAACCAAATAAGTAGTTAGTGGTGGTGAATTCCAATGTGTGCCTTAGTTTTGTACATGGCCATCACTTTATAGAATTTAGGTAGCTTTTTTTTTTTTTGTAAGTGCCTTCAAATCAATGTTGACTCAGCAGCCCCTGGGTTTTCCTGGCAAGGTATGACCAGAAGTAGATTTCCAGGCCTTTTGGAGGGTGAAGTGACTTGCCCAAGATCACAAGGGGTACTAGTGGGAACTGAACCCAGATTGCCTGGGTAGGAGGCTGTTGCTCTAACCATTAAGCTACTCAGTGCTTTTTACAAGCCTTGACAAATTTTCTTGGAATCTGAGCCAGCTTAAAAAAATATAGGAGTTGGCCACTAAGATCTAGGCTGCAGTGTCCCCCGCCACAAGGTATATTGCATCTCCTTTTTTTTTCAGGGCCTGATTTACTGTTTTCCATTTTCTGTGGGAAAGACAATTTCATAAATCCAGCCCTTAATATGCCATTGCACAGTGCCAACAGAAAGCAGTGACCCCTCCTCCTCTTCCTCTGCCACTCTGAATAAGTACACTGTCAGCAGCATATTGGTGAGTGGCCCTTTATAGCTGCACTAGAAGCAACTTCTTTTAACATAGGCAGCCGAGACCTTCCCCTCTCTCGTAGCTCCCAACCACTGCATATTTCCCCCTGCCCTCTGAGGAGGCGTCTCGACTGTGAGAATTACCATGACAAGAGTCTGTTGTGTGGTAAAAACTTTAGGCTGCAGCTTTTATTAAAATATAACAAAATAACATCACAACAGGTTACTAACAAGGTGTTCAAGGCACTAACCTAAAAGATCTAGCATAAATCAGCAGTCATCAGGATTAGCCTGCCATGAGAACCAGCAAACTGCAGTCATCTCCAGCGCTCTCTTGGGAGCCCACCCCCTATCATGAAGCAATCTTGAAATGCCTCATCTGGCATTGTGACCTACAGGCCATCCAGCCCTACATGGCAATGCCAGTCTGTTGAAGGCCCTCCTGATGCCTTCAAAATCAGTTTAGTCCTTGACTATCCCCTCCTCGCTCAGGTACCCCCACCTGCTGCAACAAAAGCACACTGTCTGGCAGTGAGTGGGTAGGAAAGGATCACGTACGGGTGGCTGGCAAAGAAGTTCTAACTTCCAGGAGTCAGCCTCTATACGCTGCGGCTGGCTCCTCCCGGATGCAGACCCCCATTCCATCAGCAGTTGTCCTGGCCTGGCTTGGGTCTATCCCCGACGCGGCTCTCACAAGCCACAATGACCACACTGAAAAGGAGGAGCAAGGTCAGGGGCACGGTGTCATGTTAAGGTCGACTGCCGTGCACTCCAGCCTGTCACCTCCATTTTTTTGTTTCATAGCCTGGTAATACATGAAACAAAAAAAAGTCTCGCTCATAGCCCCCCTCACTCTGTATTCACTCAGTCTGTCTTACAGAGCTCACCTTCCCAGCCTTTCTCTCACGCACCATTCCTCTTGGCTTGTTGTTTGCAGCTTTAGTGAAAATGCTGTGCTTTTTTGCAAGCAGTTTGAGCCATACGGTGGAGAAGTTTGGGTTGATCGCATGGTTTCAAGTCTCGCGGCCTGGGGTAAACATCTGTGCTAATTCCTTTTTTTCTTGTGGTAATATGGTTTTTTTTTTTGTTGGGATTGTAAGTTTTAGATATCATGACGATGGTCATGTTTTTATGCCTGTACACTGCTTTGAATGCATCTGCATATGGTGGTATAGAAAAAATGTTTAAATAAACTATAAAGGCATGTTTTCAGCCACTTGTGCTGGTATCTTATAAAGAAAAATAGGTGCCTACATTTTATTTTATTTACTTAACAGGTTTTTTTATACCGTGTTATCATTTCAGTCAGTGGTTTACACTGTAACTTAAATTTGGTAATGTACATTAAACAGGGGCATTGATAACTTGGACTTTTCTGAGGCCATGGAGGGTTAAGTGACTTGCCAAAGGCCACAAGGAGTGCTAGTGGGAATCAAACCCTGGTCTCTAGGTACCCAGGACCAACAAAAAAAACAGCAGCAGCCACACTCACCAGAAATGTAACCAAAAAACACAAAGAGTGGCAGGTTCACACACAACACCTTTATTAAACAATCATTTGGTGGCCACCAAATGATTGTTTAATAAAGGTGTTGTGTGTGAACCTGCCACTCTTTGTGTTTTTTGGTTACAAATCTAGGTACCCAGGCCAGTGCCAACTTTTCCTTTATAGGTGCGTTTTGGGTGCCTTAAAACTAGGTTATAAAATTTCCCTCGTGTGTTTTGGGGGGGGGGGGAGATGTTGGGATTCTTCTGGATAGACCTATAGGAGGAGAAGACTGCACATTGCAAATGGAGGCAGTTCAGGGGAAGATGACTAAAATGCTGTACAGTGCACCTTTGTAAGGATGACCTATTCAATCAATTGAACAAGTAGTGAATAAAATTAAACTAGTGGACATCCATAGGACATTTGCAGTGGCACTAGTATTCACCCGAGCCGAGCCAGGTACATTTTCCCCCTCCCCTCCACCATAGTTTTCCCCCCCACCATAGTTTTTCAGCAATGACTCCAGCTCATTATATCCGGCACGCATCTGTCCCTCACTGGCAGGGTACACATACACACCCCACCCAAAAGTGACACATTTGTAGGCCGCAAGCGCATATCTTTAGATAAACTATGAGAGATCCTAGCAGAAACGCAGACAGCTATGTAGCTGGGCCTGTGGTAGGCCGCTGCGAATACCATATTAACTGGAGATCAGTTGGAGTGGCGGGTATTCACATAATATACCTAGGTTTGTTTGGTGTGCTACACGAGGCACCTAGACTGGATGCTTGGGGGTTGGCCACAGGAGTTTGGTGGTTATTTTTAGATTATCACAAAGCTTCGTTCTTATCGTCTCTCCAGTCCAGTCCCTTTCGTCTGGGTTGTGCACCCCTTCCAGCAGCTTGGAGGCTGACCCTATCATCGCTTTGATGATCCTCTGGTATAAATACCACTGGCACCACCCACCAGCACCAGTAAGCTCAGCCTCCAAGCAGCTTGAGGGTAGCAGTAAGCCAGAGCTCTGGGCTTACTGGAGAGACAGTTAGGCCTTAGGGGGACAGATATGGTTCTGGTGCCTACTATTTCTCTTTGGGTTGATTTTGTTTAAATTGGACTAATTAATTTAATTTAAATCAATTTATTTAATTTATTCAATTCATTTAGTTTAATTAATTCATTGGATTTATTTAGTTAGCCCCCCCCCCCCCCTGCATGATCCAGTGGCTCCTCGGAGACTAAAGAAGGAGGTGGTTTGTTGTCTGCTGCAGCAGGAAGAGGTAAGGGGGGAGAGCCAGCCGGTTTGCAAGGGCCTTGTTCCTGCCCGTCCCGCCTCACGCCGAAACCCTGTCTGGTGGCTGAGCGCGGGGCTGCTGAGTCGACGGCGCTGCCGCTGCCATGGAGAAAAGTTCCCCGAGGGTGAATTTGGCACGGAGGGAACAGGCGGCTGTAAGGCAAAGAGGACAGCGGTGGAAGGAAGACAGCTGCTTGGTGATTCCGGCTCTCACGACCGCCGACGATAACAGAGCTGAGTGGCCTTCTCCTGCACTTGGGGACAGGAAGCAGGAGGTAGGTGTCGACTTACATTTTTCTTCGCGCGGTTTAAGAGAGCGCTTAAGGGGGAAGGAATTTGAAGTCCCCTGAATCGGGGGATATTTGCTGCCAATCGAGGCAGTTTAAAAATATATATATATTTATATATATTTAAATATAAATAGATAGAAAGGAAGAGAAGGAGATTTTAGATAGAAAGGAAGAGAAGGAGATTTGAAAAAAAATATACATATTTTTTGTCTTTAAATTTCTAAGTGAGCAGAGAGCACCATGCCATGCTGGGTAGGCCACAGTGTTTGCTCTGCGGCACCCAACGGGGCACGGTGTCAGAAGCAGTGGTCTGCAGGTGCTGTACTACAGAGGCTGCTTCAGTGGAGCAGGAAATGCAAGGGGGGTTAACCCAAGAATAGGTTTCAGATTCTCAGGGGTCAGGGAACCCTCTGGAAGGGGGGAGTGAGCAGACCCCTCCCCTATCTTTGGCCGTGGATTTACCGAGGCCTTCTCTATCTGGGGAAGGGGGGAGGCTGGGGGGATTTCTCCCCTGAGTTTGTTCTGCTGCTGCACAAAGCGTTTTGTATGTGTCAGCAGGGAACGGGAGGGTCTGCGGCGCCGCAGGTAAGCGGACCTTCCAGAAAGGTGATGGCAAAGGATCAGGAGGCGGGTGTCCCGCCCAAACGCTCTAGGTTGCTGAATGAGGACAGCCTCACTTCTCCTCTGTCTGAGACTCGGGAAGGGGAGGCCTCGGACAGGGAGTTAGGGGAGGATGAAGAAGAACTCGAAGAGGGAGAGATTCCAGTGGAGGAAGAAGCCCGGATAGTACAAGTTTTTTTCGTTGGGAGGAACTCCCAGCATTGATTACTGAATCACTGAAAGTGCTGAATATGGCGTCTGACGCGCCACTGGATGAGGAGGTCATAGAAGACCCATTGGTCCAGGCTGTCAGGAAATCCCAGAAGGTTTTTCCAGTGTACAGAGTAGTGCGTCAGATGATTCAGGAGGAATGGAATCAGCCTGAATCCAGTTTAAGGGGGGTACGATCTATGGCTCATTTGTATCTCTTGCCGGAGCTAGACAAAGAATTGCTGCGGTCGCCTAGAGTGTCGGCAGTCACAAAAAAGACGACTATCCCAGTCGAGGGCAGTGCGGCTCTGAAAGATGCCCAGGATAGAAAGCTGGATATGTTGCTGAAGCGAGCCTTTGATGTTAGTGCCCTTGCCTTGCAGGCTTCTGTGTCGGGGGCTTGGGTGGCTAGAGCCTGCCTGAGGTGGTCGCAGCAGCTTCAGTTAGCTGGTGACCTTACAGGTAATGTGCAGGGGGAGGGGGCTAGGATGGAGTCGGGAGCTGCCTATCCGGCAGATAGTATGACCTCATTAGGAGTCTGGCTAAGAATATGGCCTCGGTGGTAGCAGCTCGGCAATACTTGTGGCTGTGTAACTGGGTGGCGGATGCTTCCTCAAAAGCCCGACTTAGTAGACTCCCCTTTAAGGAGAAGTTGCTTTTTGGAGAAGACTTGGATAAGTTAGTAAAGGAGCTAGGCGAGACTAAGGGGGGGAGGCTCCCTGAGGATAAGCCGAAACAGGGTCGGTTGCCTGCTCCCACGCGTAGCCAGCCGATAGACTTTCGGAGGCTTCGGCCGGCGAGGTCGACACCTTTTCAGAGAGGTCGTTTCCCTCGAGGGGACAGAGTTTCCGGGGGTTTCAAGGGGCGGAAAGAGGTTTTGGGGCCTCTTCCTCCGCTGCGGGCCCTAGGAAAGCACAATGAGACAACAGGGGCCCGGGAGGAGGTACTGCCAGTAGGAGGTCGGTTAAGGCAGTTTCTTCCCACCTGGGCCTGGGTCACATTCGATCAATGGGTTTTGGAGGTGGTCCAAGAAGGATATGCTCTCGAGTTTGCAAGGCCAGTTTGACCAGCATTTGTGCAGTCTCCTTGCAGTTCCCCGGCGAAAAGGGCAGCGGTGGAAGACACTCTTTCAAGGCTACTGTTGCTAGAGGCAGTAGTACCGGTTCCTTTAGACCAGTGATGGCTAACCTTTTTGAGCCCGAGTGCCCAAACTGCCGCACAAAACCAAAGAATTTCCTCAAAGTGCCAGCACGTCAATTTGCATAAATATTTGCATAATGCTAACATACACTAACTTTTAGTAAACATGTCTCTTAATGAGTGTATGGATAAAGACAGACTAAAAGATTTCTACATTACTATAATCCAGTGCCAACCGCCAGGCACATTAGGAACTACTACAAACACTGCCCATTTAGAACCAATAGCAAACCCGCCGTATCCTAACAGCACTACCAGGAGTCACAAAGCACCATACCATACCTATCAAAAGGCAACACTGCAAATATTAAACCAATACATTTCAGAGAACAACAATACATGACCTACTGGGGAAAGAGAACAAGTGGCAATGTCAAAAAGGAATTACATTTATTTATTTATTTATTTAACAGCTTTTATATACCGCACTTTTGACATCAGCGCGGTTTACATTTTAACAAGTTTTGTACTTAAACATAATAACAAATGTTAAGTTTACAGAGAACAGGGAATAAAAACATGGATAACAGGGATTAACAATTAACAGATATTTTCAATTATTTACAATAGGTTCTTAAATGCTTGAGTTTTAAAGGTAGGGTTTGTGAGGCCTGGTCTAGATCAAGTGGTAAGATTTCAGGAGCATTCAATGGTTTCAATGGTCTGTGTGGGAGGGGGGTCAGTATATTGAGAGAAGTGTTGTAGGAAGAGATATGTTTTTATGGATTTTCTGAACTGGGACAGGTCCTTTTGTGCTCTAATACTAGGTGGTAGCGTGTTCCAGCATCTAGGGGCGAAGGAAGAGAATGCTCTTAAAGTGGTTGTTTGAGTGAGTTTTTTGCTGTCTTTTGGGATTGTTAGCAAGTTCTCTGTTACAGAACGTCTAGATCTGGTGTTCTGTGTGTGTTGGAGGAGATCAGATAAGGAGGATGATGAGATATGGTGGAATGCTTTAAAGGTAAGGATGAGAGCTTTGTATAAGATTCTGCCAGCTAGTGGGAGCCAGTGGAGGTCAAATAGTATGGGAGTAATATGTTGACTCTTTTGGGATCCATGAAGAACTCTGGCCGCTGTATTCATGGCCAATTGAAGCGGGTTTAGAGTGCTCTTGGGTAGGCCATGAAGAACGATATTTGCATAGTCAAAATGAGGAGTGACTAATGCCTGGAAGGTTGTACGAAAGTCAGATGGTTCAAGCATAGGTCTGAGGTGTCGAAGGGTCTTGATTTTATAGTAAATGGCTTTTACAGTATTTTTTATGTGTTCTTTGAATTCAAGTCGTTGGTCAAGTATAACACCCAGATAACGTATTGAGGTTTTGAGTGGTAGATCAGCATCACGTGTTTTTAGAGTTGGTGGGGGAGAGAAGTCTTTGTTCCTAGTGACAATCAGGACTTCGGTTTTTTTAAAATTGATTCTGAGGTTTTGAGTGAGTAGCCAATCTGATATTGAGTTGAAGCAGGTGATTAGAGTAGTGTAGTCAGGTTTTAATACATTGATTGGAGTGAATAAGAGCACGTCATCTGCGTAGATAAGACATGATACTCCGAATGAGCGGGAGATGTTGCAGAGAGGTTGCATATATATGTTAAATAGAAGGGCTGAAAGAGAGGAACCTTGTGGAACTCCTTGCTTCTGATGAAAAGGTTGAGATGTGGTCTCCCCAGTCCGTACTTGTTGCCAACGATCTTCTAGGTAAGATCTGCACCAATTCAGTGCCGTTCCTTGAATTCCTTTTTCGTGGAGCCTGGTGAGTAGTTGGTTGTGGTCGACAGAATCAAATGCTGCTGCTTTGTCTAGGAAGATCATAGCGACTCCATTTCTGATATTGTCTGTTGTGTTAATGAGTGTGTTCAATAGAGAAGTTAGAAGAGTTTCAACTCCATGGGCTTCCCTGAAGCCATGTTGGTTTAGATCTAGTGGTGCCTCGGAATCAATGTGTTGTTGAATTTGTCTGAGTACGATTTTTTCTAGGATCTTGGCTAATAAAGGAATGCTTGAAATTGGGCGATAGGAGTCTTCCTTTTTCGGATCCAGTTTGTTGTTCTTCAGTAGAGGACGGATGGAGGTGTGCTTGAGAGCTGATGGAAATATCCCGGATCTAAGGGACTGGTCAGCTAATGCTGATATGTATGGGCTAAGTTCTGTTTTCAGTGATTTGATCCAGAAGGCCGGGCATGGATCATTTGGAGCGGTGGTAGTGGCATTGATGGATGTAATAATTTCTTCAATAGACTTTGGAGTTGGAGATGAGAAATTATTGAGTGTGAGTTGAATGTTGGAGGATTGCTTGGTTACACTTGTGGTTGATTCAGTGGTCTTGATTGCCTTGGATTGAATGTAATCAGCATATAGTTGTGGGTGTATAAATTCCTGTTGTGGTGAGGGAGGTTCAGTAGTTAGGGATTTTACTATTTGGAAGAGATCTTTTGGTTTGTTGAGGGAACGGCTAAGTAGCTTTGTATGGTGTTCTCTTCTCTTATCCCAGATTAGCTGACGATGGGACTTTAAGTTGGCTAGGTAAATGGACTGATCATGAGGGTTTAGGGAGTGTCTCCATTTCTTCTCTAATCTCCTCAGTTGTTGAAGGGAGGTTCGTAACTCTGATGAGAACCATGGTGCGTTCTTTTTCTTGGCGATAGAAGAGTTGGTAGAGGTTTTGTCTTGTTTAGTGGTAGGTTGTGCTGATAGTCGAAGAGCATTGTTCCAGTTTGATACAGAGTCGTCGATGTTGTTAGGTATAGTGGAGAGTTTTGGCATGGTAAGGGAGGTGATTGTATCCATGTTAAAAGGTTGGAATACCTCAGCTCAGAATACCTCTCCCTCGCTGCTCTGTTAAACCCGCGGGGGCTGATGGGAAGTTCCCATCAGCCCCCGCGGGCTTAACAGAGTCGCGAAAGGGAAACTCTTCCCTTCGCGCTCTGCAAGCCGGCGCGTCTGACTGCAGCTCCAAAGAGAGAGCTGCTACGGGGAGGGCAGGCTCTGCCGGATACAGGGGGGCCCCGCGGCACGCTCGATTTTGCCGCGGCGGCCCCGACAGCGGCAGCAGACAAGTAAAATTGAAAAAAAAAAAAACAACCTAATTGCGGACCTTCCCGCGTGCCAGCTGCAAGGCCTTCGCGTGCCACAGCTGGCACGCGTGCCATAGGTTCGCCATCGCTGCTTTAGACCAATGTGGTTTGGGTCGATACTCAATATATTTTGTGGTTCCAGAAAAAGAAGGGACCTTTCAGCCAATACTTGACCTAAAGCGGCTCAATTGGTGTCTCAGAGTACCACACTTTCGGATGGAAACTCTGAAGTCAGTGATTGTGGCCGTTCGACAGGGAGAGCTTTTGACTTCCCTAGACCTGACAGAAGTGTATTTGCATATCCCCATTTGCAAAGCTCATCAGCAGTTTCTGAGATTTGCGGTTCCAAGGGGACATTTTCAGTTTCAAGCTCTGCCCTTCGGCCTGGCGACGTCCCCTCGGACTTTCATAAGAACATAAGAACATAAGATATGCCATACTGGGTCAGACCAAGGTCCATCAAGCCCAGTATTCTGTTTCCAACAGTGGCCAATCTAGGTCATACGTACCTAGCAGTTTCCCCAAGGGACACAGGTTCCACAATGCTTGTATTGGTTCAAGCATTGATATCCTGGGTCCCTTCTTAATAATGGTTTATGGACCTTTCCTCCAGGAACTTGTCCAAACCTTTTTTAAACCCAGCTACACTAACAGCCTTTACTACATCCTCCGGTAACAAATTCCAGAGTTTGATTACACGTTGAGTGAAAAAATATTTTCTTTTATTAGTCTTAAATAGTTTACCCTGTAGCTTCATTGCATGTCCCCTAGTCTTTCTATATTCTGATAAGGTAAACAATCGATCTACGTTTACCCGTTCCACTCCGTTCATTAATTTATAGACTTCTATCATATCTCCCCTCAGCCGTCTCTTTTCCAGGTTAAAGAGCCCCAACCTTTTTAGCCTTTCTTCATAGGAGTAGCCTTCCATCCCCTTTACCATTTTGGTGGCTCTTCTCTGAACCTTTTCTAAAATTGCTATATCCTTTTTAAGATATGGCGACCAGAATTGCACACAATATTCAAGGTGCGGTCTCACCATGGAACGATATAGAGGCATTATAATATCTTTTGTTTTATTTTCCATTCCTTTCCTTATCATACCTAGCATTCTATTTGCTCTCTTGGCCGCCGCTGCACACTGGGCCGAGGGTTTTTAACATGGTATCCACAAGGACGCCTAAATCTTTTTCTTGGGTGGTGGTTCCTAATGTGGAACCTTGCATCGTGTAACCATAGTTTGGGTTGTTCTTCCCTAGGTGCATAACCTTGCACTTCTCCACATTAAATTTCATCTGCCATTTTGATGCCCAGTCTTCCAATTTATCAAGATCCTCTTGCAATTTTCCACAATCCTCCTGGGTTTTAACAACTTTAAATAGTTTTGTGTCATCAGCAAATTTGATAACCTCACTCGTTATTCCACTTTCCAGGTCATTTATGAATATGTCAAAAAGCAGCGGACCCAGCACAGATCCCTGGGGTACACCACTATTCACCTTTCTCCATTGGGAAAATTGGCCATTTAGCCCTACCCTCTGCTTTCTATCTTTTAACCAGTTCCTGATCCACAGTAGTACACTGCCTCCTATCCCATGACTCTTTAGTTTTGCCAAAAGTCTCTCATGAGGGACCTTGTCAAAGGCTTTCTGAAAGTCCAGATACACAATATCAACCGACTCACCTTTGTCCACCTGTTTATTCACTCCTTCAAAAAAACATAACAGATTAGTAAGACAAGATCTTCCTTGTCTAAAGCCATGTTGGCTGTCTCCCATTAGGTCATGACTATCTATATGCTGAGTAATTTTATTCTTTATGATGGTTTCTACCATTTTTCCCGGTACTGATGTCAGGCTCACCGGTCTGTAGTTTCCCGGATCACCCCTCGAACCCTTTTTAAAAATTGGTGTTACATTGGCGATCCTCCAATCCTCAGGTATTAGAGATGATTTTAATGATAGTTCACAGATTACCGATAGCAGGTCTGCAATCTCAAATTTCAGTTCTTTCAACACCCTTGGATGTATACCATCCGGCCCAGGTGATTTGCTACTCTTCAGTTTATCTAATAGTTGTAGGACATCTTCCCGATGTATCGATATTTCCTTCAATTCTTCCACACCTTTAAATACCACTTCAGTCGTGGGTAACATCCCTACATCTTCCTCAGTAAAGACCGAAGCAAAGAATTCATTCAGTCTCTCCGCTATCGCCTTGTCGCCTCTTAGTGCTCCTTTAACCCCTTTATCATCTAATGGACCAACTGACTCTCTCACGGGTTTTTTGCTACGAATGTACTTGAAAAGGTCTTTATTTCGCGTTTTTGCTTCCGCAGCAAGCTTCTTCTCAAATTCTCTCTTTGCCTGCCTTATCAATGCCTTGCATTTGACTTGCCAGTGCTTGTGCTGTTTCCAGGTTTCATCATTTGGCTCTTTTTTCCATTTCTTGAAAGATGCTTTTTTGGCAACAACAGCCTCTCTGACCTCAGCTTTAAACCATGCTGGCAATTTTTTGGACTTCCTTCCACTTTTCTTAAAGCGTGGAATACAGCTGGTCTGGGCTTCCAAGATAGTATTTTTCAACAACACCCAAGCTTGATGTACGTCTTTAACCTTTGCAACTGCTCCTTTTAGTTTTTTCTTAACTGTTTTCCTCATTCTATCATAGTCTCCCTTTCGAAAGTTAAAGGGTAGTACTGTGGATTTCCTTACTATCCCTCCTCCACTAATTAAATCAAAGGCGATCATGCTATGATCACTATTGCCAAGTGGCCCCAACACCCTTATCTCTTGCACTACATCTGGTGTTCCACTAAGGACTAGGTCTAATATTGCTTCCCCTCTGGTCGGTTCATGAACCAGCTGCTCCAAGAAGCAGTCATTTATTTCATCTAGGAACTTTATCTCCCTAGCATGTCCTGTTGTGACACTGACCCAGTCGATGCCGGGGTAATTGAAATCACCCATTATTATTACTGCACTGTAACTTTTGCTAGCTTCCTTGATTTCTTTGAGCATTTCATCATCCATTTGTTCATTCTGGCCAGGCGGACGATAGTACACCCCCACTGCCATCGCCTTCCCCTTTTTACATGGAATTTCAATCCATAGAGATTCTACAGCAAATTTTGTTTCTTGCAAAACTTTAATCCTTTCTGACTCAATGCCCTCTCTAACATAGAGCGCAACCCCTCCACCAATTTGATCAGCTCTATCATTTCGATATAGTTTGTACCCAGGTATCACAGTGTCCCACTGGTTGTCCTCCTTCCACCATGTCTCTGATATTCCAATCATATCTAACCTCTCGTTTAGTGCTATATATTCTAACTCTCCCATCTTGTTTTGTAGACTTCTAGCATTTGCATACAAGCATTTTAGAGACTGTATTTTATTCATATTAATTTGGCTATTGGTAGACATGGGTAATTTGGGATCTTTAAGTTCTGTCTGCTCCATACTCGAGGGCATTTGGGCTACTTTACTCTTTTTTGGAACCTCTCTGCTTTTTGTAGTATCCTTCAAGGATACATTCTTCCGAACCATGCGCTCTTGGGCGACTGTCGGCTTTCCCCTATTATCTAGTTTAAAAGCTGCTCTATCTCCTTTTTAAAGGTTAATGCCAGCAGCCTGGTTCCATCCCGGTTAAGGTGAAGCCCATCCCTTCGGAAGAGCCCCTCCTTTCCCCAGAATGTTCCCCAGTTCCTAACAAATCCGAACCCCTCATCTCTGCACCATTGTCTCATCCACGCATTGAGACTCCGGAGCTCTGCCTGCCTATTGGGTCCTGCGCGTGGAACGGGAAGCATTTCGGAGAACGCTACCCTGGAAGTTCTGGATTTCAACTTCCTACCTAAAAGCCTAAATTTAGCTTCCAGAACCTCCCTACCACATTTTCCTATGTCATTGGTACCAACATGTACCAAGACAGCAGACTCCTCCCCAGCACTATCTAAGACCTTATCTAGGTGGCGTGTGAGGTCCGCTACCTTCGCACCAGGCAGGCATGTTACCAGGCGATCCTCACGTCCACCAGCCACCCAGCTATCTACATGCCTAATGATCGAATCACCAACTATAACTGCTGTCCTAACCCTTCCAGCATGGGCACTTGGCCCTGGAGAAACCTCCTCGGTGCGAGAGGGGTTTACATCACCTGGAGGACAGGTCCTAGTTACAGGATCACTTCCTGCCACACCAGGGTGATGCTCTCCTGTCACGTGACCTCTCTCCTCCATGGCAACAGGGATGCTGCCAGACTGGAGGTGGGACTTCAGGACTATATCCCTGTAGGTCTCGTCTATGTACCTCTCTGTCTGTCTTATGTTTTCCAAGTCTGCTACTCTAGCCTCTAGAGAACGGACTCGTTCCCTGAGAGCAGAGAGCTCCTTGCACCTAGTGCACACGTAAGACCTCTCACCAGCTGGGAGAAAATCATACATGTGACACTCAATGCAAAAGACTGGAAAGCCCACATCCCGCTGCTGGACTGCTGTCTGCATCTTAGTTTTAAGTTTGTGTTTAGATCTTTAAGTTCTATATGTACTAAAGGGTGCAATGGATATTTATACCACTAAAACTGTACCTAAGAAGTTTAATATACCTTGTTCACCTGAAGCTTAATTAATCTCAGGTCCTTGGTGTATGACTGATTTGGGTAATGAGCTTCACCTGAGAGCACCTCCTGTCTTTTAAGTTGTGCAAGTACCTATAAAGCTGTGATTTTCCCAGGGGAGGGTGGGTGTGGGGAGGGAGGGAGGGATATAACACTTATTAAAAAAGGGCTGCTACACAGTACCTTGTCCTGTGCTGCTGAGGAAAACTATATTCTGATTTGATTTAAATTATAGCTCTTTGCTGCTACTAGGCTCTAACCTATTATGAAATTTAAACTACAAGCTCTCTGCTGGATTCTAAATTTAACCAGAAAGCTCTCTTCTGTGTTTTAATTTGAAACTAAAAGTACTTTGCTGATGCTAGGCCCTGAGTGACTATGAAATTTAAACTACAGCTGTCTACTGGGTATGAAAGGTAACCAGAAAGTTCTCTTCTGTGTTTTTAAATTGAATCTTAAACTGTTGCTACTAGGCCCTGACTGATTTAACAAAAAAATAGTGGGTTCACAGATTAATTAGCTTTAAAAGAAAAAAAATTCCTTTCAGAAAAATTCCCAGAAGTATATACTCACAATTTCAGATTTCTCTCCAGAAGTAACAGCCCCCCTTTCCAGTCCTTCAAGACAGGGTCACAGAGCTCTGGTTGAGCTATTTATGCTTGTGCTGATGATGTAAGCAGTGACCTACTTCCTGGGTAATTAACAGTCCTTGCTTTCACCAAGGTGATGGTGGTGGTGGCCGCAGCGCTGCGTAAGGAAGGAATCTTGGTACATCCCTACCTGTACGACTGGCTGATCAGCACGAAATCAGAGGCAGAGAGTCGCAAGGCGACAGCCAGGGTGGTTGCATTCCTGGAGGAGTTAGGGTGGGTTATCAATCGGTCAAAGAGCAGGTTGGTGCCCACGCAGGAATTCGAGTACCTCGGAGCAAGGTTCGACACCACAAGAGAAAGGGTGTTCCTGCCAACTCAGAGGATAGAGGATCTGAGATGCCTAGTGTCGCAGTTTCTAAACAGGCAGAAGACTACGGCCTGGCATTACTTGCAGGTGCTAGGAACCATGGCGGCGACAATAGAGTTGGCGCCATGGGCCAGAGCACATATGCGGCCGCTTCAACGGGCCTTGCTTCAGCGATGGTCCCATCAGAGTCGGCCGTTGTACATGGCGTTACCCTGTCCTCAAGTGACCAAGAGTGCCTTACAATGGTGGCTCTACCCGAGGAACTTAGAAAGTGGAATGCCCCTCGAGCCTCCTCAGTGGTGCAGTTGGCGATGGATGCACGTTTAGCCGGTTGGGGGGCTCATTGCAAAGGACAGTTTGCCCAGGGTCTCTGGAGTGGGGAGGAGGCCCAGTGGTCCATCAACAGACTGGAAATGCGGGCTGTGGCACTAGTGCTCAGAGCTTTCAGGGCTTTGGTCCATCAAAGAACAGTCTGTGTCCTGTCCGACAATGTCAGTGGCCTACATCAACCGTCAGGGTGGAACAAGCAGTCCTCCTTTGGGGGAGGAAGCAGACAGCCTGTTGCAGTGGGCCGAAGCCCATCTAATAGCCCTGTCAGCACAACACGTGGCCGGGGTAGACAATGTCACGGCGGATTATCTGAGCAGGTGTAAGATAGACCACGGAGAGTGGAAACTCGCTCAGAAGGTTTTTGACCAGGTGGTAGCCCGTTGGGGGACTCCAATCATGGACCTCATGGCAAGATGGGAGTCGGCCAAGGCGAGTCGGTTTTTCAACCGCAGAAAGGAAAGGATGTCGGAGGGCCTGGACGCTCTGGTTCAGAAGTGGCCCTCAGAAGGTCTTCTGTACGTTTTTCCTCCTTGGGCTCTCATAGGAAGAGTCTTTCAGCGGGTGGAAGCCCACCAAGGATTTGTAATTCTCATAGCCCTGGACTGGCCATGGTATGCAGATCTAGTGAGATTAATGGCCGATCGTCCGTGGTGGCTTCCTGCAGAGGCGATCTTCTAGTACAGGGACCGGTGCGGATGCCCCAGGTGGATCGGTTCTCGCTTACGGCCTGGCTATTGAAAGGGAGCGGCTCTGTAAGCGGGGATATTCGGGGGCCGTAATTTCGACCTTGTTGAGCGTGCGCAAGCGCTCGATCTCCCTCTATGTGAGGGTATGGCGTATATTTGAGGCATGGTGTGTGAGTCAGAAGAAGAAGCCCCTTGCGGTCTCTGTGCTGGAGATTCTGGAGTTTTTGCAAGCAGGGTTCGATAAAGGCCTGGCAGCCAACTCCTTGCGGGTTCAATTGGTGGCCATTTCCTGTTATAGGGGTAAGGTTCGTGGAAAGGCCTTAGGGGACCACGCGGACATTAGTAGGTTCCTGTGAGCGGTTAGGCGCCTGAGGCCTCAATGGAGGTCATTGATCCCACCTTGGGATCTCAATCTGGTTTTGAATGCCTTAGCGGGGGAACCTTACGAGGCAGCAGGGAAAGCCTCGTTGAAGAATTTAACCCTAAAAACAGTGTTTCAGGTAGCTATCTGTTACGCTAAGCATATTTCGGAGTTTCAGGCTCTGTCTTCGCTTCCGCCCTTTCTTTCTTTCTCCAAAGAGAAGGTGGTTTTGTGGACAGTTCCTTCCTTTTTACTTAAGGTAATTTCTCCCTTTCATGTGAATCAGGTCGTGTCTCTCCTGTCCTTTTCTAGTGAGGGATGGGAGGCGGAAGATGCGAGGCTACACTGTCTGGATGTGCGCAGAATGCTGAAGCATTATTTGAGTCGCATGGCGCCCTTTCGAAAGTCCGATCAGTTATTCGTTCTATTCGGGGGCCGCATAAAGGTGAGGCGGCGGCCAAAGCATCCATCTCCAGGTGGATCAGGGATTCAATTGCGTCTGCTTATAACCTGAAGGGGAGGCAGGTTCCGGTGGGTTTTCGAGCGCATTCGACTCGAGCCCAGGCGGCATCATAGGCGGAGTATAGTTTGGTTCCGCAACTGGACATTTGCAGAGTGGCCACTTGGTCATCTCTGCATACTTTTGCCAAACATTACAGGTTGAATGTTCAGGCGGCAGCGGATGCTGGGTTTGGGAGTGCAATGCTTCGGTCCGGGATGGCAAACCCCTCCCAGGCTTGAACTGCTGTTACATCCCAGACGAAAGGGACTGGACTGGAGAGATAAGGAAAGAGTAATTAGACCTTACCTGCTAATTAGTGTTCCTGAAGGAACTCCAGTCCAGTCCCTGATCCCACTTGAGGAGTTTTTTTTTTTTTTCAGGATTACATTTCCAAAGGAAAGTCGCTGGACTGAAAGTCTGTGCAAGGAGTGAAGATGATGTCTGAGAGCTCCTCGCAGGGATTCCGGTGGTGAGGTGGGATGGACTGGCAGGGCCCTTTGGAGTGTTAGGAAGGGCTGATGCGGATTCAGGTAAGCCGCCTCCTTCTTCTGGGGGGGGGGGGAAGTCCTTCTGGGAGAGAGGGGAGGGGATGTTCTAGAGTTTGTAGTTAATTTACACTTTGTTGAGAAAGTTATGGTTACTTAATTGTCTCCATTAAGTCTGCTTTTTCAATAGAGTGCTGGTGGGTGGTGCCAGTGGTATTTATACCAGAGGATCATCAAAGCGATGATAGGCTCAGCCTCCAAGCTGCTGGAAGGGGTGCACAACCCAGACGAAAGGGACTGGACTGGAGTTCCTTCAGGAACACTAATTAGCAGGTAAGGTCTAATTACTCTTTAACCTGGTGTTCTTTCTTGGCAAACCTCTGTAGCATTTTGCCATTACCTTCCGCAACCCACAGTGCCTTATCCTTCCCTGGTTGTCCCCCATCCAAGTACCGGCCAGGCCCACTAAATCAAGATCTAAGAAGTTCAAGCTTTTGCAGGCCAGTATATGAGGAAGTTGTGTTAATAATTTTGCTTTTACTAGAAAGATTTATGCTGTCTACACACTTAAAGCTAACATTTTGGCATTCACGTGCCAGGTATTTAATAAGCTAATCAAATAGTACTCTGGAAGGGGCAAAGTCTAGAAATAGTGCTGATAATACACTAGGTTCAGTGCACACAGTACTATGACATTCAGTGACAACCTAGGTTCATTCATGATGCGATCACACTTCTATGAATGTAATAGAGTTCTAGTTTTTTTTTCTACAGTTGGAGAAAATCTGGAAACTAGTTTTTGTTTTTTGAGAGTATGTTGTGGCAGGACAAGTTGTCAATCTTGTCCCTGTCAAAGAAAAAAAAGCCAAGACTAGGCTGATATTCAAAGCCCTTATCTGGATAGCCCACAGACTTGTTTGGTTGCCTTGTAGCACTATAGAAATGATAAATAGTAATAGTAGTAGTAGTAGTGACTGGTACAAGGGCGGTCTGTGGATGGAGCTAGGGCAGGTATGGCTGCTATCCATATTAAGTACTGATCTTTATCTGGGTTGCAATTTGGGCCTGTTTTTCATACAGCCTAAGCTATTTGGATAAGTGCTAACTAAAAATCACCACCGTCTGGATAAGTCGACACTTAGCCGGATAGCAGCCACTCAGTCCAGATATTCAGCGGCAGTCATTAGCCAGATACTGTGGCCATTGCCGCGGCAGTGGGCAGTC
Source organism: Ichthyophis bannanicus (assembly GCA_033557465.1). Lineage (NCBI taxonomy): Eukaryota > Metazoa > Chordata > Amphibia > Gymnophiona > Ichthyophiidae > Ichthyophis > Ichthyophis bannanicus. The sequence goes on from CM066033.1 coordinate 594,358,008, forward strand.
TTTTGAATACAGGCTTTTTGAACATTGGCCCCTCAATTTATATGTATTATAAAATAAACATTAAATGTGGAGTGAGAATTGTTAATTGTTTTTTGCATCCAAATAAATGAAGGAAGAGTGCGCGTGAACTCCTATGTCGGTGACATAGGAATTAATCAACTCTGAGATTTGAAATGTTACTTCCTGTACAGTTCAGTTGACATCAGCGTTTATTCTCTTTTGAGCAGGTATCCCAAGCTCCAGGCCAAGATGCAAGAAGAGGTAGACAGGATTGTGGGCAGAGAGCGTTTGCCGTCCATTGAAGATCGGCCTGACCTGCCTTATGTCATGGCTTTCCTCTATGAGATGATGCGTTGTAGCAGTTTCGTGCCAGTGACCATCCCTCACGCTACCACAGCTGACACCTCGCTGCTGGGCTACCATATTCCCAAGGACACAGTGGTGTTTGTCAACCAGTGGTCAGTGAACCATGATCCCGTGAAATGGCACAATCCAGAGGACTTCAATCCTTCCAGATTTCTCAGTAAGAGTGGATCCTTGGACCGAGACCTTGCGAGAAGTGTGATGATTTTCTCAGTGGGCAAACGGAGATGCATTGGAGAGGAGTTATCCAAAATGCAACTCTTCCTCTTTGCTTCCATACTGGCGCACCAGTGCAACTTCACAGCCAATCTTGCCGAGAACCCTAGTCTAGAAGCTGACTATGGTCTGAGCATCAAACCCAAACCTTTTACCGTTAACATGACCCTTAGGGGTAATATGGATTTGCTTGATGGAGCCGTGTGAAGCAAGCGGAAAAAGGCAACCAGTGGAACCTGGCATCACATTTGTAAACACTGAAGGTGAAATAATAAAATGTCACTGAAACTCTTGTTAAAGTCATGCATGTAATCCACAGTATTTCCAGGGCAAGGCAAACATGGAATGGTCTTTAAGACACGTGAACTTTGAATCCATGTTCAGGATAGTTTTTGATCAACAAGCATGAAGTGAGATTTTGTTTTCTTGCAACTCGTAACAGCTTTCTTTGCTCTTTTTATATCACTATAGGCAAGGCTCAACAAACTCCAGGCGCCTGGTCCCCATGGCAACTAAAAAAAAAAAAATTCGGGCCTGGGGCTTGAAACTCCTGCAGCATGACCGGCACTGGCTGCCCATGGGGATTCCATCCCCCATGGACAGAAGTGCTGCCTAAGGCTGTGCTAGCAGCAGTACCAGCACTGGCTGCCTGCGAGGATCCGATGTCCCGTGGGCAGAAGAAAACGGGATAGCCGTGATCACAGCACAAATGAAAGCTGTCTGTCCGTGGGAGATGCGATCCCTATGGGCTGCAATGGCAGCCCTCCCCTTCTCTTCTGCCCATGAGAGATCAGATCCCTACATACAGAACAGGAGGGGAAGCAGGCTGCTTGCGGGGAGCCCAGATGGTCAGGGCTTGCAATAATTAAAAAAAAAAAAAGTTAGAAAGGAGGGTGGGGGTGGGGGGGAATGCACTTAAATCTTAAAGGCCAGAAACTAAGAAAGAGAATGGGGGAATCCAGGGCAGGGAGTGAGTAAGAGTATTTTGGGGGAGGGGGAAGGGAAACAGAGAAAGATTAAAGGGATGAATGAATGGGGGTAAAAGGGCACAATGCCGCCTTACCTAAAGGTGCATTCCCCACCCCCAAGATCACAAACACACCACACACAGGTACCCCACTTCCATAGGAGAGATGAGTACACCAACTCCACATATACATATACAGGAACCTCACATTTGCACCGCACACAGAAGCTTCCCAGCTCTGCAGCACACACATGCACTGCAGCCCTGCATACTAGCCACACAAAGGCACCCACCACCCCATTCCACGCAGAGTGGCACACTGTCATTGGACCACACACCCACATAGTCACTTACTATCTGAAGCTATAAGAACATAAGATATGCATACTGGGTCAGACCAGGGTCCATCAAGCCCAGTATTCTGTTTCCAACAGTGGCCAATCTAGGTCATATGCATCTAGCAGTATTCCCAAGAGACACAAGTTCCACAATGCTTGTACTGGGTCAAGCATTGATATCTTCAGTCACTTCTTAATAATGGTTTATGGACCTTTCCTCCAGGAACTTGTCCAAACCTTTTTTAAACCCAGCTACACTAACAGCCTTTACTACATCCTCCGGTAACAAATTCCAGAGTTTGATTACACGTTGAGTGAAAAAATATTTTCTTTTATTAGTCTTAAATAGTTTACCCTGTAGCTTCATTGCATGTCCCCTAGTCTTTCTATATTCTGATAAGGTAAACAATCGATCTATGTTTACCTGTTCCACTCCGTTCATTAATTTATAGACTTCTATCATATCTCCCCTCAGCCATCTCTTTTCCAGGTTAAAGAGCCCTAACCTTTTTAGCCTTTCTTCATAGGAGTATCCTTCCATCCCCTTTACCATTTTGGTGGCTCTTCTCTGAACCTTTTCTAAAATCGCTATATCCTTTTTAAGATATGGCGACCAGAATTGCACACAATATTCAAGGTGCGGTCTCACCATGGAACGATATAGAGGCATTATAATATCTTTTGTTTTATTTTCCATTCCTTTCCTTATGATACCTAGCATTCTATTTGCTCTCTTGGCCGCCGCTGCACACTGGGCCGAGGGTTTTAACATGGTATCCACAATGACGCCTAAATCTATTTCCTGGGTGGTGGTTCCTAATGTGGAACCTTGCATCGTGTAACCATAGTTTGGGTTGTTCTTCCCTAGGTGCATAACCTTGCACTTGTCCACATTAAATTTCATCTGCCATTTTGATGCCCAGTTTTCCAATTTATCAAGATCCTCTTGCAAATTTTCACAATCCTCTTGGGTTTTAACAACTTTAAATAGTTTTGTGTCATCTGCAGATTTGATAACCTCACTCGTTATCCTACTTCCCAGGTCATTTATGAATATGTCAAAAAGCAGCGGACCCAGCACAGATCCCTGGGGTACACCACTATTCACCTTTCTCCATTGGGAAAATTGGCCATTTAGCCCTACCCTCTGCTTTCTATCTTTTAACCAGTTCCTAATCCACAATAGTACACTGCCTTCTATCCCATGACTCTTTAGTTTTGCCAAAAGTCTCTGATGAAGGACCTTGTCAAAGGCTTTCTGAAAGTCCAGATACACAATATCAACCGACTCACCTTTGTCCACCTGTTTATTCACTGCTTCAAAAAAACATAACAGATTAGTAAGACAAGATCTTCCTTGTCTAAAGCCATGTTGGCTGTCTCCCATTAGGTTGTGACTATCTACATGCTGAGTAATTTTATTCTTTATGATGGTTTCTACCATTTTTCCCGGTACTGACGTCAAGCTCACCGGTATGTAGTTTCCCGGATCACCCCTGGAACCCTTTTTAAAAATTGGTGTTACATCGGCGATCCTCCAATCTTCAAGTATTAGAGATGATTTTAATGATAGTTCACAGATTACTGATAGCAGGTCTGCAATCTCATATTTCAGTTCTTTCAACACCCTTGGATGTATACCATCCGGCCCAGTTGATTTGCTACTCTTCAGTTTATCTAATAGTTGTAAGACATCTTCCCAATGTATCGATATTTCCTTCAATTCTTCTGCACCTTTAAATACCACTTCAGTCATGGGTAACATCCCTACATCTTCCTCAGTAAGGACCGAAGCAAAGAATTCATTCAGTCTCTCCGCTATCGCCTTGTCGCCTCTTAGTGCTCCTTTAACCCCTTTATCATCTAATGGACCAACTGGCTCTCTCACAGGTTTTTTGCTACGAATGTACTTGAAAAGGTCTTTATTTTGCGTTTTTGCTTCCGCAGCAAGCTTCTTCTCAAATTCTCTCTTTGCCTGCCTTATCAATGCCTTGCATTTGATTTGCCAGTGCTTGTGCTGTTTCCAGGTTTCGTCGTTTGGCTCTTTTTTCCATTGCCTTCCCCCTTTTACATGGAATTTCAATCCATATAGATTCTACAGCCGATTTTGTTTCCTGCAAAACTTTAATCCTTTCTGACTCAATGCCCTCTCTAACATAGAGCGCAACCCCTCCACCAATATGATCAGCTCTATCATTACGATATAGTTTGTACCCAGGTATCAGTGTCCCACTGGTTGTCCTCCTTCCACCATGTCTCTGATATTCCAATCATATCTAACCTTTCATTTAGTGCTATATATTCTAACTCTCCCATCTTATTCTTTAGACTTCTAGCATTTGCATACAAGCATTTTAGAGAATGTATTTTATTCATGTTAATTTGGCTATTGTTAGACATGGGTAAATTGGGATCTTTAAGCTCTGTCTGCTCCATACTTGAGGGCATTTGGGCTACTTTACTCTTTTGTGGAACCTCTCTGCTTTTGGTAGTATCCTTCAAGGATACATTCTTCCGAACCATCCGCTCTTGGGCGACTGTCAGCTTTCCCCTAATATCTAGTTTAAAAGTTGCTCTATCTCCTTTTTAAAGGTTAATGCCAGCAGCCTGGTTCCATCCCGGTTAAGGTGAAGCCCATCCCTTCGGAAGAGCCCCTCCTTTCCCCAGAATGTTCCCCAGTTCCTAACAAATCCAAAACCCTCATCTCTGCACCATTGTCTCATCCACGCATTGAGACTCCGGAGCTCTGCCTGCCTTTTGGGTCCTGCGCGTGGAACAGGAAGCATTTCGGAGAATGCTACCATTGAAGTTCTGGATTTTAACTTCCTACCTAAAAGCCTAAATTTTGCCTCCAGAACCTCCCTACCACATTTCCCTATGTCATTGGTACTGACATGTACCAAGACAGCAGACTCCTCCCCAGCACTATCTAAGACCTTATCTAGGTGGCGCGTGAGGTCCGCTACCTTCGCACCAGGCAGGCATGTTACCAGGCGATCCTCACGTCCACCAGCCACCCAGCTATCTACATGCCTAATGATCGAATCACCAACTATAACGGCTGTCCTAACCCTTCCCTCATGGGCACATGGCCCTGGAGAAACTTCATCGGTGCGAGAGGGTTTTACATCACCTGGAGGACAGGTCCTAGTTACAGGATCACTTCCTGCCACACCAGGGTGATGCTCTCCTGTCACGTGACCTCTCTCCTCCATGGCAACAGAGGTGCTGCCAGACTGGAGGTGGGACTTCAGGACTATATCCCTGTAGGTCTCGTCTATGTACCTCTCTGTCTGTCTTATGTTTTCCAAGTCTGCTACTTTAGCCTCAAGAGAACGGACTTGTTCCCTGAGAGCAAAGAGCTCCTTGCACCTAGTGCACACGTAAGACCTCTCACCAACTGGGAGAAAATCATACATGTGACACTCAATGCAAAAGACTGGAAAGCCCCCATCCCGCTGCTGGACTGCTGTCTGCATCTTAGTTTTAAGTTTGTGTCTAGATCTTTAAGTTCTTACTTACTAGGGGTTGCTATGGGTATTTATACCAATAGAACTGTACCTAATACGTTTAATTAAGCTTCAGATGAACAAGGTATATTAATCTCAGGTCCTTAGTGTATGACTGATTTGGGTAATGAGCTTCACCTGAAAGCACCTCCTGTCTTTTAAGATGTGTAAGTACCTATAAAGCTATGATTATCCCAGGAGTGGGTGGGAAATAACACTTATTAAAAGAGGGCCGCTACACAGTACCCTGTCTTGTGCTGCTGAGGTAAGCTAAATTCTGATTTGATTTAAATTATAGCTCTTAGCTGCTGCTAGGCTCTAACGTTTTATGAAATTTGAACTACAAGCTCTCTGCTGGGTTTTAAATTTAACCAGAAAGCTCTCTTCTGTGTTTTTAAAACTAAAAGTACTTTTCTGATGCTAGGCCCTGAGTGACTATTAAATGTACACTACAAGCTCTCTGCTGGGTTCCAAATGTAACCAGAAAGCTCTCTTCTGTGTGTTAAATTTAAACTAAAAGTACTTTGCTGTTACTTGGCCCTGAGTGACTATTAAATTTAAACTACAAACTCTCTGCTGGGTATGAAATGTAACCATAAAGTTCTCCTCTGTGTTTTAAATTCAAACTTTAATTGCTGCTACTAGGCCCTAACTGATCCAACAAAAAACAGTGGGTTCACAGATTAAGTAGCTTTAATACATAGAATTCTTTTTAGAAAATTACCTGAAGTATATACTCACAGTTGCAGATTTCTCTCCAGAAGTAACAGTCCCCCTTTCTAGTCCTTCAAGCTATAGCTGTTATCTAAAAATGACACATGGTTTAGGAACTCTGGCACTGGTCTCACAAGACTTGAGAACATGAGACCAGTGCAAGAGAACCACGGGAGTGGGGGGGAGGCATGAGGAGGTCATGAGCACTTTTGGCCTGGCTTCTAAATCGGCACAAATTTGTCAAGGTCTGACTACAGAGCAGAGTTAGCATTTACACATCACTGTTACCTCAGTCCTAGAAGCTCTGCTTTCTGGAAGCTGTTAAAGGGCTGACATTATTTAGGGTGTTGGCCCAGGTATGTTCTTGTACACAGTTCTTCCTGAACCAGAACCAAAGCATTTTGACATTCTGTAACAGATTTTTTTGTTTGGGTTTGCATAGAGGATCTGAGCTCTGCTCAGGTTTGATTTCTGTGATCTGTCACTCCTGGTTTTAGAACAATTAAGTTTATCACCTGCTTCAGTAGTGTAATTCAGTGGTTCCTAAACTTGTCCTGCTGTACCCCTTAGCCGGGCTGGTTTTCAGCCTGTGCACAATGAATATACATGAGTCAGATGCATAATACTCGCCCTGGAGGCAGAACATGCAAATCTGTCTCATGCATATTCATTGTGGATATCCTGAAAATCTGATTGGCTGGGGGGAGGAGGGGTAAAATCAAGACGGTTGAGAACCACTGGTGTAGCATTGTCATGTAGTGATATTAAGATCAGATAGGGAAAATAGGATAAATTGTAGTCAATGTTTAGTACTCAGCCCAGCAAAAGTTTAAATTCTTTCAGGTTTTATCATTTCTTGTAACTGAGACTGGGATTTGGTACCATGAGCTGGAGCACCATGGTACCTAGAAATTGCACCTTGGTGCCCAGAATTTCATGCCACTAAAGGTTTTGGTGTGTGCTGGTGCTGCAGTGAAAACAGCATGCTGCTAACTTTACCTCCTTGATTTGCTCTCTCCAAGCAGCTTGAGCTGCCCATTGGAGAAAGCTGGGGCTAATCTTTCAGCTTCAAGTCTTGTGAGACTTGAACTGCGAGATCTACATGAACTTCCTTCACCACATGGCTCAAGCTGCTTAGAGAGAGACTGGGTAAAGACTGGGGGGAGCTATGAGAGAGCGAGAGACTGGGTGAAGGCTGGAGGGGGCTATGAGAGAGCAAGAGATTGGGCAACTGCTGAGGGGAGCTGAGCGAGAAACTGGGTGAAAGCTGGGGGGAGCTATGAGAGAGAGTGGATACAAAGCTCTTTGCTTGGCTAGGACTTTGGATGCCTTCCTCAAGTGACTAAACAGAGCAGTGTTCATTTCTCTTTTTTTTGGGGGGGGGGGGGGGGGTGTAATGTCTCCATACAGGTTAGCTTTGCATATATCATGATAAAGAGAAACATGTCAAATGTGCATAATTCTCTGTCATTTAGTATTTTCCTTTAGTGATGTGCATACCAGTTGTACTAGTTTCTAGAGGGGGCGGGGTGGCTTTCATTCATTCTTCCACACCACTAGCAAAACAAGAATGTCCTTTGAGTCCCCCCACTCCACCAGATTTATGAAAAACAGGCTCATTGCATTCATTTTTGAATCAGCCTCCTTGTGCTATCTTGGGGTCACCCTAGACTCCTCTCTCACTTTCCAGGCACACATTTCCTCCTTGATCCAATGCTCTCTTTTTCTTTCTGCGCCATTCGGCCCTTTTTGTCACCTTCATCTCTCACTTCCCTTCTCCTTGCCTTGGTTCTGTCTATACTTGACTATTGCAACACAGTTCTTGGCCTTTCTCAGTACCAGATTCAACGGTTACAATTGGTTCAAAACACAGCTGCACATATTATTGCCCATGCTACACGATTCAACCACATCACTCCACTTCTCATTCGACTTCACTGGCTTCCCCTACGTTTCTGCCCTCAGTACAAGCTCCTTACTTTTACTCACAGGGCTCTCTATACCAATACCCCCAGGTACATCTCCGATCATCTACATTTCAATGCCTCCCCCCCCCTTGTGTTCTTCAGACTATCCATGCAAACAGCCTCTACCTTCTCCCTCCCTCTGCTGCCCCTCTGACCCGCACCTCAGCCCTCTACTTTCTTGGTCCCACCCTCTGGAACTCCCTGCCTGTGACCCTGTGTCTGGAGCCTTCCTCCGTCAAATTCATATCCCTCGTAAAGACCCACCTTTACCAAACGGCCTTCAATCTTTACCTCCCGGAGTCCTAGCTCCCTTTATCTGTTTATGTTGTCATGTGACTGTTTCGCTTTCCTATCCAGATATTGGCATTCTTTTCATGCTTTCTTATTTTTTATAGTATTTCATTGTACACTGCCCTGCTACCTGGTTATAAGTGTGGTATATCAAATATAAATAAACAAACATCCCTAATGCCACGTACCATGGGTATTCCGCAGATCAAAGTCTTCTGTGAGCCGAGGATGGTCACTTGACCGTGTGGCTGGAAATGTACTGTGAACTAAATCAGACAGTCTAAAAGCCTAAGTGAAATTACCCCAAGTTCAGACATTTTTATAGAAATGGGATGGGGATTGTAGCAGGATCTGTGGCAACGTAGAGTGCTTCCTCTATCTGTCATTAGATAAGTTTCTAGTCTCTCCCCCCCCCCCATCTCATTGAGTCACTGGTGCAGGCTACTTTTCTCAGTTCATAAACGCAGCCTCTAATTCCCTGTGAGCTTCTTTACCAATCTACGTCTGTAGTGAGGACATCAACCAGAGCTGTATGCTAAATATGTTAAGGTAACTGAGTTAAGAATGCTTCTGAAAGAAGTGTGAATGGTCAATAGGAAATGTTTTTGACGTACTAACCATTAGTGCTGCTGCCCACCAGTTTCAAATTTGTGAGTGCTAGTGGGAATTGCGCCCTGGTCTCTTGGTTACCAAGCCAGTGCACTAACCATTAGGCTACTCCTCATCCATCATAACACAATTAAACATTTTGCTTGACTTTAAAATTGCATGTTAAAGACAAATGCAGGCCAATGAGGGAGAGAGAGAGAGTGTCTGTGAATGGTTTGGTGATTAACTCTGCCTTTCCAGAAGGGTGATCATGGGTTCTGTGGGCCACTTTGTCACTGCACCATCATGAGGCTTGTTTAGAGGTGGCCAGGGATCTGATTTTATTGCCACTGCTAATATTCTTGGATACTTCTGATGTCTTTTGGACTGCCTACAATTCCTTAATATTTCAGAACTTAGCCAACATCTGTGAAATGAATTTTAATGTTTAGATCTGTTCGATCAGATAATTGTATCTCGCTTCTTTCATTTTGTTATCCAGACATGCCGAGCAAAGCACACAGTAGGATACATTAAGCAGTCTCCTATTTTATAACTGAAGTATGAACTTGTAAGTCTGTATTTTCCTCTATAGTTTCATAACTGCAACGTCGTAGTTGCCTTTTTGATTTAAGATTCAATGTGCTCCGTTATATTTGTTCAAACATACTATGTATGCTGTTTTTTGAAAGGCAGGCATAATACAGAATGTTGTATAGCTTCTTAATGGTTTTGAAACACTCTAACTCTTGGACATGCTATTTTTAAAAAAAATGTACATATAATTTTTTTAAAGCCAATTTGTATTAATTGAATAGTAAAAATACTATTGTATTGGACCTGCTTATGATATCTATTATTTTGTTAAATAAAACCTTTTCTATAGTAGCTTTTTGTCACAGAACAGTCTGGTTCATTACATTGAGTTGTGTAGAGAAACAGAACTTTTTTAGTGCCTCTTTATTTCAGTATCAGAATTGTATTACCCTTTTAAATTAATGTTTTGAAAGGCTCTTTTTTACATAGCATATAAAACTGTTTAAATAAAAATCATATCAGTACACGTATATCAGCACTTGAATGGCGGTGTAGCCCCCTGTCTCAGGCATCTTGCAGAACACTGTTTCTTTCTTTCTAAAGACCAAAGCCTCCTCCATCCATGCTCACACTCACGCTCATATTCGCATACTGCCTCTTTAAACAATCGTAGCGGCTAAGAGTTCCTGTTTGCTTGCATATCAACATAAAATGAAATGCAGCACGTCCAACCCACCAGTCCTCACTACATGGGAATGTTTAAATAATACAGTCCATACTCACTCAGATCACTGTGGCCTTTATACTCACTCAGATCACTAGGGTGGCCTTTATCGAGGCCTATTTCAGTTGACAGAAACAATGAGTCAGGAGATTCATGTTGGAGACCTCTCTAGACATCAAAAAATAAGTTGGTCTTACCCTACCCCAAGATACAAAACATCCACAAAGAAATTTAAGAACAAAACTTGCCCCAGGGCTGAGACATTTAGCCCAAGGCCCAAAACAACCTTGCACCTCTGCTGCATTGCCTTAGGGTATTCCCTAATCTTCTTAACATTAGAACCTACAAGAAACTCATAATAGGTCTGAATTTTGAAGAGAGTACTGTATGCAAGAAGCATAGCCATAGCTGTCATCAGCTCCTGCAAACTTTCCAGGGCACTGCTAAATCCAAGCTATCTGCAGAGAGATCTCCCTGACATAGGTGACATCCTCCTGGTTGTCTCAATAGATAAAGCATACAAGACATGGAAAGCTGATCCTCGTGTACTTATTTTCAGCACCTCTTACAGGGTTTTTTCCCAGCATGTCACCAGATTTAATCAAAGGGGTCTTGCAAAATGCAATGTGTGCCTTTGAGTCAATGCTGATTCCTGGTGACCCAGCAGCATCTGGGTTTTCTTGGCAATGTGACTGGAAGTAGATTGCCAGGCCTTTCTTAGGAGGCAATGGAGGGTTAAGTGACTTGCCCAAGGCCACAAGGAGTGCTAGTGGGAACTGAACCCTGGTCTCTTGATTACTAAACCAGTACTCTAACCATTAGGCTACTCCTCCACTCCTAAAGGTGTCATAGGGACGTTCAAAAACTTGATGTTAAATCTTGGCAACTGATTCTCCGCATACTTTGCCTAGCAGCGTGAGGCCTCCTTATTACACACTAGTACAGCTTTATATATAATTTCAGCTCCTTCATCTGTTGCTCCAAAATCTAGAATGTGGTTCTGGGTCATCATCTTGTTCATTCACTTCAGTCATGACCCCCTGAGAGGCCTTATAAAGCTCAGAACTCTTAAGGGCTGCTTTCACAAGGGTTTATCTGATCAGCAGAACACGGTAACAGGAGAAGTCCTGGTGTGCTCAGTATCCAGTGGCATTATCCAGATAGTGCTGCTAAATGTTTTCTCTGGCCGTCATGGCACTATCCAAAGAGGGTGGAGTGGTCGGAAGGTGGAGCCGGCATGTATTAGGATAGCAGTGCTGAAAGATCGCTGCTATCTGTATAACTTGGGGAAAAGAGCTGTCCTGTGGCTATCTGGATAGCGGGATGTTGCCGCTATCCAGATAGCCACAGTACTGACTGCACAATATGGATATTCAGTAGCAGCCACTATCTGAATACTGCTGCTGAATATTCAGCTTTTTTCTTAAACCCACAGAAAGCAGCATTTAAGAAAACACTGCCCACCATGAGCATAGTCTTACCCTATTGGTATTAAGAGAGGTCTCCGGGAACATCAAGGCAGCATGCTCTGGGTACTTGCTGTTGGATGATGCTTGAGCTGAGGTGTTGCAGTTCGGGAGTGCAGCCTAACCAGCATCTCCGTGGACAGCTTCTGGCGCCATCATCTGAACAGAGACTCCAGAAGTATTTAATCTGGCCCAGAGGCCCTTGGACGTAGCCTGAAGGGGCGTGCCCAAAGGGGCAGGTCATGTCCCTTTTGCACCCCTTCTGCGCAGTGTCAGAGTTCCTCGTCACCACTATGTTTCCTTTGCCTTGATTTTTGGATGCTTTTCATCATGGGGAAGCAGAAGGTAAAGAATCTACCCCGACAATTCCAGTGTTGCCCATTGGTAAGGTAGTTGGCCCCTTGGATAGGCACTTTGCTGCTGCATCTGTCCACTGAGGGTGTGATAACTACACTCAATCATGACTACTTCCAGAAAGATCCTGGCTGCTCTAGAGGCAGGATCAGCAGTGGCTGTGGAAATGACAGTAACAACATCAGTAGCAGCTGAGCAAGGCCATACCAAGGGTTGTGCAAGCAGTAGAGCCGCACAGGGAGCAAGCACAGAAGGGGGTACTGATATCATCACTGGGCTTCCGGGAAGCTCAGAGTGAGTTACTGAATGTGGCTGGGTGGAGGGGGGCACCAGATTTCTTAGTTGCACAGGTCACATTTTTAGCTTGGTACAGTCCTGCCACTGAGGATGGAAGAAGTGACATCTGTGAAGTGGGATCAGAGGTGAAATCTCAGACTAGAAGCAGAAGTGGTCCTGGGGGTGTGGTCAGCAATGGCAGCAGTGGGAGTGTGATCAGAGGCAGCTCTGGAAGCAGGAGTCTAAAGGGTCTGGTGACAACAGTGTAGCACAGAACCAGCAGGCTAGAGCTGTGAAAACTCCCAGACCCTAGGAGGGGAGGGCATTGGGCTCTGTGCATGTACACCAAATGCAATGACCAGACGCAGCCTTCCCCCCCCCCCCCCCGGCATGACATGGCAGGGTGACACGTCACTGATAGCAGATGGGGATAGGGCACCTGATGCGCATGCACACAATGTAAGCAGCACCCTCCTAATGAGTAGGCAGGTCTGTGCCCTGGCATGGGGGAATAATGAGATGTGCATCTACCCCACAGGCATTTCCAGGTCCTGCACAACACAGATGCCTACCATGTGCAATACCGTACAATCTGCTGTATGGGCCCACAGCTGATAAGGTGTATCCAGCAGCAGCTGCAGGAGGATTAGGGTGAGTAGCCATGCAGATACCCAATAGCAGGCTGACATGCCCCCCCCCTACACAAAGGCAGGGCACCACATGCTGTGACATGGACACCACGGAAACAGCATGCCCCCACCACAGGGTCCTACAGCACATAGTCATGGCCCAAACTGCCTCACCCCCTGCAGAGTTAGGATATGCTGGAGCGCCCTGTGTGTGAGCCAGTCCCCAGCAACCACAGTAGTGCAACAACAGGAAAAGCAGGGTGTGGACATGTGTGGCACAGCCACCACAATTTCCCACAGAGTTATGGGCACAGAGCATGATAAGGTGACACAAAGAGTCCTGTCTGCCCCACCACAGTGGCAGTGACAGGAGCACTGTCCAGAGGGTGACACAGGAAACACATACCTGATGTGGAACACCCATGGGCCCGGAATGACAGCACCCTGTGCCACAGGCATACCAGGAACCTACTGCCCATGGATGACCTTTCAGACAGGCAGCAGAGACACCACAGCTGTGCAGCTAATCATGATCTCTGTCCCCCACAGTGGCAGCACAGCAGGAGTCATCCCCACCCTGTCCCCTGATGGCTCCACCCCTGATACCATGGAGGATGCTCTTGCATATATGCCCTAAGCCCAGCGTGAGCACCAGCATGACCACTAGCAGGGGCAGCAGCAGCGCACTGCCAAGCCCCATCCTCCTGTCCATCCCAATACCATCTGTGGATGATGAGGAGGATGAGAAAGGCCCAGCAGGGGAGGCAGCATTCACCCCCTCCACCTCCCCTGAAGGCAGCAGAGCCGAGGGCAGTGGGCAGGGGTGCCTATGTCCCACAGCACACCTGGGGGATAGTGAGCAGCAGATGAGTGGCCATGTCCTACCGGTGCCATATGCAAGCACTGCAGAGATAGGGGGCAACCTCTGGACCCTCATCCTCCAGTCCTTGGTGGAGGGGGGATGTATGGCATGGTAGTGAGGGTGGCTGGGGGCCCCATGGAGTGTTGTGGGGGAGGCTGTAATGACACAGGTGGAGGGATCAGGCAGGGGAGGCAAGGGGGTGGCATGTGGGTGCAAGGGGGAGGATGAGTAGCTAGAAGGTGGTGGTGATGGTGAGGGGATGGAGCACATGCAGGGGGTGTATGCAGGAGGGTGGGAGCAAGGATGAGGGGTCTGAGTGCATGCAGGGTGAACGTGTGAGAGGGTGTGAGTGGCAGGAGGGTAGGAGCGAGGGGAGGGTTCCGAGTGCATACAGAGTGAGCATGTGGGTGAGGGTGGGTGTGCAGAGTGGATGGGGGTTCCGAATGTGGGTGAGGGGTGGGATGTGACAGTGCAGCTGGAGGGGGATGCGGATGGTGAAGAGGCAGTAGGGTGCCCAGGTTATGGAAGCCGGGATTGCCAGGAGGCTGTGGTGGTGCCAGGTCATGGCAGTGATGAGGGTGGTGATGTGGCAGAGGTGCCTATGGCTGGATGAATGTGGGAGCAGGGCGCCCATGTTGGTGGGCCACAAAGCTCATCCATATCTGATGTGGGGCCCAAGAGGCAGGTGGAGATCCCGGAGACACACCCAGCCATGGGCCGTCTGGAGCGCATGCTTGCATGCAGCCTTGCGCATTTGCACAGGCCCCTCTCCCACTTCTCACACCATATATGTTAACCAACCTAATTCTTAGAAGCTGACTTTAACCCTTTATTAATCCTCATATAATATGTTTTTCTGTAATGGTTCATATGTTATAGTTTAATGCCTCACTATGTAATAATGTAACGTGTCGTTATACTGTAAACTGCTTTGTTTTTTGAGAAGGTGGTATAGAAAACCTTTAAATAAATAAATAAAATGTGGGGAGCCTCGGGGGTGATGTATGGTGCCTGAGGTCAAGCTCAGGGGCCTGCAACTGCTGCTGGAGACCCATCTGCAGCCCCTCACACCACCCCCCAGTCTCACAGCAGGCAGTCCTGCAGGGCACTGAGGGGCCCCATCACCAGGGAGGTGTTCAGAGGCAGCTGTGCTACCAAGCAGCATGAGCCATGCCAGTGACTGCTGGTGCAGTGACAGCCACCTGGGCGGACTGGCCGGCAGTGTTAATGGCCCTGTAGGTGCAGCAGGGGTTGGGTGCTGTGGGGCATACCTGTTTGCCAGTGTGTTTGGGCACTGTTTGGCCATATTATGCAACTGTCCCATGCATATTTGCTGGATAAATAAAGTGTTATGCTGTTCAATATGTGTGCCTATGTGTCTGTCACCCAATGCAATCCTGACCAACAATGGCCACAGCCATATGTGTAGTGCTACAGGGGAGATGCCGTGCTGCATGCCACACATTCATGGTAGACCATGCACAGCTGAGCCAAATAGCCAGGTAGGTTGGGCAGCACAGTAGGGTGGGATGGGGCAAACACTGAGGGGAAGGGGGGAGGTGCCACATGGGAGGGGAGCCATGAACATGTGACAGCAGCACAACCAGTGGTCCATGGGGGCGCCACGGCCTAGTGCGGTGGGGCTGACCACAGCACAGATGCTAGTGGTGCATACAATACAGAGGGGGTGGGGTGGGGAGAGGGGACTGGGCCAGAGTAGGCCATGGATATGGCAGTCAGATCACGTGGACAACCCAGATGTGTGGGCACTCCCAAGGAGGGATGTGGAGTGACCCATGATAGAGAGAGTAGGGAGGCACAGCAGACTGACTGCACAGTCAGGACTGCATGCAGCAATGACCCTGCACATGGAAGCTGAATGGGAGCAGGATGTGCTGCATGCAGTGTATGGTGATGGGTTTGACAGGGCCTGCAGCTGGCTAGCCACACTGTTCATTGACAAACAGATAGAGGGGAGGGCAGAGAGACCTGGGGTGGGTCATCAGTGCTGGTGGCACAATAGGCATGGCAGAGGTGAAGGGAGGGTACATGGGAAGCTATTAGTGTAGTTTATTTATTTATTTATATTTCTTATATACCGCGCTATTATAATCAGTGCAGTGTACAGTTGAACAAAACATACTACAATACCACAGGAACATTGAGTTTACAATGAACAGGGTAGTTAAAACATGGAGGTAAACAGGGGGAACTATTTACAAAATATAGTACACTTATATATAAAGAACTTTATCAATTTAACTATTTACAAAATATAGTACATTTTTATATAAGGAACGTTATCAGAAACACGTAGGGGTCTTTGCAAAGGCATAAGTTCAAGAGTCAGGGGTGGGGACAGGGAGGAACTGACTAACCATTCTCTTTGGGGGGGCTGAGCTATGGGGTGGTTTGGGTGGGGAGGGGTAATGGCTGTGTGTTTTCCAGAATTAGTTTCTGGGTAATGTTTTAGGAAGAGTTGGGTTTAAAAAAAGGTTTGGACAAGTTCCTGGAGGAAAGGTCCATAAACCATTATTAAAGGCAACCCAGGAAATCCACTGCTTGCCCCAATACAAGCATTGTGTCTTTTGGGGAAACTGCTAGGTACTTGTGACCTAGATTGGCCACTGTTGGAAACAGGATACTGGGATTGATGGACCTTGGTTTGACCCAGTATGGCATATCTTATGGGGGTCCCAGGCATGTGATAATGTGGAATGTGCAAGTCAGTGAGCCATTGGAGGGCCTGCTGTGGCACAGCAGAGCCAGTGGCAGCATGGGTGGGCGGGGGCATGAGCTACAATGCTGCCACAGACAACTGTCCCATGTGTGGGGCTACCTGTGTGGTGACCCTGCCACCCCATGGTGACAGGAACAGGCCTGGAACTGCATCTGCAGTGTACGATGGCAGCCATGCATGCCCTATGTGGCAGTATGACAACATGCTGGGGGTACCATGTATATGTGGCACACCATCTGCATGACCCGTCCCCCCATGACAGCCGCCATATGTGCGGCACTGGCAGCAGGCAATGGGTGGGTGATAGACATACAAGGGACAAGTGGACCATGTGATGTGTATACCCCAGTTGCAGCAGCCATGGGTGCCATGCCATGAACACACATATCCAGGCACATGGGCCCACCGCAGGGCACCATTTGAAGATGCCACCAGATACATATCATGGCACACATGGGGTCTGGGGGGGGGGCACAGCACGTGGCTGGTGGACACCGCACCCCTGGCACATGTCAGTAAAAATATTGGTGGGCCCCAAACCCCCTACCCAGAGGCAGTGCCCATACTAGCAGCCCACATTGGCACACTGCTGTGACCAATGTCCCAGGCAGGTAATATGACCAATGCACAGAGGCATGGGCCGGCTACACAGGCCATGTCTGCATGGTGTGGACATGCACAGGCCCATGGTGGCTGTGGTACGTGACCCAGCATCTCCCCAGGTGCTAGTGTGAGCATTGGGTTGTATGGGTGGAGAACATATTGGTCAGGCAGTCAGGCAAAGTGTGCCTGGACAAGGCTGCCATGTACCACCACCCCCCATCCGGACTGTGCACCCGGGGGTACATCTGCAGCAGTGTCAGGCTCAAAGCTGTCACCCTGAGCTGGATCAGGCTTATCTGGTAGTGGCTGCTGGCGTCACAGGGCATAGTTGTGGAGCATGCAGCATGGCGATCTGGAACACCTTGCGAAGCCTATAGAACAGCTCCCCCTGGAATAGTCCAGACATCGAAACCGACACTTCAACTAGCCGAAGGTATGCGCGATGATCTCCTGTGTGGTCCAGTGCACATGGTTGTACTGGTGCTGTGCTGGGCTACTAGAGTGGAGTATGGTGTCAGCAGCTAGTTGCATAGGGGGCAGCACCGCTCACCTGCAGTAGGAGACAGAACAGCAAACCATTGATCAGCTGGTGTGCTAGTGAGGGAGTCATGTGTTAGTGATGTGGGCTAGGGACAGCTGACTGTGTTATTGTGTGGCTTTGTCCACTGTATGGATGGTCCCAGGGGTACCAGTGGGGCATTGTGTGTCTGCAGCCTACCACATGTGCATGGGCATCCCCAAAAGTGCAGTGTCTCTGCTACAGGGTGGGCCTGGGCATCGTGGGAATGCATAGTGCCCCTGCCCTGTGCCTAGCCCACATCTGGCACACTCTTGGGCAGCAGTAAATGGGGCTGCATGGCACTCCAGTATATGCAGGCCCATTGTTACCATCCCTGTTACCTGCCTCTGTCCCCTGCCTCTGTCCCCTGCTGCATGCACAGAGTTACTGTGCATGCTGCAAGAGGCGGGAGTGGAATGCATGCAGAGGGTGGGTGTGGGGTGGGTGGAACAAACCCTGGATGTGCAGGGTCAGGGTGTACCATGGCCATGTATGTCAGGGGGTCACTAGGGGGTGTGTGCCCTGTGCATACCTCCACTGTGGTGGTATAGGGGAAGGGTGCCCCCTTGTATGTGTCCAGCAGCCCGCCAAGGGGCCCACACACAGGGGAAGGGTTACCACAACCTGCCCAACACACACACCCCCATGTGATGCCCCATGCCTCCCAGTCCCAGGGTATCAGGGCATATGCCCACCTAACAGCCATCCGCCAGTGATGTAGCCCCCCACACACCATGCATGGATCCCTGACCAGCTCAGGACATAGGTGTCATAGCAGGACACTGGGTACTTTGCGCAGATGTCCGTTATCTCCCCATGTGCGTGGCACACCACCTGCACATTGACAGAGTTCAAGGCCTTGTGGTTCTGATACATAGCTTCACTCTGTCGTGGGGGCCAGAGGGTGACATATATGCTGTTTGCCACACCTAGTATTGATGGGGAATCCTGCCACAGCATAAAAGTCCTGCGTGGTCTGGTGCTGGTTCTGCTAAGTTGCTGGAAAGCAGATGGTCTATACCATGGACCGCAGGTAGGTGTCCAGGAACTGTGTGAGGCACCGGGATACTGTAGGTTAGCTGAGTTCCCCAACAGCTGACAGCACCATCTGGAATGAGCCTGTCTCGAGGAAGGCCAGCACAGTCGTCACCGTCAGGTGTACTGTATCGGATGACCCCTCTGGGGCTTTTGAGCCATGGCTCCAGCTGCTGGCAGAGGTCATGTATGGCAGGCCTGTTGAACCAGTACCTTGCCATACATGTTGCATCACTCATGTCCATGTACTGAACCCTCTTCCATGGGACATGTATGTGTAGGTACCTCCACTTCATGTCCTACCCATCATGGTCACGGCCTCACAGCAGGGCCAGCACATACCATCCCTGGGTGTCTTGCATGTTGTCCTATTCCAGCCAGCTAGCTGCGTACTGCTGGGCACCAATTGCACATATTGTCATGTAGCTCAGTGAACTGCAGATGGCACTGTCACTGTCCCACACTATGTCAGACCTGCCGCAAAACTGTTCAGGCCCCAGGATACGCTGACGTGTCCATGGCACATGGCACATGCACAAGCATTGTGGAACTTGTGTCTCTTGGGGAAACTGCTAGGTACATATGACCTAGATTGGCCACTGTTGGAAACAGAATACTGGGCTTGATGGACCTTGGTCTGGCCCAGTATGGCATATCTTATGTTCACAGGCATGCACACGTGTGTGCTATGCATCCATGCACGCACAGACACGTCAATGCAGCATAAAGATTGTCTGCATGCGCCCAGCCCCCACCATGTCCTGTATCCTCTTCATACATACTAAGGTTGCTTCAACTCTGCAGACTGCTGCTGGTCCATTGGCATTTCTCTCCATTGAGCTGGCTATGGGAGGCGAACCACTGATCTTCTGCATTCCACCACTCTGTGCAGCTGCATTACTATGGTGGGTGTGCAGGCGCAGATATGTGTGCATGCGGTCATGGGCACGTCGACACAGAGACGTATGTGTTGGCATGTTCCAGCATGCATGTCCAGGATGGGCACATCCCAAGCCTCTGGGCATTGCCTCTGTATTACAGACAGTCCATGTAAAGGCACCTAAGGTTGCTACCAGTAAGGCAAGGTTCTCAGAGGGTGAGGTGAACCTCATGCTGGAGGAGATCTTCCAGCGGCTGCCACAATTGGTTGGTGATGAATCCACACGTGTGGGTGCCCATGAGAAGCAGCGACAGTGACTTGCCGTGTGCCGCTGTATCAATGCCATGCATCACTAGAACTGCGACATCGAGGATGTGAAGAGCAGGTGGTGGCAGTTGTGCAATGATACTGCCCGGAAGGCACAGCAAGGGGCCGAGGGTGTGCAGGGGGAGCAGCTCACCAAACTCAAACAGCACATCCTTGCTACAATTGACCCTGCCACCTCAAGGGGTATAGGCCTTCTCGACACATCATAGGTATCCCAGGAGCAAGGTACATGTGTGCCGTGCATGTCCCTGCCCTTTACTCCATGTATACCCCCCCCTGCTGTGTGTATGCCCACACGTGCATGCAGCCATCACCACTGGCTGCCATGTTGTCCCATCCATGCTGCCACTGCCAGGCGTACTCACATTGCATGTGGGCCTGTGTGCCAGGGGTATTGGCAGCATGGCCACCAGCTGGTGGTGGCAGGGCTGACTGCACAGGGCACTGGGGTGGGTGTCTGTGCAAAGGCCTCTGTGCCCATCTGGCTCTGTAAATGGTAACAGGGTGCGTAGCCTACCATGTCAGTAGTTCCTCTGTGTCTGTCTGACCTATTGGCTCATCCGTGTGGCTGCAACACTGCACCCCATTGTTGTCTATGTTGGCGGTTGCAGATCTGACTCCTCGATGTTGTCTGTGTTGTCATAGGTGCCCCTGCTGTAGCTCCGGAGGCAGCGGTGCCTGCTCTGCTGACAGTGTCCATGGAAGATACCACAGGATGGAGGGGACCTGCCTGATGCCCCACTGCCATGCACTACTGGTCCTGCTGCACTGCAGCAGCTGCCTGTTGGCCCTGACCCGGATGATCTGGAGCTCCATGTCCCCTCACCATTGCCTCCACCACAGCAGCCTATTGATGACAATGATGACCGGGGGGGGGGGGGTGAACCCACAGGGGTGCACAGCGACACCTGCAGCAATGTGCTGAGTGTCTGCTTGCTCAAAGTGCTACCCAGCAGCATGGTCTGAGCAACAGCTGGAACTAATGTGCCAGTCCACGGCATTGCAGGAGAGGCATATTGTGGCCACAGAGCAGCTGACTGTGGCTACTGGCACCCTCCAGTTTATCAGGTGGAGGTCATGATGGGCGGTCTGTCCCTACTCAGTCCCATGCACACCCCAGTGTGCCTCCTGTGGGATCTGGGCAGGGGTGTGGTAGGGTAGTTCCCACAGCTGCAGCTTCCTCAGCAGCATGTGCTGGCCACACACTGTCCAGCCCCGGTTCCTGCTGTGTGGCATTGGAATGATGGGCAGTGCCCCTTTGTGCCACCTCTGGGAGTCACTGCTGGGGGCATTTGCCAGCATCACCACATTCATGAGACACCTGTCTGTGCTGTGACCACTGGCACATTTGTCACACCCTCCTCCCATGTGGGTCTTCTTGGACATACATCCACTGCCATAAAATTTGATACTTGCCCTGGGGCTCTGTCCAGAATTGATCTTGCTAGGGTGATGGGATGCCAGTTACCCAGCTTCTGTACCCTTCACAGGGTGCTGGGGCTTCTGCCTGTGCTCAGGGTATGTGTGCCCTGGAGCTCCCCCAGGCCTTAGGACACTGGTGGTGCTGTGACCCATTCAGGGCCTCCCATCTTACGTGCTGGCCAGTGGCTTATTAAAAGAGGGCTGCTACACAGTACCCTGTCTTGTGCTGCTGAGGTAAGCTATATTCTGATTTGATTTCAATTATAGCTCTTAGCTGCTGCTAGGCTCTAACTTCTTATGAAATGTAAAATACAAGCTCTCTGCTGGGTTCTAAATTTAACCAGAAAGCTCTTTTCTGTGTTTTAAATTTAAGCTAAAAGTACTTTGCTGATGCTAGGCCCTCAGTGACTATTAAATTTAGACTACAAGCTCTCTGCTGGGTTCCAAATGTAACCAGAAAGCTCTCTTCTGTGTTTTAAATTTAAACTAAAAGTACTTTGCTGTTACTAGGCCCTGAGTGACTATGAAATTTAAACTACAAGCTCTCTGCTGGGTATGAAATGTAACCAGAAAGTTCCCCTCTGTGTTTTAAATTTAAACTTAAACTGCTGCGACTAGGCCCTGACTGATTTAACAAAAATAGTGAATTCACAGATTAATTAGCTTTAATACAAAGAATTTCTTTTAAAAAATTACCAGAAGTATATACTCACAGTTGCAGATCTCTCTCCAGAAGTAACAGTCCCTTTTTCTAGTCCTTCAAGACTATAGTCCTTCAACATTATGTGCATGTTCGGCCCACAGACATGTTTATATCAAACACAGGCACCATTTGCACCTGATTCTGCATCTATGGGTCTGCATGTGCCTGTGGAACCAGAGACCGTGTTTTGTGGGGCTCATGCAGGTGCTAATCAGCCACCCCTCTGCCTTGGACATGGGGAATGGTTTTGGACATTCCCATGCACACCATATTTTGGGACATTAGATATGTCCAATCTTGCCCATCCCCATGCTGTACCCACTGACACCATGCCCCTTGTGTAGAACATGCATCTCCTAGGCTTCCTGTCACAGCTAGCAATGTGTTAATGCATAGTAGAGATTACTACCAATGTGATATTATAGCTGCAGCAGTCTGGACCATATCTCAGTGCCCCTCATGTCCTGTGGAGCACTAGCTAGGCCCAGTGCACACCTATATGTAGTTCCAGAATGTAAATGTCAATATATATGACAGTTGACAACATATGTTAAACACTCCAATATTAAACCAAGATGCACGATGTCAGTTTCAAACTCTTTTAAACCACTGTTTTAACAAAAAAAGTAAACAAGAACCTATGCAGTTTATCACAGTCTCTTATTATACTTTTATATAGTATATCGATAACTATGTATATATCCTTTACCTTTAGAATGCATAACTGCAATACCTTGATCTAATCATTCTGAAGGTAACAGTGGTTTAAAAGAGTTTGAAACTGACATCGTGCATCTTGGTTTAATAGTGGAGCTTTTAACATATGTTGTCAACAGATTTGCTGCTCTGGTAAGAGACTGCATTAGTAATTTTGTCGAATATATATGACAGGACATACCTTATATCACATGGTATGTCGCATTCAGAGGCAGCCCCAGTGATTCCCACCCTGTTCATCCCTACAGACATGCCTTAGATGGCTTGGGATGGGCCCTCACCAGGTCCACACACCTCTAGGGATGCAGGTCCACGAAGACTGCCTACTATTGCTGGGTAACACCTGTCTGCCCCTACCGTGCCTCTGGCCTATATGTGCACACCTTCTGCTGCTCTGAGCTCCCATACCCATCATATCTGTCCCTACACCACTTCCCATGAACACTGCTTTTCTGCCAGTTTGCCTCTATCTGTCCCCTTCTCTTCTACAGCCAAATCTGGACATCACTGTTCTCACCCTGCTGCTCCATATTCCTGGGACACAGTACCTAAGTCTGTCAGGCATGCTTTGTTCCTGGACCCTATCAGGTCTCGGCTGGGCACCCACTGCGGGGTCTGATCCACCTAGGCTCCCTTATGTTGCCAGTCCATTCCCCCTGAACATATCCTGCTCACAGCTGCTGTGCTGTCTGTGTCAAATAGATTGTATGCCCTGCTGGGCAGGAGCCACCTGTTACAGGTGTCTGTGCAGCACTGCATACACCTTGTGGTGCTATAGAAGCGATCAATGGTGGTTGCTGTGGCTGTCATGGGGCCTTCTGGCTATGGCATCTGGGCACTGTCATTCTTTACAGCAGCTACACCTGTCCCATCTGGGATGTGTTGATCTGTCTATATCCACTATCTGTGGGGCGACCCTGTTTACCCTCCCACAGCCAGCTTTGTGGCACTGTTCCCCCGATCAGGGCTGTTTGGGCATGAGGGGGGTGAGCCCTATGCCATCACATCAGGTAGCCAGACTCCAGATAGGTCATCACTCTATCAGCTCTCATGCATCCTGTCCTAGGTAGGGGTGTGTGCCACATGGGATAGTCTGGGGAAATGTTGGCATTACATCAGTCATGTCTCCCAGTGGCAGACACTGCAGATGTGTGGCTGCCCTATTAGACAGCCAACATTATCTGCTGTACATATGGTACCCTGTGTATAATGCTCCAGATTGTACCAGTATAGGTTCCTATGTGGCTGCATATCAGTATAATTACTAGTGTCCTTCAGATTAAGGGCATTCAGGTGTGCATACAGCACTACTACATGCTCAACAGCACACTGTGCATTATGGGCATGCATTAGTGCTGTTTGCACTGTTGGGTGCCCCTAATATGAGGGTCTCTTATCTTTGCTGGCCATATGTTTGAACATTTGACTATAGTGGGCCCTCTCTGTCTTTGCCTCCCTCATCACACTGGCATCTAGTGACACTGTGGTCACCCATATAGTCCAGGTACTGACCAGACTTTCATCTTCCCCCTGCACTCCAGCTATCCCCGTGCACTCCTCAAACCACACACGCACACACTCTCACTTTCTGTAACAGAACATGATTCTGCCAGAGGGCTGCCCTGCATCTGTACACATCGGCTATGACATAACATTCACACATGGGGTACTAGGGCTACATATCTGATCTCCTGTTTGCATCCCAAAAGGTATCCTTTCCCTGCTCACATCCATACTCTCCCTGCATCAGCAGTCCCAGCTTTATGTGTATAGTATTTTTGGGGTCCTGTAGATTGTCTACTTTGGTACATGAAGCACATAGGGCATGGTCTGATTGGACACTCTTGCTCCTTTAATATTGCCGCAGGTGTGTAGATATGTTTTTATCCCTACAACATTACCTCGGTTCTGCTCCCTGTACCTTATTTTTTTTTGTTAGTTTTTTTTATTTATGCAAAATTTAACAAAACATAGCACGTATTACGACTTGAACATAAATAGATATGGGTAAAGCAAATAACAATACTGATAGGTTCAACAACCCCAAAATAACAATAAGCAATGAAAATATTTATTTATTTATTTACATACATTCTCTTATATACCGCGCTATTCTGCATCAGTGCGGTTTACATTGAACAAACTGAAATTACATTGAACAGGGCATTATAACTTGGAGATAACTATTTTACAGGGAACATGGGCTATGGAGGGTTAAGTGGCTTGCCCATATCTCTCTAGTCTTTCACATAGGAGATCCAATAAATGCTCTAGGAATATTTTCTTAACAAAACATGAAAGGAAAGTGAATAATCTGCCTAACCACCGATTATATCAAATATACTGCAACAATTACACACAAAAACTTAGGTAACAGCTGGAAGATGGGAGCTTATAAAGGCGGCCAACTGGGAGGGATCATAAAAAACATAAGAAACAGATTGCAATTTTATCAACATTTGCAAGGAAATTTAAGAAAGAAAAGACTTCCAAGTTGGGTCACCCGGGCTTCAAGATCAAAAACTCCTTTAGTCTCTTCTGTGTTTCCCAGGACAAATCTAGGAATAAACCCACTGCCAGTCTCTTAAATAAGGACTGCTTCTTAAAGTAAAGCTTTAACAGCCACTTCCGATCAGAAGATAATGCCAATGTTATCAATAATGTGGCTGGTGTCACAGAGTCCATCCCTGACGTTTCTAATATCTCAGAGACATTTAATATATCCAAATTGATGAGTCTCTCCTTCAGACAAACATACCTCTTCCACAGTAGTCTTCTTTCCAGTAGGTAAATAATAAATCCTAGTAAGGGGAGGGTGGGACTCTACTGATACCCCCAAGACCTCAGATATATATAATCTAAACATTTCCCTCAACAAAATCACAGGGGATCGGGGAAAATTCAATAAACAAAGATTTGTAGCACATCATTGGTTCTCCATCATTTCCACCTTAAATTTATGACTAACTAAATCCTTAGTCATTATATTTACTCTGTCTCCAAATCCTCCACCACAGTTTTCATAAGCTGAACATCTCCAGCGTTCTTATTAATAAGCTGAGATTTATTATGTATTTGCTGTAAAGTTCTATTCATTTGCAACACCAGGCACTCAGCCAACTTTGAGATAGCGGTCCATAAAGAGTCCAAGGTAAGATTCTCCAGAGTTCCAGAGTAAAGGGAGGCATAGCCCAGTTCTCCAATCGTCCAGCTTCACCTAAGGGAGAGTTACCTTTCTCCCAAGGCACTGAGGAGACGGCACATAATCCCACCTCAGACTTCCCTGCTCCTTCCTCCACTCCCATAGCTGACAGCGATGATCACAGCTGTAAAACAGCTGCCTGGTTCAGCCCGGACACACTTCCACTCACCGAGGAACCTGATGCTCCGCTTACCAAGCCGCCAGCCCCGGGTGAGTCCAAACTGAGAAACCCCACTGGCAAAACAGGAGGGAGCCGCAGCTCTGGCATTAGGTCACACACCGATGAAGACGCCAGCTTCCCTGCCCCAGCGTCAACAAAGCCGGTTAACGCTGGATTCTTGACGATGGACCTTTGAAGGCCATAAGAACTGATCCATCAGACCTTTAGCAGGAAAAAAATTGGAAGGGATACCCTGCAGGGGGAGAGGATTCCCCCAAAGTTTTCCCTTCTTTTCCAGCATCCCAGGTAAGGCAACTAATGGAGTGGCAGTTCACGCAGCCATCTTGGATCTTCCCTTTTTTTCCTTTAGGAGTTCCCTGTACCTTATAACTGCATCTTGTATTTGTACCACCACTTCAAAACCTACTTGTCACATCCATTCACCTATATGGGATGCATTGCGGGGCAGAGCTGAATTTTTTCTAAGTCCAAGCCTTATACCTGGTTTCAGCAGGTATAATGTGGATGTTTCTAGATTACACCTCATACATACACAGCCCTTTCAGGAATAAGCTTTCTACGTCTCTGCAGCTGACTGCGTCCCTATTCCACCCTCTCCCACCCACGTTCTTAACTCCCCGTGCTACTGCCCTGGACATGCATATCAGCAGTGTTTTGGAATACAGTGGGGGACGTTTTTACCACATACACATCCCCGCTGCAAATGGACATCCCTTATTCATATTCTAGAATGACCCCAACAGACTCTGGAATTTGTTTCTAGAAGATATGGTAAAAGCATTTAGTGTAGCTGTTTTTAAAAAAAGGTTTGGATGAATTCCTGGAAGAAAATTCCATAAAGTGTTATTAAGGTAAATCTGGGGAAAGCCACTGATTATCTCTGGGGATATGTAGCATGGAAACTACTTTGTGGGCTTCTGTTAGGTACTTGTGACCTGGATTGGCCACTGCTTGGAAAAGGAGACTGAGTTTGATGGACCTAAGGTCTGACGCAGTGTGGCATTTCTTATATTCTTACCACTGTTTTCCTTTGGGCTGTAGAGGGCACTATGGGAACTTTTCTGTCTTGCCCTGGTTCCCAACTGGGGCCTCCCCCGAGTGTTTGACTACCTTTCTACTGAACCTGGGCCAGGTACTCTTCCAGCCCTCTGGCTCCTGATGTAGCTTCCCCTTCTCCAAGTAAATATTTCTCTCTCTTATTTTTCACCTTTCACAATAATCTGTGACTTTTCAAAGAAGTCGTGCACCAGCAGGTTCAGGGATTGTGCAATACTTGGCATGCAGGTGTTTTTGTTATCGTATACCGCTCTGGCATTGCTAGCTTCATAATTAGTGTTGGCTGATTTAGCACCAGTGCCAAAAGCATTACAGACTTGACTCTCAAGCATGTAATGTTCTGCTAAAAGAAAATTACCTAGGAAATGGACTTAACAGATCTATGGAATAATCTTGGGAGATAAGCCCTCAAAGGTTTTGATCTTTAAGCTGTGAGAGATCTTCAGTGATTGTGCAATCTTTTGTAAGCTGTCAAAACCACAACACAGCCGATTTTTTTATTTTGGAAATCAGTGCATTTGAGCCACCCACTGACGAGAGCTCGAAAACATTTTGTCTGAAGTCCTACTTCATGGAGCTACTGGGATCCAACCACATTGCAAGGATATGAGGCAGCCTAGGCAAACCTCATTCCCATTGCCCTTCTGCTCCTGCCACTGAAGCCCTGGCTCACCTCTGCACAGCCGCTGGAGTAAAGGAAAATATCGCTCTTTACTCTGGCGGCTGTGCAGAGATGAGCCGGGGCTTTGGGCCTCTGAAGCTGGTCAGGAAGGCGCAGGACTCTTGGGGGGGGGGGGCTAGGACTGGAAATGGACTGATAGGGGGCTACGATAGGACTGGAAATGGGCTGATGGAGGGGCTAGGACTGGAGGGATGATAGGAGGGCTAGGATAAGACTGGAAATGGCTGATGAGGGCTAGGACTGGAATGAGATGATTGGAGGGGACTTGGACTGGAAATGGATTGATGGGAGGCTAGGATAGGGCTGGAAATGGGCTGATGGGAGGAGTTAGAACTTGAAATGGACTGATGGAGGGCTGGAATAGGACTTGAAATGGCTGATGGGGGCTAGGACTGGAAATGAGCTGATGGAGGGGCTAGGATAGGACTGAAATGGCTGATTGGGGGCTAGGATAAGGCTAGACATGAGCTGATGGGGGGGGGGGCTAGAATAGGACTGGAAATGGCTGATGGGGGCTAGGATAGGACTGGAACTGGCTGATGGGTG
The DNA here is from genome assembly GCA_033557465.1 of Ichthyophis bannanicus. NCBI lineage: Eukaryota > Metazoa > Chordata > Amphibia > Gymnophiona > Ichthyophiidae > Ichthyophis > Ichthyophis bannanicus. The sequence continues at coordinate 594,386,462 of CM066033.1, forward strand.
GGCCAGGATAGGGCTGGAACTGAGCTGATGGGAGGCTAGGATTGGAAATGGGCTGACTGGAGGGATTGGACTGGAAATGGGCTGATGGTAGGACTAGGATAGGACTGGAAATGGGCTGATGGGGGGTTAGGATAGTGTCAGCATACATTTCATGCAGCTATGGACTCTGTTTAATTCAGTCTAAACTCTGACCCCTGGGTGACGTCAGTCTCTAGGACCTGGCTGCAGCCCCTCTTTGCTAAATCAAGAATAGCAGACCTTAAAGGGAGTGGCCAAAGACAATAGCAGACCTCAAGGGGAACTGCTGGAGAGGCACTATAAAGGACAGACACACTTCCTGCTTCTCTCTCTCTCTCTCCTTCATCGGACAGGTTTGGACACTACCATGAGGCTCTGATACTCAACTCCCTTCACCCCTCCCCCTCTCTCTCTCTCTACCCACATGTTCTGGCCTACCATGCGGCTCTGACCCACAGGTTCTGGCCTCTATCTCTCTCACACTTCACACATGCACACACACAGATTCATTGATGCACACTGAAACAGCTCTGTAACAATCACTATATACCTATGTATTAAGCCTATTTTTACATAAAAACCTTTCTCCAAGCCACACCTGTTTGCTGGTCTTATTACAAGCCCTCCTGCGTCTGTGAAGTGAAATGAACCCAGGACCTACAGAAGAGTAACTGGACTCACATCTTACACTTTATGGAGGCTCGTCTTCTCGGATTTCACAGCAGATCTCCAGTTGGGTAAGTAATAATTTTGTATAATACATTAAGTAGATTTCAGACAGAGTGAGACAGGAAAATCAATAGCCCTTGTGACCATTTACAATTTTGTTTTGTGGGTTAGACAAGGTGGATTTTTATTGTCAAAAGGCTCTGTAATAATCTAGAATTTTAAGGACATTACACAGAGTGGCTTGCAATTGTCTTATTTTTATGTATAGGCTTGCTACAGATTTTATATAGTATTTGAACTGCTAAGAAAATACAGAGTTACACAGTTAAATATTCCCTCATTGAATACAATATACATCTTTCCTGATAAAGCTATCACCTCCTGTCCCTTTTAACTTCTATTTCTCTGTCTCCTGTCAGTAACTATCTTAGTGAGAGCAGGCTTAAAGATGGCTGCACAATTCTGTTAATCTACTAACAACCTTCTTACTATAACTTCACCCTAACACTTCCACCCAGTTAAATAGGTGTGAAATACTTTTTAAGTTAGCATTCCTCCTTCTAAGGTTACACATTTGAGATAGTCCAACTACAGCCTTTCTGCAGTATCAAATATGGAAGCATTTGATTTTAAAGAACTTAAAGAAAGTTTAATTTCATATTGTAAGAGGAAAGGGGGTCCATTTGAAGGGGAGTTCCCTGAGTCATCATGGTATAATATTCAAAAACACATGTTAAACCATGAGCAAGAATTCAAAAAGAAAACAAATAAAAGGAAATGCCTTTTCATCCAAGGCATGGGCAGGGGCCTAATTAGCATGAGACAAGAAAACTCTGAACTGACTTCTCAGTGTAGTCAATTGACCAAAGAACTTGAGGAGGCACAAATTTGCATTTCTATTCAGAGAACTCAAGTGATACAAGCCACAAATTCTTTTATAACTGTTAGTGAACAATTAGAAGCACTTAAACTTGAATTGAGGCACGTTAAAGATCAATTGGCCTCTGCAAGAAAGCCAACACCCACCCCTCCCTCAGCCCCCTATGCCTATGACACACCCCATCAACAATGCATACCAGCTACTGACAAACAAAAGAATACTAAAGTATGCATAGTTGAACTTAGGAATGGAAATAATACAGCTGAATTAGAGCAACAAAATTCTGATAGTTTATCTCAGCCAGAACCCAGCAATCTCTGTCAGGAGAATAATTCAGAGGACTTAGACATAGCACCCAGTACAGAACTCAAAGCACCAGTTAAATTAATGTTCCAGGAAAATTTAAAAGATAGAGATATAGAAAAAATAGTTAAGAAAATTGGCACTATGCCTCTTAATGTAAATCAGTGGGTTAAATGGGCGATTGATATTCTGATTCACTGGGGTCTACGGAAATACAGAAGAAAACAATCAGACTTTGATAGACTTATGCATCTGGCTCTAGGGCCACACTATTACAGGGTTGGCTTTCTCACTCACCCATACCAGTTGGTTAAAAGGGGTACTGAGAAACTATTTCACTGTTCCCCAATGCAAGTATTTAAAATTATTTCACCTTTACCAAATGATACACTGGAACAGTTTGCATATAGAGCCTGGATTTTAAAAGCAGTTCTTAATGAGCAGGAGTCCTGGCCCAAGGCAGAGGATTATGGGGAGAGCATGCATAAGGAATTTTTATTAGAATTGCTATCCCCTGAGATTACAAAACACCTTCTGTTATTTTCTGAAGACCCTGAAGCAACCCCTTTTGATACTTTAATGCTCAGAATTGGGTCTGTTTGGAAGACCCAGCCCTCGCAGGTCATTACAGTATCAGAAGCACGGAAGTGGCAGGCCAATGAATCCTCTCAGTACACAAGAAACACAGACAAAGGACACACACCTAAGTGGCAAGACGAGGGACCCTCCCAGTACACAAGAAACACAAACAGAGGACACACACCTTGGAGAGCACATGGCAGAGGTACTTTTAGAAACTCCTCAGGTTACATCCCCTTTCAAGAGCTCAAAGCACAGAGAGATGGGCTAGAAAAGGAAAAAACTAAATGGGAACAAGACAAACACATACTGCAGATAGAAATAGATAAATTAAAACAGGACATACAAGCAGCTCAGGACAAACACAAGGCCAGTGCATAGGGATGTCCTGACCTCTTGAGTTCAGATATCAAAATGTATCAAGTCTTCATAGCCCAGCCTGCCTCCTTTATCTCAGCAGAGGACTCAAGTCCAGAGCCTCTGGATGATGAAATGGATACAGGCCCAGGACACAATTTAAGGCTTGTAACACCCTTGATACTGGACTCTTGTGCACGCCCCAATGTTATCAGTAGAGTAGGGGGTCAGGATAAATTAGCTTTGATTGACACAGGGGCTGGAATTAGTTTTACTAACAGAGCTTCTCCCACTGCAGATCAGAAAAATATGGATAGTTATGAAATTCAAGGAATCAATGACACAGCTTCCAAATGTGTGGCTATCCCAGTTAAATGGGGTATCCCTGTGCACAGTGAACAAAATAAGGAAATGTTGGAAACCACTGCCTCCACTATAGTGAACACACCAAAAGAAATAATTGGAACTGATGTTCTCAACCAGTTAAATTTGGTGGTGGATATGGCTAATCTTAAATTGTGGCAGTATTCAGGAACTTCAAGTGCCTCTAAAACTTTAGTGCATGAAGTCATTCCCATGCAGTTAGCAACTCCGTGCACTAAGGCAGCTCAACAGTATGATCTGTGTGTAATTCCTTCAGAGGTGAAAATGCACACAGAAATACTGTTTGAAGGTGAGGATCCTCCACCACAGAAGCAATACCCAGTACCTCATCAGGCTATAGAACCAGTGACTAAAATTGTGAAGGTACTGGAAGAGAGGGGTCTGATTAGACCTATTTCTTTCACATGCAATTCACCAGCCTGGCCGAAACAGTGTGCATGGACTGTGCTTCCACAGGGATATAAGGATTCACCAGCAATATTTCATGAATACATGAAGGAAGCCCTGTCACTAGTGTCTTGCAGAGATGAGACCTAGACCAAACCTCTCCTTTGGAACTGCACAGTGGGAGGGACCGTACTTAGTTACTGATACTTTAGGCCCAAGCCTATCCTAATGCACGACAACCAGCAGTACTGGAAACTAATCACCCAGTTAAAACCATATGGGTAATATGTGTTTTATCAGTCTTTGTTTTCAGCTACCACCTGAAGACAGCACGGACAGCTGCTTTATGAAGACAGCACGGACAGCTGCTTTCTGAACAAAAGTCGCTTGAGGACGGTAACTATTTACTCCTGCTGTATAGTTAACATGTGTTTAATAGTTATGTAAATTATTGTTTTGTTTTGTTGTTACATAGTATAACAAGTTTGCTTTTATTATGTCTCGGTTTCCTGTTGTTCTTGTATCTGCTCTCTTCTACTCAAGTCTCATTACAGGAACTATCATCCGAATATGCACGATTGGCTGGGCTAACTCCACAGGTGGGGTATATCGTTATCAAGAAATACCCCCACCGTTCCCGGAAGGAAAGGATCTGGTCATCCTGAGTTTCTGTTCAGTACAGGACAAGCCAGTGTTCTATTCATTAAACATCACTCAAGTACAGTGGGAGCCACCAGTTTCCACTTCTCTAGAAAGGACACAAGAATTGAGGGCACGCCCAGAACGTTACTTTCTAGGTCCTCCTGCTTTGATTTTGTACAATATTTCCTGTCAGGACAGAGGTACCTGGAAAATAACTTATACATGGGTTGTGAGTGATCAACAGCACATCACTGAGACTTCATTCCTTTTGGATGCATCTTGTTTACCTACCACCCCTCATCCCACCCCTCCCACCACTTCTGCTCCTCCTGTACTCTACCTTTCTGATATCCACCCATTTCAGGAAGGACATCCATTTCAGATTAAATATGATGCACCACACGATGTTTTATATGATGTGGAATACAATTTTCTTACTTGGCATCTATTTCCCAAATTGTTTCTAGTTACTCACAAATATCCAAATTGCTCTCAGTTTGTTGCCAACCACATACAAATGCTCAATACTTGGTTTGATATGCAGTCAGTAACACCCAGAGCCAAGCAATTTCGACACAAGCGTGAATTAATTGATACAATTTTAGGTGGCACAGGGACTGCACTGGGTGCCCTTAATGTAATTGATATAGAGGTGCTCCGTAATAAAATGGGATCCACTGCTCAGCATGCTGCTGATGGTTTTACCTCACAACATATTATTAATGAAGCTTCCTCTAAACTGTCCAATGTAGTTGTAGATACCTTTGCTCTTATATCTCCCATTATAGAACAGAAAATTGTTACCTTAGCACATGCAGAATATAGATTGGGAAATAATATTTCCTGGGCTCTTGCCTGTGATCAAGTACAGATCGAGCTTATTACTATACTAAAGGAAATTCTGATCACTGCTAAGTTAGGACACTGGCCACCATCTCTCATCCATATGGCTAGTACCAAAATACCTGAATTTGCTATAGCTCACCTTGATTGGTGGACAGTTAGTGTTCCCATTTGTTCACCACAAGGCTGCTCTATCTGTACTTTGATCCCATGGTCAGGACAACACACAGTTATTTATCCTGTTGTTAATATTGGGGTGCAGTTTGATAATATGCTTATGTATCCTGTGGACCATCTCACATGGGTACAGCCACTGGACGACACCTGGACTTCATTCAAGCCGATGGACCCCAGTTTGTGTGAGCAGACTACATTTCAGTTCAAGTGTCAACCTCACCAGTTTAAAGAGGCTGACACCTCCTGCTGGAACAATTCCTCCTCTTGCTCCCTGACTGTTAAGCTCTCATATTCCCTGACTACCTCACACAGTTTGTATTACCTTGGAGCTGGACACTTTTGTTTTCATCTGTTCTTTCCCCAGAATGTTTCTTTTTCGATTACTCCCAGAATGCATGACATTCGCCTTCCCAAGAACACTTTGTTGTACAGTTCAAACTATTTACCAAACAATACCTGGTGCAGTCATACACCACTGGTCTCCCTCACAATTAATGGGACAACTTATTCCACACCGCTGGTTACCAACGACTCTATGGACATTCCAGACTTTATCTCATATGCTGTGCATCCCTTACCACTTGGCATGGGAGAAGAGACACTACATAAACTGCTCAACTTTACAGAACTCCATGCCTATATTGATCACCTTAAAACAACATCCACTGAAGTGAACCACACCATCGCCTATGAGAATGGACACATTCAACAAATTGTTGGACACTTGCTACAAGATGCTCATGTGTCTGTGTGGGAATTGTTATTTGGTTACTCACCTACTGCTGATCATGTCTTTAATGTTTTTATTCACCCTATTATTATTTTAACTGCTGTACAAATATTGCTATGCATTATCGTAATTTTCCTGTGCTGTAAGATGAAAAAATGTACATTTCCTTGCAGCGCATGTCATACAGAACAACAACATTTTAAGGTAGTTACACTGAACCTCTCCAGCATCCACCCCTACATCCAGGCTAACTTGGCCTGCTAATTTGGCTAATTCGGTATTTCCTATTACACTGAATACCAGAGTCAGCTGCAGTCTAGTATTGCTTCCTATCACCACTCATAGCATCCTGGTACCTTTTGCTTTAGCCTCCTTAAAAATTCCTGCAGACCTTATGCACTGTTCACTCTCTCTAAGACGGGCACGGAAGTGGCATATTGGGTTCCCCCCCCCAGTAGTGGCTGCTCAACCTAAGACACAAGGTTTGGACTCATAAGGAGACTTGTTTATCTCTAGAACACTAGAGACAGTACTAGAGACAGTACTGTGCAGGACAGGGGACCTGCTAGACATAGCAAGGTATTTAATACAGGAGGTATTCGACAAGCTGCCTACTATCAGGTAATGGCAGCTGGGACAGGTACCACAGGTTTGCTTCCACCAATTCCAGGCACAAATAATAAAGAAAAATAAAAAAGGTGTGGGAGATGTCAGCATACATTTCATGCAGCTATGGACTCTGTTTAATTCAGTCTAAACTCTGACCCCTGGGTGACGTCAGTCTCTAGGACCTGGCTGCAGCCCCTCTTTGCTAAATCAAGAATAGCAGACCTTAAAGGGAGTGGCCAAAGACAATAGCAGACCTCAAGGGGAACTGCTGCAGGGGCACTATAAAGGACAGACACACTTCCTGCTTCTCTCTCTCTCTCTCCTTCATCGGACAGGTTTGGACACTACCATGAGGCTCTGATACTCAACTCCCTTCACCCCTCCCCCTCTCTCTACCCACATGTTCTGGCCTACCATGCGGCTCTGACCCACAGGTTCTGGCCTCTATCTCTCTCACACTTCACACATGCACACACACAGATTCATTGATGCACACTGAAACAGCTCTGTAACAATCACTATATACCTATGTATTAAGCCTATTTTTACATAAAAACCTTTCTCCAAGCCACACCTGTTTGCTGGTCTTATTACAAGCCCTCCTGCGTCTGTGAAGTGAAATGAACCCAGGACCTACAGAAGAGTAATTGGACTCACATCTCACAGATAGTAGTGGAAATAGATGATGGGAGGGCTAGAACTGGAAATGGGCTGATGTGGGGGGATGGGAGAATGGGACTAGAAGGGAGTGGATGCTGGGAGGAGCTGGAACTAGAAGGGAGCTGATATTGGAGGAGGACTAGAAAGGGATGGGGCTGGGGGAGTGAGGATGGAAAGGGAAAATAAATTTAGTGTGGGAGGGAAGAAAAATCTATGATTGGCCAGGTATTGAGAGATGGTAAAATTTGAGTGGATGAAAAAGGAATAAAGAAAGAAATGGAGGAAAGAGCAAAAGGGGAAGATCAGTATGTTAAAGCAGATGTAGAGAGAGAATGGAAAAAGCTAGAAGAGGGAAGAAAGGACAAATGGACAGCAGACAATGAAGAGTTGTCATGGATAGCAGAAGAAAGCGACTGGGGCAATTGCGACTGAAAAATAAAATGCCCAGACAACAAAAGGTAGAAAAAAACTATTTCATTTTGAATTTTTTAACTGGAATATGTCAGCTTTGGGACAAGAGGAAATTAATTTATAGTTTTATTTCTCCAGTGTTGTTGTGCATTCCAACTTTGGCTTTTGGAGCTCCCAATTTAATTATTGTCTTCATATTTCTAAATTGTAATCCCTTGTTCTATGTTTGGTGATAGTCTATGTTCTGCATGTGCAACCAAGCTGAGATACTCTGTTCATGTAGTCAGGGGCGGCTCTATAATGAGGCAGAGTGAGGTGGTGGCCTCAGGCAGCAACCTTTTGGGGACGGCAAAAATTGCCCCCAAAAAGACCGTCTCACTCGGCCTTCAAAAACCCCTCCAAAAACCCGATCAGAAGAGCTGCTGCCGCTGCAGCAGCAGAAGATGAAAGTGCCCCGTGGCCGCCCCGGCAGAGCCCTCTTCTCTCCCTCAGTGCCAGCTTTACAGAGCCGCGAAGGCAGAGTTTCCCTTTCTCGCGGTTCTGCTAAGCCCGCCGGCGCTGATGAGAAACAGGAAATGCCTGTTTCCCCATCAGCGCTGGCAGGCTTAACAGAGCTGCAAGAAAGGGAAACTCTCCCTTCGCGGCTCTGTAAAGCTGGCGACAGTGCTGAGGGAGAGAAGAGGGCTCTGCCGGGGTGGCTGCAGGGCACTTTCTTCTGCTGCTGCTGCGGTGGCAGCAGCAGCGGCTTTAGCAGCAAGCTTCTTCAAGTGGGCTGATGGGGGGGGGGTTAGGACTGGTAAAGGGCTATGGGGGGGCTAGGACTAGAAATGGGCTGATGGGGGGGTTAGGACTGGAAGTGGGCTGATGGGGGGTTAGGACTGGTAATGGGCTATGAGGGGGGTTAGGACTGAAAGTGAGCTGATGGGGGGTTAGGACTGGAAGTGGGCTGATGGGGGGTTAGGACTGGTAATGGGCTAGGACTGGAAATGGGCTGATGGGATTAGGACTGGAAGTGGGCTGATGGGAGAGGGTTAGGACTGGTAATGGGCTATGGGGGGCTAGGACTAGAAATGGGCTGATCGGGAGGGGGGCTAAGGCTGGTAATGGGCTATCAGGGGTGGCTATGACTGGAAATGGGCTGATCGGGAGGAGGGCTGGGACTGGTAATGGGGTATCGGGGAGGGCTAGGACTTGTAATAGGCTATCGGGGGTGGCTAGGACTGGAAATGGGCTGTTGGGGTGGGGTTATAACTGGAAATGGGCTGATCGGGGGTGGCAGGACTGGAAATGGGCTGATGGGTGGGTTAGAACTGGAAATGGGCTGATGGGGGGTTAAGAATGGAAATAGGCTGATCGGGAGGGGGGTTTAGAACTGGAAATGGGCTGATGGGGGGTTAGAAATGGAAATGGGCTGATCGGGAGGGGGCTAGGACTGGTAATGGGCTGATTGGTGGGGTCAGGCCTAGAAATGGGCTGATTAGGGGGGCTAGGACAGGAAATGGGCTGATTGGGGGGCTAGGACTGGAAACTGACTTATTGGGGGGGAGGTTAGGATTGGTAATGGGCAGATGGGGGGCTAACACCGGAAATGAGCTAGGGCTGATAATGGGCTGATTGGGGGGCTAGGACTAGAGTGGGCTGATAAGGGGGATAGGACTGGAAATGGACTGGGACTGGAAATGGGCTAATGGGGGAGGGGAGGAGAGTGTTGCTGGCCCTGGAAGAAAACTAGGGGCTAGGGCTACAAATAGGCTGATGCGGGAGGATGGTAGAATAGGACTGAAAGGGAGCGGTTAATGGAAGGGAAGGAGGGGGCAGGAAGGGAGCTGACACAGGAGAAGGAGGGGGCTGGAAAGGAGCTGACACCTGGGATGTACTGAAGGGGCTGATGCGGGAGGTTGGTAGAATAGGATTGGAAGGGAGCGGATAATGGAAGAGGAAGGAGCGGGACGGAGGGGGCAGGAATCGAGCTGACACTTGGGGATGGGAGTGGTAGGTAGTTGGGTAATGGGGAGGAGGCTGGAAAGAAGCTGACATGCAGATGGCACTGGAAGGGGGATGGACAGAGGGTAGGGCGACTGGAAGGGAGCTGACTGGGGGTGTGGCACTGACAGTGGACGTAAGCTGATATCTCGGATGGTATTTGGACTAGAAGGGGCTGGACAGTGGGGAAGGAGGGGGACTGGAAGGTACTGGGAGGGGAGGACTGGAAAGGGGGCTGATACTGGGGAGGGTTACTGGAACTGGAAATGAGCTGATGGAAGGAAGTGAAGAAAACAAAAAAAGAGATAAGAAATGGCAGATGGACCATAGACCACAGAAAGAGAGCTAAGAGAAGACAGGAAAGCAGAAGCCTCAGATCTGGACCAGCATGATCAGAGAATAAAATGGTCAGACAACAAAGGTAGAAAAAAATAATTTTATTTAATTTTACTGATTGGACTTTGTGCTATTTTTATATTTTACACAGTATTGGGGAACTGCATCTCTTATTTATCTGATATTGCACTGCATGTGGACTCTGGCTTCTTGGGGTTTAAATTTAAATTTTGTCTACATATTTATTTTTACTTTAGATTGTGGTTACATCTTCTGTACTTGGTGAGGGTCGATGTTGTGAGTGTGTGACTGAGGTCAGGTGTTCTGTTAACATGGAGTTTGTACATAAAGATCTATACTGTACTGTAGTAATTTGACTTGTTCAGCTTTTCAAATAGGTGTATGGATGTTCCAGGGCCCACTGTAGTATTTACTGTGATGCTTTTTTTGGATGGGCTCCTTATGTGAGTTTTGGAAGTTTGTGTTGATATGGTATGGTATGGTAGGTTTCCTCTTTGTTGTAAGGTTTTGTATTAGTTCACAATATGCCTGGTAGTTGAGAATAGTGGTTGTTGTTGTTGTTGTTGTTGTTAGTGAGATGATCAGAATATTGAGTTCTGTGGGTGAATGTCCTGGTTCTGCTCTGCACCTACTGTGAATACAAAATATATGTTGAAAAAGAAAAAGCAAGAACCATAACAGTTTTATAACAACAAAATAAAAATGAGTTATAATTTAGTTTTATAAACTGTGCTGTTGGTTCTTGCTGTCTTTTAGTTCTTTGATGTTCAAACGGGACCGTACCTAGACCTGTGCAAGAGGTGCAGCCACACAGGGTGTAAAGGCTTGGGGGGCACATTTTGGCTGTCTGCTGTTGCCCTGCCACTGCTGGCAGGACAATAGCAGGCAGCCAAAATGCGCTCCCCAAGCCTTTTCACAGCACTTTTTCTGGTCCTTCCCTCCTCCGACACGATGTCAGAGTAGGGAGGGACAGATCTGCTTAAAGTGCTGTTGCCTTTCAGATCGGGCGCATGTCCCCCTCCTTCTCCCCATACCTCCGTCCAGCGCTGTCTGCTCTTTTCCTGCTGCCGGCGCAGCCATGAAAAAAACAGAGGGCAGCAGCAGCAGGGAAAGAGCAGGCAGCGCTGGATGGAGGGAGGGGGTGTGCGTCCGAGGTGCAAGTTGCACAGGGTGCGATTGCAGCTCGATACGGCCCTGTGTGCAAACATCTTGCATTTCCTCCATATAATCTAATCGGCTTTTTGGTTTGGTTCAGTCTCTGATTGGATTTCTGAAAAAGCCCCGCCCCCTCTAAGGTGTGTGTGTAGGGGGGCACCATTTCATACTTCGCCTCAGGTAGCAGATTGCCTTGAGCCGCCCCTGCATGTAGTTTTGATGTGACAGTGCTGCTTGTTCTCTTTCGCCAGTAGGAGATGTATTGGTATTCTCTGAGATGCATTGGTTTAATATTTGCAGTGTTGCCTTTTGTCTGGTGCTTTGTGAGTCCTGATAGTGCTGTTATGATATGGCAGATTTGCTATGGGTTCAAAATGGGCAAGGTTTATGGTACTTCCTAATGTGCCTGGCGGTTGGCACTAGAGTATAGTAATGAAGAAATCTGGTAGTCTCTCTTTATCCTCACTGTCCATGCAAATGATATTGAGACACGCATTAAGAGGCATGTTTACTAAAAGTTAATGCGCCTTTACAAATGCTAATATGTGTTAAGTGCAGGAACACTCATTTATTTCTATTGGCTCAGTGGCACTTAACACACATTAATATTTAGTAAACATGCCCCTAAGTCCATTGCCAGGAGAAAAAAGAGGCTTGTGAAGGGCTCCATTGAAAGCCACCTAAAATTTTAGATGGGCAACATATACATTTTAAAATAAAATAAATTGTTGTTGCTAAGTACCGTCGAGTCAGTGTCAACTCATGGTGACTCTTTGGATAGTTGTCCTAAACTGTGTTCATCTTCAGTCAGGTGGCTCATTGTTGACAGACTGACACCCATAGCTACTGTTATTATATCGATCCATCCCCATTGCTGGTCTTCCTCTTTTGCGTTGACCTTCTACCTTGCCAAGCATGATATCTTTCTCTAATGATCACATGATGTGTCCAAAGTATGAAAGTAGAAGTCTTGTCATCTGAGCTTCTAAAGAAAGCTTAGGTTGATCTCCTCTAGTACTGACTGGTTTGTTCGTCAGGCAGTCCATGGTATACACAGTATTCATCGCTAGCACCATAATTCAAAGGCATCGATTTTCTTCCTGTATCTTTTTCACTGTCCAACGTCTGCATCCATATGTTGAACAAGTTGAATCTTTATATGGAAAGAGACATTTCTGCTCTTGAGAATCTTGTCTAGGTCTTTCATAGCCATTCTACCAAGAGCAATGCGTCATCATATTTCTTGACTGCTTGTTGTTTCTTTATTGATAATTGATCCATGTAGGTTAAAGTTGTTAACTAGTTCAATTTCTTCTCCATCAACGACAAACTTATTGATTTTTCCAGTTGTCAAGATCTTTGTCTTCTTTACATTAAGGTGCAGGCCCATTTTAAGACTATGTTCCTTGATCTTGAGAAGCAAATGTTTCAGATCGTCTTCACTTTCAGCCAGTCTTCACACCTCAATTGTCTTCATTCAGTCCTGCTTCTCTGATGATTTATTCTGCATATAAATTAAACAGGTAGGGGGAAAGTATGCAGCCTTGCCGCACACCTTTGTTCATTTTAATCCAATCTGTTTCTCCTTGTTCCATTCAAACTGTTGCTTCTTGAGCAATGTAAAGATTGTGCAAGAGAACGATCAGGTCTTCTGGTATACCCATGCTTCTTAATGTGGCCCAGAGTTTCTCATGGTTTACACAGCCAAAAGCCTTGTTGTATTCAATAAAACACATATTACTACTACTGCTACTACTACTACTACTACTACTGAGCATTTATATAGCGCTACCAGTCTTATGCAGTGCTGTACGGAAACATGTAAGAGACAGTCCCTGCTCATCAGAGCTTACAATCTAATTAAGACAAACACAGAAGGCGTAAACAGGGGGAAGGAGAAGGAGATCAGGAGAATCAGGATCCAAAGATATCATTTGGTATTCTTATGTTTTTTCAAGGATCCATCTTACATCCACGATGATGTCTATTGTTCCTCGCCCTTTCCTGAACCCTGCTTGCAATTCAGATAATTCTCGTTCCAGGTATGGTTATCAAGTGTTGAAAATGAAGATGAAGATGAAGATCAGAGCGATTGTGTGATAATTTCCACAGTCAGTTGGATCACCTTTCTTTAATATTGGAATAAACACAGATCTTTTCCAGTCAGTTGGCCATAATGTTGTCTTCCAAATTTCCTGGAAGAGCCTTGTAAATATGGTAACAGCTGCATCAGATTGCTGTAATACTTCAGTGGGAATGGCATCAATGCCATCTGCTTTATTCTTTGATAAGGCTTTCAGTGTTGCTTAGATTTCTTCTTTCATCACCAATGGTCCCTGATCATAAGGTACAGGTTGAAATGGCTGTTGGTCCACTTGATCATTATCATATAATGACTCTATATTCTTTCCACCTTTTATTGATCTTCTCAGCATCATTCAACATGGATCCTTGGGCATCTTCTAACATTACAATTTGAGGCTGGAATTGTTTTCTTTAACTCTCGTAGCTTTAGGAAAGCTGATCTTGTTTTTCTTTAATAATTTCTGCTTCTATTTCCTTGCATGCATCATTGTAGTACTTCTCCTTGTCTTGTCTTGCTTCATGTTGGAAATCTGTTGAGTTCTGTGATTGCCTCTCTTTCTCCTCTGGCTTTAGCTTCTCTGTGTTTCTGGACAATTTTCAGTTTCTTTGGTCATCGATTTTGAATGACTGAAGAAACCTTTTATAGAGACTTCTCATCTTTTATAGAGACTTCTCACTTTCTTCCAATACAACCTTCTTGATATCATCCCATAACTCTTCTGGAGCTCTGTCATAAGAACATAAGAACATAAGATATGCCATACTGGGTCAGACCAAGGTCCATCAAGCCCAGTATTCTGTTTCCAACAGTGGCCAATCTAGGTCATACGTACCTAGCAGTTTCCCCAAGGGACACAGGTTCCACAATGCTTGTATTGGTTCAAGCATTGATATCCTGGGTCCCTTCTTAATAATGGTTTATGGACCTTTCCTCCAGGAACTTGTCCAAACCTTTTTTAAACCCAGCTACACTAACAGCCTTTACTACATCCTCCGGTAACAAATTCCAGAGTTTGATTACACGTTGAGTGAAAAAATATTTTCTTTTATTAGTCTTAAATAGTTTACCCTGTAGCTTCATTGCATGTCCCCTAGTCTTTCTATATTCTGATAAGGTAAACAATCGATCTACGTTTACCCGTTCCACTCCGTTCATTAATTTATAGACTTCTATCATATCTCCCCTCAGCCGTCTCTTTTCCAGGTTAAAGAGCCCCAACCTTTTTAGCCTTTCTTCATAGGAGTAGCCTTCCATCCCCTTTACCATTTTGGTGGCTCTTCTCTGAACCTTTTCTAAAATTGCTATATCCTTTTTAAGATATGGCGACCAGAATTGCACACAATATTCAAGGTGCGGTCTCACCATGGAACGATATAGAGGCATTATAATATCTTTTGTTTTATTTTCCATTCCTTTCCTTATCATACCTAGCATTCTATTTGCTCTCTTGGCCGCCGCTGCACACTGGGCCGAGGGTTTTAACATGGTATCCACAAGGACGCCTAAATCTTTTTCTTGGGTGGTGGTTCCTAATGTGGAACCTTGCATCGTGTAACCATAGTTTGGGTTGTTCTTCCCTAGGTGCATAACCTTGCACTTCTCCACATTAAATTTCATCTGCCATTTTGATGCCCAGTCTTCCAATTTATCAAGATCCTCTTGCAATTTTCCACAATCCTCCTGGGTTTTAACAACTTTAAATAGTTTTGTGTCATCAGCAAATTTGATAACCTCACTCGTTATTCCACTTTCCAGGTCATTTATGAATATGTCAAAAAGCAGCGGACCCAGCACAGATCCCTGGGGTACACCACTATTCACCTTTCTCCATTGGGAAAATTGGCCATTTAGCCCTACCCTCTGCTTTCTATCTTTTAACCAGTTCCTGATCCACAGTAGTACACTGCCTCCTATCCCATGACTCTTTAGTTTTGCCAAAAGTCTCTCATGAGGGACCTTGTCAAAGGCTTTCTGAAAGTCCAGATACACAATATCAACCGACTCACCTTTGTCCACCTGTTTATTCACTCCTTCAAAAAAACATAACAGATTAGTAAGACAAGATCTTCCTTGTCTAAAGCCATGTTGGCTGTCTCCCATTAGGTCATGACTATCTACATGCTGAGTAATTTTATTCTTTATGATGGTTTCTACCATTTTTCCCGGTACTGATGTCAGGCTCACCGGTCTGTAGTTTCCCGGATCACCCCTCGAACCCTTTTTAAAAATTGGTGTTACATTGGCGATCCTCCAATCCTCAGGTATTAGAGATGATTTTAATGATAGTTCACAGATTACTGATAGCAGGTCTGCAATCTCAAATTTCAGTTCTTTCAACACCCTTGGATGTATACCATCCGGCCCAGGTGATTTGCTACTCTTCAGTTTATCTAATAGTTGTAGGACATCTTCCCGATGTATCGATATTTCCTTCAATTCTTCCACACCTTTAAATACCACTTCAGTCGTGGGTAACATCCCTACATCTTCCTCAGTAAAGACCGAAGCAAAGAATTCATTCAGTCTCTCCGCTATCGCCTTGTCGCCTCTTAGTGCTCCTTTAACCCCTTTATCATCTAATGGACCAACTGACTCTCTCACGGGTTTTTTGCTACGAATGTACTTGAAAAGGTCTTTATTTCGCGTTTTTGCTTCCGCAGCAAGCTTCTTCTCAAATTCTCTCTTTGCCTGCCTTATCAATGCCTTGCATTTGACTTGCCAGTGCTTGTGCTGTTTCCAGGTTTCATCATTTGGCTCTTTTTTTCCATTTCTTGAAAGATGCTTTTTTGGCAACAACAGCCTCTCTGACCTCAGCTTTAAACCATGCTGGCAATTTTTTGGACTTCCTTCCACTTTTCTTAAAGCGTGGAATACAGCTGGTCTGGGCTTCCAAGATAGTATTTTTCAACAACACCCAAGCTTGATGTACGTCTTTAACCTTTGCAACTGCTCCTTTTAGTTTTTTCTTAACTGTTTTCCTCATTCTATCATAGTCTCCCTTTCGAAAGTTAAAGGGTAGTACTGTGGATTTCCTTACTATCCCTCCTCCACTAATTAAATCAAAGGCGATCATGCTATGATCACTATTGCCAAGTGGCCCCAACACCCTTATCTCTTGCACTACATCTGGTGTTCCACTAAGGACTAGGTCTAATATTGCTTCCCCTCTGGTCGGTTCATGAACCAGCTGCTCCAGGAAGCAGTCATTTATTTCATCTAGGAACTTTATCTCCCTAGCATGTCCTGTTGTGACACTGACCCAGTCGATGCCGGGGTAATTGAAATCACCCATTATTATTACTGCACTGTAACTTTTGCTAGCTTCCTTGATTTCTTTGAGCATTTCATCATCCATTTGTTCATTCTGGCCAGGCGGACGATAGTACACCCCCACTGCCATCGCCTTCCCCTTTTTACATGGAATTTCAATCCATAGAGATTCTACAGCAAATTTTGTTTCTTGCAAAACTTTAATCCTTTCTGACTCAATGCCCTCTCTAACATAGAGCGCATCCCCCTCCACCAATTTGATCAGCTCTATCATTTCGATATAGTTTGTACCCAGGTATCACAGTGTCCCACTGGTTGTCCTCCTTCCACCATGTCTCTGATATTCCAATCATATCTAACCTCTCGTTTAGTGCTATATATTCTAACTCTCCCATCTTGTTTTGTAGATTTCTAGCATTTGCATACAAGCATTTTAGAGACTGTATTTTATTCATATTAATTTGGCTATTGGTAGACATGGGTAATTTGGGATCTTTAAGTTCTGTCTGCTCCATACTCGAGGGCATTTGGGCTACTTTACTCTTTTTTGGAACCTCTCTGCTTTTTGTAGTATCCTTCAAGGATACATTCTTCCGAACCATGCGCTCTTGGGGCGACTGTCGGCTTTCCCTATTATCTAGTTTAAAAGCTGCTCTATCTCCTTTTTAAAGGTTAATGCCAGCAGCCTGGTTCCATCCCGGTTAAGGTGAAGCCCATCCCTTCGGAAGAGCCCCTCCTTTCCCCAGAATGTTCCCCAGTTCCTAACAAATCCGAACCCCTCATCTCTGCACCATTGTCTCATCCACGCATTGAGACTCCGGAGCTCTGCCTGCCTATTGGGTCCTGCGCGTGGAACGGGAAGCATTTCGGAGAACGCTACCCTGGAAGTTCTGGATTTCAACTTCCTACCTAAAAGCCTAAATTTAGCTTCCAGAACCTCCCTACCACATTTTCCTATGTCATTGGTACCAACATGTACCAAGACAGCAGACTCCTCCCCAGCACTATCTAAGACCTTATCTAGGTGGCGTGTGAGGTCCGCTACCTTCGCACCAGGCAGGCATGTTACCAGGCGATCCTCACGTCCACCAGCCACCCAGCTATCTACATGCCTAATGATCGAATCACCAACTATAACTGCTGTCCATTGTATCTAAAGCAGCAACTATAACTGCTGTCCATTGTATCTAAAGCAGCAAGTCGATTTTGCAGGCAGTCTTTAAATTCTGGTAGTACATTCTCAAGGTCATATTTTGCTACATTCATGAGTGGCTTGTTCTTTTTCAACTTTAGCTTGTTTGCAAACTAGTAGTTGGTGATTTGTACCACAGTCAGCTCCAGGTTTTGTCTTTTTTGATGTTATAGAGCTTTTCCATCATTGACTTCCACAGATGTAGTCAATTTGATTTTTGTACAATCCATTGGATGAAGTCCATGTGTACAGTCACCGCTTGTGTAGCTGAAAGAAGGTGCTTGTGATGAATAGATTGTTGGTCTTGCAGAATTCTATCAGTCTTTCTCCAACTTCATTTCTATTGCCAAGTCCGTATTTTCCAACCACTTTGCCTTCTTCTTTGCTGCCTACGTTTGCATTCCAGTCACCCATGACTATCAGGATATCCTATTTGCATGTTCTGTCAATTTCAGCTTATACAGTACTTGTTCATAGAACTCATCAACCTCTTCCTCTTCTGCAGCAGTTGTTGGGGCATATACTTAAACTATAGTTGTGTTGATGGGCATCCCTCATAGAGGAATAGAAATTAAGCGTTCACCGATTGCATTGTATTTCATTACAATTCTTGCAAGTTTCTTTTTAATTATAAATGCAACACCATTTCTTCTTTGTCTTTCATTTCCAGCATAGTAGACCATGTGATCATCAGATGCAAAGTGCCCGATTCCAGTCCATTTCAGTTCGCTGACACCCAACAGATCGAGTTGTACATTCTTGTGTATTCTTGACCACCTCCATCTTCCCTTGCTTCATGCTTTGTACGTTCATTTATGCAAACGAGATCCAGTGGATATGCACATGAGGCCCTGCAATGAGTTTCTGCACATGATCCCGTATCACTCTTGGACCATCAGCATTGAATATCTGGGGTTAGAATTCAGCGGCGATGGCTAGCCGCTTTACAAGCACTAGCTGTTGCTGCTTAATATCCCGCCCTAAGGGCCCAATATTTAAAACTATTTATCAGGTTAGCAATACTTGCTAAAAGAATAAATAGCACTGACCTAGGCCAGCTATTGATTTTCAGATTGCACGTATAGTGCTGGGGTAGAGTCAGGATGGAGCACAAATTTATCAGCTAGTAAAATAGTTGTCCTAGGTTATGTAGATGGCAATCCGGATAACAGCTCTGAATATTTCCATTATCTGGATACTGATAGTTGTCAGTGCCATACTTGGATATTCAGTGATGGTCATGGCTGGCCCAACCATTAAGCAAACTAGGTGGTCGCCTATGGCAGCAGCATCTGTGGGCAGCAAACAGCAAGGTATTCAAAGATAAACAATATATTCTGACAGCCAGGGGATGTAAGGCTTTTGGTCTGTGTTGGGTGCCAGCACCTTGAACCAACTCTTGAACCAGCTTTGGTGACGGTATCCAGAAAGCAGGTGGTACTGAATATTTGGGTGTAACCTTAAACACCAACCGTGAAGTTTAAAAATGAACCATAAATTTTGAAAAGATATTTTAAATTTTTTGTCACTTTACCCAACAGCAACACAATTTTCCTACAGTACCAACTGCCAGGTACATTATGAAGTACTATTAGCCATGTCATAACAGCACCAACTCTACCTATGAAAAGGCAGCACTCAAATATTTCACCAGGCTCTAGAACAGCAATACACTTCTCACTGTGAAAATGGAACAAAGATCTCTACACAGAAACTACACGCTGCCAAAGCCCTCTCAAATACAGAACAAGGGACCATAAACAGAAATAGAAACATGCAGACAAAAACTGAATTGGAACCCCCAAGAAGTCAGACTCTGCAGGCAGGGCAATGCTGCAAGCTGTGTCCTTATTTATTTATTTATTTAGCTCACACCTTTCCAATAGTAGATCAAGGCAAGTCACATTCAGGTACAGAAGGCATTTTCCCTGTCCCCAGAGTGCTTACAATCTATATTTGAATGGAGGAGTGGCCTAGTGGTTAGGGCAGCAGCCAGGAGCTAGAAAGACCAGGGTTCAAATTCCATGGACATACATAGTAACATAGTAAAGGATGGCAGATAAAGACCAGTATGGTCTAGTCTGCCCAGTAAGATGGCAAGAGTAGGTGACATTCCTTATGGCCTTGAGTAAGCCACTTAACTCTCCATTGCCTCAGGTACAAACTTAGTTTATGAGCCCTTTGGGGATAAGGAAATACATACTGTACCCAAATGTAACTTAACTTGATCTTCTCTGGAAAGGCATGAGTTAAATAATAATATCTGGAAGATATAGGTATTGAACAAAATACAAAGATAGCTACACCCATGTCCACAAATTATTTCACACAAAATGGCAAATGAAAATGTGTATATAATTTTGCAGTATAATTTTTTAACTATTTTCGTCAGGTTGTTGGATTGTTTTGTGATGTTTACAGCCTTTTGTTTTAGCTGGATCAATTATCCAAAATACAAAGACAACAAACATTCACATTTCCCAAAGCTGGCATATTCCTATTTACTAAAATCAAAATAAAATGCATTTTTCTACTTTTATTGTCTGAACATTTTATTTTCCCAATCGTGTTGTCGCAATCTGTGTTCTGCTTTTCTCTGTTTTCTTCTCTTAACTCTCTTTCTTTGGTTCTCTTTCCTTTTTTCTCCTGTCTTCTTCCATTCCTCCCCTACATCTGTTTCTGACAATGATCTTTATGTTTCAGTTCTTTCCTCCTTATCTCTTTTTTCTGCATCTCTATAAATTCAAATTTCACCCCTTCTTCTCACTCTCTAGTCCTCAATCTCCCTCTTTTGATCTTTCATCATCTATCAGCATTCAATCTACTACTACTACTGCTGAGCATTGGTATAGTGCTATAATATGTATGTAGCACTGCACAGACATGTAACAGACAGTCCTTGCTCATCAGAGCTTAAAATCTAGTCAAGACAGACAACACAAGGGAAACACAAGGAGATCAGGTGAATCAAGATCTGAAAGCAGCAGCGAAGAGGTGAGTTTTCAGCCTGGATTTCAAAAGGGTCAGAGAAGACGCCTGATGTACAGACTCAGGCAATTTGTTCCAGGCATAAGGTGCAGCAAGGTGAAAGGAGCGAAGTCTGGAGTTAGCAATAGAAGAGAAGGGCACAGATAGAAGCGATTTGCCAGAAGAGCAGAATTCCTGAGCAGTTGAGGGTGTAGGGAGAGATAAGAGAGGAAAGATAGTGAGGAGTTGCTGAGTGAATGCACTTATAGGTCAGCAGGAGAAGTTTGAACTGGATGCGGAAATGGAAAGAGAGCCAATGAAGTGACTTGAGAAGAGGGGTAATATGAGCATGATGAGGCTGGCGGAAGATTAGCCGTGCAGCAGAGTGCTGAACAGATTGAAGGGGAGAGAGATGATTCAAAGGGAGACCAGCAAGGAGTAGGTTACAATAATCAAGTTGGGAGGTGATTAAGGAGTGAATAAATATCTTAGAAGTATGTTCAGAAAGGAATGGGTGAATTTTGTTGATGTTATAGAGAAATAAATGGCAGGTCTTAGCAATCAGATGGATGTGTGTGGAGAAGGAGAGAGAGGAGTCAAAGACAACTCCAAGGCTGCGAGCCAAGGAAACTGGGAGGAGTAGAGAGTTATCCACAGAGACTGAGAAAGGGGGAAGGGGAGAGAAGGTTTTAGGGGGAAAAATAAGAAGCTCTGTTTTGGCCATGTTCAATTTCAAGTGGCGATGAGACATCCAAGCAGTAATGTCAGAAAGGCAGGCAGAGATCTGGGTCTGGATTGCCAGAGAGATTTCAGATGTAGAGAGGTAGACCTGAAAGCCATGGGAAGAAATGAGCACATCAAGGGACTGGGTATATAGAGAGAAAAGGAGTGGACCCAAGACAGATCCTTGGGGTACATCAACTGAGAGCGTGATAGCAGCAGAGGAGGATCTACCAGAATAAACACTGAAAGAGCGATGGGAGAGATAAGAGGGGAACCAGGATAGTACAGAGCCCTTAAAACCAAGTGAGGACAGGGTATCAAGGAGAAGGTTGTGGTCAACAGTGCCAAAAGCAGCAGAGAGGTCAAGAAGGATGAGGACTGAGTAAAGGCCCTTGGATTTTGCCAGGAACAAGTCACTGGAGACTTTGTTAAGAGCCGTTTCAGTAGAATGTAAAGGACGAAAGCCAGATTGTAAAGGATTCAGGAGGACTTGAGATGAGAGAAAGTCAAGGCAACAGCGGTGAAATGCACATTCAAGTAATTTAGAAACAAAGGGAAGGAGGGGGATGGATCTATAGTTAGGACAGGTAGGATCTAGTGAGGGTTTCTTGAGGAGAGGTGTAACTACAGCATGCTTGAAAGCTGCAGGGACAGTTGCAATGGAGAACAATAGGTTGAGAATATGAGAGATGGAAGGGACAACAGTGGAGGAAATGGCGCTTAGGAGACGGATGGGAATAGGATTAGAGGAGCAGGTAGACTTCATACACCTCTTTTTCTAGCTCATCTCCTTATTTACTTTCTCATTAGTTTCCTTTTCCCGTCTCCAGCATTCAGCCCCCTTCTTCCAACCCCACCTTCCACCAGCATCAGCATCCTCCTGCCAGTGCCATCCCTAGCAGCTGCCCTCTCTCTCTCTATTTCTCCTTACCCCCCCCCCCACCCCCCTCCCCCATGTTCAGCATCTCCCCTCTGTTTCCCTATTTTCCTTTCCCCCCTCCTGTGGTCCAGCATCACCCCTCTTCTCCTTAGTCCCCCCAGTGGTCCAGCTTGTTCCCCTTTCCATTCATTCCTCCCTCCCTATACCCTTCCAGTCTGGTATTTTCCCTCTCTTCCTGCTTCCACTGCCAACTATTGGCTAGCTGAGCTGGGGGCAGAGGTAACAAAATGAAAAGAGCCTTGTGAAGCTGTCATGCTCCTGCTCTCTCTGAAGCCTTCTGGTGTTTAGCTTCTCTAACTCTACTTCCTGTTGCCAAGGGGATGGGAGGCAACAAGACATTAGAGAGCACAGGAGCATGAAGGCTCAGCAGCACTTGTTTTGTTTAAAATAATGTTATCTTTTTTTTCTGACCTATAATATGTGCCATAGTGTTCTAGGCTATCTGCAAGCGATACAGTCATATAGCAACCTAGCCCATTGCAGTAGTCTAGAACAGCGTTTTTCAACCACTGTGCCGCGGCACACTAGTGTGCCTTGAGATATTGTCTGGTGTGCCGTGGGAAAAATTCCAATTTCATCCGTAACATGTGGCCTCGGCTCACAAATTAGGGTTGCCAACCGGCCGGTTTTCAGCCGGCCTGGCCGGTTTTTCCATGGCCAGGCCGGCTGCCAGCACAGTTGTAAAACCGGCCATTGAAAAGCCGGTTTTTTGCTCTGGCCGCAAGATCGGGAGCGGCCAGAGCAAAAAACCGGCTTTTGTGCCGAAGTCCGCGGCGCGAACGCGATTCCCTATAGCAGTGCAGCCGCTGGTTCTGCTTTGTACAGAGCAGCGGCTGCACTACACTTACATTGAAAAGTAAAGAGAAACTGTGTCAGGAGCCCTCCGATCATGCAGAGCCTGAGGAAGTGATGTCATGGGGGCGGGCTCCTCACAGGCTGCAATAAAGTTAATTTGAAAAGGAAAGACAGCCTGTGAGGAGCCCGCCCCCATGACATCACTTCCTCGGGCTCTGCGATGACCGGAGGGCTCCTGACACAGTTTCTCTTTACTTTTCAATGTAAGTGTAGTGCAGCCGCTGCTCTGTACAAAGCAGAACCAGCGGCTTGGGCAGAGGGGGGGTGTGTGTGTGTGTGTGTGAGTGAACCAGCAAGGGGGGGGGAGTGTGAGTGTACCAGCAAGGGGGGGGAGTGTGAGTGAACCAGCAGTGGAGGGGGGGGGGTGGTGTGAGTGAACCAGCAAGGGGGGGAGCGATGGTGTGAGTGAACCAGCAGGGGAGGGGGGGTAAGTGAGTGAGTGACCCAGCAGGAGGGGTAAGTGACAGGGGGGTGGGTGAGTGAACCAGCAGTGGAGGGGGGGGTGGTGTGAGTGAACCAGCAGGGGAGGGGGGTTGGTGTGAGTGTTTGATTCCTATTCAAGAGAATTACTTTATATATAGTCAATATAGGCACAGAGGTAAATTTTTTTAACATTTTCTAATGGTGGTTTGCCTCGTGATTTTTTTCATGAAAAAAGTGTGCCTTTGCACAAAAAAGGTTGAAAAACACTGCTCTAGAACACTGAGGAGCATTGTCTGCATAACAGTGGAAAAAGCTCAACTAATGACATATGACTTTAATTCTCTTTACCATATGCAACCTATCAAAGGCAGCCTTTGTGGTATGGTATATTTAATCTAACCCTATCCCATCTTGTCCTATCCAGATTCTTAAAGACTTGATACTATCTTTCATGGGGATAATCTACCCATCTATAGCTGGCTTAATCCCCATCATCAGCCAGTTTTACCAAAACACAAAAATTCAGGGTTTTGAGCATTGAGGACTAACCCACTTATTCTCATCCAAGATTGAATTTACAAGCACATATGCAAAATCAGTAATCGCCTGTTGAACATTAAACTGTATTTCACACAAAATGCCATCATCAAAGGAACATACCAAGTTCCCCAAGGGTGGCAAAAAGATTCTCAATAACAGTGGGGACTACAGGAAGCCCTGTGGTACTCCTCATTTTAATGCTTTTGCATCTGACACATTAAGCAAGACCGGAAATGTACAATCTGTCAAGAAAGATTAAATCAAAAGTAAAACTTTCTTTGTTATAAGACAGGATCCACCAAATCAAAAGCTGAGGAAAGATCTAATATAATTAAAAGGACAAGGACATTCTTATTCAGGCCACTACATACTACATCTCATATAGCCACCAATAATGTTTCTACACTACAACCTGACCCAGATATAACAAATCATAGTCTTCCAAAAAAGACCCCACCTGAGAAACAATTTCTATTTCAATCACCTTAGAAATGGAGGACATGTTTGAAATAGGAAAATATCCTTTACAACTCTCATAAACTCTACCACCTTTTGTTAAGATAGGTGTCACTGTAGCTCCCTTAAGAAAATTAGGTATTACACACTGATCCAGTGAGACATTTGCCATACCCCCTGAGCAAGTTAATAACATCTGAACTGTTTTTAAATAAGAAAACAGGTGATGGATCATGTACCAAAAATGTATCTTTCAAAGATTTAACCAAATTTGTAATCCTACTCAGAAGTACTGGTGTAAATTCCTCTCATCTAAAGTCATGAATGCAATCTGAAATTAAAAATGGAACAGATGCTCAACCCCAAATCCTGCTTCAAGACTGCAATTTTCTCTACTAAAAAATAGATATTGCTTTGCAGTTACTGTCACATTTTCTTCCTTCTTTACTAACTGTCCCTGCACTGCTCTACACATTTCTTAAGGTTAATCTCTAGCCTTTTCTTAGTGAAGGAAAATCTAACTTTCTTAGCTAACTACCCTCTCCCTCCATCTGTCACTGAATGTAGGTTCAGATCTCATATTCTGTCAGGCTAAGTGGGTTACAGTAAGTGGAATCTTTTTAGAACCACTGATTTAAGAGCTGCAGAGAATTTATTGCAACAGAATAAAAAGGTGAAAAGTGCATACCTTTAGAGTGACAAAATGATGCATTTCCTCTTCCTCCATTTGTAGTTCGAAGAGAGATGATAAAGCGTCTCTCATGGTGAGCGTGTCTATTGCTTTCTGCATTACCTGGATTGTGACTGGCTCCTTCTTACCCGCCAAACTGATGTCGGAGCTGACGTGCATTGCAAAGGCCTTTAAAACCTTGGCCTCTCTGTGGGATGTCGTGAATGTGTCTATTGCTTTCTGTATTACCTGGATTGTGCCTGGCTCCTTCTTACCCTTTGGATTGATGTCGGAGCTGACCTGCATTGCAAGGGCGTTTAAAACCTCAGCCCCTCCATGGGACATTGTGAGTGTGTCTATTAGATAATTCACCAGCTGGCTCCAATCGCCCTCCAACCAATCATCGAGAGAGACCCAGAATCAAGAAGCTGATGAGCCTCCACTAGAAACCTTTTGCTCATCCCAAAGACAAAAACTAAAGCAAAATAACTAATCTGCAATAGAGCGCCCTCTCTATATGCACCAATGTTTTGGAACTCATTGCCAGAAACTATAAGAGCCACCACGGACCTCCAGGATTTTCGCAAAGCCATAAAAACACAGTCTTATTCACAAAGCATTATGCCAACATTACTTGATCAACCCATGTTTTTGTGCCAGAAATTCTGTGAAACCATGTCTAAGTATGCTATTGGAGAAATTTACCATGCCTAATGCAGATTCTGGTTAAATGTCTCTGATAGTATACTTATACATGGTTTTGCAGAATTTCTGACACAAGAACATGGCAAAAGAAAAATCCTTTAATTTCCCCCTCTTCAATAATCTCTGCATTCAAAAGGTCCCACTGTTCCCCTGTAAGGCAAGGAAGCCTTTTTCACCACAGATAATATGACATCATCCCACCAAAACAGGGGAAGAATATAGTTCTGAATAGAAATCAACAAAATAATCTCTAATCTGCTCTGGAAAGAAAGACTTCTTTCCGGTCTTCTTCACTATTTGCCCGATACGACCTCATCTCCTCTGAGCCTTTAGTTGGGACACCAAAGGCCTTCTGGCCCTATTTCCAAATTCAAGATAATTTGGTTTAGCTAGCTCCATCTCCTGTAACATGTTTCTCATCATAAACTCCCACACTTCCAGTTGTAGCTGACCAATAAAGCCGTATAACTTTAAACGTTGAGGTTATTTGCTTAAATTCAAACAGCAGCTGTACCACTGAATATTGACCTTAATAATGTACAAAGTAGGAACAATGGTGGACATAGTCAATGGAGGGGCCATCGCTGCTTTAAATAATGCCTAGAAATCAATGCTGGGGCCATATTCAGGTTTCCCAGTTAGCATTTTAGCTTGCGGGTCAGCAGCAATTTGAGCCTCTGGCCACATAGCTGAATCGGCTAAAGTTAGGACAGCCTTTCTTCTGCTTAACTTTAGCCACTTTAGGTTAGCCAGTTAGTGACCGAATATTGCTGCTGACCGGCTAACTTATGTTGCTTCCCCTGCTGTGGCTCCTGGGATACCCCAGTGCTAAGTGGTTAATGTCAGGGCTTTTAAACTGAGTAGGAGGGGATAATTGCTTTAGTGCTGCTGAATATCCAACTAAGCATGGTTTAACTGGTTAGTAGGTCGGCTAATCAACTAAACTGCTTTGAATATGTCCCCCAATAAGACTAATTCAGGATCAGTGTGTGAAACAGTAAGGTAATCCCAAAGGGTTGCATTTTTCTTAGCTCCAGCCGTGGCTTTTAAAAATGAAACTCAATATTCAAGGCCAGAATCCGGATATTCTCTGGCACTGAATATCTGGTTTTACGTAACACTGACTGGATAGTGGCAATATTCAGCTGCTGTCTGGATAGCAAAAACCTCATAAAGTTAAACCTGATTTGGGACTTGTTTATGAAAGTGCAATTACCGTGGCCTCTAGTGTGCAATAAACAGTTAGCATTGACCACAGTAACTGTTACTACATGCTAAAAATGCCGGTGTGTTAAAAATCCCACAGTAATCACTTAGAGTCTGATATTCGAAAGACATATACACAGTTTACAGCTCAGCGGGATATTCAATAGCACTAACATGGTTAGTGCCGCTAAATATCCCTGATCTTCTCCCCTACCCTCCCTGATGCTAGCCACTTAGTGGCCCCGGCATTGAATTTCTGGGGTCACCTCACATTCCTGGAAGCCGCAGAGGCTAACTGAGTAGCGACGATATTGCACAGCTACAAGGTTAGCTTCTACACATAAAAGATAGATGCTGTAAAAGCTAGCCTATCTTTACCTATAGAAGCTAACCAGGTAGCGGTGCAATATCGCCACTACCCAGTTAGCCTCTGCAGTTTCCGGGCATTGCGGCGACCCCAGATATTCAATGCAGGGGCTGCATATGACCCCGGCATTGAATATCCGGAGTTAGAGGACGGCGGCGGTGGCTAGGGACTGTACTCGTGCCTTGCTGTCCTAACTCAATATTGGACCCTTAGTGCGCAATGGAGCAGGGTCTGGGCGGGTTAGAGGTGGAGAGAGGTCATTGCCTGCACATTGCATTTAGCATGGGCATCATTAGTGTATGCTAATCAGCAATATTGCAGTTGGCGTATGTTCACTTAATACCACCTCAGTGCACCCATCTTACTCACAGTTGTAGACTTCACACATTGAGATGCTTCCCACCATGCTAACTGCGTGGGGACTCGCTGGAAACGCCAACAGTTAGTGTAGGTCCCTGACACCTCCTGCGCCAATTTTTAGCACTTAATGTGTGCTAAGGTGCCGAATCTTAGTGCAGTTTAGTAAACACGTTCCATGATATGAGTTATTATAATGTTTGATTCATCCCTGACCACAGCGAATTATAAGAAATGGTTGGATATCAGCGACTGAGACATGCAGGGGTGAATTGTCGTATAATGCCTCTGTCTACTGCTGTGTCCTGCAGTCGAATGTATCGAGTGTTGTTTGTCAAGTTAAATGAATAGTTTTGTTAAGAAGTACTGTAAAATCCTTCCACACATTTTTATTTCTTTTTTTGAATCCCTTCTTTGAATACTTGGGAGCTGTTTGTGGATCTGGAGCTGAGGTGTGACCAGAAAGGAAAAGGCCAGGGGCATCCCTCATATTCTCCACTCCCTACTCTTTTTCTCTTCCTACCTCCCATGGCTGTTTATCACACTAGCAATAGCTTAACAAAAGTCTCCTCAGCTACAAAACGTTCAGTATGCTCTAACTGTAAATCTCTCACATCATGATTGATCTGAATGGGTATATGCCAAAGCCAGCTCTGCACATCTCAGGGTGGAAGAGGGTGTGCATACTGCCCTCTGCTGGATTTACCTGCTGGCTTTCTGCCCACCCCTTTTCTACCGCTGCTGCTGTTGCCACCCTCCACTGCTCCTACCTTCTTTTGCCTGCATATGATGATGGGGACAGGCAGCTGCAGTCAACTTTTCACTGAAATCTGCCTCTCCAGCCACTATTCTCTTTTTTCAAAAATTCTCTCTTTATCTTAGCAGGTAGACCACAAGTCTCTGACTATCACCAGTTCTGCTGTCGCTGGCCCTAGGTCTGTCTGGAGGATAGACTATTCTCCTCTGCTTCTACCATTCTGATGTTTATCCCTTGCAAAGATGCACATGATTGACTGAGAGATGTTTGTCATTTGTTATTATTTATTGCATTTGATCTACTGCTTTTCATACAATAGACCGTAAGGTGGCTTACAACAGAAATAACAAATTAACCAGGCAACTCCCTCACATAAAACCAATGTTGCCATAAAGGGAGGGGGGGGGGGAGGGACAGGCCACAACAGAGTGTTATTTACTTTTTCTTCTGATGCCAGGGGGAAGCCCATTTCATAAGAAGGGAGCCATATGACAGAAGGAAAATTTACATGCCACTTCTCTCCGAACTGCCATATTAAGCAGAGTTGACATGTTTGGAAAGGGCCAATGGATGTATGGAAGATCAGTAGTGATGCTGCCATGTTGCTGTCTGAAAATTCCTTGATTGCAGACACTGAAGAGCTCTCTAAAATGATGTAACGATATAGTCTCCAGTGGTTTCAGGGAAGCATGCATCCCCCAGAGCTGTTAACTTACCAATTAAGGTAGCCACTGCTGTCTTACAGCAAATGGCCCATGCCAGTAAAAACCCATCTTATTCCCATGTTCATAGAATTTCAACTTGGTAAATTTCAGAAACCTCTTGATCTTCCCTACCATCAAGCCCCGAAGCTTATTTTTCACCAAGCAGAGTTACTTATAAATCCTGGGGGAACAAGTAATTTTATGTCATTGCTCCAGCTGCTTACTTCACTTCTTGAGAACTAAGGCCTCCTCCCTGTTCTGTTTTTGCAGTGGACTCGCATAACTTATAATTCTACTCCACAGGATAGCTTTTAAAATTTTCCACACAATGCCACTTCATAGTCCTGAGGGCTATTAAATGTATGCAATTCCTCAATCTCTTTCCACATCATACTATTAAAATGATGTCTACCAAGCAGGGAGGTATTTGTTCACCATGTGTTGCATCATCTTGGCATATCACCCACCTGCAGGATTAAATTAACAGGATGATGATCAGAGAGGTGACAAGACCCAATTTCACTTCCAAGTAAGGAAAGGCTAGAGTGTGGGGAGCATAAAAGAAATCCAGTCTGCTGTAAGACCCATGCCTACACAAGAAAAAAGTATAATTCTTACATCCGGGATGCAGTGTGCACCCAACCTCATCCAACATGAGATGTTCCAGCACGGCCTGTAGAACTCCGGATTGCCCCACCCACCTCCCAAACCTCTTCTGATCCGTTATTCATACAAATATTCCAATCCCTTCCCATTCTCAGGGGTAACCCATCATAATCTGAAAGTGCACCATTGAGTGTGGCATAAATATCATTAGCATAATCATTACATCCATATGCATTCCACAGTTTGCAAGATACAACATAAAATAAAAAATCCGCTATCTGGATCAGCCATCAAGCCCAAACCCTTCAAGGGCAGAGATCTATGACTCAATATAAATATTTCCCTGCTGTTCGAGGTATATGGGGCCACAAACATTTGTCCCACCCAATCATGAGTCCCTGCAAGAGCCCTTCACATGCTTTTATTCTCTTAAAAGTATGGCTCTATTTCTGCTTAATTTGACTTAAGATGTCTCTTATATTTAAAGAAGCAATATGTAGGTCAGACTCCATTATCCTGTGTCACAATAGACTGAGGAAAGAGGACATTGATAAAGCCCCATCCACCTCTGCAACACGTAGAACCCCTCCTTCGTACATCAATATTATACATCAATGTGTTCATTCTTAGATCAACCCAGGACATGTCTTTCACAACTTTTTAAACTTTGAGAACACCCATTCAACCAGAAACTTAAACTTCTCCCTTGCCCTAATTTCACCTACCTGCTTCCCCAACTCCATGCTAGCATTCACTCTGGAACCTTACTTAGAAACTGATGACAGAAAAAGACCATATGGCCTATCCTGTCTGCCCTTCCATACCAACTACTATAGTCCCTTTTTTTTCCTTTACAGATCTTTGGTGTGGGTCCCATGGTTTCTTGAATTCAGGTACTGTCCTGTTCTCTACTACCTCCATTGGAAGACTATTCCATGCATCTACCACTCTTTCTGTAAAGAAATATTTCCACATATTACTCTTGTCTTTTCCCTTTCACCTTTATCCTATGCCCCCTCATTACAGAGCTTTCTTTCAATCGAAAGAGGCTCTTCTCCTGTGTATTTATGCCATGGAGGTATTTAAATATTTCTATCTTATCTCCTGTCTCTCGCCTTTCCACCAAAGTATACATAATGAGATATTTAAGTCTGTCCCCATATGCCTTATGACGAAGCCCACTGACCATTATGGTAGCCACCATCTGCACTGACTCCATCCTGTTTATATCCTTTTGAAGACGTGGTCTCTAGATTGCACACAATATTCCAAATGAGGTCTCAGCAAAGACTTCTACAGAGACACTATCACTTTCTTCTTCCTGCTGGCCATTCTTTTCCCTGTGCACCCAAGCATCCTTCTGGCATTTGTTGTTGCCTTTTCTACCTGTTTAAGATATCGGAAACAATCATGCTTATGTCCCACGCTTCTTTCATTGACAGAAGTACTTCACCACCTATACTGTATCACTCCCTTGGAGGTTTGCAGCTCAAATGCATGACCCTGCATTTTTTAGCATTAAATCTCAGCTGCCAAATTCTCAACCATTTTTCAAGCTTTGCTAGATCCCTCCTCATGTTATCTACTCCTTCTTGGGCGTCTACTTTATTGCAAATTTTGGTATCTGCAAAGAGGCAAACCTAACCCGACAGCCCTTCCACAATATCACTAACTAAAATGTTGAAAAGAATTTGACCAAGGACAGATCCTTGTGGCATACCACTGGTAACATTCTTCTCCTCAGAATGAGCTCCATTTACCTGTACCCTTTGTTGCCTCCCAGTCAACCAATTTCTAACCTAGTCAATCACTTTTGGGTCTATTTCTAGAGTGCTCAATTTATTTAGAAGATGTCTGTGCAGAACAGTGGCAAAGGCTTTACTGAAATCTAAGTACACCACATCTAGGGTTCTCCCTCAGTCCAACTCTCTGGTTACCCAGTCAAAGAAATCAATCAGATTTGTCTGACAAGACTTGCCTCTAATAAAACCATGCTGCCTCAGATCCTGCAATCTATTGGACTTCAGAAACCTCACTATCCTCTGTTTTAGCAGCGTTTACATTAATTTATTCACCACAGAAATCAGAATAACGGGCCTGCAGTTCTCAACCTCATCCTTGCTGTCTTGAAGGACTAGAAAAAGGGACTGTCACTTCTGGAGCGAGATCTGCAACTGTGAGTATATACTTCTGGTAATTTTCTAAAAGGAATTCTTTGTATTAAAGCTAATTAATCTGTGAACCCACTATTTTTGTTAAATCAGTCAGGGCCTAGTAGCAGCAGTTTAAATTTAAAACACAGAGGAGAACTTTCTGCTTACATTTCATACCCAGCAGAGAGCTTGTAGTTTAAATTTAATAGTCACTCAGGGCCTAGTAACAGCAAAGTACTTTTAGTTTAAATTTAAGACACAGAAGAGAGCTTTCTGGTTAAATTTAGAACCCAGCAGAGAGCTTGTAGTTTAAATTTCATAAGAAGTTGGAGCCTAGCAGCAGCTAAGAGCTATAACTTAAATCAAATCAGAATATAGCTTACCTCAGCAGCACAAGACAGGGTACTGTGTAGCAGCCCTCTTTTAATAAGTGTTATTTCCCTCCCTCCCTCCCCACACCCACCCACCCCTGGGATAATCGTAGCTTTATAGGTACTTACACATCTTAAAAGGCAGGAGGTGCTCTCAGGTGAAGCTCATTACCCAAATCAGTCATACACTAAGGACCTGAGATTAGTTAAGCTTCAGGTGAACAAGGTATATTACACGTATTAGGTACAGTTTTATTAGTATAAATATCCATAGCAACCCTTAGTAAGTAAAGAACTTAGATTTAAACACAAACTTAAAACTAAGATGCAGATAGCAGTCCAGCAGCAGGATGGGGGCTTTCCAGTCTTTTGCATTGAGTGTCACATGTACGATTTTCTCCCAGTTGGTGAGAGGTCTTACGTGTGCACTAGGTGCAAGGAGCTCTTTGCTCTCAGGAAACGAGTCCGTTCTCTAGAGGCTAAAGTAGCAGACTTGGAAAGCATAAGACAGACAGAGAGGTACATAGACGAGACCTACAGGGATATAGTCCTGAAGTCCCACCTCCAGTCTGGCAGCATCCCTGTTGCCATAGAGGAGAGAGGTCACGTGACAGGAGAGCATCACCCTGGTGTGGCAGGAAGTGATCCTGTAACTAGGACCTGTCCCCCAGGTGATGTAAAACCCTCTCGCACCGAGGAAGTTTCTCCAGGGCCATGTGCCCATGAGGGAAGGGTTAGGACAGCCGTTATAGTTGGTGATTCGATCATTAGGCATGTAGATAGCTGGGTGGTTGGTGGATGTGAGGATCGCCTGGTAACATGCCTGCCTGGTGCAAAGGTAGCGGACCTCACGCGCCACCTAGATAAGCTCTTAGATAGTGCTGGGGAGGAGTCTGCTGTCTTGGTACATGTCGGTACCAATGACATAGGAAAATGTGGTAGGGAGGTTCTGGAGGCTAAATTTAGGCTTTTAGGTAGGAAGTTGAAATCCAGACCTTCCAGGGTAGCATTCTCCGAAATGCTTCATGTTCCACGCGCAGGACCCAAAAGGCAGGCGGAGCTCCGGAGTCTCAATGCATGGATGAGACAATGGTGCAGAGGATGAGGGTTTTGGATTTGTTAGGAACTGGGGAACATTCTGGGGAAAGGAGGGGCTCTTCCGAAGGGATGGGCTTCACCTTAACCGGGATGGAACCAGGCTGCTGGCATTAACCTTTAAAAAGGAGATAGAGCAGCTTTTAAACTAGATATTGGGGAAAGCCGACAGTCGCCCAAGAGCGGATGGTTTGGAAGAATGTATCTTTGAAGGATTCTATCAAAAGCAGAGAGGTTCCACAAAAGAGTAAAGTAGCCTAAATGCCCTCAAGTATGGAGCAGACAGAGCTTAAAGATCCCAAATTACCCATGTCTAACAATAGCCAAATTAATATGAATAAAATACATTCTCTAAAATGCTTGTATGCAAATGCTAGAAGTCTAAAAAATAAGATGGGAGAGTTAGAATATATAGCACTAAATGAAAGGTTAGATATGATTGGAATATCAGAGACATGGTGGAAGGAGGACAACCAGTGGGACACTGTGATACCTGGGTACAAACTATATCGTAATGATAGAGCTGATCAAATTGGTGGAGGGTTGCTCTCTATGTTAGAGAGGGCATTGAGTCAGAAAGGATTAAAGTTTTGCAGGAAACAAAATCTGCTGTAGAATCTATATGGATTGAAATTCCATGTAAAAGGGGGAAGGCAATGGCAGTGGGGGTGTACTATCGAGCGTCTGGCCAGAATGAACAAATGGATGATGAAATGCTCAAAGAAATCAAGGAAGCTAACAAAAGTTACCACGCAGCAATAATAATGGGTGATTTCAAATACCCCGGTATCGACTGGGTCAGTGTCACGTCAGGACATGCTAGGGAGATAAAGTTCCTAGATGAAATAAATGACTGCTTCTTGGAGCAGCTGGTTCATGAACCGACCAGAGGGGAAGCCTTATTAGACCTAGTCCTTAGTGGAACACCAGATCTAGTGCAAGAGATAAGGTTGTTGGGGCCGCTTGGCAATAGTGATTATAGCATGATCGCCTTTGATTTAATTAGTGGAGGAGGGATAGTAAGGAAATCCACAGTACTACCTTTTAACTTTCGAAAGGGAGACTATGATAAAATGAGGAACACAGTTAAGAAAAAACTAAAAGGAGCAGTTGCAAAGGTTAAAGACGTACATCAGGCTTGGCTGTTGTTGAAAAATACTATCTTGGAAGCCCAGACTGTCAGCATACATGTCATGCAGCTTTGGACTCTGGTGACTTCAGTCTCCAAAGGTAATAGGACAGTTTACAAAATGAGATTAACTCTGACCCCCTGGTGATTTCAGTCTCCAAGGCCTGTCTGAAGCCCCTCCTTGCTAAATCAAGAATGGCAGACCTTAAAGGGAGTGGCTAGCAGACCTCAAGTGGAAGTACTAGAGAGGATTCATTTCACTATAAAGGACAGAAACACTTCCTCCTTCTCTCTCTTTCACCATTCATCCGAAATGAAGGACAGGAGGCTCTGATAATCAATTCCCTTCACCCCTCCCCCGCTCTCTCTCTCTCTCCCTTGCCATGAGGCTCTGAAACACATGTTCTGGCCTATCTCTCTCTCTCACACTTCACACATGCAGATGCACATGCACACACAGATTCATTGATGCACACTGAAACAACTCTGTAACAATCACTATATACCTCTGTTCAATACCTATGTATTAAGCCAATTTCTACATAAAAACCTTTCTCCAAGCCACACCTGTTTGGTTGTTTTATTTCAAACCCTACTGCCTCTGTGAAGTGAAATGAACCCAGGACCTACCGGAAAGTAACCTGACCAAATCTTACATCTTTATGGGGGCTCGTCTCTCGGATTTCACAGCAGACCTCCAGTTGGGTAAGTAATAATTTTGTATAATACATTAAGTAGATTTCAGACAGAATCAAAAGTCCTTGTGACCATTTACAATTGACAGACTGGATGACACTTAGACACTATTTAGTGAACAGTTCCAGTGATAAATTTGTTTTGTGGGTTAGACAAGGTGAGATTTTTATTGTCAAAAGGCTCTGTAAGAATTTAGAATTTTAAAGACATCACACAGAGTGGCTTGCAATTGTCTTATTTTGATGTATAGGCTTGCTATATTATTTGAGCTGCTAAGAAAAGACAGAGAGATAGTCCAGATTTAGTTTGGAAGTGGTACACAGGTAAACAGTCCCTCATTGAATACAATATACATCTTTCCTGATAAAGCTATTACCTCCTGTCCCTTTTAACTTTTATTTCTCTGTCTCTTGTCAGTAACTATCTTAGTGAGAGCAGGCTTAAAGCTGGCTGCAATTGATACAACAATTCTGTTAATCTCCTAACACCCTTCTTACTATAACTTCACCCTAAACTTCCACCCTGTTAAAAAGGTGATAAGCACTTTTTATTCAGGTATAATTTTAAGGCGTGGTCTGTATGCCAGTACTCTTTACTGAACACCCATAAAATTTATACCATTCCAACTATAATTCTAAGTCTCACTTCTTCATAAAAGTGAGCATTCCTCCTTCCAAGGTTACACATTTGAGATAGTCCAACTACAGCCTTTCTGCAGTATCAAATATGGAAGCCTTTGATTTTAAAGAACTTAAAGAAATTTTAATTTCATACTGTAAGAGGAAAGGGGGTCCCTTTGAAGGTGAATTCCCTGAGTCATCATGGTATAATATTCAAAGACAAATGTTAAACCATGATCAAGAATTCAAAAAGAAAACAAATAAAAGAAAATGCCTTTTTATCCAAGGCATGTGCAGGGGGCTCATTAGCATGAAAAAGGACAATACTGAACTGACTTCTCAGTGTACCCAATTGACCAAAGACCTTGAGGAGGCACAAAGTTGCATCTCTATACAAAGAACTCAAGTGATACAAGCCACAAATTCTTTTATAACTGTTAGTGAGCAATTAGAAGCACTTAAACTTGAATTGAGGCACGTTAAGGATCAATTGGCCTCTGGAAGACAAAAGCCAACACCCACTACTCCCTCAGCCCCCTATGCTTATGACACACCCTATCAGCCATGCATACCAACTATTGACAAACAAAAGAATACTAAAGTATGCATAGTTGGACTTAGAAATGGGAAGAATACAGATGAATCACATGAAGAAATTCATGATAGTTTATCTCAGCCAGAACCCAACAATAATCAGGATCTCTGCCAGGAGGATAATTCAGATGACTTAGACATGGCACCCAGTACTGAACTCAAAGCACCAGTTAAAGTAATGTTGCAGGAACATTTAAAAGATAGAGATATAGAAAAAATAGTTGAGGAAATTGGCACTATGCCTCTTAATGTAAATCAGTGGGTTAAATGGGCGATTGATATTCTGATTCACTGGGGTCTAGGGAAATACAGAAGAAAACAATCAGACTTTGATAGACTTATGCATTTGTCTCTGGGGCCACACTATTATAGAGTTGGCTCTCTCACTCACCCATACCAGTTGGTTAAAAGGGGTACTGAGAAACTATTTCACTGTTCCCCATTGCAAGTATTTAAAATTATTTCACCTTTACCAAATGATACACTGGAACAGTTTGCATATAGAGACTGGATTTTAAAAGCAGTTCTTAATGAGCAGGAGTCCTGGCCCAAGGCAGAAGATTATGGGGAGAGCATGCATAAGGAATTTTTATTAGAATTGCAATCCCCTGAGATTACAAAACACCTTCTGTTATTTTCTGAAGACCCCGAAGCAACCCCTTTTGATACTTTAATGCTCAGAATTGGGTCGGTTTGGAAGACCCAGCCCTCGCAGGTCACTACAGTATCAGAAGCACGGAAGTGGCAAGCCGAGGGATCCTCTCAGTACATAAGAAACACAGACAGAGGACACATACCTAAGTGGCAAGCCGAGGGATCCTCTCAGTACACAAGAAACACAGACAGAGGACACACACCTTGGAGAGCACATGGCAGAGGTACTTTTAGAAACTCCTCAGGTTACATTCCTTTTCAGGAGCTCAAAGCACAGAGAGATGGGCTAGAAAAGGAGAAAACTAAATGGGAACAAGACAAACATATACTGCAGATAGAAATAGATAAATTAAAACAGGACATACAAGCAGCTCAGGACAAACACAAGGCTAGTGCATAGGGATGTCCTGACCTCTTGAGTTCAGATATCAAAATGTCTCAAGCCTTCATAGCCCAGCCTGCCTCCTTTATCTCAGCAGAGGACTCAATTCCAGAACCTCTGGATGATGAAATGGATACAGACCCAGGACACAATTTAAGGCTTGTAACACCCTTGATACTGGACTCTTGTGCACGCCCCAATGTTATCAGTAGAATAGGGGGTCAGGATAAATTAGCTTTGATTGACACAGGGGCTGGAATTAGTTTTACAGACAGAGCTTCTCCCACTACAGATCAGAAAAATATGGAAATTTATGAAATTCAAGGAATTAATGACACAGCTTCCAAATGTGTGGCTATCCCAGTTAAATGGGGTATCCCTGTGCACAGTGAACAAAATAAGGAAATGTTGGAAACCACTGCCTCCACTATAATGAACACACCAAAAGAAATAATTGGAATTGATGTTCTCAACCAGTTAAATTTGGTGGTGGATATGGCTAATCTTAAATTGTGGCAGTATTCAGGAACTTCAAGTGCTTCTAAAACTTTAGTGCATGAAGTCATTCCCATGCAGTTAGCAACTCAGTGCACCAAGGCAGCTCAGCAGTATGATCTGTGTGTAATTCCTTCAGAGGTGGCTGATATTCCAGTCTGGGCTCAAGACAAGATAGATTGTGGGAAAATGCACACAGAAATACTGTTGGAAGGTGAGGACCCTCCACCACAGAAGCAATACCCAGTACCTCATCAGGCTATAGAACCAGTGACTAAAATTGTGAAGATACTGGAGGAGAGGGGTCTGATTAGACCTATTTCTTCCACATGTAATTCACCAGCCTGGCCGATAGTTAAACCGGGGGGTTCCTTCAGGCTCACTATGGACTTCCGTGCCCTGAATCAAGTTTCAAAATCTGTAGTGCCCGTGGTAGCCTCATACCCTGAAATGATCTCTAAACTGAATCCCAAATGTAAATTTTTCTCTGTTTTAGACATATCCAATGGGTTTTGGAGTCTGCCCCTGGCCCTTGAATGCCAGTACAAAACAACCTTTCAGTGGCTGAATAAACAATATGCATGGACTGTGCTTCCACAGGGATATAAGGATTCCCCATCAATATTTCATGAATACATGAAGGAAGCCCTGTCACTAGTGTCTTGCAGAGATGAGACCTAGACCAAACTTCCCCTTTGGAACTGCACAGTGGGAGGGACCGTACTTAGTTACTGATACCTTAGGCCCAAGCCTATACCAAATCCTAATGCCTGACAACCAGCAGTACTGGAAACACATCTCCCAGTTAAAACCATATGGGTAATACGTGTTTTATCAGTCTTTGTTTTCAGATACCACCTGAAGACAGCACGGACAGCTGCTTTCTGAAAACAGCACGGACAGCTGCTTTCTGAACAAAAGTCGCTTGAGGACGGTAACTAGTTACTCCTGCTGTACATGTGTTTAATAGTTATGTAAATAAGTAGTAGAAATTATTATTATTTTTTTTTGTTTTGTTGTTACATAGTATAAGTGGGGAGCATTAGTTTACTCCCTAGTAGAGTGAAACAAGTTAGCTTTTATTATGTCTCGGTTTCCTGTTGTTCTTGTATCTGCTCTCTTCTACTCAAGTCTCATTACAGGAACTATCATCCGAATATGCATGATTGGCTGGGCTAATTCCACAGGTGGAGTGTATCGCTACCAAGAAATACCCCCACCTTTCCCGGAAGGAAAGGATCTGGTCATCCTGAGTTTCTGTTCGGTACAGGACAAGCCAGTGTTCTATTCATTAAACATCACTCAAGTACAGTGGGAGCCACCAGTTTCCACTTCTCTAGAAAGGACACAAGAATTGAGGGCACGCCCAGAACGTTACTTTCTAGGGCCTCCTGCTTTGATTTTGTACAATATTTCCTGTCAGGACAGAGGTACCTGGAAAATAACTTATACATGGGTTGTGAGTGATCAACAGCACATCACTGAGACTTCATTCCTTTTGGATGTATCTTGTTTACCTACCACCCCTCATCCCACCCCTCCCACCACTTCTGCTCCTCCTGTACTCTACCTTTCTGATATCCACCCATTTCAGGAAAGACATCTCTTTCAGATTAAATATGATGCACCACACGAAGTTTTATATGATGTGGAATACCATTTTCTTACTTGGCATCTATTTCCCAAATTGTTTCTAGTTACTCACAAATATCCAAATTGCTCTCAGTTTGTTGCCAACCACATACAAATGCTCAATACTTGGTTTGATATGCAGTCAGTAACATCCCGAGCCAAGAAATTTCGACACAAGCGTGAATTAATTGATACAATTTTAGGTGGCACAGGGACTGCACCGGGTGCCCTTAATATAATTGATATAGAGGTGCTCCGTAATAAAATGGGATCCACTGCTCAGCATGCTGCTGATGGTTTTACCTCACAACATATTATTAATGAAGCTTCCTCTAAACTGTCCAATGTCGTTGTAGATACCTTTGCTCTTATATCTCCCATTATAGAACAGAAAATTGTTACCTTAGCACATGCAGAATATAGATTGTGAAAGAATATTTCCTGGGCTCTTGCCTGTGATCAAGTACAGATCGAGCTTATTACTATACTAAAAGAAATTCTGATCACTGCTAAGTTAGGACACTGGCCACCATCTCTCATCCATATGGCTAGTACCAAAATACCTGAATTTGCTATAGCTCACCTTGATTGGTGGACAGTTAGTGTTCCCATTTGTTCACCACAAGGCTGCTCTATCTGTACTTTGATCCCATGGCCAGGACAACACACAGTTATTTATCCTATTGTTAATATTGGGGTGCAGTTTGATAATATGCTTATGTATCCTGTGGACCATCTCACATGGGTGCAGCCACTGAATGACACCTGGACTTCATTCAAGCCGATGGACCCCAGTTTGTGTGAGCAGACTACATTTCAGTTCAAGTGTCAACATCACCAGTTTAAAGAGGCGGACACCTCCTGTTGGAACAATTCCTCCTCTTGCTCCCTGACTGTTAAGCTCTCATATTCCCTGACTACCTCACACAGTTTGTATTACCTTGGAGCTGGACACTTTTGTTTTCATCTGTTCTTTCCCCAGAATGTTTCTTTTTCGATTGCTCCCAGAATGCATGACATTCGCCTTCCCAAGAACACTTTGTTGTACAGTTCACTATTTACCAAACAATACCTGGTGCAGTTATACACCACTGGTCTCTCTCACCATTAATGGGACAACTTATTCCACACCGCTGGTTACCAATGACTCTATGGACATTCCAGACTTTCTCTCATATGCTGTGCATCCATTACCACTTGGCATGGGAGAAGAGACACTACATAAACTGCTCAACTTTACAGAACTCCATGCCTATATTGATCACCTTAAAACAACATCCACTGAAGTGAATCACACCATCGCTTATGAGAATGGACACATTCAACAAATTGTTGGACACTTACTACAAGATGCTCATGTGTCTGTGTGGGAATTGTTATTTGGTTACTCACCTACTGCTGATCATGTCTTTAATGTTTTTATTCACCCTATTATTATTTTAACTGCTGTACAAATATTTCTATGCATTATCATAATTTTCCTGTGTTGTAAAATGAGACAAATGTACATATCCTTGCAGCACATGTCATACAGAACCACAACATTTTAAGGTAGTTACACTGAACTTCTCCAGCATCCACCCCTACATCCAGGCTAATTTGGCCTGCTAATTTGGCTAATTTGGCATTCCTATTACACTGAATACCAGAGTCAGCTGCAGTCTAGTATTGCTTCCGATCTTCACTCATAGCATCCTGGTACCTTTTTGCTTTAGCCTCCTCAAAAATTCCTGCAGACCTTATGCACTGTTCACTCTCTCTAAGACAGGCACGGAGGTAACATATTGGGTTCCCCCCCCCCCCCGCGCCCCCCCCAGTAGTGGCTGCTCTACCTAAGACACAAGGTTTGGACTCATAAGGAGACTTGTTTATCTCTAGAACACTAGAGACAGTACTATAGACAGTACTGTGCAGGACAGGGGACCTGCTAGACATAGCAAGGTATTTAATACAGGAGGTATTAGACAAGCTGCCTACTATCATGTAATGGCAGCTGGGACAGGTACCACAGGCTTGCTTCCACCATTTCCAGGCACAAATAATAAATAAAAATAAAAAAGGTGTGGGAGATGTCAGCATACATTTCATGCAGCTTTGGACTCTGGTGACTTCAGTCTCCAAAGGTAATAGGACAGTTTACAAGATGAGATTAACTCTGACCCCCTGGTGATTTCAGTCTCCAAAGCCTGTCTGAAGCCCCTCCTTGCTAAATCAAGAATGGCAGACCTTAAAGGGAGTGGCTAGCAGACCTCAAGGGGAAGTGCTAGAGAGGATTCAATTCACTATAAAGGACAGAAACACTTCCTCATTCTCTCTCTTTCACCATTCATCCGAAATGAAGGACAGGAGGCTCTGATAATCAATTCCCTTCACCCCTCCCCCGCTCTCTCTCTCTCTCCCTTGCCATGAGGCTCTAAACACATGTTCTGGCCTATCTCTCTCTCACACTTCACACATGCACATGCACACACAGATTCATTGATGCACACTGAAACAGCTCTGTAACAATCACTATATACCTCTGTTCAATACCTATGTAATAAGCCTATTTCTACATCAAAAACCTTTCTCCAAGCCACACCTGTTTGGTTGTTTTATTTCAAACCCTACTGCCTCTGTGAAGTGAAATGAACCCAGGACCTACCGGAAAGTAACCTGACCAAATCTTCAATCTTTATCAACTGTCCTATTACCTTTGGAGACTGAAGTCACCAGAGTTCAAAGCTGCATGAAATGTATGCTGACACAGACCAGCTGTAATCCACGTTTTAAGAAAAGTGGAAGGAAGTCCAAAAAACTGCCAGCATGGTTTAAAGGAGAGGTCAGAGGCTGTTGTTGCCAAAAAAGCATCTTTCAGGAAATGGAAAAAAGAGCCAAACGACGAAACCTGGAAACAGCACAAGCACTGGCAAGTCAAATGCAAGGCATTGATAAGGCAGACAAAGGGAGAGTTTGAGAACAAGCTTGCTGCGGAAGCAAAAACGCGAAGTAAAGACCTTTTCAAGTACATTCGTAGCAAAAAACCTGTGAGAGAGTCAGTTGGTCCATTAGATGATAAAGGGGTTAAAGGAGCACTAAGAGGCGACAAGGCGATAGCGGAGAGACTGAATGAATTCTTTGCTTCAGTCTTTACTGAGGAAGATGTAGGGATGTTACCCATGACTGAAGTGGTATTTAAAGGTGCGGAAGAATTGAAGGAAATATTGATACATCAGGAAGATGTCTTACAACTATTAGATAAACTGAAGAGTAGCAAATCACCTGGGCCGGATGGTATACATCCAAGGGTGTTGAAAGAACTGAAATATGAGATTGCAGACCTGCTATTAGTAATCTGTGAACTATAATTAAAATCATCTCTAATACCTGAGGATTGGAGGATCGCCAATGTAACACCAATTTTTAAAAAGGGTTCCAGGGGTGATCCGGGAAACTACAGACCAGTGAGC
This sequence comes from Ichthyophis bannanicus, assembly GCA_033557465.1. Lineage (NCBI taxonomy): Eukaryota > Metazoa > Chordata > Amphibia > Gymnophiona > Ichthyophiidae > Ichthyophis > Ichthyophis bannanicus. The sequence continues at coordinate 594,429,700 of CM066033.1, forward strand.
CTGACATCAGTACCAGGAAAAATGGTAGAAACCATCATAAAGAATAAAATTACTCAGCATGTAGATAGTCATGACCTAATGGGAGACAGCCAACATGGCTTTAGACAAGGAAGATCTTGTCTTACTAATCTGTTATGTTTTTTTGAAGGAGTGAATAATCAGGTGGACAAAGGTGAGTCGGTTGATATTGTGTATCTGGACTTTCAGAAAGCCTTTGACAAGGTCCCTCGTGAGAGACTTTTGGCAAAACTAAAGAGTCATGGGATAGGAGGCAGTGTACTATTGTGGATCAGGAACTGGTTAAAAGATAGAAAGCAGAGGGTAGGGCTAAATGGCCAATTTTCCCAATGGAGAAAGGTGAATAGTGGTGTACCCCAGGGATCTGTGCTGGGTCCGCTGCTTTTTGACATATTCATAAATGACCTGGAAAGTGGAATAACGAGTGAGGTTATCAAATTTGCAGATGACACAAAACTATTTAAAGTTGTTAAAACCCAAGAGGATTGTGGAAAATTGCAAGAGGATCTTGATAAATTGGAAGACTTGGCATCAAGATGGCAGATGAAGTTTAATGTGGACAATTGCAAGGTTATGCACCTAGGGAAGAACAACCCAAACTATGGTTACACGATGCAAGGTTCCACATTAGGAACTACCACCCAGGAAAAAGATTTAGGCGTCATTGTGGATAGCATGTTAAAACCCTCGGCTCAGTGTGCAGCAGCGGCCAAGAGAGCAAATAGAATGCTAGGTATGATAAGGAAAGGAATGGAAAATAAAACAAAAGATATTATAATGCCTCTATATCGTTCCATGGTGAGACCGCACCTTGAATATTGTGTGCAGTTCTGGTCGCCGTATCTTAAAAAGGATATAGCGATTTTAGAAAAGGTTCAGAGAAGAGCCACCAAAATGGTAAAGGGGATGGAAGGATACTCCTATGAAGAAAGGCTATAAAGGTTAGGGCTCTTTAACCTGGAAAAGAGACGGCTGAGGGGAGATATGACAGAAGTCTATAAATTGATGAACGGAGTGCAATGGGTAAATGTAGATCGATTGTTTACCTTATCAGAATATAGAAAGACTAGGGGACATGCAATGAAGCTACAGGGTAAACTATTTAAGACTAATAAAAGAAAATATTTTTTCACTCAACATGTAATCAAACTCTGGAATTTGTTACCGGAGGATGTAGTAAAGGCTGTTAGTGTAGTTGGGTTTAAAAAAGGTTTGGACAAGTTCCTGGAGGAAAGGTCCATAAACCATTATTAAGAAGGGACCCAGGATATCAATGCTTGAACCAATACAAGCATTGTGGAACCTGTGTCCCTTGGGGAAACTGCTAGGTACATATGACCTAGATTGGCCACTGTTGGAAACAGAATACTGGGCTTGATGGACCTTGGTTTGACCCAGTATGGCATATCTTATGTTCTTATGTTCTTACTTCTGCTTTTCTGTAAAGGGACCACATGCACCTTTCTTCAGTTCTCTGGGACCACTCCTAACTCTAAAGAAGCATTGAAAAGGTCAGACAGTGGAGCTTTTAGCTTTGCTAGTTCCTCATGAACAGAGTCTTCTGAAAATCATTCAAGATCCCCTTCACTTCTGTTCTTATTTGTGGGCATTTTCTGAGATTCTGCTCCTGGTCTTTCATCTGTGAACATAGAACCAAAATATTTGTTAAGCAATTCTGCGTTATTCTCATCAGCTTCAACATATTCCTTCCCTTCACCCTTGAGTCTGACAATACCACTTTTGCACTCCTCGTTTCAGACTGTTTTGAGGGACATAGGAGATTGGTCAACACATACTCCCTAAGAGTCACCCTTGGGTGAGATCCTTTTCGGCACCCTAGGGCCTTAAAACAAAACAGAAAATCATGACCATTCAACACATCCCAGTTCCCTCAACCACACAACCTATACCTCCTTTCGATGCCCTAGGCCACTATAAAGATGCAACCCTCCCCTCTATCACAATCCATTCTGTCCTTATCTCACCTTCCACCAATAGCTCTCCCACCATTCATCAACACTATCCTCACACCCTCCACCGCCCTTGCTCTTCCTTAACCCCTCAAAGAAGTTAATAAATCCACATTCACGTAACATGTTAGTCGCAGCCACAGCACACACCATGCATACACTTCCCAACTCAATCTGCCACATGCACTCATCACACACTTCTAACAAGAATATCCACTCTTCCGCTACTATGCAACAACTTACCCCTATAAGAACCAATGGTTCTAAGCAAGAGAAATGCCAATATGGTCAGAGAGAACCAACAAAAAGAAGGTCTCAATCAACAGTCATATAGTTAGCTGCTCAGGATCTCTATCTCCCAGGAACTCTCAGGCCGACAGCAAAAACAGTCACCCTTCTGCAGCCTCCACTCCTCTCACTGAGAACATAAACTGCTTCGCTACCGCCAGCAATACAAAGATCTGCATGCCGTCCTCATGCTCAGCACAGAGTCATGTGGAATACAGGAAGGCATAAGAAATTCTCAGGTACTTCAAGGCTTTTTTCACTCTTTTAAAGTCCGGTCTTTTCAAGAAGTCCTGGAAGATCAAAAATCTAGTATTTTGGTAGCATAACTCTCCAACTCTCCTTGCCACGCCCATGATCTTCATTTTATCACTAAAATTATGTATGCAGATAAACTGCCCACAAACATTCATTGCCCTTCAGTGCCAGGGCCAATGACCAATGGGCTCTGTCCAACTTTATACTACTGGCTGCTGTATCCATCTCTAATATATCGGGCATCCATCGGGTCTGATCTTTCTATCCACTCCGAAAGTCACACAGTGTGAATACTATTTCTATGACTCCAGTTCTCTAATTCATCACTCCACTCTTGAAGAGCCTAATGGTCTCACTCCAGCACCCCAATCATGTAGTGCACTTCTGTAAGAGAGGCCTGCATCTCTTCCATGTACTCATCGACCGCATAATATGTGCTGTAGTTTCACTTACCACAGAAAGCAACTGAGCCACTTTTTCAACTGCTATCTCCAGCTGTGAATCCAATATGGTATGATGTTAATCACACTAACAAGCTTGGGCACAAGGGCTCTGTCTACTGCTATTTCATCCTTTCTGGGTGGCATTCACTTGCTTTTAACGATGACCTGTCTCCACATGCCCAGTAAGGAGCATTTACTTCATCATGGGACATCTTGGCGGGCAACAATGCTTGAGGGCTTATAATTGTATTAAATTAATAATCAGGGGGAAGCGGGAGCCATGTGGTTCTGTGACCACTCTTCTTAGTTGCTCATTATCACCCCCTGCATTGTACAATGTTTGAAATCAGCATTTTACTGAATACATTCACTACTGGAAGGCCAGCCAGCTTTCCAACAGTAGAATAAAATCATAACAATAGCCATACTGGATAAGACCAAAAAATAGGTAGATTCTATGCTGCTTACCCCCAGGAATAAGCAGTGGATAGCCCCAATTTACATTAAGAATGATTTATAGATTTTTCCTACAGGAAGTAGTCCAAAATGTTTTTAAACCCAAATATGCTAAACTGCTTTTACCACATCCTCTGACAAAGAATTTGAAACCTTAGTTATGCATTGAGTGAAACAATACGTTCTCTGATTTGTTTAAAATGTGCTACTTTGTGGCTATGGGGGTCATTTTAAAAGTCTTAGTCATGATTTGGATGTCTGAAGACATGCACATGCATGTCCAAATCCTGGAGATGTTTCCAGAGACATTTTACAAATGGCTTTTAAAGACGACACCAGTTTGGGAATGTCCAAGTAGGCAGAGGGTGTGGCAAAGGTATTTCTGGGGAGGTGCAATGTACTTATACATCTCCATTTAATATCAGAAATGTCTGGGACTTCTGCAGGCACGTCCACATTTAGACCTGCTCCAGGTATGAATAGGCATCAGGAAAGTGCTTGTTTTGGCCTTAAAACATCCAGAGAGAAGATGGAAAATTAAGTGACTAGCCTAAAATCACAAAGGCCGACACTGGGATTTGAAGCCTGGGTAACCTGCTCCTAACCCACTACTCTAATCATTATGTTATTATTGTTGTTGTTAAGGCCTGTAGAGTCGGTGTTGACTTATGGTGACCCTCTGGATAGTTGTCCTAAACTGTATTCGGTCTTCAGTCAGGCGGCTCATTGTTGACAGAGTGGCACCCACAGCTGCTATTATTATATTGATCCATCTCATTGCTGGCCCCCCTTGTTTGCGTTTACCTTCTACCTTGCCAAACCTGATGTCTTTCTCTAATGATCTCTTTCTTCGCATGATGTGTTCAAAGTATGAAAGTCAAAGTCTTGTCATCTGAGCTTCTAAAGAAAGCTTAGGTTTGATCTCCTGTAGTACTGACTGGTTTGCTCTTTGGGTAGTCCATGGTATTCGTCGCCAGCACCATAATTCAAAGGCATCAATTTTCTTCCTATCTTTTTCACTGTCCAGCTTTCACATCCATATGATTTTATTGAAAATACCATGGCTTGAATGAGTTGAATCTTTGTATGGAGACAGACATCTCTGCTCTTGAGAATCTTGTCTAGGTCCTTCATAGACATTCTGCCAAGAGCAATGTATCATCAGATTTCTTGATTGCTTGTTGTTTCTTTATAGATAGTTGATCCAAGTAGGCTAAAGTTGTCCACTATTTCGATTTCTTCTCCATCAATGATGAACTTATTGATTTTGCCAGTTGTCAGGATCTTTGTCTTCTTCATATTAAGGTGCAGGCCCAATTTAAGACTATGTTCCTTGATCTTGAGAAGCAAATGTTTCATTGTTTTCACTTTCAGCCAGTAAAGTAGTATCATCAGCATAGCAAAGGTTATTGATGAGTCTTCCACCAATCTTCACACCTCGGTTGTCTTCATACAGTCCTGCTTTTCTGGTGATTTGTCCTGCATATAAATTAAACAGGTAGGGGGGAAGTATGCAGCCTTGTTGTACACCTTTGCTGATTTTTCTGTTTCTCCTTCTATTCACCCCTAAAACAAAGACATGGGGAGGGGTGGCCTGCACGGAGCGGCAGGTGCACCTACACTTGCCATCTTACTGGGCAGACTAGATGGACCATACTGGTCTTTATCTGCTGTCATTTACTATGTTACTATGTTCAAACTGTTGCTTCTTGATCAATGTCAAGGTTGTGCAAGAGAACTATCAGGGGTTCTGGTATACACATGCTTCTTAATGTGGCTCAGAGTTTCTCATGGTTTACACAGTCAAGAGCCTTGCTGTAGTCAATAAAACACAAAGATATCCTTTTGGTATTCTTTAGTCTTTTCAAGGATAAATCTCACGTCTTCGATGATGTCTCTCATTCCTTGCCATTTCTTGAGCCCTGCTTGCACTTCAGGCAGTTCTCGTTCCAGGTATGGTTGTAGTCTCTGTTGAATAATCTTCAGTAGAATCCTACTGGCATGTGGGATCAAAGCGATTGTGCAATAATTTCCATAGTTAGTTGGATCACCTTTCTTTAGTATTGGTATAAACATAGATCTTTTCCAGTCAGTTGGCCATGATATCATCCAAATTTCCTGGCAGAACCTTGTAAGTACGGTAACAGCTGCATCCGATTGCTTTAATACTTCAATGGGAATGCCATCAATGCCAGGTGTTTTGCTCTTTGATAAGGCTTTCAATGCTGCTTTGACTTCTTCTTTCATCACCAATGGTTCCTGATCAGAGGGTACAGGTTGAACGGCTGTTGGTCCACTTAATCTTTATCATATAATGATTCTGTGTATTCTTCCCACCTTTTCTTGATCTCTCAGCATCATTCAGCGAGGATCCATAAGCATCTTGTAACATTCCAATTCGAGGCTGGAATTTTTTCTTTAACTCTCATAGCTTTAGGAAAGCCGATCTTGTTCTTCCTCTAATAGTTTCTGCTTCTATTTCCTTGCATGCATAATTGTAGTAATTCTCTTTGTCTTATTTATTTATTTATTTACTTATTTCTTCTATACCGCCCCTTCCAGTGATCAAGGGCGGTTTACATGGAACAAATTATGTATACTACTGTATACTTTACATGGAACAGGAAGCTTTCTAACTTTTTACATGGAATAGATTAACAAATTATGTGTACTACTGTCTTGTACTACAAATTATGTGTACTACTGTCTTGTCTTGCTGCATGTTGGAAATCTATGCTGAGTTCTGCGATTGCTTCTCTTTCTCCTCTGGCTTTAGCTTCTTTGTGTTTCTGGGCAATTTTCAGAGTTTCTTCGGTCATCCATTTTGGCCATTTTTGTTTTTTTACTTTTTGTAGGGACTTCTCACTTTCTTCCAACAGAACCTTCTTGATGTCATCCCATAATTCTTCTGGAGCTCTGTCATTTGTATCTAAAGCAGCAAATCAATTTTGCAGTCAGTCTTTAAATTCTGGTGGTATATTCTCAAGGTCATATTTTGCTACATTCATGAGTAACTTGCTCTTTTTCAACTGTAACTTGAGTTTGAATACTAGTATTTGATTATCTGTACCATAGTCAGCTCCAGGTTTTGTCTTTGTTGATGTTATAGAGATTTTCCATCATTGACTTCCACAGATGTAGTCAATTTGATTTTTGTACAATCCATTGGGTGAAGTCCATGTGTATAGTCACCGTTTGTTACTGGAAGAAGGTGTTTGAGATGAATAGATCATTGGTCTTGCAGAATTCTATCAGTCTTTCTCCAGCTTCATTTTTGTTGCCAAGTCCATATTTCCAACCACTTTGCCTTCTTCTTTGTTGCCAACATTTGCATTCCAGTTACACATGACTATCAGGATATCCCGTTTGCATTTTCTGTCAATTTCAGCTTGTAGTTGTTCATAGAACTCAACTTCATCCTCTTCTGCAGCTGTTGTTGGGGCATATACTTGAATTATAGTTGTGTTGATGGGCATTCCTTGTAGACAAATAGAAATTAAGCATTCACCGACTGCATTTTATTTCATTATAGTTCTTGCAAGTTTTTTTTAAAATTATAAATGCAACACCATTTCTTCTTTGTCTTTTATTTCTAGCATAGCAGACCATGTGATCTCAAATGCAAAATGCCCGATTCCAGTCCATTTCAGTTTGCTGACACCCAACAGATCGCGTTGTACACATTCCATTTCACTCTTGACCACCTCCAACTTCCCATGGTTCATGCTTTGTACATTCCATGTCTCAATATGTAAGGCTTCTCTGAAGTTTCTTACTCTCATTTCATGTGCAGCTACATCAGCAGTCAGACGTCCCTAGGGCTTTGGAACCTGCAGAGTCCAGGTTTTTGCTATTGGTGCACAATCAAAGGGTATGATGCGCCTGACTGAAGTCACCAAAAAGGTTAAACTTGGTGAAGTCGTCTAGCTAGAGAGACACTTGTCTCTATGTCTCTAGCAAACTGGATATCTCTAAGATGCCAATTACGTTCTTAACTTTAATATTTTTCACCTTCTAAGAGGTTAGTTCTGCATTATTACTCAGTAGGTGCTGTTCAAATCTTCTGCTTTAAAAATGTACTGTTTACCATCTCATGTTAAAGCTTGCAAGCTCCCTAGCTTCCTCTCCCATCTGTTTCTGGCACATGAAGAGCTGGTTGAATCCACACTTCACTACAATATGCCTTCCAGGGAAGCATTATAGGTAGCCAGGCCAAATGGCACAACAACAAAAGAGAACTGTGTTAGATAAACTTACCCTACGTACATGTCTGTGATGACTGAATGTGTCTCTTTAATCCATTATCTCAGCACATCTCCCATATATTAATATCAGCGAGTAGCTGTTTTCCAACCAGAGTGCTTCCAAGTACGTGTTAGGTTTTGATACTGTTAGTCAGTGGTACATCTTCAGTATATAAAACCTGTACTTCACTTTTGATACTGTCAAAAAAGTATTTGAAATGCCCATGGCGAAAAATAAATGAGTGTGAATGAATGATGCAATAAAGGTGTAATAACGTTCAACAGGAAATAGATATCATTAAGCTAGAGAACAACAAGAATAAGAATAAATCTATAAAACCTATGTTGTCATGGCTGTTGGACAAGGCAAGTTGAAACATTGCAGGAAGGTTGTTTTATTCTTTAATTTGGTTTCTCTACCACAAAAAAAGATTAAAAAAAAATAGTTGGAAGAGCCAGCACATCATAGTAAGCGTGGCGGGGGGTTGACGAAGTTTGGAGGGCACCAGGGCCGACCCTAGCACTATTGAGAACACTGCTTTATGGGTTGCACAGGGGTGCTGGAAACTCTAGTTCCTTCCCTGATTGTTGGGGCATGAAACTGCTGGTGGTGTTTAAATAAAATGCAGATATTCAGCACTAATAAGAACATAAGAGTTGACATAATGGGTCAGCTCAAGGGTCCATCAAGCCCAGTATCCTGTTTCTAATAGCAGCCAATCTAGGTCACAAGTACCTATCAGATTCCCAAAAGGTACACAGTTTTCATGTTGCTTATCCTGGGGTAAGCAGTGGATTTCCCTGGTCCTCTTTAATAATGGTTTATGGATTTTTCCTTCAGGAACTTCCCCAAACCTTTTTTAAACCCAGCTACACTAACAGCTTTTACTACATCCTCCGGTAATGAATTCCAGAGTTTGATTATTTTTCTACAAAGTTTCAAAAATTGTTTGCTTCAGAAATTAAATGTGCTATTTCTTAATGAATTTGATATGCTGAATTCAAATATGATAGTGAAATTGGTCAATTAGCTCCTGTTAGAGTAGTTACTCACCTGTAACAGGTGTTCTCCAAGAGCAGCAGGAATCAGTCCTCACTTATGGGTGACATCGATGTTGATGGAGCCCCCATGAGGAGCAATTCCCCAGCTTTCTAAGAAAGCCCTTGGGAATACTGCGTGCATACGCGGTCCCCTTCCTGCCTAAAGTGCCATCTTGCTCAGTCCAATGACCTAGCTGAAAGACAGCACATAAAAAAGTAAAAATGAACTATGTACAACTGCAACTCCCAGGGGAGGAGGGAGGGTTGTGAGGACTGATTCCTGCTGCTCCTGAAGAACACCTGTTACAGGTGAGTAACTACTCTTTCTCCAGGACCAAGCAGGAAGTCAGTCCTCACTTATGGGACTCCCCAGCTTCAGGCTACCGGGGACCCAGAGCTGAAAAATGAGCTCCCTCTAGCCTCAGCATCAGAGAAAGGATGTCACTGAAAACATACCCCCACCGGTGGCCCAACCAGAGGGCTGGAGGGTAGGAGTTGCCTAAACCTCGAAGAGATTCCGGAGCACTGCCTGACCGAAAGCACTGTCCCTACGGGACTCCCTCTCCAGGCAGTAATGGGCTGCAAAAGTCTGGCTTGAGGACCAAGTTGCAGCCCTGCAGATGTCTGCCAATGGTACAGAGTAGAGATGAGCTACTGAGGCAGCCATTGCCCTGACACGGTGGGCCGTGACCCGACCCTGCAAAGGAAGGCAGCTGCCCTATAAGCCCAGGTGATACAGTCAGCCACCCAGATGGACAAGGTACGCTTGGAGACAGGTACCCCCAAGTTATTGGGGTCAAAAGATACGAAGAGCTGAGTAGCCCTCCTATGTCCCTGCGTACGTTCAAGGTAGAAGGATAAGGCCCTCCTACAGTCCAGGGTATGCAGGACTGTCTCAGCCTGGCTGGCATGGGGCCTAGGGAAGAACGTTGGAAGAACCACCTCCTGGTTGAGATTGAAAGAGGAGACAACCTTTGGGAGGAACTTAGGATGAGTCCTAAGGACTACCCTGTTCATATAGAAACGAGTGTATGGCCTGTCACAGACCAGGGCTTGAAGTTCACTCACTCGCCTGGTTTACGCTATCAGAATGTAGAAAGACTAGGGAACATGTAATGAAGCTACAGGGTAAACTATTTAAGACAAATAAGAGAAAATATTTTTTCACTCAATGTGTAATCAAACTCTGGAATTTGTTACCGGAGGATGTAGTAAGAGCTGTTAGTGTAGCTAGGTTTAAATAAGGTTTGGACAAGTTCCTGGAGGAAAGGTCCATAAACCATTATTAAAAAGGGACCCAGGATAATCAATGTTTGACCCAGTACAAGCATTGTGGAACCTGTGTCTTTTGGGGATACTGCTAGGTACGTATGACCTAGATTGGCCACTGTTGGAAACAGGATACTGGGCTTGATGGACCTCAGTCTGACCCAGTATGGCATATCTTATGTTCTTATGAGGTCAGGGCCACTAGGAATAGAGTCTTCCAAGAAAGGAAGCGGAGAGGATATGTAGCCATCGGCTCAAAAGGTGGGCGAGTCAATTGCTGCAAGACCACATTCAACTACCACTCAGGGGCTGGTGGACAGAAAGGAGGCTTGGGCAATAGTAAGCCTCTGAGAAATCTGGACACCAAGGGGTGAACTGACAAAGAGTGTCCCTCCACCAGTGAGTGGTGAGCTGCCAGAGCAGAGAGGTGGACCCGAACAGAATTGGACTTAAGACCCTGATTGGACAAGTGCAGTAGGTACTGGAGCACTACTGGCACAGTGCAGGTGAAAGGATCTTCTTGGCGCTGCTGACACCACAAGGAGAACCTCCTCCACTTCAGGGCATAAGTTTTCCTGGTGGATTGCTTTCTAGAGGCCAAGACCACCTCTTCCACTTCCAGAGGCAGGCCCCAGGGAGCTAAGACTACCCTTGCAGCCTCCAGGCCATCAAATTGAGAGATTTGAGATTGGGGTGCAGAAGGGAACCCTGATCCTGAGAGAGAAGATCGGGTTGTAACCCCAGAGGCAGTGGTGTTTCCACTGCTAGTTGAAGCAGAAGTGGGAACCAGGGCTGCCTCGGCCACCTGGGAGCTACCAGAAGGACCGAGGCCTTGTCCCTTAGAATCTTGAACAAGGTTCGGGCCACCAGAGGCGTGGGAGGAAACGCATACAGTAGGCCCTGGGACCAAGAAATCAGGAAGGCATCCGCTGCTAACCTCAGGGGATGCGGTTGCCTGGAACAGAACCTGGGTAGCTGCCGGTTCAGGGGACTGGCAAAGAGATCTATGGATGGAAGTCCACATTTCAGGAAAATCTTTTGAACCACTAACGGGTGCAGATGCCACTCGTGGGGCTGCAGAATTCTGCTTAACCTGTCTGCCAGGGAGTTCTCCTGGCCAGGAAGATAAACAGCTCTCAGAAACATTTTGTGCCTGAGCGCAAAGGAACAAAGGGCCTGTGCTTCCAGACACAGGGGCTTGGACACAGTGCCTCCCTGTTTGTTCACATAGAACATGGCCACTTGATTGTCGGTCTGAACTAGAACAGACTGGTGAGTCAAAGTGTGAGAAAAAGCCTTGAGGGCTAACCGAATAGCCCGAAGTTCTAGTAGGTTGATCTGTTGCGTGGCTTCCCATGGAGACCATAGGCCCTGAGTGCAGCTCTCCTGACAGTGTGCACCTCAGCCCTGCAAGGAGGCATCTGTCGTCAACACCACTGTGGGGACAGGCACCTGAAAAGGCACCCCCTGGAGCAAGTTGGGGGGGTGTAGCCACCACTGAAGAAAATTCAGGAATGGTTTTGACACCCTGACTTTGTCTGCTAGGCTCCCTGTGGCTTGCTTCCACTGAGTTCTGAGGCACCACTGTGCAGGCCTCATGTGGAGGCGGGCATTGGGGGTCACATGTACAGTCAACACCATGTGTCCTAGGAGCTGCAGACACAGCCTGGCAGAAACCTTTGGCATGCTGAGAAACCGGGATGCCAACCCCATGAGCCTTTGAGCTCTGTCCTCTGGCAAGTGGCCTGGAGTGGAGGAGTGGCCTAGTGGTTGGGGCAAGGTACTTCAGGCCGGAAGGTCGGGGGTTCAAATCCCACTAGAGGACAGCAACCTTGGGCCGGAAGGACTGGGGTTTTTAGTCCCACAGGTGCTCCTTGTGGTCTTGGGCAAGCCACTTAACCCTCCATAGCCCATGTTCCCTGTAAAAATAGTTATCTCCAAGTTATAATGCCCTTTTCAATGTAATTTCAGTTTGTTCAATGTAAACCGCACTGATGCAGAATATAAAAGAAAATAAATAAATAAAAATAAATAAAGTAAGCCTTTGCTTGCAGAGAGTCCAGTCACGCACCTATGAACTCTAAGTTCTGGGAGGGGAGCAAAGTGAACTTTGCGAAGTTTATGACAAAGCCTAGGTCTTGAAGGAGTGATACAATTCGGAAGGTGGCCTGCCTGACCTCCTGGTAAGTCTGACCCCTGATGAGCCAGTCGCCCAGATAGGGGAAGACAAAAACACCTTGAGTCCTCAAGTAGGCCGCCACCACAGCAAGGCACTTTGTAAAGACTCTTGGGGCGGAAGTTAGGCCAAAAGGCAGTACTCTGTACTGGTAATGGTTTCCTCCCACCATGAACCTGAGGTACTTTCTGTGGTCTAGATGAATGAGGATGTGGGTGTACGCATCCTTTAAATCTAAGGAGCATAGCCAATCTCCCTGCTGGAGGTAGGGCAGAAGTGTTCCAAGAGTAAGCATCTTGAACTTTTCTTTCTCCAAGAACCTGTTTAGGTTCCGGAGGTCAAGAATAGGCCTTAGGCCCCCGGTTCTCTTTGGCACTAGAAAGTACCTGGAGTAGAAACCGTGCCCCTGCAGGCGAGGAGGTACAGGCTCCACCGCCTTGTCCAGAAGCAGAACTTGAAGTTCTTGAAGTAGGAGGTCGGTGTGCAGGAGAGGCCTTAGAGGCTCTCCTGGGAAGTAGGCAGGGGGTAACTGCTGGAAATGGAGCATATAGCCCTTGTGGACTATGCCTAATACCCAAGCATCCCCTGTAATGGGTGGCCACCTGTGGGCAAACAAGGTCAGATGACCTCCTGTGCCGGAACGGGGCAGCAGAGATGGAAAGGCTATGCTGTGGGAGTCAAAACCCCCCTCCCTGCTGGGTAGGAGCAGGAGCCAGAGGCTTGGGGGTCTTCTGCCTATGGGGCCCATGTCCTTGCCCCTTGGCCTGCTGCCCCTGCTGGGGAGCTGGGGAGGCCTGGTACTGAGGGAAAGGTTTGTAGGCAGCTGCCTTTCTCGGGTAAAAGGGCTTTTTACCCGAGCCCTTCTTTTTGTGAGAAGGGGCAGAAGTCTTTCTGGACAGCCTTGTCCTAGTCAGGTGCTCGGTTTTGAGCTCAGCCGCCTTCTCGGCCATGGGCTTGCCAAAAAGGTTTTCACCTCGGCAAGGGACATCAACCAACTTATCCTGCACCCAGGGCTCGAGGTCCGATGACTGCAGCCATGCCTGGCGTCGGGCTCCGATGCCGGCTGCCTCCACACGAGCCGAAGCCTCAAAGCCATTGTAGGCCGCTTGGGACATGAACTTTGAGCAGTCCCTGATTCCTGAGGACAAAGTCTGGAACCTCTGCAAAGGTTCCCCGGAGAGGCCAGCAGAGAACCTGGCAATCTCTTTCGTCAGGTCTCGTAAGTACATGCCCATGTACAGCTGGTAGGACTGGACACGGCAAGCAAGCATCGAGCCCTGGAAGCACTTTCTGCCGAAAGCATCCAAATTCCGGGCCTCCCTGCCGGGAGGCACCGCAAAGTGCATTTTCTGGCTCTTCAGACGATGCATGGCCGATTCCACCACCATGGAATGGTGCGGCAGCTGCGCCTTCTGGATTCTAGGGCTCTTACGGAGTCAATAGATGGAATCGACCTGCTTGCTCCGGACCGGCGCTGAGACCGGTGCCTCCCACATCCGGAAGAGGAGCCGTTCCAGCATCGGAGGAACCGGCACAGTAAAGGCCTCCTTCGGAGGAGAGTCATACTGGAGGGTCTCGAGCTCCTCGGCTCGAGGCTCCTCCTCGGGGTCCGCGGGAATCGCCAATGCCTTGGCCATGTCCCTGACGAACTCCGAGAACCGGGTGTCCTCCGGGGGGGGGACCTACTCCGGGGCTCGGACTGCGGTGAGTCCAAAGCGACGTACCGAGTCCGGAAGGTGTCGGGGGACTCCTCATCCTCCGTGTCCCACGCTGACTCATCCGAAGAGGAGTCGAGGGGCTCCGACCGTGCGGGTCTAGGTGGCACCCGCCCCGACGCCGAAGGCACCGGCATCGACACCCTCGGTTCCGAACGGGAGGTCGAGGGTGACCGTGACCGAGGACGACTTCAAGCCTTCATGGTCTTGAGTATCGGCTCAGTCTCCGGGGTCGACTTCGATGTCGATGTCCCGGTGGTCGGGGCAGATGCACCAGCGAGGCTGGCCATCAGTACCCGCTGCTGATCCATGAAGGCAGACAGTCTGCACTCCAAGGCTGTCAGCCTGAGTCCAAGCTCAGGAGACTCAGCAGCCACCGACTCGGGCCCCGGTGGCTCCCTCGGAGGAGAGTCCATGAGGACTACAGGACTTACGTGTCCGACGGTCTCTGGCTCCACACGAGGTATCTTGGACGGCTTCTCCTGTTCCAAGGGCCCGGGACGGCGGTCGGGGGTCTTAGACCTGGCCCTTGAGGAACCAGGGACCTCTTCCGACACCGCCCTCACGAGTTGTTTCTTCCTCTTGCGTTCCCGATCGGGAGACCCCCTGTCCGAGGAACCCCGGCGATGCTCGGGATCAGACTCCCGAGACGTCGAGGCCTCAGATGATGTCCGGGTCCGGCCGGAGGCAGAATCTGAGAAAATCCTTTCTTTCTGGTGCTGACGGCTTCGAAGTGCCTTGATGGACATTTTGCCACACGGGCCACAGATTTTTGGATCATGATCTGGGCCGAGGCACCGAACGCAGCAGTCGTGTGTGTCGGTGAGAGACATTAGTTTCTTGCACCGATCACACTTCTTGAAACCACTGGAAGCCATCGGGGAAAAAAGGGCCCCCGCGAGGTCAAAGGACCGGCTATCCAGGGAAAAACAGAAAAAGGCGCGAACGCCAGCCACGAAGGGCAAAAAACGAAAAATAGAAAACGGGCTCGATACCGGTGTACTGAACCCGGCGGGAAGGGGAATTGGTGTCGAACCGGAGAAAAAAGACGAAGTAATCGCTGAAAAAAACATCAACTTTTCCGGGTGACACAGACAGACGTCTGATGGGCTCCACGGAAAAAGAAAGACTGAGCAAGATGGCACTTTAGGCGGGAAGGGGACCGCGCATGCGCACAGTATTCCCAAGGGCTTTCATAGAAAGCTTGGGTATTGCTCCGCATGGGGGCTCCATCGACGTCGATGTCACCCATAAGTGACGACTGACTTCCTGCTTGGTCCTGGAGAATCTATGATATGTTGAAGAATGTACATTTTACCACTATGTATGGTGAAAATCAAGCCTAAATCCTTAGATGTAAATCAAAATCTTATTACAAATGAAACTTTGCACAATAACAAGCATGTTTTTATAAAATAAAGTTCATAAACGTACTTAGAAGAAACAGGAGTAATTATGTCTGCAATTTAACTTTCATTAAGAACATTTGTAAGTACATTCTAGCAATTTTTGTTCTCATTCAGTGACTTCACGACTCTTCCTGATCTGTTTCTTGTACTGAAGCAATGGAATATCCCTTGTCACTGTCCAGCAGTAGTTTGCAAGCATTGATGGACTCCATTTACCCCGATACCTCTTTTCCATGGCTGCAATGTCTTGGTGAAATCGTTCTCCATGTTCATCACTTACTGCTCCGCAATTTTGTGGGAACAAATCTAGATGAAAGTGTAGAAAATGAATCTTTAAGGACATGTTGCAACCAAGGTTTTTGTATGCCTTGAGAAGATCTTGAACAATCTCTTGGTAATTATTTGCTTTGTTGTTTCCAAGAAAATTTTGTGTCATTGATTAAAATGCTATCCATGCAGCCTTTTCCTTCCCACGCAATAAACAAAGAAATTTGTCACCTTGAAGACGTGCACAAATCTGAGGGCCAACAAAAACTCCTTCCTTAACTCTGGCATCACTCAGTCCAGGAAATTTACCACTAAGATACCTGAAAGCAGGTTTAGTTTTATCCATCGCCTTGACAAAGTTTTTCATTAGTCCCAACTTGATGTGCAAGGAAGGCATCAAAATCTTGTTGCTGTCTACAAGTGCTGGAAACAGAACATTTTTGCTTCCAGGATCCAGTGACTGACGGAGTGGCCAGTCCCTTTTGACGAAATGACAATCTCTAGCATGACTATCCCATTCACACAGGAAGCAGAAGTACTTGGTGTATCCACCCTGAAGACCAAGCAAGAGGGTGACCACTTTGAAGTTACCACAGATTGACCATAGATGTTGATCATAGTTTATACATTTCAAAAGTTATTTCATATTGTCATAAGTCTCATTCATAAAAGCTGCATGGCCAATAGGGATTGATGGTAGCAAGTTGCCATTATGCAGCAATACAGCTTTAAGACTTGCTTTGGATGAATCAATGAAGAGCCTCCAATCATCTGCATTGTAATTGATATTGAGAGCTGCCATTAAACTTTTACGTTGTTGCATGCAGCAAGATCACCTTCTTTGAAAAAGAATGACATCAAGTCTTTCTGATGATCCTGGAAAACAAATTCGAACGTCACCAGCCAGAAAATTCCACTGCTGTAGTCTGGAACCCAAAAGCTCAGCTTTATTCTTTGGGAGATCCAAATCCCTGACAAGGTTGTTCAATTCACCTTGTGTTATGAGGTGTGGCTCATTAGCAGTGGCCAGAAGAAACTCTGGGTCATGTGAGGTTGACGGTTCATGACTACAAACCTCTTCCTCTTTCTCACTTGATTCTAATGATAATGATTCTGACATTTTGGGAATTGGCAATCCTTCTCCATGAGGCACTGGGCGTATTGCAGATGGAATGTTTGGATATTGCACGGTCCACTTACTCTTTCTGGATATGCCTTTCTGAATTGGAGGAACCACGCAGACGTAGCAATTGCTGACATGATCCGTGGGCTCTCTCCAGATCATTGGAACTGCAAAAGGCATTGATTGCCTTTTCCCATTCATCCATTGCCTGAGATTTGTTGCACATGTATTGCAGCATATGTGTGGCGCCCAGCTCTTATCCTGATCTCCTATTCTGCAGCCAAAATATAAATTGTAGGCTCTCTTAACCACCACAGTCATATTCCGTTTTAGTGATGTAAAAGTCACTTCACCACAAATATAGCAGAAATTATCTGCATTATTAACACAAGTACGATGCATCACCGAATACGCTGTGATTGATCTATCGGCATAAAATAATGCAAAATAATTAATTTCTAATTTTTCTGTGACTAATACACCTTAAGATTTATACTGTCAAGTGATGCAAATTTAAATACTGATTGCATCATCTGGTTTTGGACAGATATTTTTATTGGTTGCAAGTAGAGATTACGCAATCTCACACAAATGTTGCATAATATACAGTTAATGGCCCCTAATAACTAATTAATAGCATATATCTTAGCAACTAGACCTAATTAGCCATTTTCATTATGATTTCTGTGTTCAGCAGCCTTAAATTAGTTTAGAACAGCTGCTTTTGTGTCCGAAGCATTTTGGCTGTTGAACAGTGTTACGTGCCGAGTGAAAAAATATTTTCTTGGATTAGTTTTAAATAGATTATACTGAAGCTTCATTGCATGTTCCCTAGTCTTTCTACCTTTTGAAGCAGTAAACAGCAAATTTATGTTTACCTGTTCCACTCCTTGATACCTAGCATTCTATTTGCTTTCTTGGCCACTGCTGCACACTGGGTGGAGGGTTTCAACATATTATCCACAATGATGCCTAAATCTTTTTCCTGGTTGGTGGTTCCTAATGTGGAATCTTGCATTGTGTTGCTATAGTATGGGTTTGTTCTTCCCTAAGGACATAACTGCACCTTTCCACATTAAATTTCATCTGCCATTTGGATGCCCGGTCTTCCAATTTATGAAGGTCCTCTTGCAGTTTTTCACAATCCTCTTGGGTTTTAACAACTTTGAATAATTTTGTGTCTCCTGCAAATCTGATTACCTCACTCTTTATTCCCATTTCTAGGTTATTTATGAATATGTTAAAAAGCAGTGGGCCCTTTTCCCCTAAATTTTCTTACTAGTTGATCTCCCCCTTTATTTTCTCAATGGATTCTGATAGGAGTATAATTTACATCATAGTTTTCTTTTGAAATGCAAATGTTCTCCTTCAGTTTATTGCTAGTATTGTATTTGTATCCTTCTTTGATGTTATATTTCTTTTTTTCTGTAATGTTTGTAAACAATAAATAAATAAAAGCAGCAGACGCAGCACAGATACCTGGGGTACTCCACTATTTACCTTTCTCCACTGAGAAATTGGCCATTTATCCCTACCCTCTGCTTTCTATCTTTTAACCAGTTCCTGATCTACAATAAGTACACTGCCTCCTATCCCATGACTTTTTAATTTCTCCAAGAGTCTCTCATGAGGGACCTTGTCAAAAGCTTTGGGAAAATCCAGATACACTATAATCAACTGGCTCACCTTTATCCTCCTGTTTATTTACACTTTCACAAAAAAATATAAGATTAGAGAAACAAGACATTCCCTTGGCTAAATCCATGTTGACTTACTGCCATTAAGCCATGACTATTTCATGTTCAGTAATTTTATTCTTTATTATGGTTTCTACCAATTTGCCTGGCACTGACATCAGGCTCACTAGTCTGTAGTTTACCCTGAAACCCTTTTTAAAAAATGGTGTTACATTGGCCACTCTCCAATTCTCATGTACTACAGATAATATTAATGATAACTCACATATTATTAAAATTAGGTCTGCAATCTCATACTTTAGTTCTTTTAGCACCCTGGGATGTATACCATCCGTGTGTAGCTAAACATCCACTTAAATATTAAGCCTTGACACTATTGCAAATTTATAGTAACTCCTGACCCATCGTTATACGTAACCACATAAACTGTTCAATGTATCATCATTATATGTAAGCACTAATACACTGTTCAATGTAAAATAAGTTGAGTTTAATGTAAACCGCTTTGATAACTTGAAGAGTGGTATAGAAGAAAAGTTAAATAAATAAATAGGTACAGGTGATTTGCTGCTCTTTATCAAATAGCTGTATTACATCTTCCCGATTTAGTGAGATTTGTTTAAATTCCTCTGATACTTCACCTTTACAAATCATTTCTGGCATGGGTAAATTCCCTACATCACTTTTAGAAAAGAATGAAGCAAAGAATTTGTTCAGTCTCTCCACTATGGCCTTGTCCTTTCTTAGTGCCCCCTTATACCTCTCTATCATCTAACGGTCCAACTGGCTCTCTTGCAGATGCTTTATTTATTTATTTATTTATTTAACAGCTCTTATATACCGCGCTATTTGACATCAGTGCGGTTTACATTAAACAAAATACACTCAGATTTAGAGAACTTGTCCAAGTTACAGGTAACAGGGGAATAAAACATGGATTAACTGGGGAATAGCATATAAATAATTAAATAAAAGCAATTTCATCAGACTAGAGATCTTGAGTGGGTATAGAGACATGTCATAAATAACATTTAACAGAGCAGGTATATACAGTGAAATATGATAAGGTGGAACGGTCTAACATCATCATTTAACTATTATTGCTGAGTTGAGATAATGGGGTGAGAGGAGGGGAAATATTGATGTAAGAGAAGTGTTGTAAAAAAGGTGGGTTTTTAAAGCTTTTCTAAATTGCGATATATCTTTTATCAATCTGATGTTTAATGGAAGCTTATTCCAGCACCTTGGAGCAAAGGATGAAAATGATCTATTAATGGTAGTTTGAGTACATTTTACTAATTCATTTGGAATCACTAGAGTATTTTCAGTTGTAGATCTTCTTGATCTGTTGTTTTGGGTATGAATGAGTAGATCAGAGATTGAAGGAGGTGAAATATTATGGAACGCTTTGAAGGTCATAAGAAGTGTTTTATAAGATAATCTACAAATTATTGGGAGCCAGTGAAGCTCCATTAGAATGGGGGTTATGTGTTGTCTCCTTTGCTATGCTATGAATGTACCTGAAAATTTGTATTATGCACTTTTCCTTCCATGGCAAGCTTCTTTTCAAATTCTCTTTTTGCCTGTCTTATCAATGCCTTGCATTTAACTTGCCAGTACATATGTTGTTTCCTGTTTTCGTCATTTGGCTATTTTTTCCATTTTCTGAAGGTTTTTCTCTTAGCTATAACAGCCTCTCTGACTTCACCTTTAAGCCATGCTGGCTGTTTGGCCTTCTTTCACCTTTCTTAATGTATGGAATACATCTGGTCTGGGCTTCCAAGATAGTATTTTTGAATAATGCCCAGGCCTGATGTAAACTCTTCACCTTTGCAGTTGCTCCTTTTAGTTTTTTCTTAACCATTTTCCTCATTTTATCAGTCTACTTTTTGAAAGTTAAATGCTAGTGCAGTGGATTTCCTCCTTTTTTAATTTTAAATTTTTCCATTAACAGGAAAATCACAAGTGGTCAACATAATATCCCACTCCTACAACACATCAAGTCCACATCAAGATAAGTGCTCATACAGAAAAAAAACGGCCCCCCAAAATCTAATATATATCCCTTTTACAAAACATATGAGACCACATCATTAATAAGTACACAACAACAAATTATTTCAGCTTTTGTCCTGTAGGAAACCCTCATGTTGATCTGACTCAAAGAAAATATCTCTCTTACCCTGGTATGCACATACATATTTACAAGGAAATTTCAAATAAAAGGACGCTCCCAGAGCTAAGGCCAATGGATTTCCTTATTATCCTCCCTCCATATATTAAATCAAATGTGTTCCACTAAGGTCTAAAATAGCTTCCACTCTTGTTAGTTCCTGAACCAACTGCTCCATGAAGCAGTCATTTATTTAATCTAGAAACTTTATCTCCTTGCATGGCCTGATATAACATTCACCCAGTCACTATCAGGGTAATTAAAATCTCATATTATTACTGTGTTGTAAACTTTGCTAGCTTTCCTAATTTCTATTAGTATTTCATCATCTGTCTGATCATTCTGGCCAGACAGACAGAAGTACACCCCTACTGTGATTCCCTTTTCCTTTTTACATGGAATTTCTATCCATAGAGATTCTACAGTGTATTTTGTTTCTTGTTTGACTCAATGCCCTCTAACATATAGCGCCACCCCCCCTCCCCCATGCGATCTACCCTATCATTTCAATAAGGTTTGTAGCCTGGTATTACAGTGTCTCATTGGTCATCCTCCTTCCACCAGGTCTTTGAGATGCCAATTATTTCTAACCTTTCATTCAGTGCCGCATATTCTAATGCATATTCCATCTTATTTTTTAGACTTCTAAAATTTGCATTCAGGCATTTCAAAGTTTGCTTTTTGTTCATATTAACGGTCTGGATATCAGATAACAGAGGTAATTTGGAATCTTTCAACTCTCTGATTTTTATCTAAAGGCATCTGGGCTACTTTTATCTTTATTGGAATCTCTCTATCGAGATGTCCTAACTTCCCTGTTTTGCTAGTATCTTTCAAAGATACATCATTCTGAACCATGCCCTCTTGGGCAACTGTCGACTTTCCCACATTATCTAATTTAAAAGCTGCTCTATCTCCTTTTTAAAGGTTAATGTCAGCAGCCTGGTTCCACCCTGGTTAAGATGGTGCCCATCCTTTTGGAAAAGCCCCTTTCCCAGAATGTTACCCAATTCCTAACAAATCCAAATCCCTCTTCCTTGCACCATTGTTTCATCACGCATTGAGACTCCAGTGCTCTGCCTGCCTCTTGGGTCCTATGCAAGGAACAGGAAGCATCTCTGAGGAAGTTGTGGATTTCAACTTTCTACCTAAATGCATAAATTTAGCTTCCAGTACCTCCCTCCCGCACTTTCCTATATCATTGATACCAACATGTACCAGGATTGCAGGCTCCTCCCCAGTACTATTTATTTATTTATTTTTTTATTTATTTGTGCATTTTTTTTATACCGCCCCTTCCAGAGATCAGGAGCGGTTTACAGAGAACATTTCGATAAATTATCAACTAAAACATTACATGGAACATTACATTGAACAATGTGCAATTGGAACAGATACATGAAAACCGAAAATAATTATATACAATTTTTATAACAAAGTATTTAAAACTATGTACACAATTTAAAAATTTTTACATATCTACATATTTAAGGATTCATCATTGTTTGGGTTATCATAATTTATGGTGAGTCGATTTAAGTGAGTATGTTCATGCTGGATTATGGAGGTTGGGAGGCTATAGATAAGTCATAGACGGAGTTAGAGTAGTACTGAGTGAACAAATGTGTTTTTAGGTCCTTTCGGAATTTTTGCATATCTTTTCTCTCTCTTAACTGATCTGGAAGGTTATTCCATAGGATTGGTGCTACAAAGAAGAAGGCACTGTTGCTTGTTGTATATTTGGTTTTCTTTATAATGTCAGGTACTAAGATGGTATTAAGATTCCTTCTTCGTCGTATTCTATTTTCAAAGGGGCTATGGATTAGAGTGGATAGATAGGATGGGGCAATATTATTAATTAATTTGAAGGTAGTTATCAATATTTTATATTGAATCCTGCTGGAGATGGGTAGCCAATGAAGAGAGTAAAGAATTGGGGTAATGTGGTCTGAAAGCTTAGCTTTAGTAATTATTCTTGCGGTAACATTTTGGGCCATTTGTAGAATTTTTAGATTCTTTTTAGTTATACCTTGAAGTATTCCATTACAGAAGTCGAAGTGTGGGGTTATTAAGGCTTGTGTGATAGTTCTAAAGTCACCATATTCTAAGAAAGGCCTCAGCTGTTGAATGGAACGAAGTTTGTAATATATTGTTCTTGTTATTTTCTTAATGTGACTTGTAAAGCTAAGCGTCTTGTCAAGGGTGACTCCAAGGTATTTAATTTCTACTTTCACTGGAAGGGTAAAATTTAGAAGTTTGATGTCTGTTGGTGGTGAGAAATTAGTATTTCTTGTTGTAAAGAGAACTTCAGTTTTTTTAAAATTGATGGTCAGATTATTTAGTCTAAGCCATTTATCGGTCTCTATGAGGCAATTTGTTATTTTATCATAGTTGGGATCATATACGTTGATTGCAGAGAATAACATAATATCATCCGCATATATGTGGAAATTGATCTTATGTTTTCGGAATATGGAGCATATTGGTTGTAGATAAAGGTTAAATAGAAGGGCCGATAGAGCAGATCCCTGTGGTATTCCTTGTTCTTGAGGAAATGGAGGTGATTGGGTTTGATTTATTTGTACATATTGTGACCGGTCAGATATGTAAGATTTAAACCAGTTTAGGGTAGTTTTCTTTAAACCTATCTAAACTCTTATCTAGGTGGTGCATAAGGCCCGCTACCTTTGCACCAGACAGGCAGGTAATCAGGCAATCCTCACAACCACCAGCTACCCAGGTATCTGGATAGTGACCAGCACTGAATATCTGGATTCCCACCAGTTTTTTCCTCCCTTCTTGCTGATAGGCAGACTCAGCTCTGGCATTCCTCATCTTCTGCTCTGGACAATATCACCCCCCTTTCATCCCCCTAATCATCCCTCCAGGCATAATCATCACTGGTTTCATCATGGTCTTCATCTACATCGCAGTCAACTCTGTAGAGCCAAGCGCCTGTGGAGAAAGAATCCTTCTCCAACCTCTCTCCAACATTACAAAGACTTGCATCATCAATACTGTTCCATGACACATGCCGCCAAGCAAAAATATTACTCTGATCTCATATCTTCTTCTGCTAATTCTTCCAGTCATTCATACTCCACTCTACCCACTCTCTTGAAACCGTCAATCACAATTCCATCCTCTAGCATCCATGCTTCTCCCTCTCATCTTCTTGCTGACTTTTTCATAATAAAGTCCAGTCTCTCACAGCTACCTTCATAGGCTGTCCCCTTCCCTTGGCTCCCCCTACCCTGATGCCCGCTCCTCCCGAGCTGACAGACTCTGCTGATAGTTCTGTTACCCCCCAGTCACTCTCTTTCTCATATATAGTCATCCTTTTCTTCAGTCTCTGCTAGCGAATTTCTCAAAGTCATCAGTTCCTCCCATAAGACCACTTACACTGATGATCCTATCCCCCTTATCCTGGCTCACCAAACCCTCTTTGACATTACTGCCCCTGATTTTGTCAATTCTCAATAACAGTCTATCCACTGGTATTTACCTAGCCTCCTGGAAACATGCTACCATCTGTCCTATTTTTGAAGAACTCATTCTCTGATCCCTATTGCCGAGTCTCCACACTCCCTTTTCTCTCCAAGCTAATTGAAAAACTGATCTTGCTCAATTCCTTTACCACTTGGACTCTACTCACGCCTTTTACCCCCATTAATCTGGTTTTCACCCTGGGCACAGCACTGAGACTATTCGTCTTTCTTTCCTGAGCGAGCTTCATCAGTTTCATGATAGTGGTGATAACTCTTTTGCAGTCTGTTTGGATCTCTCTTCTGCTTTTGACCTTGTAGATCATGCCACTCTTCTTTCATGGCTTTATGACTTTGGGTTTTGTGGTATAGTGCTTTCTTGGTTTCGCTCCTTTCTCTCACAGTGGTCTTTCTCTGACTCCATTGGTACTTTCTCTTCCCCCTCCCTGCCTTTTCTCTGTTGTGTTCCCCAGGGCTCTGTATTAGTCTTTCTCCTGCTTAATATCTTTCTGACTCTCTTAACTTTTCTTATACAACAACATGGTATTTCAGCTCATTATTATGCTGATGACTTATCTTACTTTATCACACTAATTCTGTCACACCCAGTCTTGCCCCTCTCAATATCTGTCTCTCTAGCATCTGAGAAGAGGAGTGATATGAACATATCAGGGCTGGTGGAAGATTACCCATGCAGCTGAGTTTTGAATAGATTGAAGAGGAGAGAAATGATTCAGACCAGCAAGAAGGAGGTTACAATAGTCTAGATGGGAGGTGATTAAAGAATGTATGAGTCTTAGTAGTGTATTCTGAAAGGAAGGGATGAATTTTGCTGATGTTATAGAGAAAGACATGACAGGTTTTAGCTATCAGTTGGATGTATGTGGAGAAGGAGAGAGAGGAGTCAAAGATGACCCCAAGGCTGTGGGTTGAGGAAACAGGAGTAGGAGAGTGTTATCCACAGAGATTGAGAAAGGAGAAATGGGAGAGGTGGGTTTAGGAGGAAAAATAAGAAGCTTTTGTCCATGTTTAATTTCAAATGGTGGTGAGACATCAAGGCAGTGATGTCAGATAGGCAGGCAGAGATTCAGGCTAGGAGTGTTGGAGGAATATCAAATGTAGAGAGATAGATCTGAGAGTCATCAGTGTAAAAATGGTACTGAAAGAATTATGCTGAATATGACTGTCATTGACACTTATCGAGTTAGAAGGTGCTGAGATAGTGCCCACCTATCAACAAAGGGGTAAACTATCTTCTGGGGAAGGGTTGTCAGAGAAGGTGACCAAAGCCTTAGGTATTTAAAACATTAAACACATACCTGAGGAGAGAAGCGTCGCTGTGAGGGAGCTGCCGTGCTTTCCACCTGCACGGTTCAGCGCAGCGAGACCAGGAGGCGGCTGGTGTGTGATCGGGACAGGCGGGAGGAGGACGTGCCTTGGCCCGGAGGACCCTGCTGTGCCCCATAAAGCCCTCCGGTTTTGGGAAAGCAGTGAGAGAAGCGTCGCTGTGAGGGAGCTGCCGTGCTTTCCACCTGCACGGTTCAGCGCAGCGAGACCAGGAGGCGGCTGGTGTGTGATCGGGACAGGCGGGAGGAGGACGTGCCTTGGCCCGGAGGACCCTGCTGTGCCCCATAAAGCCCTCCGGTTTTGGGAAAGCAGTGAGAGAAGCGTCGCTGTGAGGGAGCTGCCGTGCTTTCCACCTCCACGGTTCAGCGCAGCGAGACCAGGAGGCGGCTGGTGTGTGATCGGGACAGGCGGGAGGAGGACGTGCCTTGGCCCGGAGGACCCTGCTGTGCCCCATAAAGCCCTCCGGTTTTGGGAAAGCAGTGAGAGAAGCGTCGCCGTGAGGGAGCTGCCGTGCTTTCCACCTGCACGGTTCAGCGCAGCGAGACCAGGAGGCGGCTGGTGTGTGATCGGGACAGGCGGGAGGAGGACGTGCCTTGGCCCGGAGGACCCTGCTGTGCCCCATAAAGCCCTCCGGTTTTGGGAAAGCAGTGAGAGAAGCGTCGCTGTGAGGGAGCTGCCGTGCTTTCCACCTCCACGGTTCAGCGCAGCGAGACCAGGAGGCGGCTGGTGTGTGATCGGGACAGGCGGGAGGAGGACGTGCCTTGGCCCGGAGGACCCTGCTGTGCCCCATAAAGCCCTCCGGTTTTGGGAAAGCAGTGAGAGAAGCGTCGCTGTGAGGGAGCTGCCGTGCTTTCCACCTGCACGGTTCAGCGCAGCGAGACCAGGAGGCGGCTGGTGTGTGATCGGGACAGGCGGGAGGAGGACGTGCCTTGGCCCGGAGGACCCTGCTGTGCCCCATAAAGCCCTCCGGTGTTTACACGCGGCCGCGTGTCGCGGCCTGCGTGGCGTGGCCTAAAGGGGCGTGGCTCAAGGGGCAGGTTACGCCCCTTTGGCGCCCCTTCGGCGCACGTGAGGTGTCGTGTGGTGTGTCCATCTTGGAGCCGATTACAGCATCATGGGCAAAAGGAAAGCGAAGTTGGATGAAAAATCGGGGGCTGGTGCTACAGAGAGGAAAGCGGCGGGCCCTATGGACAAACACGTGACTGTTTTGCTGCCTGGTAATCGTTCTCCGGAGGAGGCCTCTTTGAGTCCTGTTCTCCGGTCTCCTCCTCCCTTTCCTCTTCCTGCTCTTTCTTCTACCCTCTCAGGTAGTCCCCTTGAGCGGTTTCCCCCCTTTCCATGTCCTGTTTTTCCACCTGTTGTAGAACCTGAAAGTTTAGTTTCTCCTAAGGGGGAGATAACCTTGCATGATATATGGTCTGCTATTCAAAAGATAGATACACGTTTAACCTCTACTGTGTCCTCTTTGTGTAAATTTTCCCAAGATGTTGTGGATAAATTACAGTTCATGGATAACCAGTTAGGTTCTGTAGTAAAACTTGCTGATAGCACTAATTCTCAGGTCCAATCTAGCCGTACTTCTGATTTGGCCTTTATTCGTGATTCCTCAGCTATCTCCTTCCGGCTAGAGGCTCTTGAGAATCGTGCTAGAGCAAGCAATCTACGTTTTCTTAATTTTCCTATGACACACCTAATGTCCTCTGACATATTGTTGGGTAAATACTTTTTGGAGATTTTGCATTTGGATGGGGATTTTCATACGGTCCATACAGTTCATATGTATTATTTGCCTCAGGGTTCTTCGTCCACTCCTCGGGTTGTAGGGGCTTCGACCCCTTCACCCTCTTCAGTGGATCAAAATTTAACAGCCTTCTTGGAAGACTCAATGGACAACATCTCAAAACGTAACACTTTGGTAGTTCAGTTTATTTCTGAATCTGCCAAACTGCGGGTTTTGAGAGCATACTTTAAGTATCGTGCTAATTTATTTTGTGGTCAGTCCATTCAAGTCTTCCCAGATGTCTGTCGTCACACGCAGTTAAGGCGTAAGCAGTTTCTGCTGTTGAAATCTCAGGTGTTGGCATTGGGGGCGACCTTTTTCCTTAAATTTCCTTGTCGCTGTGTGATTACCTTGGCTGGGCGTACTTATGTGTATAATGATGTTAATGCCTTGAAATCTTTTTTGGATTTAAAAGCAGAGGGAGATATAAGTGTTGAGGGGGAATGATTTAATTGTTTTTCAGCTCCTTTTTGTGGGGTGTTTAATCTCCCCCTTTTTCTTGTATCTTGATTGATCTTATAATAATTTTTGACAATTCTCTCCTTGATGTGTTTCATTTTATGTGGGGGGAATAGTTTCTTGATTGTAATTTACTTTTCTTGTTTAATAATGTTATCAGCTATTTTCTTGTTGTATTTGAAAACTCTTAAATAAAAATGTTAAAAAAAAAACAAAAAAAAAAAACACATACCCGAGAGAGATCCAAGATGGCATCGGAATAGGATGTGTTAGGTAGCTGCTCCTCAATTTCTTTGTGCTTTTGCCTACCTCAATCCTAAACAGAAGGCAAAAGTCAAGGGGGGTCTTCCTGTGGTTGCTGAACTTGGATAGCGCACCATGGACACCTACACTATGGTGAAGTTGACAGGGAGAGCCCTGGCTTGGGCAGCGATATTTCGCTGACCCGGCAGCCTTTCCACCCCTCTCCTGTGCCTGGCATGCTGGAGAGTGAGGTTGTGGTGTGAGGGCTGACGTTTCTTTCCCGGAGACCTCAGCTGCAAAATTCATGAAGCTGCTGCCTGATGGAGTTTTGGATACCGGCGTTCAAGCGCATACAGTGTCTTTGGGAGTGAGTGTGATATCTCCTGATTCCTCGGTTTCCACCAAGATTGTATTTTCTTCATTGGTTCATCTTCCAGAGGTGACTCTGGACTCAATATGGAATGCCCCGCAGTCCGTGTATCAGGTATGTGCAGGGGCTTTCCAGGTCTCGGCTTCACTCTCACCGTGTTTGGAGAGCATTGAGAAGAGTATGGAAGCCCAACAGACTGTTGTTTCTGGGCTTGAAGCTAAGTTTCAACAGATGCAGGGGCAACAGGGAGTTGTGACTCAGGATAGGCTTGTGTTTCAGCGTAAGATTAAAAACTTGGAAAATTATCAGAAGACTTTAAACCTAAGGGTTTTAGAAAAATATAAACGCATAACTGAATTTTAAGGTATGCTTTGCCAGTATTTCCTACCAAGTACTTTGTAACATTTCCTTTTTTCGCTGTCTTCCCATGGTGTTATTAATCTTGCATTTCTCATTAGTTGTGGACTAATTATACATTCTGTTAACTATATTATTTTGATTACTGTAAGACATTTTCCTTTTATATCATGTGATATGGAATGTGTTTCCATCCCAAGGTTTTTTTGGTATATTGTAAAACTTAATATAAAATTAAAAAAAAATTAAATTAAACATAGGACTGGCCCATCCACTAGGCGAGCTAAGCAGCTGCCTAGGGTGGTGGAGACGTGTACAAGACCTTTGCAGGGGGTGGCAGTAGCAGTATTTCAAAAAGCGGTGGCAAAAGGCCAATGCCTTTGAAACTACTGTTGTCCGCCTCCATGCCCCCTCAAGACAAAATCTGCAGCAGCTGAGGGGCAGTGACAATGTGGCTTGGTGGGGGCAGCGTGGCCATGGTTTCTGCCTAAGGCAGCAGAAACCCTTGGGCCGGCCTTGATTAAACACCAGCATAGAAATGGGAACAGGGCAATATCTGGAAAACTATGCACTGTCTGTAGTATGAGAAATAAGGTTCTGCATCTAGAGGATGTAATGTAAAAGGCTCAGTTGAATTCAATAGCTGCCATGGAGATGTGGTTCACAAAGAATTTAAAGCAACAGAATTGTAGGACTAAAGAGCAAATGGAACATCTATTTATAGTGGTGTGAGATACAGACCTCCTTCACAGGCAGAAGAAGTGGACAGAAATTTAATTGAAGGCATTCACAACATTGCTATGAAAGGGGAAGTGCTATTGAGAAGTGATTTCAATATGCCAGATATTGATTGGGACATCCCAGTTATTGCATCATCTAGAAGTAGGAAGATCCTGGATTCTCTACATGGAGTACTGATATGGCAACTGAAACAGAACTCATACTGAGGGGACTATACTGGGCCTGATGCTTATGAATGGATAGAGTATTTCAAATGTTAAGGTAGGTGATTATCTGGCATCCAGTGATCACTGAATGGTATGGTCAGTATTAGGATACAGGTAGAGATGGTTCATTCAAAAGTGAGGGTTCTCGACTTCAGAAACTTTGTCAAGATGGGGGAATATCTCAAGTAATTGTTAATTAGATGGGAACATCTGTGGGTTCTAGGAAAACAATGGGAAAAATGGAAAGAAAATATTTTAAGAGCAAAGAAACATTTGTTAGGAAAGTAAATAAAAGTAAGAGTAAAAAGAGGCCATTATTAAAAAGGGTTCCAGGGGTGATCCGGGAAACTACAGACCGGTGAGCCTCACGTCAGTACCGGGAAAAATGGTAGAAACCATCATAAAGAATAAAATTACAGCATGTAGATAGTCATGGCCTTAGTGCTTTGGGGAAGATAAATAAATTTCTTGTTTGCCTTTAAAAACCATCGGTTTCACACTACTGTCTTTAGATAAGGAGAAACAACTACAAGTCCCAGAAGTCCAAGCTGTGGACAAGAATAGGATAATTCTTTATTTAAGGACTAACATTGGCAGCCCTGCGCCCTTTAGGCCTTTGGCCTGGGCTAGGGTGACGACAATATATATATATATATATAATAAAGAGAGACTCACTTAATAACAAGAAGGGGTAAGACCTGCTTGTAAAAATGGATAGAGAACCCCTTACTGGTTATATGTGAAAGAACCATGAAGAAGGTTACATGGAAACCAGTGGAATTTTCCTAGTCAGAAGGATAGGTCTAGTTCTCTTTAAAATTCTAGACTTTGAATAACCAGAAATGGAGATCTATGTGAAGGGGTGCAGAGAAAACCTTAGTCTTAAGACGAGAAGTCTGGATCCTTCTATAACTTCAGTGTGGAGAAAAAGACACAATAAAAGGGAATACCACATTTGCCCATCTATGAGGGCAATATGAGTATAATGCGTTCTTTGTTCAGCATAAGCTCCAATGAGGTATTGGGAATTAGAAGGAATGCACTAGACAAGGACCGACTGCAGTGAAAAGAAATGCATCCCTGTTGGAGAAGTTCCACTGGAGATGTGGAACAACTCAGGGAATTAAGCAATTCTTTATGCTTTCATGTGATCTAAGCCCTGGTTCATTTTCCCTAAAAGGAAATTTTAAGGAAGATGGTAAAGGTAGGAAAAAACTGGTCATGTGGGAGCATGACTGGGCAAGCCTTTCAACCATCTGGAAGTTACCCACCAGGAATGGCTCTGACGCTCTCTGGCAAAGGCCCATAGTTGCAGAGCTTTTTGTAGAATTGCAGAGAGCATGTTGTAGGTTGTCCAGGTGAGATCTGGTTGTTTAATTACCAATGTGCAACCTAATCTATTCTGTGGGAGCCAAAGAACTGAAGATGGCTAAGAATAGCAGACAGGCTGGTTGCCTGCAACAATAACTTGTCCAAGTAGGTTTTGAAACCTCTCTTGGAATTATGTGTTATTAAGGCAGCAAAAGAGGATAGGTCCTATAGATTGGACAAGGACCGACAGAATTAGAAGTGACTAACTCTCAATTATGGTCTGATAAGCTGTCTTAAAAGAAATATTTGAAAGATTGCAGAGGGGAGAAACTCTGTATGGAAATTATTTACTGGAGTAGGTATTGAGGACAATCCTATGCCTTAAAAGGTAAGCCCTCCAGTCAAATTATATCACTCTTAGATTGAAAATCTCAACTAAGAGGGATAGAAGTAATACAGAGTTGGGAAGACTTACAATTTAGTAGTCCCTGAAAAGGGTAAAGCTCCCCTGCAGTCAAAAGTATAAGATATCCTCGTACAGGACAACTGCCAAGGTGAAGGGCATAGCATACATTGTAAGTAGTTGTAACTCCTCTGTTTACTTTAAAAGGAGAGGAGAAACTTGTTACCTGTAGGGCATGATTATCCTCAATAGCTCTAAGAGCTGAAAGTATGGATTGCCCTTAGCAAGAGATTCATGCCTAAAGTAGAGGATTAAGGCAGTGTATCACTGACCTCTCAATAAGGATGAGAAGAACTACAAATGCTTCTGTAGTTAAGAAGTAGTGGTTCTGAAACTCAACAGGAAAAAATCAGAAACCCTGCGACTGCTGAGTTTGCTGAGCCTGTTGAGACTTTGGTTTTCTTAGCATGGTATGATGTTGCCCTTCTTTGGAAACATCTACATGATGGGTAGAAGATGAATAAAACTTTTTCCCCTTAGGGGAATAAAGTTTGTTAGGAGATTTTTTAGTAGCTGGGGTAGAGGAAAGTTTTGACAATCCTCTGTAAGCAACAATATCAGTGTTTAACTGATTAGCTTGAAATAAAGCATCCTTGTTAAATAGATTTTCACTAGTACAAGGAGTATTTCCCAGCTTTTCTTGTACCCATTTGTCCAAGTCTGAAGCTTGGAGCCAGCTATGCGTCGTGCTCCTATGGCTATAGCAGAAGTTCTGCTAATAGACTCAAAACAGTCCAGGGAAGCACGATTAAGGAATTTAGAGACATTTTGAGCATGACTGACTAATATGGAAAAGTCTGCTCTTTTATGTTCTTGAAGAAAAGGGTTCAAAAGCTTTAAGTTCTTTGTGACCTCTTCAAGAGATAATCCCATATAGAAAATATATGAGATAATTCTTGCTGAAAACATGGATGCCTGGAAGCATCGATGTCCAAAGGCATCTAAAGTTCTAGACTCACGACCTGGCGGATAAGAAGAGTGCTTCTTTGTACTCTTAATACGCCTCATTGCTGATTCTACAACAATAGAATGATGAGGAAGTTGAGTCTTTTGAAAAACCTGGAGAAGGTGGCACTTTGTACATGGAGTCAAGTATCTTAGAATGTGGTGATACCATTAAAGGAGTTTCCCCACATCCTTAAAAGTAGACCTTGTAAGATCTGATGCAAAGGAAGCATGATCACCTCCTTTGGAATCCAGGGGGATTGCAGGATCTCTGAATCCCCTGGGAAGGATTCTTTACCAGGTACAGAAATGGCAAGTAACTTTGCCATATCAAGCAGAAAAGCTTGAAAAGAAATCTCCCCTGAGGAGGACCCTCTAAAATGAGGGGTAAAGGCTAGACTTGTTGAAGATTCAGCCTTGGTACCGATGGATTCATCCCAGTCATCGGGATCGGAAGACCTGAAAGGGTGAAGCATCGGATTTTCCTTAAAGCAATGTCTTCGGTACCGCCCGAGGTCGTACCAAGATGAGTCGGTACCAAATCATCCATGTTAGAGATCAATTCCAGGCTCGGCATCGAAGGAAATGAGTCTGTCGAAGTAAGCATGGACGGTACCGACACCGATGCCCATGTCGATACCGGTACTGGTACCGAAGTCGATACCGATACTGGAAGATTGGTCTGCAGCAACTCTAACAGTACCGAAGTAACCGAGAGCGCTAGACTGCGATCATCAGTGAGGAGTGTTTCATCCATCACCATAGCCGATGCCGGGGTGTCGGTACCACTCGAAGTGGCCACAACCACCGAGCATGGCGCAGGTATGTTCGAGGTAAGAACCCCGGGAACAACCTGAAGCCCCGTTAATGCTTTGGAGCCCGAAGACTCCTGCCAGGGCTTTATTGTCAATATGTCCTCGAGGGCAAGGCCAGAGCCATCTCGATACTGGAAAGGAGATCTACCACTCGAGGACTGACTAGTCTTTACAGACTTTTGTTTGGTTACCTGATCCTGTGGAGATATTCTATCTGGTGACATCGAGTGCGATGTGAACCGGGTATCGAGTTGTGCTCGATTCTGAAGACTTCTTCTGTTTGAGCTCCAGCAGGAAAGACACTCCAGTGGGCAATGGTCAGGACCCAAACATTTTAGATACCAAGTATGGGTGTCTGAAAACATATCTGTACCGCCACACTTTGAGCATTTCTTAAGGGTAGTGGCTGGCTTTTCCATGATGGAAAGATAGAGGCCTAGTGGCCTAGAAAGTGTCAGACACTAAAAACAGGAAATTCCTGAAGAAAAAGAAGAAATTCTTTAGAAAAAAGAAAGAAAAGCACCAGCGGTACTGGTGGCGTCGAGGGAAGGCAGACGCGACCACAAAAAACTAAGAATAAAAAGAAGAATTTTCTGCGGTGACAGGAATACGTCCTGCCGGCTCCGCGGAAAACGGAAAACTGATGAGAGGGAAGTGAATGGGTGGGAAGGCAGCACGCATGCACGTGGGATGCTCCCAAAAGCTTTCTTTTTGGATGCTGGGGAGCGTTCCCGCGCAGGCTCCGTCGGTACCAATGTACCCATATGTGAAGACTCATTCCTGCTTGTTCCTGGAGATAAGATATTCTTTTTGCTTCCAGGAAACCTTCCACAAGACACTCTTATGCTTTCAAGTGGAAAAGGTTTACCATATGGTGTTCGCAAAAGGGTCTTAACCCCCTTGCGATACCTCTGAAATCATTGCTGGAGTATCTCCTTCATTTATCCAATGCAGGTCTTAAGACTAATTCAGTAAGAGTCCATTTGAGTGCTATTGCAGATTCCTTTAAGCCTCTAAATGGACAGCCTATTTCCTCTCATCCTCTTATAGCAAGATTTATGAGAGGCCTTCTTCTAACTAAGCCTCCCATTAGGCCACCACCGGTGGCATGGGCCTTAAACCTGGTTCTTGGGCAGCTCATGAAGCCAACTTTCGAACCTTTAGCTACTACCTCCTTGAAATTCCTTTCTTGTAAGGTTATCATTCTCATTGCAATCATATCAGCATGCCGCATTAGTGAGTTGCAAGCGCTAGTAGCTGATCCACCTTATACAAGGTTCCATCATGACAAGGTAGTCCTTAGGACTCATCCACACTTTATGCCAAAGGTGGTCTCGCCTTTTCATCTGAACCAAGCGGTCTACCTTCCTGTGTTTTTTCCAAGGCCTCATGCATCAAATGCAGAGAGAAATCTTCATACCTTGGACTGTAAAAGAGCTTTAGCTTTTTACTTACAAAGAACACAGCAACATAGAAAGTCCTCTCAACTCTTTGTTGCTTTTGATCCTTCTCATTTGGGACTTCCAGTCTCCAAGAGAACACTGTCTAACTGGATTGCTCAGTGTATTTCCTTCGCCTATCAGAGTAAGAACCTTTCTCTGGAGGGCCATGTCACAGCTCACAGCTCACAATGTGAGAGCCATGGCAGCCTCAATGGCTCATCTGCACTCTGTGTCTATCGACGACATCTGTTGAGCAGCCACTTGGGCCTCGGTTCATACCTTCACAGCCCATTACTTCTTGGATAAGGACTCCCGCCGGGATGCCTTGTTTGGTCAGGCTGTTCTCCAACACCTGTTCCATACCTAATCAACTCCTACTCGCCATCCCTGGTAGGATGCCAGAGATCCATGGGGGGAAGTGGAGCCCTGTTCAGGGACACACAACTTCTGGGGTCTCTCCCTGGCACCTAAAGCTAGGGAGTCCCCAATATATGATGACTACATTCCTGCTTGTTCCTGGAGATAGCATAGTTACTCACCTGTAACAGGTGATCTCCGGGAACAGCAGGAATTTAGTCCTCACAACCCACCCACCTCCCCTAGGAGTTGTATCTCTCTATCTATCTCTTTCCTTTCCCTCTCTCTCTCTTTGTCTCAGCTTTAAAACTCAACTGGAGAGAGGCAGTTGGGAAAGGCAGGAAGGCAGCACGCAGGCGCTGTGGGATGCTCCCAAAAGCTTTCTTTTTTTTTTTTTTAAATTCTTTATTTTCGTTTTATAACAACAAAGGAAAAGGAAGACATACAGCTAAAAGACAGATACATAACGTGTAGTACAGACACCAAAGTAAACCCCTACCACCCCCCTCCCCCCTGCTTCTTCTCTAGAAAACTAAGCATTCCCGAAGCGGGCGTGTACTACATTATTGTGTTACAAAACCTAACGGTGATCTAAAACATGATGAGTGCACATTATACAGGCATGTTAGAACAATGAGCAGATTGTACATAATCATTAAGCATCTGCCATTTAGACAAGCGAGAGTGAGTTTGGACATGGGGAATAGCTCTCCGAGGTATCTGCTCATATTTACTATATAAGCAGACGAGGTTCCACCATTCATTGACAGTAAGTCGAGAGCTATCCTTCCAATTCCTCGTGATTAAGCATATAGCTATACCCAGCATGAAATCAAGGAGAAAGCGACCCTTCTTGGGAAGAGAGGGGACCTCCGCCACAGAGCGGAGTCACACGATCTTCCAAGAGAGAGGTTCATGAAAGTGTAAAATAAATTGAATACGACCCCAGACCCGCCCCCAATAGACCTGTAGTTGAGGACATTCATAAATAACATGAGCGAAGGTTCCCACAGCAGTATGGCAAGACCAACACAGGTCCCTAGCATTTGGGTTCCATTTGGCTATTTTTTCTGGGGTATAAAAGCATCTGTGTGCAAAAAAGAAGAGAGTTTGGGTAACAGAGGCAGACCGGGAAACCCGCACTACTTTGCTCCAGAAAACGCTCCATTGCACAGGGGTTAAAGTGGTTTGCAGTTCGCGCTCCCAGGCTTGTTGGGCTCTAAAAGTGGCCGTGTCTGTGCCCTGACATATTATTTTATAAAAGTTAGAGGCTACCCCATGTGTACTACTAATAGAGTGAACTATCTCTAATAGCCCATCCTCAGTAGGGGCAGAGGGCGGCATGATTCGAGCACTTTTGAGGCAGTGTTGAAGCTGCATCAATTGAAAGTAGTGTTTCGCTGGTAACGCAAATTCCTTTTGTAAATCAGAAAAGGTTTTCCAACGAGCTGCAGAGAAAAGCTGTTGGGGTGTCCAGATCCCCCTTGAATACCAGGGTTTCCATGCTATTGTTCTATTTAGGACTTGAATTCTGGGGTTATTCCATAGCGGGAGTCCGTCCTGAGGGCATACATTCGGGCCCAGTGATAGAATGAGAGTGTTAAAGGCCGCAAGAGTATCGACAATCATTGGTGGATGGCGGGTGTCTACTTGATAGGACATACCGGGGAGATGGGTCAACGGAATTGGGCTACTAAGCTCCTCTTCTATGTCAAGCCAAACTGGTCTGCTGTCTGTTGAGGCATCTAGCCATCGGGCACCTTGCTTAAGTAGGAAGGCTTGATGATATCTAAGAAAATCAGGAAATCTGGTACCCCCTCGTTCCTTTGCAGACTGCAGTTTATGTTTAGCTATCCTTGGTGGCTTGCCCTGCCAGAGATAACGGACGAGAAGGCCCTCAATATCTTTATAAGTATGTAACGGAAGTAAGCATGGCAGCATTTCTAAAATGTAGTTCACTTTGGGGACTATCATCATTTTCACAGTTTCTAAGCGGCCCCACCATGTGAGGGATAAAGGAGACCAACGATTTGTGAGTTCACGGACTTTGGAGACTACCTCTTTGGCATTAAAACTGATAGTGTCTTCTAAAGGAGAACAGTAATGGACCCCGAGATACTTCACCATGCGGGATTGCCAAAGGAAGGGAAAGGCCTGCATGTCAGCCTCATGTACCCAGCGGTTCAGTGGGAATGCTACAGATTTGGTCCAATTAATTTTATAGCCCGATAATTGTGAGTATCCGTCAATCAGATCCAAGACAGCTGGAACCGAATCGAGGGATACGAAGAGCATAAGGTCATCTGCATATGCAGAGAGTTTAATCTCCCTATGACTAAAGGGGACACCTCGAATACGTGCAGACTGTCTAATAAGGAGGGCTAGGGGTTCAAGAGCTAGATCAAAGAGCATTGGTGATAGGGGGCAACCTTGACGCGTGCCTCTTTGGAGGTTAAATGGCTGAGATTTGATGGCGTTTACACAAATACTGGCGACGGGTTGGGTATACATGACTTGGAGATATCGGAGGAAGCCCTCTCCAAAGCCATACCATCGGAGAACTGCAAATAAGAAGGGCCATTCTAGACGATCAAAGGCTTTTTCGGCATCCAGAGAAAGACCCACCCATGGATGATCGAGATTGGTAGCACTGGAGAGCACATGGCACAAGGTCCGAACATTGTCAGCAGTTGATCTGCCGGGTATAAAACCGCATTGGTCGGGGTGAATTAGGGTAGCCATCATGTCAGATAGCCGGGTGGCCAAGATCGTTGCGAAGATCTTATAATCGGCATTAAGTAGGGAGATTGGACGGTAGTTGGCGGTCAGTAGCGGGTCTCTGCCTTCTTTCTCGAATACTACCACATTAGCTGCAGAAAAGGATCCCAAAGAGGATGTATCTACCGCAAGGGCAGTAAAATAGAGTTTCAAATAGGGAACTAAATCTGCACTGAACGTTCTGTAGAATTCGGTCGGGAGACCATTGGGCCCTGCGGCACGGCCCGAGGCTGTTCGTTTTAGGGCAGATAGGATCTCTGAAGTAGAAAAGGGTTCATCCATCGCATCCCTATCAGCTTCAGAGAGGGTCGGCCGCTGAATGCCAGAAAGCAATCGCTCGAATGTCTCTGACGAGAACTCACATTCAGATTGATATAGGCGGGTATAGAAATCCCGAAAAAGCTCTACAATGTCGGAGTCTGTGGTCACTATGCCCCCTCCCTGTGGAGCTCGAAGGGCCGCTACGCGTTTGGCTTCTTTTTGACCTTTCAAGGCGTTGGCTAAGAGTCGACCGGCTCGGTTACTTTCACGATAATACGTCCCTCGCTGAAGCTCAATACTCTTAGAAGCTGCAGTTGAGAGGATTGAATTATATTGAAAACGGAGACGCTGTAATCGAATTAATACACATGGGTCAGTACGTGAAGTTAGAACTCGTTCGCCTGCTTTTATTTGTTGGTCTAGTATGAACAGCTGCTGTTTGCGTTGTTTCCGCAGGCGGATTTGATAGCTAGTGATCGTTGCCCTAATGGCCGCTTTGAAGCCCTCCCACCAAGCCCAATTCGCAGTATCTTGGGGTAGATTAAAATGGAAGTAATCCTGTATGGCTGCTCGAATTTCTGACTGGAACTCTGGCTGAGTTAACAGGGCTCTATCAAAGAACCAGGCTCCCGAATTCCCCTGGGGTGCAGTAGTGTGTAATTGAAAGGAAATGGCAGCATGATCTGAAATATGTTGGGAGTGAATCTTTGCAGTGTCCACCTGAGGAACTAACAGTTTTGAGATTAGAAAGAAGTCAATGCGAGACTGAGATTTATGAGGGGAGGAGAAGAAGGTGAAGTCAAGCTCATTGGGGTGTAGTAACCTCCATAGATCAACTAAAGCAAGATCCTTGATCAGGGAGGTAAGCGTGGCGTGACTCTTGGGGGGACCACTCGTCCTAGGCGGCTGTTTGTCAATCAGGGGATCAAGGACTAGATTGAAATCCCCCCCAATGATCAATGAAGTATTAGCAGAAGCCTGCGCAACCTGAGCAATGGTAGCAAAAAAAGCAGGGTCATCCACATTAGGAGCATAAAGGCATATACATGTAACTTCAAGGCTACCTATCTTGAGGTGAACTCTAGACCATCTACCTTCTGTACCTGAGCTAGTCGCAATAATAGTAGCATGCAAAGTTTTCCTAACCAGTATGGCAACCCCACATTTCTTAGAGACGGCTGGGGAATAGGCGGCCACCATGTAAGGTTTAATATTGAGTTTAAGAGTTTCCTTCGAATTTAAATGCGTTTCTTGGAGAAAAATCAGATCCGCTGCTTCCTGACTTAGGTAGCTTAGGATTTTCTTCCGTTTGATCGGATTATTGATTCCTTTTACGTTCAATGAGAGAATCTTACATGGTGCCATCAATCGGTAATAGACATTTTAGGTAAGGGCGCTTGATAACATACAACATAATCAGAATCTGTATAACAATGACATAATCACCGAGTATTCTGGCTAATACAGCCCATATTGAAAAGTATGTACCAACGTATCTTAGAGAAGAAGCAAAACCCCCAAAGAATATGGCGACCATATGTCTGCGGGAGGAGGCCCTAGAGAGGAATTAGAAAGACATATAAAAAAAGAAAAGAAACACCAGAGTCCATAATTAACACTGTCTCTGATACTCATCGAGGCTACTGTGGGTAGATGGAGTCGGGTCACAGATACCATCAAGAGTAAGGCGACAGACTGCCCACGCCAGACTCCTTGCTGGGCTGCGGCAGATCCAATATGGCAGGTACAGCGGATATGAGGAGACTTGCAGGAATATTCTGGAAGTCAGCGCATCAAGTCGGCTTCTTTGGAATCCAAAAACTCCGCTAGTAGATCAGGGTCCTCAAATGTTCTTGTCTGATTGTGAAGCGTGACTCGGAGCTTGGCCGGGTACATCAGACCATAGTGTGCTTGTAGTTGTTGAAGCCTCGGCCGGAATTCCAGAAAGCGCTTTCGGCGGTCGACCGTGGGTTTAGCCAAGTCGGGATAGAAGGAGATCTTGTGGCTCTCAAACTCCATATGGCCCTTTGCCCGAGAGGCACTTAGAATTTGCTCCACGTGTTGATATCTCAAAAGTCGAAAAATGATAGGCCGCGGGGTCTTCCTGTTGAGCGTTATGCTTGTGGGTACACGATGAGCGTGATCAATCTCCAAATCTTTGGTAAAGGTGATTTGGAGCAGGGAAGGGAGGATTTTGCATAAAAACTCTTTCATGTCTCCCGATTCCGCTCCCTCCGGTATGCCCACGAGTCGTATGTTGTTGCGGCGCGCTCTATTATTGCCATCTTCCACCTCTTTCTGCAAGGCCCGCACCTGGCGTTCAACTTTGTCGAGTTTGGACAACCGGGCCGCATGGGAGTCCAATATGCTCTCCATTTTGTCCTGACGCGAAGAAAGCCCTTCTAGCTTGCTTTGCAGCACACCAAAATCTTCCCGCAGCGCTCGGAGTGCTTCACCGTTTGCCTGCACGAGGTTTTTGACCCCTCTAATCTCTACGAGGATTTCCTGCTGCATTTCGGGGCCCTCGCACAAGGCCGGCCCCATCTGCGGGGACGGAGGTTCAGTTTTGGAACGTTTGCCGTGAGAAGCCGCTGGAGATCCAAATTCCAGGCGCGTCGGTTTGGTCCCCGCCATCTCACCAATGTGCCCCGGCAGGATCAGAGTAGAAGTTCCAAGTATGTGAGGTGTTAATTCAGGATTCTGAGTAGGCCTCTCGGGAGCCTCAGCGTTATGCGACCATCCCGCTGGACATCAGGCTCCGCCCCCCCCAAAAGCTTTCTAATTGGACGCTGGGGAGCGTTCCCGCGCAGGCTCCGTCGGTACCGACGATACCCATATGTGAGGACTAAATTCCTGCTGTTCCCGGAGATCACCTGTTACAGGTGAGTAACTATGCTTTATCTACTTGGTTCCTCTCCTCTGGAACCAACTCCTAGTTAGAAGTAAAGTTTAAAGTCTCCTTGAAAACAACTCAAAAGGAGAAAAGAACTGCCACATTGGGTCAGACCAAAGCTCTTTGAAGGCTAGTGTCCTGTTTCTAACAGTGGCCAATCCAGGCCACAAATACCTGACATATCTCACAAGAGCCAGTTTTATAAATTCAACCCTAGGGACAAGCAGTGGCTTTCTATTGGACTACCTTAATAACTGTTTATGGACTTTTCCACCAGAAATTTGTTCAAATCTTTTTTAAACTCAGCGACACTAACTGTTTTTACTATATCTGCCAGCAATGAGTTCCAAAGACTAATTATATACATTGAAAGAAAATTTATTTTTTCCTATCTGTTTAAATATATTACTTTGCAGCTTCATGATGCGTCCCCTAGTCCTTATAGTTTTTGAAAGAGTAACCAATCGATTTACATCTATCCATTCTCAGGTTTTTTTGTAGATTCCCTGGTGATGGTATACTTCTTTCCCCTTGTAAATACAACTAACCCTGTTCAATGTATTCCCCTTGTTTATTGTAAACCACTTTGACCTGGTGAAAAGCGGTATATAAGCATGGCTAAATAAATAAATAAATCTTAATCATATCTCCCTTCAGCTGTCTCTTCCACAGACTGAACAGCTCTAACCTATTTAGCCTTTCCTCATAGGAGAGTCTTTCTATCCCCTTTTATCAATTTGGTCACCCTTTTCCATGCAGCTATTTCTCTTTTAAGATTCGGAGACCAGAATTACACATAATACTCAAGGTGTAATCGCACCATGGAGTGATAACAGAGGCATTGTGATAGCCTTTGTGTTATTTTCTATTTTTTTCCTAATAATTCTTTACATTCTGTTGCTTTTTTGGCCACCACAGCACCCTGGACAGAAGATTTCAATGTACAGTCTATGATTACTACTACTACTACTGAGCATTTGTATAGCGCTACAAGACATATTCAGCGCTACACATGTAAGAGACAATCCCTGCTCATCAGAGCTTGCAATCTAGTCAAGACAGACAACACAGTAGCTGCAGACATGGGATACATCTAGGGGGAATGGTAAGGAAACACGAAGGAGATCAGGTGAGTCAAGATCCAAAAGCGGCAGCGAAGAGGTGAGTTTTCAGCCTCGATTTGAAAAGGGTCAGAGAAGGCGCCTGACGTACAGACTCATGTAGTTTGTTCCAGGCATAAGGAGCAGCAAGGCGAAAGGAGCAAGATCTGGAGTTAGCAATAGAAGAGAAGGGCACAGATAGAAGCAATTTGCCAGAACAGCGGAGTTTCCAGGGAGGGGTATAGGGAGGTATAAGAGGAAAGGTGGTGAGGAGCTGCAGAGTGAATGCACTTATAGACCAGCAGGAGGTTTGAATTGGATGCAGAAATGGATAGGGAGCCAATGAAGTGACTTGAGAAGAGGGTAATATGGCCACCTCAGGAGCCAGCTGCTATGCACTGCCCCAGCACTCAAGGCACCAGATCTGACTTATGCCAGATTGGCAAACCTCCTCCGGACTCTGAGCAGAGTGGAAAACCACCACCAGAGAGTAGCCCATATGCGCTAACCATCTCCTTATAGGAGCCAAGCTGTACGCAAGAAGGGAGCTGGGTCCTCCAGGACAAGTGGCACCTGACACAATAAAGCACTGAGATGGAGGCAAACCAAGAAGTGGCACTTGCAGGAATCACATCAGATCTCTAAATCACACTCTTATTGGTCAATCCAGCACTGCCATAATAATCCTCCTCGGGTGGTGCTCCATACTCGAATCACATGCCCCACCAGGGGCCACGAGGAAACACATACAGCAGGTATTGACTTGGTCAAATGTTGAGCCAGGGTGCCGACACCCTCAGACCCCCTCTCCATGTGGCGACTGAAGCAGCAGCACACTCTAGCATTGGAGCAGGTCACCATCAGACCCCTCTTGGGGTGAGCCCATCAGCACAGAAACAATGGAAACACCTCCTGACTCAACTCTCACTCTCCTGGAACCAGGGAGTGCTGGCTGAGAAAATCAGTTTCCACAGTAGCCAACCCGGCAATGTGCAGAGCTGACAAACTAGGAGGTTCTTCGCTGCCCAGGCAAAC
Source organism: Ichthyophis bannanicus (assembly GCA_033557465.1). Classification (NCBI taxonomy): domain Eukaryota; kingdom Metazoa; phylum Chordata; class Amphibia; order Gymnophiona; family Ichthyophiidae; genus Ichthyophis; species Ichthyophis bannanicus. The sequence continues at coordinate 594,472,632 of CM066033.1, forward strand.
AGGACAGCCATCTCCAGGACTACCCTGGCACTCCTCATGCTGCCTTGCTGATGGACATAAGTCACCACTGTGACATTGTCAGAGAACACTCAAATTGCCTGGCCCTCGTCCGGGGCCAGAAATGCAGAAGAACCAAACTAGTGGCCCTCACCTCAAGGCAATTAATGGACCACACCACTTCCCTGCGGTTCCAGCGGTCCTATACCATTCAGCCTTGGCAATAGGCTTCCAAGTGCAAAAGATTAAAAGGTCCATGAGCAGTCATCCAGTGGTACGCCCTTCCTCTGAAGACTGGGCTGCTGCCACTCTCGCAGGCTAGCCATCACCATCATTGGGAACGGGGGCCTGAGCTTGAACTGTTGAGAACTCAGGCACCACCGAGTCAGCAAGGACCATTGCAGTAGCTGCAAAAGAGCATGCAACTTTGGCACCATCTTGATTGTTGCCACCATCAATCTGAAGAGTTGAAGATAATCCTGTATTCTGGGAGCCTGCTGCAAATAGATCAGAGTTAGGCAATCCAACAGACTTTTTTTCCCTCTCTAGCATGAAGACATTGCGTACTCAAGTATCGAAACATGCTCCTAGGAACTTCAGGGAGTGGGAATGCAACAACAGTTTTGCGCTATATCAAAGGTTAACCATAACCATAACCATAACATGGTTCTTTCCCCAAGTGATCACCCAATGTTAAGGCTTATCAGAAAGACACTACTTGGAGAGCTACTCGAGACACCTCTGAAAGAGAATGGGCTCAGATAAGCCAGTAGTCCAGATATGGGTGCACACAAATCCCTCGGTGCTGTAGTGCCACAGTCACCATCACCATAGCCTTAGAGAACGTCCTTAGGGCAGTGGAGAATTCAAATGGGAAGGCGATAAACTGAAGGTGAGAGCCAAGCATGGCAAAACTTAGATACTTTTCTAATCCCTTGGATTGGGTTATGAAAATATGCCTCAGCCAAATGCAGAGATGCCAGGAACTCCCCTTGGTGCACCACTTGAATTATGGATCGCAAAGATGTGCAAACACTCGTTAGCGCACTTGAGGTCCAGAATGGACTGGAATGTCCCTTCCATTTCAGTACCATGAAAGAGATGGAATCTCTGCCCTTGCCCTGATCATCTGGAAGAATGGGCACCACTGCCTTCAGGAAAAGCAACTTCTCGAAGGGAATCCACACAGTGGCCCTGCTGTTTGCAGCCCCACAAGGGGAGAAGACAAAAGCGGCTAGGATAGACTCTTGCATTCCAAGTCATAGCCGTACTGAATGGGGACTAGTACCCAGTGATCCTTGGTGATCTGGGCCCATTCCTGAAGGAAAAGGCAAAGCTACCCTCAACTGGAGGAACCAGGGAATGGGCCGCCAAAATGTCACTGCGCAGCCTGAGAGAGTCCTTCTCTGGATGGGCTCAGATCTTTGGGCTCAAGAGTGCCACAAAAGTACTGAGAATGGGCCTGAAGTCCATAAGCAGAGGGGAAGAAAGGTTTCCCAGGCTGGCAGTGATGGAAGTCCTGAGACCCCTGGAAGTCTGACCAGCGCGTCCACAAAGAGCAGGCAGAGGCTGATGCTAAAGGGGCTCCTGCCTACTTCCTAGGCCTCTTGGACCTGTCTTCCGGAAGGTAGTAAGATGTTGTCTCACCTATGTCTTTCATCAGCTTCTCCAAATCGGATCCAAGAGAAGTGTCCCTTTATGGCCAGATGGGTAACCAGGCGTTAGAAGATGAATCCGCTGCCCCAAGTCAGAGCCAAGCCAATGCCATGCCACTGTTGACAGGACACAATTCCTGGCCTCTAGACATACTAGGCTGTACAATGCATCAGAAAGGAAGGCCATAGAAGACTCCAAAGAGTGGTAGAAACATCCGGTGGAAGAGACTGAATCCTCTGGAGCAGGGTTTGAGATGTCAGACCTGCACATACCGCAACTCTAGAACAGCAGCCACTGTAGCGAACCAGTTCTTCAATATGAATCCACTTTTTGGTCCAGAGAATCCTTTAAGGCCAATCCACCTTCCACAGGAATGGTGGCCCAACTGGTAATTGCCATAAAATATCAAACCACACAACACACTCCTTCTCTGGAGAGTGTGCATCTCCTTATTCACCCTTAGCCCCTTTGGTGGGGAACCGGGGGAATCCCACTCTGACCGGAACAGGCTCTTGAGCACCTCTGGGAATGGGAAGACAGTAGTGGATTTCTGCACCCCTTACAGGTGTGGATGCATCTTTGGTTTCTGCTCCATGCCTGGAGCATCTGCCAAGCTCAAGATGCATAAGACCCTGGGAATCAACACCTTTTGTTCCTCCTTCCAGATGGTGTAGTTACTCACCTGTAACAGGTGTTCTCCAGGGACAGTAGGAATCAGTCTGCACATATGGGTGACGTTGGCACCGATGGAGCCCTCATGGAAGCATCCCCCCAGCTTTCAAAGAAAGCCTTTGGGAGAAGCCACCATGCATGCGTGGTCCCCTTCCGCCCAAGGGTGCCATCTTGCTCAGTCAGATGACATAGCTAAAAGACAGCAAAAACAGAGAATGATAAATAAGTAACTCCAAGGGGAGGAGGGAGGGTTGTGAGAACTGATTCCTGCTGTCCCTGGAGAACACCTGTTAAAAGTGAGTAACTACGCCTTCTCTGGAAACAATCAGGAAGTCAGTCCTCAAATATGGAACTCCCCAGCTACAGGCTACCGAAAACCCATAGCATAAAAATAGGACTCCCCCCAAGGGGAGCTGCAAGCATCAGCAATTTGGTCCATGTCCACAAACACAGTAGGACCCCTGTGTCCGATGCACCAGCACTCTGGTAGCCTGAACACAGAAGGGTCGGAAGATAGGAGTGCCTAGACCCGAAAAGATTACGGAGCACAGCCTGGCCAAAGGCACTGTTCCGTTGGGACTCTCTTTCCAGGTAGTAATGGGCTGTGAAGGTATGTACTAAAGACCAGGTGGCAGTCCAACAGATGTCCACCATTGGGACAGAGTGCAAGTTTGCCACCGAAGCCACAGTGGATCTGACATAGTTTGCTGTGACGTGTCCCTCCAGCGGGAGCCCCGCCTGCTGATAAGCGAGGGTGATACAGTCTGCCACCCAGGTGGACAGCATATGCTTATTCACCGCCTCCCCCAGCCTACTGGGGTCATAGGAGATAAACAGCTGAGAAGCCTTGCGGTGGCTCTGAGTGCACTGGATATAGAAGGGCAAAGTGTGGAGGACCTGACTGGAATGAGGTCTTGGAAAGAAGGTAGGGAGCACCACTTCCTGGTTGAGATGGAAGGGCAACACTATCTTCGACAGGAATTTGGGGTGCAGGTGAAGCACCACTCTGTTCTTGTAGAACCTGGTATAAGGCACCTCCGCAACAAGGGCTTGGAGCTTGCTGATTGTGAGCACAACCAGGAAAATCACCTTCCACGAGAGGTAATGAAGGTGGCAGGTAGCCAAAAGCTCAAAGGGCAGTCGAGTGAGCTGCCCAACACCACATTGAGGTCCCATTCAGTTGCCAGAGGGCAAACCGGGGGCTTTGATAGGAGAAGGCCCCTAAGAAAATGGGTCACCAATGGTTGGGCCAAGAGGGGCTTACCATCCACTGACTTCCTGCTTGTTCCCAATGAACAGGCAGATAACATTGGTCTCCTCACAATTCACTGAAAGTGAGAGTACTTCTTCATCCATATCAGACATCTAAATCCAATCCACAGTCCAAATCTCAGACAGATCCCAGCTAATCCCCATTCCCAGGGGGCATCTTTTTTGGGGACTCTGAGACATAGGCAATCAAACATGGCTGCCACTCTCGGTCTGCTCCTCACAACACTGCACTTGGGGAAACCCAGAGGTCACAGGGTCTGAATTTCCATGCCAGAATGATCAGGCCTGTTGTAAAAAGGAAAAGAATTCCAGGGAGGACAATCCAGACTCTGAAAGCTCTCCTTGTGGAAATGTACCTCCTTATGCCAGGGGACATAGTCGCCGTCTATCCCCTAGAAGTCAGGGGGCAGCATGCAGCACAATCGCTGGAACCTCCAGTTGGCTGGTTATCCTTACCCAGAGCACCATCTGCCATCTCCTGCCCTTAGGTAGGCAAGACTGAACTAACATCATCCCCCAGCATAGAGAGAGGGAGCAATCCCTCCAGGGACAAACTCAGGAGTTGCCATGCTAGAAAAGCAGAGTCCAGAAGCCAGAGATGAGGCACCATGCTTGCCACAGGCTAAATGGTTCCAGGAAGAAGACATAAAAGAGTTAAGGCACATATCACAACAGCATGCACTAAGGACATAGCAGTCTAAAGGTGTGTGTTAACTGCACTTTTACTGCAGTGACTGCTACAGGCAATAGGATAGGAACACACATTGCAGCCACTTAGGCAGAATGTGTGTACAGACCATGCAACCTCCAGGCACACAATAGGAGAGAATGCTACTAGTGCATGCAGAAAACGGCGGAAAACTCCCACACCGCACCAACGGTTGCCAGAGGTCTATCCTGAACTGCATCCCACATAGACGGAATTGGAAGCCCCGAGCAAGGACAATGACAAGGTCAAGCCTTGGCACTTACTTCCTAAGAGCCCCAGGGCAGAGGATCCATGCCGGGCTCAGCTCTACTCTCCTGATACAGTTGCATTGGCTTTTGCAGCACTGCGTTTAAGGTGGCTGGCAGGCAAATCCCTCCAAAAGTGATCTGCAATCTTCGGAAGAGAGCAGGGGTGAAAGGAGGAGGAGGGAGGGAGTGCCGAGGTTGTGCGAGGCTGTTGTACTCTTCCAGATCCTTCCAATTTGTGACTGTTCAACAGGCTCTTATCATGATGTGAATGGAGCTGAACCAATTTTCCCTCCTCCTATGGCTACTGAAAAGATCACAGTCTATTGGAGTCTCCCATGTCACACTCAAGTGAGTGTGTCACCCTCAAAGTGGTTGTTCATGAGTGCTTAACCACATTAGGAACCACCACCCAGGAAAAAGATTTAGGCGTCATTGTGGATACCATGTTAAAACCCTCGGCCCAGTGTGCAGCAGCGGCCAAGAGAGCAAATAGAATGCTAGGTATGATAAGGAAAGGAATGGAAAATAAAAACAAAAGATATTATAATGCCTCTATATCGTTCCATGGTGAGACCGCACCTTGAATATTGTGTGCAATTCTGGTTGCCGTATCTTAAAAAGGATATAGCAATTTTAGAAAAGGTTCAGAGAAGAGCCACCAAAATGGTAAAGAGGATGGAAGGATACTCCTATGAAGAAAGGCTAAAAAGGTTAGGGCTCTTTAACTGGAAAAGAGACGGCTGAGGGGAGATACGATAGAAGTCTATAAATTAATGAACGGAGTGGAACGGGTAAATGTAGATCGATTGTTTACCTTATCAGAATATAGAAAGACTAGGGGACAAGCAATGAAGCTACAGGGTAAACTATTTAAGACTAATAAAAGAAAATATTTTTTCACTCAACATGTAATCAAACTCTGGAATTTGTTACCGGAGGATGTAGTAAAGGCTGTTAGTGTAGCTGGGTTTAAAAAAGGTTTGGACAAGTTCCTGGAGGAAAGGTCCATAAACCATTATTAAGAAGGGACCCAGGATATCAATGCTTGAACCAAATACAAGCATTGTGGAACCTGTGTCCCTTGGGGAAACTGCTAGGTACATATGACCTAGATTGGCCACTGTTGGAAACAGAATACTGGGCTTGATGGACCTTGGTCTGACCCAGTATGGCATATCTTATGTTCTTATGTTCTTAATTTTTTCCTCTCAATCTTCAGAATGTTCTTCAGAGAGGAGACAATCATCCACCATCTGCTGAAGACAGAAATATTGAAGAGACCTCTGGTGGCTGAGACAGATAGAGGCATGATGTCATTGAAATCTGGGCATTTCATTGGTTCTTTGTCTCCACCAAACTGCTAGTAGGGGAACACAACCCACTTGTCTGGAATGGTCTAGCAGGACAATATACGTAGAATGAAGGATTATAGGATGAGGATGAAAGGGGATAGATTTAAGAGTAATCTAATCAGATATCTTTTTACAGAAAGGGTGGTGCATGCATGGAATAGCCTTCTAGTGATGGAGGCAAGGACAATATCTGACTTCAAGAAAGCACTGGACAAGCACAGAGGATCTCTAAGGGAAAAGGGACTGTAGAGCTGAGCAGTGGATGTGGAGGGCAGACTAGATAGGCTGTGTGATCTTTACTGCCATTGTGTTTCTCTGTTTCGTTTTTTAGATTTGGGGTAGGAACATTTTTAAAACAATTGTACCCTTCCTAGTTTTTTCAATACATTCTGTATTTGATTAGGATTCTCTTGGCAAAGACAAACAAGCCATTTCTTTGAACTTGTCGCATAACCAAACAACTCTTGTCTTATCATAGTTCAAATAGCAAACCCAAATGTTTTTCAAGAACTATGCCAAAATCTAATAAGCATGACTTAACTAAGTTCTCTCTGTTAATATGCAACAGTAAATCCTGCTGAAACAGAACGGCTGTTCTGTAAAGCATCAATATAGCAAGAGCCTAAAAGTGTAACTTAATCACCAACATGCTAGTTACTCCCAGGGGAACTGCTTCAAAAATACAGATCTTGCAGATTGCCATGAATGGATAAAGGATACAGTGATTTTCATGAAATTTGGCAGGATTTCAGACTTCAAAATTATTATATTTTTCTTATTGTTGATTGCTCTTCCTTCTCCTGTCTTTTGACTTTGGTGCTTTCACTCAGTCTATGGGTCTTAGAGCCAAATGACTAATTCTCTTTATCCTGATTATGTAAGCTTTTGTTTCTTGCTTAGAAAGAGGTTTCCATTAGCATAAGCAAGTGAAACATCTGTTGGAGACACTTTTCAGCTAAGTTCAAGAACAAGAATGCCTTAAGGGGTCTATGTAATCAAGTTTAATGTTCATCTTAGGGATGTTTTGCACACATTAAAAATAGTCTTAATCTTGCACATGGACGTGCTATAATGGGTCAGACCAAAGGTCCCTCAAGCCCAAATCCTGTTTCCAACATGGCTAATCCAGGTCAAAAGTATCTGTCAGGTTCCCAAAAGATTGACAGATACTATGTTGCCTATCCCAGGGTTAAGCAGTGGATTTCCCCAGCCCACTTAAATAAACAAATAAATATAGTAACATGTTTTCTATACCGCTTTATCATTAATGCAAAGCGGTTTACATAGCAGAAAATAGAGGAGCCGCCGCACACACCAGCTCACCGGGGGCGACCTGACCAACATCGAAGAGTTGAGTGGGAAGGAACACTCCTCCCTGATCAACAACGCAAGGCCAATCAAGTCTCCGTTACAGGACTTTAAATTTAAAGGCAACCGAAGATCTGGATAAGTCTCATACAGCTTCAGGAACAACAGTGCAGATCACCCATAAGTCCTCACCACACATGAATTGACACCAAAGAATCAACCAAGCCTCCTCCCCAGCCAAATCAATAACTCACAAAACTCTGAACAGCTCCATCCTTTCCCTCTCACCCGAAAACGCACCACCCCACTAAAATTGGTGAACTCGGCTGAAAAGACTCTCCACCCCATCAGTCACACACCATTTAAGTTTCCCCACCCGTGTTGCCACACTGTATTCCTCTACCTTGAAACAATGTTTTGATAGCAAGTGTAATTGACTACTAAACTTCTGATTTGTAACATTTCACATCCTTACTGCCGTAATCCACTACTACACGATGTGCATTGCCTTCCAGTAATGTCATACATATAATGCACTGTAATATATGTAATGTTGCCTAATGCTATATATCATAAGAACATAAGATATGCCATACTGGGTCAGACCAAGGTCCATCAAGCCCAGTATCCTGTTTCCAACAGTGGCCAATCTAGGTCATACGTACCTAGCTGTTTCCCCAAAAGACACAGGTTCCGCAATGCTTGTACTGGGTCAAGCATTGATATCCTGGGTCCCTTCTTAATAATGGTTTATGGACCTTTCCTCCAGGAACTTGTCCAAACCTTTTTTAAACCCAGCCACACTAACAGCCTTTACTACATCCTCCGGTAACAAATTCCAGAGTTTGATTACACGTTGAGTGAAAAAATATTTTCTTTTATTAGTCTTAAATAGTTTACCCTGTAGCTTCATTGCATGTCCCCTAGTCTTTCTATATTCTGATAACGTAAACAATCGATCTACGTTTACCCATTCCACTCTGTTCATTAATTGTTTTGTAAATTATCTGACGACCTGTAACTCACAAAACCTGACCTAACCAACTGCCATACCCCCACTACCACCCCTGCAAGCTGTGAAACTCTAACCCTCCTCATATAGTTTGGTACCCATCTCTATGCTTCGGCCCGGCTGATAAGACTCAAGCACTACCACACCCTCTAGCTCTTTGCCCACAAATTGTGACAACCCTCCCCCCCCCGATCACACTGACATAACCCTTAAACTGCACTATGAGAATCCCCCCTCAAAGTATACCACTGTCCTCCCCCCCACCTGGCAACAACCACATATGGAGAAAATCTAAAACAAAACCTAACAGCAACTCACACAATGGATACTGTGACCCCTCAGGTCCCGTATAGGCCTTTGCCTAGGGCCCCGGGGTTATAGTTGCCTTCTATCTTGCAGAAGAAAATAGTCTTCAGTCGAGTGTTAAGGCAAAACAAAGATACGGGCTTTATTCCCCTTCCCTCAAGGATATCTTTCTGTACAACAAAACTTGGAAACGGAACAGTACTTCCAAAGAAAAATATGTTATTTTTCTTTGTAGCTTACAGGTCTTCAGCACAAGGATTCAACATCATCCGACATGCATAACGTACAGTCCATGGGAGCACATTCAGGAATATTGTTATTACTTTCCCACTGCATCAGCTCGCATTCACCCGGTGTTAGACTTGGGTTTAAATCCTCATAGCTGTTTCTGTACAAGCCTCTTTCTAAGGATTCAGATGGACTACAAGGGTACAGTTCTAAGCAAGTAGGTTTTGGAATACCTGTTACTGCAGTATGTCCTCTCTGGCTCTCCTCCTCTAACCTCCAATGGCTAGGAATTGTTTTATATCTTCCTGTAGTTAATTCATGCTCTGTGCACTGCTCTGACGCTCTGGTACAAACAGACTTTTTAGCTTTCCCTTTGATAAAGCTTGGTTCCCACCTGTATAAATGGTGAGGTTTTCTCTCTTTTAATGAGGACAGTGGACTCCCCTGCTCTCCCAGTCTGGACAGCTTTCTGACCTCAGCTTGGTCTCTCTTTCTCTCTGGAGTTATAGCTTCTACCTCTTGGCTGTAAGCAGGCTCCACCTCAGACCTCCAGTTGCTAGCACTCTGAGCACTTCGACGGCCACGTTCTTCTGAAGCCTTTCCCTTGCTGCTTCCTGTTCCAGGGCTACTCCCACTGCTTCCTTGATTCAGCAGACTTCCCTCTCTGTGACCTCTGCTTCCTGCACGGCTGCTGCTCGCACTGACCTCTGCTGGATCTACCCAGCAGCTTTTATCTCCCTCTCCACTACACATTCCCTGTGCTTTCCTGGACAGGTAATAATAATCAGATCCTAAACTTCTTGCTGCATCATGGCTTGTATGTGGTAATCCTATTCCACTGTTTCTTTGCTCCTTCTGAGCTGTGTGTGCTGGCTGCCTAACAGGTTTTAAGGTAAATTTCTCTTTTTCCTCTATCATCATAGGCTCTGTATAGGCTTCCATGTCACATATCCCCCCCCCCCCCCTCTTAAGCTATTACGGGCTGGTGAACCCACGTTCTCACAGTATGTAATCATGAAGCGGGACTCACTATGTTCCTTCACTTTGGATCAACTAGCTGCCGCTGTCCTCTCATGCCAAGGTTTGAGGACATTGACATGGTAGACTTGACGGCGTCCCTTGTCATTCTCCACTATATAAGAGACAGGGCCCTTGCGTTCTACTACTGTGTAGGGACCCTTCCATTGAGCTTCGAATTTTGGACCGACGTCCGCTATCATTACTACTACCTTCTCGCCTAAGGTTAATTGACGAGGTTTCTTTCCTCTGTCGTAGTACCTTTTCTGGCATTTCTGACTAGCTTGCAGATGTTCTCCTGAGGCCTGAGAAGTCCTCTGTAAGCGACTCCTCAGCTCACGAAGGAAATGGGGCACCCCCATTTCTTCCCCTTCAGGCTCCACCCATTGCTCCCTTAAGATATCTAGGACTCCCCTTGGGGCACGGCCAAACATTAATTCATATGGGGAAGCTCCTAATGAGGCCTGAGTATGCTCCCTACTGGCATACAAAACAAACGGGAGCATGACGTCCCAGTCTGCCATCTTTCCGTCCAGGCCCCGTCATAGCATTTGCTTTAGGGTTTGGTTGAACCTTTCTACAAGCCCAATGGTTTGAGGATGGTAGGCAGCGTTTTTTATGTGGTGGATTCCAAATGCATCCCATACTTGGGCTAAGTATTTGGACATGAAATTGCTACCTCTATCGGTAAGCATTTCTTGTGGAAATCCTACTTCGCAAAATAGCTTGATTAATTCCAGTGCTATAATTCTGGCTGATATGTTTCATAATGGTACAGCCCAGGGAAACCTTGTGGCATGATCCATCACCACCAGGATATACTGGAATTCTCTGGGTGTCTTCACCAAGGGTCCCACAATATCCATCGCCATCTGGCGTATGGGTTCTGCTATCCTAGGGGTAGGAATCATAGGGACTTCCCTGGGTTTCGCAGCGGTAACCCATTGACAGGAAGGACAGGCCTCGCAGAAACGTGCAGTTTCCTTAAACACCCCTGGCCAATGTTCCCTCTAATTTTCTGTAGGCTGTGTGTGCATAAAATATCAGCTGTGTGCAGCTTTTGAAGGAAGGTTAAATTTTTGTGCGCCACATAACGACACTTGGAGTTATATACTTTAAAATTTGACTACACGTCAGAATACGGAATGTACACCACATTGATTTTAATCAAATTAAATGAAAATAGATGATTACTAAATGAAGCGGGAAATTTCTAGTACTTACAATCATAATTTTTAAATTTTAAGACGTCTGTGTTGTTTTCTATCAGAATCAGAGCCGTAATTTTTGTGCGTTCTGTTGTAAAGTATGTGCGCTCACTCGGCGAGGGGTGCGCGCGCGCACAGCTTAGAGGGAACAGTGCCCCTGGCCAATAAAAACGGGCTAAAATTTGGTCCAGGGTACCCTGTACTCCCTTATGACCACCGACCGGGTGATCGTGGGCCAATCTCAGGACCACCGCTTTAAACGTAGTCGGGACAACCAACTGTTTCCTGACTGCTCCAGTTTGGGGATCATTGCTTTTCCTGTACAGTATTTCCTTCTCGATTAGGAATCTAGGAAGAATGTCCCTCTTAGTTTTGGCATATTCAAAGGGGCGCTTTAACGCTGGATCCCCTTACTGCTCCTTAGGGAAGGAGGGGAACGTTTTAACCAGATCTGCAGGCACCCAGGGCAATCCTTGCCCGGCCTCCACTCCTGCCCTCACTTGAGCTCTATGGTGTCTTTCTTAGCGCTTCTCTGCTTTGCTTTTCTTAGAGTTTTGGGAAGGGGTACTAACCAAATCTTCATGCCTGGGTAACTCTAAGCCCTCATCAGCTGGTCTACCCTCCTCCTCTGGGGGTTCCTCTTCCTCCTCTAGAGGGTCCACCTCCTCCTCTGAGGGTTCGGGTTGTACCACTGAGCTTTGGGTCTGGGATCTGGTAGAGACCATACCTCCCTTCACCTGTATGCCTTGTTTTATCCCTACAAAATGGTGGCCAGTCCCTACCTAACACAATATCGTATGGTAACTTGGGTACTATGGCTA